>BTPG01000005.1:144566174-145166174 GCA_036245525.1 Semisulcospira habei | reverse complement strand
ATCTGAGACATTTTATCACTTTCGTTTTGTTAACTGACTAAGCCCGTGTGATCATCGCCGAGCAGGCCGCACTAACAAGGAAAATGAAAACGTGTAACTATAAGTCCGTGAAAATGATATATCACCGAGCAGGCCGCAAACAAGGAAAATGAAACGTGTAACTGTAACTGTAAGTCTGAGTAAAAAATCACTGAGCAGATCACAGATAAGACAAATGTGTAACTGTAAGTCTGAGTAAAAAATTACTGATCAGATCACAAACAAGACAAATGTAAATGTGTGATCTATCACCAAGCTGATAACAAGACTAAGTCTTAAAGTGAGAAATCACAGAACATACTACAAAAAGGCAGTAAGTCTTTAAGTGTGAAAACACAGAACATACCACAAAAAGGCTGTAAGTCTGAGAGTGAGAAAATCATCGGACAGGTTACACGTAAAAGTGGCTTTAAGACTGAGAGTGAGAAAATCATCGGTCAGGTCATAAAAAAGACGGAGTGAGATTTTGCCTGATGTGTGACAAACATCATAATGACCAAGTCGCACGAGAAGCAAATGTTTATATGTTTGTTTGTATTGTCTCATCATAAATGTTATGGACCAAGTGTGAGGTGTTTCACCGCGCTCATGCAAGTAGCTTGCTTTTTGCAAGTGAATTGAAAACGGATTTTACATAGGTTTTAGTAACAGGACTGACGGTGGGGTATACCTGTAGCACACTGACAAAGAAAGATGATTTTGGCTTTGTATCTGAATAATTGATTTACAAAACAGCGCCCTGGTCAGCCCACTTGTAGCACGCTGTCAAAAAAAAAAAGGTGTTTATTGGCTTTGTATCTTAATAATTGATTTATTAATCACTCAGCGCCCTGGTCAAGCCTTCAAAATCATGGTAGTTGTGCGGATTTAGTTTGTCTAAGCCATAGCTGTGCCGCGCTGCGAAAATAGACATAACAATCTCGCTTTGCATTAGCGACAGGATGTATTGAAGGCGTTAACAGAATATTGAGCTTTCTCAATCAGAGTCATTTGCTATCATTCTGTGCCGTGGACAACTAAGAAATGATAGGTGAAACACAGAGTTAAATGATTCTGTTTAGGCCTTAGCATGTTTGTGAACTATTTTATGCGATCTTGGTATCCAACGTAAACATACGACGTATGTCCTTAGCAAATCGTCCGACGGTGTCGGACGATTCGTTAAGGTAAACAACAGAGACTGTTTGTAGCAACCACGCTGACTGAGCACTAAGGTGTAATCTTAACCGCTGGCGGTAAACAGCGCGGCGCAGGCAGTGTCAGTACAGCGGAAAGACCAATACGTCACTAGCTGCAATGCGGAAGTTGCCAGTCTACTCATATTTTATATTCAGCGCAGTTTCGATTTGAGTACACAATCTGTGTATTGCGTGTCATACAACAGCATGGCTAAGCCTGACGGTGTTTTGCGGACGAGTCTACAATATTCATGCAGAATAAAGATTTTGTGTTTGTTTGTCTGTTTGTCTATGCGTGTGAGTGTATGCGTGTGCGTGAGCGAGTTTATAGGTATGTGCGAGTGCGTGTATGTACTTGTGTATGTGTGTGTGTGCCTGTATGCGTGTGCGTTTGTGTGAGTGCATGTGTGTATGTATGCGTGTGAGTGTTTGTGTATGCGTGTGTGTTTGTGTGCATGTATGTATGTATGCGTGTGAGTGTTTGTGTGCGCGTGTGTGTGCGTGAGTGCGAGTGTTTGTGTGTGTGTGTGAGTGCATGTGTGTGTGTGTGTGCGTGTGAGTGTTTGTGTGTTATGTGTGTGTGCCTGTGTGAGTGCATGTGTGCGTGCATGTGTGAGTGCATGTGTGTGCGTGTGAGTGTTTGTGTGTATGTGTGTGTGCGTCCGTGTTTGCGTGCGTGCGTGTATATATGTGTGTTAGAGATATAAAATATAAGATTCCAAAAACATTTTTTTTTCATTGCCTCTGTGCCAATACCCCCCCCCCCCCCCCAAAAAAAAAAAAAAAAAAACAGTTATTTAAATAATAACCACACACACACACAAAAAAAAAACATTGCTATATGCACTTGATAACAAATTATTTAAGTTACCTGCAGATACTTGTTAACAAATTTTCCAAAGTCACTTATAACTGACAGATAACTTTACAGGTAACCTTTTAAGAACCTATAATTAGTTATTAAGTGACTTAAGTCAAGAACTTATAAGAACTTAAACTAACAAAATGTAAGTTCTTGACTTAAGTCACAACTTACTCGGACAGATTTGTCAAGATACAAGGACAATGAAAAAACTTTTTTTAGTAATAGTCAGGTGGTGCTGGTGGTGCTGATGGGGTTAAATAGTTAGGTGGCATGTCATTTTTCTGTGAAGTGTATGTCATTAATAAACGATTACCAAATCTGATTTTTATTTGTTTAAAAGATTGTGTAGTTTTTCTGTGGTTTCCTGAACACCGATCTGTTTCCCCATCTCTAAAAAACTAGCCTTCAGTTCTTCAACATTCACAGGAGTCTGACTACGCATCTTATTTTGTATTTCAGACTTCTGTTTCTTGTAATTATTTAAATCATCCTGGACTCTCTTAAATTCCTCGTCATCAATAAAATTATCGTTCAATGCCTTACTGATAATAAGTTTCATACTGCTCAGCTTTGCACCAGCAAGTGTACTCAATGCTTCATGTTTCTGTAATTTTGTGTGAAACCTTTTGTTCAAGGCCTCCAAACCAAAACAAGCCAGGCATGTAGCAACGCTAACAGCCTCAACTGCTATTCCAGCCAAACTCCCAATTCCTGTGGCGAACAGAACAATACCCCCCACAGAACATGAAGCTGAAACTGCGCCAATAGCCATAGAAGTGTTTTGAACAGAATTAAATACTGACTTATACCTCCTTTTGCACCGTGAGTACTTAGCCTCCTCACTCTCCAAATATTTCAAAGCTTCTGTAATATTTATTAATCTGAATGCATCTGCCTGTAATGTTTTATCTGAAGCAATTGGCATATGTGGATCAGGCGCAAGTGTTGTTTTAGTCGTCACATTTGTTTCAGTTGGATCAAGCGTTGGTAGTTGCGGATAGAAGTTTACCATTTTTTTTATTGACAAATATTTTTTTTTATTTAATCAGCAATTACATTTTGCAACTCTTCAAAAGTATACAATTTGCTGGCATAATAAAATGCAACAAGATCAATGTGTTCAAGGTTTATGTAAGTTAGACGAACAAAAGTTGTTTTGTCGACCACCACCTTGACAGCTGGAACACTGCTCGAAACATTAATAACATCAACATTTTTTGTAATAGCAATAAAGACCTTTGATGATTCTGTTACTGTTTCATCCCATGTAAGTTTAATTCCTTGTGCAATTTGAGCCTCTTTAGCAGTAGCAACAGATTTCATGATAATTTCAAATACTATTGTCGCTTCTCTAGCCATGACTAAGCTTGCTGGCATAAACACAACAGAAGTATCTGATCTACCCTTTCTAGCTGTAAGAAGATACCGCCGTCTCTCATAATTTTCAACTTTCAGTTTTTCTCTGCTATTGTTGTCTGGGGCAAAACTTGGAACAAGGCTTACAATAAGCGGCCCAGAATTAACAACCTTCCTAAACACTAAGGCGCCATCATCATCAGTGTATACATAAGGACTAATAAATTCCAACTTTATGTCCCAGTCAATTGTGGGTAGTGGAACAGGTACAGGTGAAACCACCCACTTATTTCCCACATGTATTAAGTTGTAGGGCGAATTATTTACAGGTGGAGTAGGTACAGTAACATCACGTAGCTGACCAAGTTTAGGAATCTGTTTTTCACCGTCTTTCATGTCAACAATTACTTTCCTCTTGTACATGCCATTTGAATCAAGTTCAAAACCATATATTTCTCCAACATCCCCCTCCTTCTCAAAATCCTGTACATCTGCCAAATCTTTCAATTCTGTTACTGGACATGCAACTGGTATGATTCTCGACTTTGGACCACCACTCATTTTTTATAAACAAAAATAAAATTATTTAATTTCCAACACTACACTAAAATCATGCATAACAACTGGTTTGTCATCCTGATTAGTTACAGATATACTCAGTGACTCAAAGAAACTAGAACCTAATTTCTTAAACTGCAAATTAGGAAATCTAACAACTACACTTTCACAATACGGAGCAGTTCCAGTAGGTAAGCATCTCAACAAAGTTGAAGGCTTTCCATTGTGAACATTCTCAGATGTGTTTAGTTCTTTCAAATAAACATTTAGCACTGTGTGTACTGACAAATTGACAGGACGTTTTCCAGTTATTTTAAGTCTTTTTGTCTTCATTGTTATAATACCAGTCATAGCTTCACCTAAATCATCTGATCTATACCAATCTTCGTCAATATAAAATCCAAGTAAATATGCAAATCTATCTGAGATCCTTAACCAATTTTGTGTGGGAAATTCTAATGTAACAAGTAGGTTAGCTGGATTTAAAGTTGCTTTAATTTTAAAATTACTTTGAAACCATTCAGCTATAGTACAAAAGTCATAATACCCGGGTGGTAAAGCTTCAGTCTTACCATCAAAAATTACTTTATTATATATATTATCTTCAATATTAAACCATTTTACTGTGTAAAACAATTCATGGATAGCTGCAGCCTTGCTACCATCACGATTATCAATCCCATTAGTTAACCACACTGGTTTGCTTGTGTCAAGATTTGTTAAGGTAATAAACATTTTTATTATCTCATATAAAAAAGGATGGAATTTAAATCACCAACCATTACCACAACAAACGCATTTCAATTTAATGTGGATGCCAAATATAATGTTGCACCTACTTATGAACAGAAAATAATTCAACTAAATCAGCTTGACATAGCTGTGTCTGATGCAAGCGTACAAGATCTATTCCAAGTCAAAGTACCAAATCCGTTTGACCATTACATAAACCCTCCAATAACAGATGACTCTACTGCAAGAAAGTGGTCTTCAAGCCCACTACAGATGTTTCAAAACCAACTCAACTTTGCAATACTATGTTCTACTACAGGCTGTGGTGTTTCATTTACAGACCACTTGAATCACTCAAACAAACTGATTAGATCTGTGTATCATTTTCATGTTTATTACCAGCTTAGACGTATACTGTCAGAACTTCATACACCACTGCCCACTGAATCCAGTTTCAACAGGTTTAATAACCCTATGGATATGAAAGCATTTGAACGCATCTGTAATGAGTTTAATATCAGTACAAAGTATGACTTCACACAAAAACTTGATGATCACCATGGCATGGGTACATTGTATTACGCTTTGAGTCACAGACAATACCCTCAAGATTACTACCCTGGGTACACTTCATTCTCATCAAAATCTGAAGTCTGGTTAGGATCAATAGAGCAGAAGCAGACTAATGCGTGGACCACATTTATTTTAGACAAAAGTGACGGGTTTACTCAAGCAGGAGTTGAGCGCGTAAATGAGTCTATCAGAACATATGTCTGGTGTATACTAGGTGCACAATCACTAACAAAATCAAACATTTTGAATGGAAGTGGAAAGTTTGAAGCACAAAAACAGTTTCTTGCAAATCTTGAAGATTCAGTAAATTCATCAGTTGATCTCCCATCAAGCATACAACGCTACCAAGACGTACTCAGATATGCCAGATCAAAAGTTGACTTTGTAGTTGGCATCGGGTTATACATGTTACCATCTGACCTTCAACTCCAAATGGGAACAATAACAAATTATAATAATGAAATCATTGTTGCAGGTGTTGGTCAAAAACTAGGTTTCAATCAATCTGTAAACTTAGGAGCAACAACCACACATGTACAGCCGTTAAAACCATTACAGACGGTAACAACCCCACCCCCGGCCCCGGCCCCAGCCCCAACACCGACACTCATACAACCAGTACAGTCAACACCAACCCCTGACACACATGAGTCGGAAAGAACTGCATTGGTAATAGGCCTCACTGGATTAGGAGTATTACTTCTTTATCTGTTTCATTAAATAACCCACCATCAACCCTCCTACTGTAACCAAAAAGACCCACACATGCTCTGCCATAAACCCTACTGCCTTTGCCGCTGTACTAATCAACCAGCTGACAACAGTACCAATTATGCCAGGCAAAGCGTCCACTGCTTTCAGAGCCAATTTCTTAAGCAAGTCTGATATGTGAGACAACTGTTTCTTTACCCACGTCTGTAAATCTTTTGGATCTGTGGGAGCCGGTGGGCCCGGTGCTGGGGCTGGACCACCACCACCACTGCCGGAGACAGCCAACACAACTGTACTGATAATAAACCCCAGAGCTGTAATTAAACTGGCAATTGTGATACCCTGTTCTCTGAAAAGTGTTTTTAGTCTCTCAGCCAGAGTAGTGTCTTCGTGAAGTATTTTTTGAATAGTTTCTCTAATTCTGTTGACCTGTGATTTTAGTTTTTGTCTTCCAATACTAATCGCTTCTAACCTCGCTGATCTTTCTATCTGCAAATCATTTAATCTGTGCTGTATTCTTTCTTTCATTTCTGTGTCAAGATTTCCATTGTCTGCTGTAGCCAGTTTCTCTTTTTCACGTTCTATGTGTTTATCAAGCTCTCCCAGTTTGGCAAGATTATTAACCATCTCACCTCTTATCGTCTGCAGTGATTTATCCAATCCCATAATCTCCCTCATTGACAAAGGTGGATCATCTATTGTTTTCAAAGCGTCATTTATTTGCCCTTCAGTAAATGAGGTTTCTTGTATCACAGTGTTTGCTATTTCTGGTAGGCTTGTTACAGGTGCCATTTCAATTTGTTGCCCTGTTGGCAACTTTGTTTGCGTGTCGTGAAGAACACTAACCAGTCTTGGCGTGACAGGAGACCCTCCAATTCCAAGATACCTTGCCAACCCAGAGTTACCACCGACTTCACCTTTAATTGTACTTAAAGCTCTAAACTTAGAAGGATTATTTTTATGTGTTAGATATATTTTCCCTCTGTCTGTATTTACAAATAAGTGCCCTTTATCATATTCAAATTGGTTAGGATCTATTACATCTGGGCGTGCTCCAACACTGTCATAAAATGAGTTTACTTTGTCTTTTAACAGTTCATGATACAAAGGAGAAGTAGTTACCATTCCAGTCATATCTGTCATATCTGTGATACTGGTATCTGAGACATTTATGTCATCCATTTCAAAATCTTCATGATTAAATCCTCCTGCTGCCATTGTTTTATTAATTTATTATTTTTTATTGTGCATAATAAAAATGACACAGTCTTACGGATCAAAGTTAGACCCATACAGAAAACTACGTGAGCCCCTGGGTGTTAAGGGCATAAGACAATCAATCGTCATCACGAACAATCCAAGTACCATAGACCAGAACCAAACACTTACAGTCAAGTTTCCAAACCTAGGTCCCAGTGACGTTATTGTTCCTGGCACTGCACGCCTTGCTTTTAATATTGAACTATCATCAGACGCAGATGTAAACAGAACTCTAGTTGACAATCTTGGCAGAGCAATTGTTAGAACTATTAAAGTAAAACTTGAAGGACAGGAAGTATTTAGTCTTGACGACTCCGATGTATTCTACTGTTACAAAGATCTGTGGCTTACAAGAGAAGAACGAGAGGATCGTATTTACCAAGGCATACAGTCTGATAATGTTGGTAAACTTCGAATCAATGCTGGAGATAAATCAACATCAGCAGCCAATGACGTTATTATAGCAGAAACATATGGAACCAGATTTTACATTCCACTTGAGTTTGAAATCCTAACAGCACATTTGCCTTATTATCAAGGGGCACTGAATGACCGTCTGAGCTTTGAACTAACTTTCAATGACTACTCCAAAGTTATTAAATCATCTGCCACAGATGCAACATACAAGATCTCTAACATTTCCTTGGAATATGAAATTGTCACACACACTGAACTAGCCAGACTCATTCAAAATCAGTATCAGTCAAGACTTCCAATTTATTATGACAGGGTGATTAGACATAGTTTAATACCCAAAGACAAGAGTGATTGATTGATTGATTGTACATTGCTTAACGTCCCGACAGCAACAAGGCTTTCTCAGGACGTGCCTGCACTGCTTGTGAAAAAAAACCAAAACAGAACATTGAATGTATGTCGCCAGCCGGTCAAATACGTTAAATAAACCTAACACATGGGGCCTAAATAAAGCTAAGACCATTTAGCAACACACATCCAATATCAAGAGCTACAGGCAGTGCAGACAGTAGGGAGAGTTTTAAAAAGGCAAATACAGGTGAATGGACAAAGGGTAGACAGAAACACATGCCCCAGAATAGAGAGAAAAACCCACCCTGTGGGGCTGACCAGGGTGACCCTGGGAACTAAAAAATACCTAACCCCACCCAAGTCCCCCAGGCAAAGACAAGAGTGACCCAATGTGGAACATAAACTTGAACACACCAGCCAGGTCACTGAAAGGTATTCTTATGTTGTTTGTTGAACCGGTGAGTCCATACAAAAGGGATTCAGAAAAATTCTACAATCCTAAGATTACACATTTGTCCTGCACAATTGAAGGCCGCCCTAATCAAGTGTACGCTTCAGGAATGTTACCTTATCAACACTATGACGAAACCACAAAGTATTTTGCAGGAGGAAGGATTAGAGATAAACCTGCAAACATTGCGTGCAAAGATCTACATCTGTATGATGTTAGGATCGGACAATACCTGACAAACAAGTATGCACTGTGGCTAGACCTGCGTAGTACAGATGACGATTATCTTCATGGGTCAGGACGAACTGTCGAGAATGGTAGTGATGGAATAACAATTCAGATACAAAAGAAGGTTGAAACTGCTGCAGCCATTAACATATATTTGTACCTGATATATGACGCACAACTCAATATTGCAGAAAGCAGACTGAGTGGACACATATATTAAAATTATATTGTGTATTAAAATGAACCTGAGCTTAATGACACTCGACCCACACTGTGGATTATTTTGTGGCGCCACAGGGTGTGGGAAAACTGAATTTGTACTTAACCTCTTGCAAACAAGATACATACACCACTTTGAAAACATTGTAATATTTTGTCCTACAATAAAACACAACAAAGCTTATCACAACCGTTTATTCATTTGGACTGACAGCAACATATACTTAGTCGACCCTGAAAAGAAACTGAATGACTACCTACAATATTTTTACAAGCATTTTGAAGGACAGTCAACATTGTTTATTGTTGATGACTGTTCTGCAGAGAAAGACATTGTCAAGAAGAGAAACACATTAGCAGAACTTGCCTTCAGTGGCAGACACGCAAATGTCAGTGTATGGATTCTCACTCAGAAATATAATGCTGTACTGAAAGATTTTTGAGAACAGTTAAAGTTTATCTGTTTGTTTTACTGCAAGGATCGTGACAGCTTCGAAGACTGTCTCAGAGAGAACGATGTCATCCCAAATAAGCATGAACGAGATGATGTAAAAAATAAACTGAAATCAACTAAGCATCTAAAGCTCATTTTAAAGACAGATCAGCCCACAGGGTATGGGTTAGTAAATTGATGTAAATTAATTTATTCTTTTGTTTGTCCAATAAAAATGACAGACGGACAAATCATACAGGTGCTTGATCTCACACACCTTTTCAAAGATGTTATGCACTTTACTGTCTTAATAACACCCAAACAGACTTACATAAGCCTTTCAGCACCATCAGAAATATATGTTACATATAGTGTGACTTTGGATTATGTCGATGAGCATCCAAATGTGGAGCACATGACAGTTGATTTAAAGACACCTACTTTTAAAGTTGATGATACCAACTATGGCTGGTTAGGGGAAGTTTGTTATAGCATATTTAAACAACTACGCAAACTAAATGTTTATATTGACAGTGTTACAGTTAATAAAGTGGTATTACACAAGGTGAGCCAGCGGTAATATTTTTTCATTTATTATTTTGTCGGTCAAATAAAAATGACGGACAATGCTCAAAGCCCTGGCCCATCAAACCCTGGCTCATCTGGTTTAAGAAACGTGTTTCACACAACAAACTTACCTATATCCAATACTAATAATGTTTATGAATCAATAGAAAACTCTTTTTCTGTCATACAACAAAATCTTCTTACAGGCAGTGTGAAGATTCAGATTGTTGCGAAAATCGAATTTACTAGAGTAGACGGTGAGGTGATTGTATCGTATATATCAACAAGACAACACACAGTTAACACAAGAAGAGAATTAGAAAACGTGTTTAGAGACAGACTATTACCAGACTATCTACAGGCAATTGACAGTGCAAAAATGAAGGGGTCTGGCTGGCACGAAGGACATGTACATGAACTGCAATTAAAGCAGTCTAGGTATCATCCTGTATTAGGTAAAGCATGGATACCACTGCCAACAGAGGTTGCAAACAAAAAGGCTGTTGTTAATATACAGAACAATGACAACTATTGTTTCATGTGGTGTGTGCTTGCTAAACTACACTTTGTAAAATCAAAGCCTGAACGTGCATCTAACTACACCAAATTTGTAAACGAACTCGTTTTTAGTGGCATTGAGTTCCCTGTCAAAATAGAGGACATAGATTTGTTTGAAAAACTAAATCCTGGTATATCCGTGAATGTGTTTGTGTGGGATAATGAATCTGAGAACAAGTTACAACCAATAAGAGTATCTCCAATTGCCCCAACATATGGGCAGTCAGAAGATAAACATGTTGACATGTTATTAATAAGCTCTGGTGATAACTTCCACTACACAATTATCAGGAGTATGTCACGACTAATTCATAATCATGTATCAAAACATAATGGAAAACAGGAAGTGTGTAAGAGATGTTTACAAAGATTCTCCTCTATTGCAGTGGCACATAAACACGTCCTGCATTGTAGGTCAGCTGATGACATACAAACTGTACTTAAGTATCCAGATCCTGGCAGCAAGGTTTATTTTAAGAACTATGGGAATCAGCAAAAGTTGCCATTTGTAGTGTATGCAGATTTTGAATCATTGGTTGTACCATATGAGGGTCCTGTTCCAGAGTCATTACCAAAGACTATAAAACTGAGTGACCAAGTGGTGTGTTCTTTTGGATACATTCTTGTTAGGTCAGACGGACAGCATTCAGAGCCTGTTATCTACAGGGGAGAAAATGCAGCATGTTTGTTTTTAACAGAAATGAGACATCTGTATAGTCAGGTAGTACAGTATCTCACAACGTGTCAGATGCCTTTGGTGATGACAGAAGAAGACAAACTGAAATTTGATACAGCTGAGACGTGTTGGATTTGTGAACAACCTTTAGGGGGTGATAAAGTTCGTGACCACGATCACATAACTGGGCATTACAGAGGTGCTGCACATGGTGATTGTAACTTGAAATTAAAAATAGATCCTAAGACATACAAGTTACCAATCTTTTTTCACAATCTCAAAGGATATGATTCACACATCATCATGCAGGCTGTGGATGAGTCATACAAAAACATAAGTTGTATTGCCCAGACAACTGAGAAATACTTAACTTTTAGGTTAGATAAATTAGCATTTTATGACTCCATGCAACATTTGTCTTTAGGATTGGCTAGTCTGGCAGAAGGACTGACTGAGTATCCAATAACGAGTAAATATTTTGAGCCAGACTTGATTAAGAAAGGTGTGTATCCGTATGAGTACATTGATCACTGGGTTGTGTTTGAAGAAACAAGACTGCCACCAAAAGAGAAATTTTATTCTACACTAACTGGAAAAGGTATTTCTGACTCTGAATATCAGCATGCTCTTGATGCGTGGGGGAAGTTGGGGTGTCAGACAATTGGTGACTATCACGACCAGTATTTGAAAGCTGACGTTTGCTTGCTAGCAGATGTATTTGAAAGTTACCGTGAGAAGGGTTTGTTACACTACAGACTTGACCCTGCTTGTTACATCACTAGTCCTGGCATGACATGGGATGCATTTTTGAAATCCAGTAAGATATTTATAGACCTGTTGTCTGATCGTACGATGGGTGAAATGGTGGAACGTGGATTGAGGGGAGGGATTAGTATTGCATCGAACAATTACGCCAGAGCCAACAACAAATATTTGGACAGTCCGGACCTTGACCCCTCAAACCTTGGGTCAAGGTCATTCATTACGTACCTTGACGCTAACAATTTGTATGGGTTCGCGATGTGTGAATTATTGCCCTTGAAAAACTTTTGTCTGTATGATTTGTCACAGTATGATATAACAGACATAACAAACAATATTATGAATCATGACCGAAACGACGCGAAGGGTTGGATCTTTGAAGTAGACCTGGAGTACCCACACCATCTACACGATTACCATAATGATTATCCGTTGGCTGTTGAGAAAATGAGTATGACGGGGAAAAAAGAAGACACTAAACTTGTACCGAATCTAAATGACAAATTCAATTACGTTTGTCACTACCGCTTGTTGCAGTTTTACATCAGACACGGGTTAGTACTAAAGAAAGTTCACAGAGGAATTCAATTTGATCAGAGTGCTTTCATGAAAGATTACATAATGAAGAACACAACCCTTCGTGCCAGAGACGGCAACACTGCATTTGACAAAGACTTCTTTAAGCTTATGAACAATGCCTGTTTTGGCAAGACAATGGAAAATCCTCATCACAGAAAAGATGTGAGACTGGTCACAACTGAATCGGGTGCAATTAAACTTACAGGTAAGCCTCAGTACACAGGGTACAAAGAGTTTCATTCATCATTGTATGCAGTGTCACTCAAAAAAAAGATTGTTAAACTGGACAAGCCAGTATTTATTGGTATGGCAATTCTGGAATTGTCAAAACTGGTGATGCTTGAATTTTATTATGATTACTTCAAATTAAAGTATCCTGACTGTCGATTGTTATACACTGACACTGACTCTATGATCATTGATGTGTGTACTGAAGACTTTTATGAAGACATGAAAACAGAACTACACATGTATGACACGTCTGACTACCCTAAAGATCATCCACTGTTTAGCACACAAAACAAGAAAGTGCCTGGTAAGTTTAAGGATGAACTAAATGGTGTGCCAATAGTTGAGTATGTTGGACTGAGATCAAAAATGTATTCTATACTGCACCAGAAAGGTAGTCAGTCAAAAGCCAAAGGAATTAAAAAAACAGCAATAAAAAATAAAGACATTCGTCATGAACATTACAAGCAAGTGTTAGATGGCGCATTGATGCCTGACTATCCAAACAAGTCACTGAGATCAAACAAACATAATCTTGAAATAATTCAAACACATAAGAAATCACTTGCAGTTGGGGACACGAAACGTGTTTTTCACAGTAAGGAAAAAGCTTATGCACCAGGTCATTACAGACTCAAGTTATCTGAAGATATTTGTGATGAACTGGTTGATGAATTAATTGACGACTTAGTTACTGAAATGAGTAACGGTGTCTGGGGGAATAATCTGTAATTCTTCTCTGACAAATGCCCTCTGGGGTGCAGGGTCGTACAGGTAATATATTGTTGCGTCTGGACCGGGAATTATTTTTTTTATATTGTGTACAGACGTTGACCAGATGGGGTCTGTTGCCCTGCGTCTGTCGTCGTTCTCAGCCTCCCCTGGCTGATATAAATATCTCACCTGTTTAGTAAATAAACTTGTGTCTGGTGCCGGGGTTGGTCCTGTTTTTGGCTCTGTAATTGTTTTCAATTTAATAGCATCAGCAGGTTTTGGGTGTCCTTCATTGTTCATTGCTTTTATCACATGTGGTAACCTTTGTACCCATTCAGTGTTACGTGTGTCATGCATGAGTTCCTTAGAATACTGGTAACTGAAAAGTCTTTCTGATAACTGTTTGTTAAAGTTTTCAACAATTGCCTGCGATCTGTGCACACCTGGAATGCCTCGTCTGACCAGTACGCCATGCTTAGCAAATAACTGATTAACAGCACCTTTGAATTCTGATCCATCATCAACTTGCACTAGTCTGGGATATCTTAAAGGGCCTCGACTATATATCTTTGATAATGCTGTAGCAACTGTACTAGCTGTTTTGTCAGATATGGGTTCAGCGTCTTTATACCTTGAAGCAATGTCTACAACAGTTAATGCATACTTGTATCGTTTCTTTCTTATTGTGTCATGTGGTAAAAACAGGAGGTCCATTTGATGTGTGTCATTTGGGGTAGTGTTCTCAAAATGAGGTCTCGTTATTTTTCTTGGAGCAGGTAAATATATCTGCCAAATTGCCTGTCTCTGTAACCATTGCTTGACCTGATTGAGTGTTATATCTCCGCCCACAGCGGCATGTAATTTTTCAATAGCGGTTGCTCCTTTCCAATAGCCTGATGGTGAGTAATATATTTTTGATAGTTTATTTTCGGCTGCCATTTTTTCTAGCAATAAAAACTCCAGTAAAATAAACAAATGTCATTCCCACTAGAACAAAGATTATCTCCCCATTTCTTTGTTGTGTGCTTGGTTTGTAATAGTCACTTAGTTTCGGTTTAGGGATAGACATGTCTTCACCTGTGACAAGAAAATATTCCCTGATTGCTTCGTCTGTATTTGAAAACGTATGTTGTGCGTGGCCTTCAAGCCTGAGTTTTTCATTGATGAAATCAAGTTTCTCAATTCTATTCTTTTCATATTCCTGCTGGGCTTGAGCAAGTTTTTCTGTTGCCTCATTGTGACGTTTCATTTCTTCTGCTGATTCTTCTCTACCCATTTTTGAAAAGAGATAGTTTGAGCCACTGAAAGCCAATGCGTTAACCATCGCTCCCCCAATCATAATAGCTATCGTCGCCATATTTATTTTATTTACATAGAAACATTTTCTGGAATAATTCCCTGCTTGACAAGAAAATCTTTTGTTGCAATCGACGCTGTTACAACTACAATTAGCTTAGCACTGTCTTCAAAGTCTAATCTACTCAAGTCTGCTGATTTCATTTTGAGTAGACTTTTCCCCAGCATAGAATAAGCTACTGCTAATCCACTGATTACTGCAGAGTGATACACAAGGTTCATTAAATTTTTTGAGTCATTCATTTTCTAAGGCAAGAAAAATTAAAATAAAATGTTTATTTACTGCATATAAAATGGGTCAACGGCTTTGGGTGTTACTGGTAATGTGGCGACTTCTGGTTTTGTTTTTGGAGTGTCTGATTTTTTGGTCACTGTACGAGTCTGTGGTTTGTATTTTTTGTATAATTGGTAACCTACGTAACCAAATCCGACAACAAATCCGGCAACTATATATTTTGTTGTTTCAGGGTCAGACTTAGTTGTTTGTCTCTCACTTTGATGAGGGTGTGATGGTCCTGGCTGTCCTGACGGTAGTGTCACCAATGATGTTATTGACTGTGGGTCAGTTACATGTACCTTTTGCAGTAGTTCTAACTTTCTTTGTTTGTTCAATGCAGCTACTCTCTTTCCAGCCTCAACCCTCCCTGGACTTTTAGCCTTAGTCACAGTTTGAACCTGTGTCAAAACAGGGTCGGGGTTCTGTTGTGTAGTCATCTTGTTCTCGTCCATTTTCTTCTGCAGTAAAATTTATTTTTGAGAAATCAATATGGCTCCCGGTAACAAGCAATGTTACGACAGGTGCAAGGTAATTTCCAAACTTGTAAAACATTACACATGCTAATTTACCAATTGAACTTGAAACAATAGGATTGCTTTCAAGGTCGTGTGAAAGACTGTCACTATCCACAGGTAGAAAGTGACTCACTGCTTTTGTGTATAGGCATACAAGAGATCGACTCAAATCACGAGTCATTAGTGAGGCAATGTGGTTTTCATATTTTGAATGAAGTTTTAATAGTTCGTCAGCGGTGAGAGATTCAATATCCTCTGTCATGTATTGTTTTCCGAGATAAGCCTTTGACTTGCCTGAGACAATCACAGACAAAAGACGCTGTTTCTTAGAGTCTAAATCTTTGTTTTCTACAGCGTTGATATCATTTAGAAGAAGTAATTCGTCTTGATTCATTTTATAATAAAAAATATTAATTTTAAATGTCATTGATTTTGGAAACCTTTATTTTACTGAAAAAAATAAGCAGAAACCTAAAAAAACGGGGTGTGTGATTAGATGAGCGATTTGTGATCAAAAACATTGAAAAATTGACGTCGTCAAAAAAATCTGTTGTATTCTCCATCCTTATATCTCTGGCCTTCTCTTTTCGATTAGTGGTAATGGGATTTTTAACGTGCGCACTTGATGATTATGCGTGCTGTGCACACGAAGGCGAGACAAGCAACCGTAAGCCGAGTCTGTACGTAAATTTGACTCAATGGGAATGAGGAAAAGTCCACATCCCATTCCTGCCTACCAGGGGATTCGAACCCGGGATCTTATGACTGCCAGCGTAGTGTCTTATCTACTAAGCTATGACCCCATGTCCACAAGCTACGTCCCCAAGGTGCATATAAAATTTACAGCATCAATCTCTTCTGTACAGAGGAGATATATATACTGTAAACTGATATACATCGTTAAAAAATAAGTTTCATGACATCTCTCTTGCTTGCAGCTCCAAATATAGAAGACAGGCTGACCAATGCACACTCAAAGGCAGTAGCTGATTTTGTCCTTATAGAAAAAGAGCCAATAAGATGCTACCACTGACATCAACCGAACATAGTGGTGATTATGCAGATATGTCCGCCATTTGGCTCTGGAAACTATAAAGTCAAGTATTGCCCAACTACAGGCAAATATTATTATGCAACTGCATGTACCTTCAAATAAATTGTTGTAACTGTCTTTTCTAAGCATGTTTCTTTCTCTGTTAGGTACTTCTTTTCAACTAATATGAAGTCATTTTCACTGCCTAAGGAAGGCAAGCAAGCACACAATAAGATTTAACAAGAAGTCATGCTGAAAAAAAAAAGTTGTGTTTATGAGGCAGACTGGTATCATGAAAGTTCAAAGGTACATGTAAACGCTTCTTGTGTGGAAGGCTCCAGCTAACACAGATGCACTAAGCTACCGAGGACCAATTATCATGTGCATTCTGTACAGTACACAAACCCTGTCTAAGTCTGATTAAGATTGGCACATACAGCCCTGACAAAATGCAACAATTTTGGGATAGACCATGACAAGTGTGGTTACAGAGATGTAAACTAGCACGGTCGATTGATCTCTAAGCTGTAATGTGCATAGTCTTCATAAAACTATTTCCAAATTTGAAGAAAATCGTCATTAAGGCTTAACGAATTAAAATGCCTAAAATAAATTAAAGATAAAGTCCCACATTTTGCACTAACACTTTATGACAGCAATACTGCGTCACAGAACATGCCATAAATAATGCAGACAGCTATTATCTGGATTCACCATCCACTTTTGTGCACTGATTGGGCACTGAAAATGCTTTATGGAATCTGTTTTATTTCAAGCTAGTTCCAACTGCAGGAGAAGGATCGACCATGACAGCTTAGGTTCATGCCTGGAGAGGTGCCTCTTCAGGCATCATCCTTGAGCAATTATGTTTGATACTCCTCAAATGTAGTGTCCATAATGTAGTGCTTATGTAGAACACTGAGAATAATTTGATACTGCAGTGCAGTTGTATCTCACCAGAAACAATATAATCCCTCATCTACACCGTGCCAATTTGCAACAGATATAGACTCACATGAAAAAGATTAAGCTAAACGTCATCCAGTGTTATGTGCCCACACAGTGACGATGAAGAGAAACAAAAGTTCTACAACCGACTCAGAGTGCTGTGGACAAATGTGCGGAGCGAGACATCACCACCGTCATGGGCAATTTTAATGCCAAAATAGGGGAGGACAACACCGGATATGAAGAGGTGATGGGGAGACAGGGACTAGGGGAGATGAGTGAGAACGGGGAGAGGTTTGTAGACTGTTGTGCTCTAAACAGACTTGTCATTGGAGGCAGCATCTTCCCACACAGAATACATATCTGACCATACTACAGAGAACCAAATAGACCATATCTGCATTAGCAAGAAATTTAGAAGATCCCTCCAAGATGTTCGAGTGAGGAGGGGAGCAGATGTCGCCTCAGACCACCATCTGCTTGCCCTAAGAATAAAGCTCAAGTTAAAGAAAAGCCGCACAGATAACAAGAAGACAGCGCTATAATGTAGGCCTCCTGAGAAACACTGGAGTGAGAGAAGAGTTCAGACTAGTGCTGTCCAACCAGTTTCAAGCGCTACAGGAGCTAGTAAATGAAGAGGAGGTCACCACAGAGCAGCAGTGGAGGAAGGCAGTTAGAGAGGCACTGAACTCAACCTGCAAAGACACTGTAGGGTTCAGGAAACAACATCACAAGGACTGGCTGTCGGCACAGACCTTGAAGAAGATAAAAGTGAGGAAACAGAAGAAAGCAGTTGTCAACAACAGTCGCACGAGAGCAGCCAAAGCAAGGGCATAGGAGGAATACTCGGAAGCCAACCTCGAGGTGAAGAGGAGTATCAGGGCAGACAAGAGGGCCTACACAGACAGCCTGGCAGCAGAGGCAGAAAAGGCAGCAGAGGCAGAAAAGGCAGCAGGCAGCGGCAACATGAAACAGCTCTATGACATTACCAGAAGATTGTCGGGCAAGTATGGCCATACAGAAAGACCAGCAAATGGCAAAGAAGGCAAGTCTATTGCAGACAGAGCAGACCAACTCGACAGATGGGCCGAGTATTTTGAAGATTTACCGAACCCCCAGACATCCAGCCAGCAGAGACTGACCTACCCATCAGCTGTGACAGACCCAGCCGGGAAGAGATCAGAAGAGCAGTGGCATTTTTGAAGAACGGCAAAGCAGCAGGGCCAGATGGCATCCCAGCGGAGGCTCTGAAAGCAGACCTAGAGACAACAGTAGAGCTGCTGTACCCACTGTTTGGAAAGATCTGGGAAGAGGCGGTGATGCCGGCTGACTGGAAGGAGGGGTATCTAATCAAGCTTCCCAAGAAAGGCGACCTCAGCAAGTGTTCCAACTACAGAGGAATCACCCTGCTGTCAGTACCAGGAAAGGTCTTCAACAGGACCATCCTGGAGAGAATGAAGAGCTCCATCGACCACCAGCTGAGAGACCAGCAAGCAGCATTCAGGAAAATCCGATCATGTACAGACCAGATCGCCACTCTCCGCATCTTCCCGCTGTACACCAACTTTGTGGATTATGAGAAAACATTTGACAGCATGGACCGAGAGACTTTGTAGAAACTCCTACGACACTACGGTGTACCCACAAAGCTCGTCTGCCTGATCAAGAGCAGCTACGATGGCATGACATGTCGCGTGATCCACGAAGGGCAGTTCACCAGGGAGCTCCTGGTCAGAACCGGCATCAGGCAGGGGTGTTTGCTGTCTCCGTTCCTCTTCCTACTGGCTATAGACTGGATCATGAAGAGGACCACTGAGCAGAGAAGAAGCAGAATACTGTGGACACAGCTTGACGACCTCGATTTTGCAAACGACTTGGCTTTACTGTCCCACACTGATCAACAAATGCAGGAGAGGACCACGAGGCTTGCTGACATCTCGTCCCAAGTGGGCCTCACCATCCACAAACAGAAAACAAAGACAATGAGGCTGAACGCAACCAGGGAAGAACCAGTCTTGCTTCCTGGCACCCAGTTGGAGGAGGTGGAGTCCTTCACCTATCTCGGGAGCATCATCAACAAAAAAGGCGGCACTGATGCAGATGTCAGAGCACGAATTGGTAAAGCCAGAGCAGCCTTTCTCCAGTTGAAAAAAGTGTGGAGTTCCAGAGAGCTGTAACACACCAAAGTCCGGATTTTCAACTCAAACGTAAAAGCAGTTCTCCTACATGGAGCAGAGACTTGGAGGTTGACAAAAACCACAGTCAACAGAGCACAGATCTTCATAAACAGTTGCCTTAGAAGAATCTTGAAACTTCACTGGCCAAAGAAGATCAGCAATGTCAGACTCTGGGAGAGAACAGAGCAGATAACAGCAGAGAATGAAATTGGGTGAAGACGATGGGGATGGATTGGTCACGGTCTGAGAAAGCTAGTTTCCATTATCACTAGGCAGGCATTGTCATGGAACCCCCAGGAAAAGAGGAAAAGAGGCAGGCCGAGAAACACCTGGCGTCGAGACCTCCAAGCAGACATCAAGAGACTGGGAACCACCTGGAGTAAAGTAGAAGGAGAAGCACAGGACAGGAGTCACTGGAGGTCTCTCGTCGAAGGCCTATACCCTGGGAGGGGTGACAGACGTAAGTAATAGACTCACACGAGCCTCAACAGTCGCAGAGGCCCATGAGAGTCTATATCTCTGGATGGTGAAGTCTGACTATAGACACAGGGGCCTGACAATGGTGCTTTGACTAATGCAAATCCGCTGCACCACCGCGTGTGCATCTAGCTCAATTCAGAATACTGCACTGAGCTAGACATGGTAGCGTGCATGCGGTGGCACAGCAGATTTGCATTTAGTCAAAGAACCATCATCAGGCCCCTACGGTTACAGATGCTTCAAACTTGAAGGTGCTATTTCAGATCTGGTTTACAACTATGTATGTCTATAATGACCATACTTTAGTCAATGCCTTCAGTCGTGCATGTATTGCACAAAGGCTATTTGTGAGCCCTTCACGCATCAATCATGTATGACAAAAGATTATCATTTAGATAGAAAATTATGAATAAAGACTAGCTTTGCACAAAAAATGTGAAGAAGCCCAAAAGAAACAAAAATGTTTAAAACAAAAACAGGGATAACAAATTTTAATGTGATCGATCTGAAAAAAATTAAAAACTCATGATTGTGGATTGTGAGGCAGACTGGTATCACGAAAGTTCAACGGTACATGTAAACACTTTTCAATCCACCTCCTGCAACTAGTACATAGTCGTTCACTAACACTTCCAAACTTTGGGAAACGCACCCGCGGTACTACAAGGGATATAGAGGTGTAAAGGGATACAATCTAGATGTACAATCCTGAAACAACCAAACATCTTGTCAAACAAAATTCCCTGATTGTCAGTGAAGTTGAAAGGTTCAACTGCATACATTTTGGCGTCAATTCATCCAGCATGAATTCTGCCCAGGAGTGAATCTGCACAGCTATCCAAATGAATCTACACAGGCATAAATCTAACCAGCCTGAATTCACCCAGCATGGATTTTGCAATTGTAATACTATATAATAGTAAAATGCTCATTGGTACAGAGACTGGCATATTGTAATTTGTGCAGCGAGTATGGTCTTCTCAATACCTAGTGACTGTCTCAAATAGTACACTTCTGGTTGAGTAGGTCAATGCTTACCCAATAACTGCTGCAAAGTTTACCCTTCAGTAACACCAATACCAAAATCTTTTGTCACATCAATGGGTACAAATGCTGATCCCAAAACAGTATCTATGTTGTGAAAACTATTGTGTACATTGATGCAAAAGAAGTACCCGGTACATCAAAACCACTATTTCTTGAGATCATTAGTAACATGTGTGCTGGTCTGTAATTTTACACCTTATGGCATTGAAATGTAAGGTTCAAAATCACAGACCTGATCACATATATTATGAGCCATTGTTTATGTTGCAGACAAATCTACAGATGAGTGTTGGAAATACACTAAAGGGATATAATGTAATGGAGTCATATAAATACTGCTACTTGTATTACCAGCATGAACAGACTGAATCCTATTAGCATGTATCAAGCACCCTACATGTTGATAGAACTGCAGCTGTTAGAACTACTGGCAATAGAAATATTGCTTGACTGCATTACATTTGATAGCACTACTACCAACAGAACTATTGCTCGACAGCACATTTAACAACACTACGGCTACAACGCACTGACAGAACACGCAGTGATAGCGATCATAGTGCTATTGACATACAGAGTGCTAGCTATTGTAGCACTATCTACACACAGTGCTAGCAATCAAAATGCTACCGACACAGTTCTCATGATATGGAATACTCGCTATACGCATTTGTGTCAACATTATGTGATGTATTGCAACATGTCTTGATGGAGAAATAAAACAGCAAAACAAACTCAGCTGTCACAAGATACAGTGATATACATCCATCAACATAATGGATGAAGTGATAAATCAAGTGTAACAGGATGAACACACTTTTAGACGGTTACGGAGCGGCCCATTGGGTGAAACTAACTCGAGTACAAGATAAGCCATCGGTGGCAATTAATTGGCATTAGCGCGCGTCTAGTCATACTGACTGGATGGACTGTTTATGATACTAGAAGAGAATGCTCTTCCAACATCCTACTACTAAGTGTATCTGCTGTCAAACATCCCTCCGGGTATGTAGATAACTGAGGAAGCAGGGTTAAAGAACATTACACACAGGCACAACACACACATCATTAGTCCTGCAACATAGATTATAGAAGGTATAGTTGATGCCGACAGGGACCTAAATAGCCTGCTGACAGCGGGAAGTGCATACCACAGCAGCAGGTGGCTGGCCAAACTAATGTGTAAGCCTGGAAATAGGGCTAACTGCACTGCCGCTGTGTCTATGATGCAAGTGATGTGTTCAGTTTTATATTACGATATGTCCTATGTAATTTGTGTTACTGTGAAATCGTGTTTATTGCCTTTATGTTTAGACCACAATAGTTACTAAGGCATACGGTGTGTGTGTGTGTGTGTGTGTGTGTGTGTGTGTGTGTGTGTGTGTGTGTGCACGTGAGTAGCTTAATTATATTTTGATGTGTTTAATGTTCTTCTTTTTAAGTTGCGTGGCACCGCAATGATTTCCTAATGTATTGTTACATATGGCAATAAAGTTCTATCATCATCATCATGACTGCTAGCACTTACTTCAAAGGTACAGAAATAATTAGGTTGGAGTAAGCCATAGTAAGTGAGAGAACTGTGAGATATACATCACATATATTTAATTTTTCCCAAGCAGTGTTATTGATCAATAACTGCATGAGAACATGTAGATGTACTTTTCTGAAAAAGAGCCTACTAATATGTTTATATATACATATACAAATGTAACTTTTACCTGACACAAAACACACCTACACAACCTTACAACAAAAACAAGCATCAATATTTGATCACTAGAACACTTAATTTAAACTGTATAAAATCACCAGCAGGTAAAAGACTCTAAAAATATTACACCGAAATATTACAAAGAAAAAGAAAGACGCAATTAAATACTATGTTTGGCCATTCCTTAAATGACTTCAAGGAAACCAACTGATATATTCATAGAATTGAATAAATGAGGTACCTCAACCTTTGTTAACACATCTAATTTATAAAACAAAAAAGGCAATGCCAATATGGCTCATGTGTATGACCTATTTAAATATGTGACCTTTGTGACAATAAGTAAAGGGCTGGCTTCCGCACCAGCAAAATCCATGTTTTCTCAAAATGTAAGCATTTTTCACACATCTGTCCACCCCCTGTGATACTTGACCTTTGCGACGAGTCAACTAAATTAGTATGCATATGAAGGTATTATCATCAGCTACATTTGTGCCAAATTTGATTGAAAAATTTGAAAAAATGTTGATAATACCTACAATTTTATCAAACATTTGCCAGCCTCTTGTGACCCTCGACTTTTCTGAGGGGTCATCCAAATTAGTATGCATAGATAGGTCTTACCATCAGGTATCTCTGTACCAAATTTAGGCTTAAAGTTGTTAATAGTATTTCAGAAAGAAACATCTTTTGTCAAAATATGGCTATTTTGGGTCCATTTCCTGAGCTCTTGTGACCCTTGACCTTTCTGAGGGGTCAACCAAATTAGTATGCATAGAAAGATCTTACCATCAAGTATCTTTGTACCAAGTTTGGGTTTGAAGTTGTGAATAGCATTTGAAAAAAAAAAAAGTCAAAATAAAGCTATTTTTGACCTATTTCATGATCCCCTGTGACCTTGACCTTTGTGAGAGGTCACTCAAATTGGGTATGTTTAGAAAGGTCTTGCCACAAAGTATCCTTGGGCCAAGTTTGAAGACTCTGGCTTGAATAGTCTCCAAGAAAATGCCAATGTTAAAGTTTACCACGGATGACGGTGGACCGACGAACGACAGATGGACGACCACTGGCCCAAAACATAAACTCACTTTTGCTTCGCGTGTGAGCCAAAAATATACACAAATTAAAATAAATATATCAAAATGAGTACATGAAAACCAAAGATAAAGCAGAGTGAAGATCAGTGTGTAACTAAACAAATTACAACAAATGAACCATAGCCAATCAAAGTCATAGGTAATAATCATCCTTTCCATAAAGTGTCAATTGTATACAACAGAAATATTATGCTACATATCATCATACAAACAAAACATATGTAGAATGTAGCTACCGGGTAAGTGAACAAACTGAAACTTAAATAAGACAGTCATCTTGAATACAACTGTAGGAGACAGTCATAAGTAACAAAAACAACAAAGCTACAAAATGGAATACAGATTCAATTTTCTTGAAAAAATCCTGGTCTGTTATAATGAAGTCAGCACAACATGCGCATGATAAATAGTAAACAGTAAAAACAGTAAGCAGCCAGATTTCTGTTCTGACACCAACAAATGCAAGACTTTGCTAAAAAGAACTTTCTTTAAATCAGCAAAAACTACCCACAAAACATGAATGGCAAAGCCATAATGGCTCACAGCAAATGTGGCTTATGACAGATCCACCTAATTAATCTGACCTTTTGTGCCCTTAACTTTTCCACCTGGTCACTAAAATGTGCAAGCATTGCAGTGTCTCAACAGTAGTAAAGGGTTGGCTTCTGAGCCTGCAAAATCCATGCTCTCTCTAAATTAATGCATTTTCTATGCATCTGTCCACCTCTAGTGACCTCAGTCTTTGCGAGGGGTCAACCAAAAAAGTGTGCATAAGGTGGTCACATCAATAGCTACCTTTGTGCCAAATCTGATAGAAAAGTTTGAATCAATGCTGATAAAAACTTAAACTGTGGGTATTTTCCACATATCTGACCTCTTTTAACCCCTGACCTTTCCCAGGGTCCATCCAAATTAGCATATATAGGAAGGTCTTACCATCAGGTATCTATGCACCAAGTTTGTGCCTGAAGATAACAAATAGTACTGTGAGAAAAAAATGTTTGTGACCTTGATCTTTCAGAAGGGTCGCTGAAATTAGTTTTTTTTTTTTTTTTTTTTTTTTTTTTTTTTTTTTTTTTTTTACAGAGGTCTATCCTTGTGCCAAGTTTGAAGTCTGTGACTTGAATAGTCTCAGAGAATGCCAATGTTAAAGTTTACCAGGGACAAATGTTAGCTCAGTACATACTCACCTTTCGCTATCACAGGCCCATGTATAAATTAAACAATTGAATAAGGATTCCACACAACAACAACAAAAAGAGAAGAGAAAGTGCATGAGTACAGATCTTGTACATGACGTGAGAACGCACCAACACAAATTGCAGCAACCAAACACTAGAATCAAGCAGATCCAAGTACCAGTAAACTGGCATTATTCATACAAAACAAAACATCATGTGACAGCTTAGAAGCATACATTTTCCTGCATGCATACAAACCAATACTCTTTGGCTGTTGGTACTTCATTTTGTCAAGGTGACTGCTGCTGGAATCACCTCAAGTAATATTACTCACAGCCTAAGCGCTGAAAACAGTTTTAGGACATTGTCACATACAAACTCCAGCCTGAAAGTTGCTTGCACAAAGAAGAAATAACAGGGGTAAAGGTGAGGAATTCATTCCTAAGTCTACCGAAGGAGCTCATTTCTGACTATTAGGAACATTTGCACTCAGATCGGGACCTCCTGGGCGCAAATCAGGAGAGAGAGAGAGAGAATGTGGCGACAGGTGTATTCTGTGTATCTGTGGCATCACTAAATAGCTTTTTGGTGACACAATTGATACCTTTAGGACACTGTAGAACTTTTTGGGGGATTCACGATCACATAGCAATGCGTACAACAGGAAAAATGTTTTCTATTTTCCATCTAAATGAATAATATGTCAAAAAAAGCAAAGGCTACACATCTGAAATTCAGCACAATTATTTTAATGATGCCTTAGTTAGTTAGTTAGTTAGTTATTTGGGTTTAACACCGAGCAGGCAACTAATGATGCCTTAGTGAATTCCTAAATTTAGTTATCTAGGAACAAAGATTGTTATTTTGATAATGATGAATAAATGCGTAAAAAAAAAAAAAAAAAAAAAAAAAAAAAAAAAAAATAGGAAGGTGGCTAATGAACTCATCCAAAACCTTTTCTGAAAGAGCTGATTGTAAAATATCAAGTGAATATAACAAAACTTATGAATCAGACTAAAATTAATTTTTCTCTACAATTATTTTTTCGAAAAATACTTACCGATGACATCACTACTAGGAAGCTTCGCTTAGCATATCAATTTTAGCCAAAAAACTTACCTAATACTCTCTAAGGGAGGCAATCACTGGTGTGCCATTACCAGGGCACTCCCGAGTGGCCTCCAGTACTACTGTATCCGGTGGTGCACTCACCCTTTCCCGCCAGTATCTGAGCCTTAGCTCCAAGTGGCAAGCGGGGTAGGAGGGAGGGACGTCTGAGTAATGTAATCGGTAAGTATTTTTCGAAAAAGTACATTTTAGAGAAAAATTAATTTATTTTCTTAAAATCATTACCGATGACATTACTACTAGGAATTGCGAATAGGAGGCGGGTGCCACATGTTTTAGAACACCTCCCATTGCCGGCGCTGAGCGTGCACTATCGAGGCCCCTCCCTACGCACCCACTCCCGACAATTTTAGCTAGGCGAACCTAAGGCGCCTGAGGTGCCGGGAGGGAGTGCTGAGATGCCGAGATGTCCTCCGCCAGGCCAAGGTTGATGCGCTGGCCAGATAGATCCCATAGGTAAAGGTGGAACGAGAGTAGACTCGATCCGCCAACCCACGGTTGCCATGATATCCCTCTCTGCCCAATATCGGTCAAATCGATGCTCCCTGCCACTGTTCGGACTTCATGCCTTATAGTCCGGATGCACATGGTTTGGCTTGCTCTGGCCGAGCTCTTGTGTGGGGACTGAATCACCCATCGTAGCCAGAAGGAGATTATCTGTGCCGATATGCCTCGTCTGCCCGGAGCCAAGGGCAGGAACGGCGCAAGCGTCCTAGTCGGAGCGGCTTAGATCTCCACAGGCACACTTTAAGGGCCATGAAGGTCCTGTGGCAGGAGTCCCATGCCTGAACCGTTGCCCTGAGGGTCAGACAATTACGACTTGTGGGGTTGCCGCTGGAGAGCGGTTCCTTGCCGAGAAGGCAGTGTCCGTAAGCAGCTGTAATGATCCATAGGTCCTCCGTTGGTGACACGAGGGACGTACCAAAGGCACGTAACTCACTAAAACAGGAGCTGTGGCAAGTGCAACCAGAAGCAGTTCTCCTGGCAAGGTCTTCCAAGCACTAATGGAAGAAGCTCGAACCTCTCGCATAGAGCCCGGTGAGCACCCAGGAGGGGTCCCAGCGCGGGACCAACGAAGTGAGGCCTGCTGCTGCCGAACAACGAGACATCCAATCTGCCAAGTCGTAGCACGCTCCCAGACGTGACCGTCCCAGGCTTCGGAAGTGTCTGCCCCCCAACGCCAGGTAAACCCAGAAGGGGATGGCGCTAAGTTCTGTCAGAAGAGCCATCCCACGAAGAACACGGCCAACTGGGGTTGGTAAGGTCCGTGGGGGAAAAACCGCTCCATCGCGCACCAAGACTGGAGAATGCCCACTTAGCTTCATAGACATGAGAGGAGCTCCTCCTGGCTGCAGAGCTCGCTTCCACCATAGCCCCCACAAAGCCTCTAGCAGAGAGGGATTGCCGGACAATCCATGCATATGACCTCAGTACCTCTGGGCACGGGTGGAACAGCCGTTGCCTTGGCTGCTTGAGCATCGTACTCGTCGTGGAAGGAACCCGCGAAGGGTCCGTTGCAAGATTCAAGAGAAAGTGCGGTCCAACTCTAGGACCAGCTGAATGGCGCCAATAGTCTCAGTACCGATTCCTATCCCTGCACTCCTGCAGAACTCTGGCCCCAGCACAGTGAGCAGCATGCTTACACCAGGGGGGGAAGGAGGCCGCGACTACGGTCCAGGCTCGAGGATCCGGAACAGAGGAGACGCACAGAGGAAGTCTGTAATTCCATCCTTGACGAATGGACCGACCAACGGTGATTCCCCCGGGTGGGCAGGGCAAGTACAAATCTGGCCTCGAAGAGCCCTAGCACATCTCTTGTATACGTCGCTCTTCCCAAAGAGAACCAGCCGCAGCGCTTCATCTCCAGCCAGTTGAAGTGTCTGCCTTGGGGAAGACGATCCACTGCCGCGCTTAGCAGACCTAACAGTCAACCCGAATGTAAGGCTCTGAGTGACACTCCTACTCTGCACTGAACCCGTCCTACTGGAAGTCCTACTCGAACAGGACGGCCAAGAATTCCATACCTCGCTGGAAAACCAGCGTGAAGGTACCACGTAGGACCTGCCTCCATAGACTAAGGAGCCTAGGCGACGAAGTATTGCCCGCAGGATATCTCTGCTGACCTCCAAGTGCTCGCCAACTGGTTCCGTAACAGTCGGTCATCCAGCTATAAGAAGTCAGGCTATACGCTGCTGGCAGGAACCTTGACATCACCCTGTCTACCCTCCTGGTGAAGACCCACGGGTTGAGGTAGTCCGAAAGGCAGAGCCTGAAAGGGCACCAACCTGCAAAGGGCGAAGTGCCGGTAACGCCGCGATGCCTAAAGGGTTGGAAAATGCAGATACGCGTCCACTAGGTCGAGACTAACTGCGAAGTCCTGGAGACGCACCGCCGCCCTCAGTCTGTCTCCATCTTGCCGTGCAATGCTGAAAGAACTTGTTGAGAGCCGACAGGTCGATGATCGGCCGCCATTCCCCACCGACTAGGTGCGAGGAAGAGTCGACTGTAAATGCCGTGAGTCAGATCGCCGAACCACCACTATGGTCTACTACTGAAAGGTCCTGCAACGCTGTCGCCATGTCCAAAGTCCCGGTACTCGCGTCCCAGGATGCGTGCTTCCACAGCGTCGTCTGTAAACAGCTGTTGCCCCGTGAAGCTGTGAACTGATCCCCTCTGAGCGGAGACATACAGACGCTAGACTAACGACTGTGTTGCCACCTCCAAAGAGCCCCGTTCACACCAGCGAGAAGCGGAAACAGGAAGACTCTTGTCCCATCCTCGTGTCAGTGACCACCGACTGAGCCCTGCCTGCACCAGCGCACCCTTGTCCACCGCCGGGAGAGCACCTGCATAACAAATGCCGGTGGAAGTAAACCATCCTCTCTGGACAAGAGTGCCTGAGAAGAAAACCTGCTCTCCAAGCTGTCTGCACGCAGGTGTGCGAAATGCCTCCGCTATGTCCTGAAAACCTGCCGGTTGAGGAAGAGACTTGTAGCGCTTGGCCGCAGCGGAGCGAAGAAGAAAGCCATGGCCCTACTTACCAATTGCGACGACGGGGGGCAGCGCTCCGGCAGGTGAAGGATGCGAAGAGACAGGACGCCTCGTCCAACTAGATGCGTAAGTCAGAACTGCATACACGAACACAATGGAGAGTGATGCTGGCCCATAAAGTGAAGTCGGTCGGTCAACGTCCTCTCTCAGCGCTGACACTAAGGCCTATGAAGGTAGACTCGGTGTCCCTGGAAAGGCGGCTCTGTCTAATGGCTGTCAACTGAGCGACCCCCGGCGCTGACCTTGAACTGCGTCTCCGCGGAAGAGTGGTCCCTGCCAATCCAGCCCGAAGAACTGCTGCGTTCTGTCAACACGGCCTGCGTCGGCGTCCCTGGAGAAGGTGGCTCCGTCCAAAGGCTGTCATCCGAGCGACCCTGGAGCTGACGACAAACTGCGTCTCCACGGAAGAGCGGTCCCTGCCAATCCAGTCCAAAGATCTGCCGCTGTTCGCTACCGCGAGCTGCGTCGATGTCCCCGGAAAAGGTGCCTCTGTCCAAAGCTGTCATCCGAGTGAACCCAGCGCCGACATCAACTGCACCTCTGCTGTCACATGAACCCTGCCAGACTGGTCCCAAAATCTGCTGCTCCTAGCTGAAGCCCTTGCAGCCCGGTGTTGAAACGAGGTCCATTGCCGCACACGCTTGAACTTGTCCGCCGATCCAAAGAAGAGGATAGGGATAGAAGAGACATCACAAACACGGAGTCCAAAACGCGCCGTCTTCCTGCGCTGGGAGCACTCCTTCGATCTTTATCCATTCCTGAGTAAGCGCGCTGTGAAATCCTTTGATTGCCTTTCATCCTTCCATATTCCAAGACGGGGGTGTATAATACCAGATCCTCAGAAGCGAGGCTCCTAGCCGTCTTGTCGGCCATTTTCACTGACTCCATCCATACCACAGAGGCGGTAGTCAGTGCTGGTGGAGCGCTCCTATGGCTCCATCCTCGAAGTAGGGAACCTGAAGGATACTCCCTTGGCCTGATGTTCCTTCAAATTCTCCCTGCGTCTCCATCCTCCCTGTGTCTGCCAAACGGGGGTGTAGAGTACCAGCGTCTGCCCTCGGCAGGAACCGCCCATCTATCGGCCAAGTACCGACTAACCTCATACCATCCCGAAGGCAGTTGTCAGAGATCGATGCCGTGACACGTTAGCACTGTCCGCCGGTCCGGCGAAGAGGAAAGAGAAGATGACACATCACGAGTATGGTGTCCTAGACGCGCTGAATCCGCGCGCTGTGATATCCTTCGATTGCATTTCAACCTTCCATATATCAAGACAGGGGTGTATAATACCAGAACCTTGGAAGCGAGACCCCTCCCCGTCTTGTCAGCCATTTTCACCGACTCCATCCAAACCGCGGAGGTGGTTGTCAGTGCTGGTGGAGGGCTCTCTATGGCTCCACTCTCGAAAAAGGAACCCCGAAGGTTATCCCTTATGGCCTGTCTTGTCGGCGACAATCAGATTCCCTCCTGAGCGTTGCCTCGAAGTTGCGACCCTCTTTCCTTCTTTAAATACCGGCGCGGTCTCCAAAGACCGGAGGGTCCAACGGGTTCAGAGGATGGTTCCGCGACTGCTGCCCGAGTTCTCTGCCTGCCAGGAGGGCATGAACAAGACCCAAGCCGTGCCGGGGAACCGAGCCCTCATGCCTGTTTGACATTAGTTGGTGGACCACGGACAGGCGGAATTCTTGATGCAAGTAGCTGTGAGCTCAACGGCACTATGCGAGATGGCGAATCTCGTCCGCTGCCTGTAGTCTCCAACACCCGCTGGGGAATGTGGCAGCTCAAATAATTAGCACTGGAGGGGGCAGCAGTCCCCTCTTTGCGCCAACAAGCACACGATATCTGAAGTTTCATTCCTCTGCTTCATCTCTATGGCTGTGGTCGATATCAGCTGACGTACCGGTCTCTCTCTGCGGTAGAACGCCCACAGCTGCGACCAAGGTCCTCCTTCCACGCCGCGCAACGAATGCAAGGTTGACTGAAGGGACAGCCCGAGTAGTGAAGGCAGACATCGTGTACATCATTAGGCCATAGGCGAACGCCACAATCGGTGCCGGTCCTCACCTGAGCACTGTAACATAGGACAGACAATAGGCCATTGCGAGCGCTCGAAGCCTCCTCGGAGGGTCCGAATTGCCGGTCAGCCTTGTACATACAAGCAAGGGCCAAGATGCGACCCGGTACAAAACCATAAACCATAACGCTCGCTGAGGCTATAGTAACCGAAGCTTTACCTTGTCATGTCCTAAGTGCGTAATCCCCAAGACCCAACACCAAAATCCTTGCACCAAACCACACACACACAGAAGAATCCTTCCTTCCTTCTCTCTCTTTTTTTTTTTTTTTTTTCCCCACAGTAAGTCCACGTAAGAAGAGTTCACCAACTACCGTCGGAGCACAAGTGCACACGACCGGTCTGACTCAGCTAAGCAAAGATACTGGCGGGAAAGGGTGAGCGCACCACCGGATACGGTAGTACGGGAGGCCACTCGGGAGTGCCCTGGTAATGGCACACCAGTGATTGCCTCCCTTAGAGAGTATAAGTTTTTTGGCTAAAATTGATATGCTAAGCAAAGCTTCCTAGTAGTAATGTCATCAGTAATGATTTTGAGAAAATAAATGTACCAGTAGGTCAACCGACTTTCTCCAAAGCAGACATTTCTTTTCAATAAGCACTTCAATTTCAGTATTACTGAAAGCCGTTTTCCTCGCGCTGGGACCATATGGCGTTGAGGCGCGTCCCCTGGGTGGTGGATAGGGGGTCCCTCGTGAGAGGGGTGCACCGAATGAAATAAAGTGCCGTGAACCAACATGGTCTAAGGGAAGGTGACCCCGACAGAAAACCCCTGGTCCTCCTAGTAAGGGGGTTGGACGTGGGGGTAGCTTCCCCACCCTGCAAAAAAGGAAATAGCTACAAAAACGCCGACGAAAAGACCAACAGTAATTCCTTTCCTGGAGGAGGAAGGTTCTTCTACCAGAAGACTTATGACGTCCTGTGGTGAAAGCCGGAAGTCTTCGGAAGCCACAGGACCGAGCCGCCTCTCTCTATCCAGGGATACAACCATGGGCACATGGAACGTCAAGACCATGTACCAGAGCGGCAAGGCCGCCCAGATAGCAGCGGAAATGCAAAAGTACAACCTTTCCCTGCTAGGTATCAGTGAAGCCAGATGGACGCAGTCTGGCCAGAAAAGGCTGTTAAGTGGGGAGATGATTCTGTATTCAGGTCATGAAGAGGAGAATGCCCCCCATACAGAAGGTGTAGCATTCATGCTGTCACCAGTGGCACAGAGAGCGCTGATGGGCTGGGAACCTCTTGGGCCAAGAATCATCACAGCAGCTTTTAGAACCGAGAAAAAGCTCAAGCTGAACGTCATCCAGTGTTATGCGCCCACTAATGACAGGGACGAGGAAGAGAAACAAGAGTTCTACGACCGACTCCAGAGTGCCTTGGACAAATGTGCGGAGCGAGACATCACCATCGTCATGGGCGATTTTAATGCCAAAATAGGGGAGGACAACACTGGATACGAAGAGGTGATGGGGAGACAGGGACTAGGCTCGGAGATGAGTGAGAACGGAGAGAGGTTTGTAGACTTTTGTGCTCTAAACCGACTTGTCATTGGAGGCAGCATCTTCCCACACAGAAGGATACACAAAGCAACTTGGGTCTCACCTGACCATACAACAGAGAACCAAATAGACCATATCTGCATTAGCAAGAAATTTAGAAGATCCCTTCAAGATGTTCGAGTGAGGAGGGGAGCAGATGTCGCCTCCGACCACCATCTGCTTACCTTAAGAATGAAGCTCAAGCTAAAGAAAAGCTGCACAGAGACAAGAAGAAGACATCGCTATAATGTAGGCCTCCTGAGAGAAACTGGAGTTAGAGAAGAGTTCAAACTGGTGCTGTCCAACCGGTTTCAAGCGCTACAGGAGCTAGTAAATGAAGAGGAGGCGGTCACCACAGAGCAGCAGTGGAAGGCAGTTAGAGAGGCGCTGAACTCAACCTGCAAAGACACTGTAGGGTTCAGGAAACACCATCACAAGGACTGGCTGTCGGCACAGACCTTGAAGAAGATAGAAGTGAGGAAGCAGAAGTTGCCTTAGAAGAATTTTGAAAATCCACTGGCCAGAGAAGATCAGCAACGTCAGACTCTGGGAGAGAACAGAGCAGATAACAGCGAAATTGGGCGAAGAAGATGGGGATGGATCGGTCACAGTCTGAGAAAGCCAGCTTCCAGTATCACTAGGCAGGCATTGTCATGGAACCCCCAGGGAAAGAGGAAAAGAGGTAAGCCGAGAAACTCCTGGCGTCGAGACCTCCAAGCAGACATCAAGAGACTGGGAACCACCTGGAGTAGAATCGAAGGAGAAGCACAGGACAGGAGTTGCTGGAGGTCTCTCGTCGACGGCCTATACCCGGGTAGGGGTGACAGGCGTAAGTAAGTAAGTGAAAGCTGTTTCCTAGCTTTTAGATTTAGACAGCATCCCAAACTTTCAAGTTTGCAAGTATACAAACAACAAATATATCAATGGATAAATACATACATACACACACAGTGCTTTGTGCCAAAAGTATGTTCTGCAGTAAGGTTGGTCTGGTCTTACATGATGAAATTTCTTACCACATCCTCAGATTTTATGGCCCTCCACCCACGATGCCATACTTATGCTACTGAACTGCTCCATCACAACCCATCTCAATAGTCTATTGTATTTTCAATATGGTAGACAAAAAAGGATACACATACAGACACTCTTGATGCACACAGAAGAAAGGGAGAGAAGTCTGAAAAGCCACATACGTATTTTGTCTCCTACAAAAAAATGAACCACGCCCCCTGCATATTCACCTTCTGTGCTAGTCCGGTTACTCTCTGTAAAAATACAATCAGCTATTCCTTACTGTCACTTGTACACATACATACACATCATTGTAAATACACTATGCACATCAGCACACACACACATGCCACACACAAAAACTGAGAGTAATTCTTACACTTCTTTCTTGCACCAACAATATAGAACACATATATGCAAAAGACATCGCAAAAAAACATACCATTTTTGCGGTTGGTCGAAAAAATTGCACAAGGTATAACAATTTTGATTTGTAGGTCATATGCATTACAAATAAAAAACTAAATTGGGTCATGAATACAAAATACTGATCCCAATGGCAAGCCACTGCACAAATTAGGACACAAATTATCACAATATAAAAATCATGATCTGGGAACACTTGATTAAAACAGGTAAGAAAGCTCAGATAAATTTAAAGAAAATTCGAGAATTAAACCCTTCAGCTGCAAGTAATGGTTTTTGTCTAAGTGCGATTCTTCCAAAAGTCACCTTGACAAAAACCACTAATGACAGTCAAAAGATTCATTTAGCTGGGGGATCAACTGATCTACTGTTTATTACTTACATATAAAATTTAATCGGACATGGTTGTGCTTGTCCAATAAAGTTCAATCCCAATACTTTTATTGCCCTGCGCCTATTGCAAGGCATCCTTGGTTGTCTCTCATGTATAAGAGGCACAGATTCTCATCAGGTGAAGAGGCTTATTAAAATCTATGCCCTTTGCTGGTGGAAATAGCTTATATCTCATCCTCTAATCATAATTACCTTTTCTACGTCGGCTACATGTGCAGTCAACTGTGTTAGAAGGTCCTGACACTAAAGTTGACACACTGTGTCTTGTGATCTCATGGCAAATGCAGGGCCTGTTGTTTCTCTGTAAACATCAGTGCTAGCCTTGACAAAGTTAACAACTTAAATGGCAGGAAAATACAAACCTTACTCATTTGAAATTGGCAAAGAACATCACGAGCCTCAATCTGCAGTGTCATGTTTTTTTTGTCTCTTACGGATTACATTTTTTGTTCACGTTCTTTGGATGGATTGGGCATTTGATCTTAAATCTGCCATGATTTCAAATACATAATTCTTGTCAGCTGGCAGTAAAGTATTTTCAAACCCTCTGATGCCAGCCCCATAAGGAATCATATGATGGTATGTGGGATAACTGTGCCATCTTAATCATTTCTTGGTCTGCTCTTCCAGCAAGGCATCCCTGGCTATCTTCCTCTTGGCCACCTGATGGAAGATAAACATGATACATATGTTGGTCAGCATCCCGATGAAAACTGCCCCGTATGTGTTGAGGAATGAAGGGGGTTCACTCTTGTACAGCTCATCAATGTCAGTGACAATATCTTTGTACACAGCATCCAACTGTTTGACTGAGGTCATCATGATGCACAAATGGAAGATCTGGTGACTGTGGCCCACAAAGTCAAAATATCCAGGAAAGAAGCGCTGGGGAATGTCAGAGCCGAAGAAAAATCCTCCGCTGAAGAACCAGAACATTTGCTGGAGATGATCGGACAGGCTGGGCTCCCAGTAGGAGAAGAAGACAAACAAGTACAGCTGATACCTGCACACAACACAAACAAATGTTTGTTAAAAAAACAAGAATGCATGAAAGCTTATTTCTATTATTTCCCTTGACCATGCAGACACTGGTGCTGTTATCAGTAGCAATGGCTGCAAACAAAAGGAGGATGGAAAAAAATCATTTTCATTCATCACCTGACAAATTTCTCGTCAAGCACATCAAGACACCTGTTAAGTGTTCCAGATTGCTAAATTTTATAAACATGTGCACTGGCCTGTAATTTTGGACTTCATGACTTTGAGTTGCAAGTTCCAAACTCACAGATTAGCACACAATCATAGACGCCCTATATATTGCAAAAGCTAAATGGCTCATATTTAATCATCTGCTCTGTACAACATACAAGTCACGGGATGTGGACTGATCTTCAGCAGCTCATGCACAACACTTCAACTATCAAGATCAACCCACCTCCTGCGATTTATTCATTCATATTTTAAATTTAGTGAATCATTTCAAAATGTAAGCTGTTTGGCACGGAAAATGCAATGGTGCAAGCAAATGCAAAATAACCCGATAGATGTTATCACATGTTTTTCCTGAATTTTAAACCACTGTTATCATCGAAACGTTCAATTTTGACCTACTTTTGATTTCCAGAAATTGTCAATTAGCCCTGACGCACTACAAAAAGGTAAGACACCAAGCTATTCTTGAACTAGCATAGTCAATCTTTTTCCTCTAATGTAATGTAGTCCTCAGCTGACAATTAAAACATCCAGGAATTTCATTGTGCCATGTGCAAAAGGCTCACCATATAGGAAAGATCAGCCAGCAGTAGATGGCCAAGACCGATCCAATCTGCCATATTCGCCGCTCGAAGGGGTATGGACGTGAGTAAAATGTCTTGGATATGGAGCAGCATGTACACACCAGGGAACTAAGCATGATGCCCACGGGAGCCGCGAATCGGTGCGGGAATGTGCCAAAGATATCCTCATGCATGCAGTACCAGTAATGGATGATGGCACTACCTAGTCCATACAGTCCAATTCCAGCATAGTCCACAATGAAGCAGGTGTAGTGCACCAGTTCAGACTTGTTGGAGAAACAATGGGCTCCCACGCTGTCAGGACAGAACAAAACAAACTCTTATAACAGGCTCAGTGCAGAGAAAACTTGAACACCACCAAACTGCAAGAGGTATAGATCCTCACGAGCCCCCGCAATTGCGGGAGCTCATGAGGATCTATGCCTCTTGCTGACAACTCTTTGAGTCCATGTTGCTGGGACAGCTAGGTTTTTCTGGTGTTGAATTAACAAAGATTGCTAAAACAACTGGCGATGAACGGGTTAAGTAATTCAAACCTAATAATAACTTTCACAACTTTCGCAATTATCTATAAAGACTGTGTACCAGTTGTTGGAGATGGATTGGACATGACAACTTAAAGACGGTTCCAGAATAGCCTGGCACTAAGAAGAGCTAAGTTCTTCTGGCTCCAACCTGTAACTATCATGGTCATACCATCTCCCTATTATAATTTGTCAAATCTGCACTTTTACACCAAAGAGATGAATGCTCAACCTGAATTTACAGCGTGTAAAATACTCCATGCAAACTACAGGAAATGGATCGACCATATGAAAGCGCCCCCCCACCACCCCCCCCCCCCTCCCCACCAAAAAAAGAAAAAGCCCAAACAAGCACTACAACTGAGCCATTAACACTTTGGCTGTCAGTATTGTGTTTGGCTAAGATGATTCCTGTAGGAATCACCTCAACCAGGTTAAATTCAAAGTATTTATGCAGTTGACAATGCTGAATTGAATTAGATCTTGGAAACAGCGGATGCTATCAAAAGACATAAAAGAGAAGTACCATACCTGCACAAGTAAAGAATAACGTTGGTTACCAGACCTGCTCCTAACGGCCACATGTATGGGTCATGAAGCATGTCAAACTCTCGTGAAAAACACCATATTCGATTGAGCACAATGGTAAGTGCGATCAGGTGTGTCCAGCAGTTCATGCACTCATTGTGGATCTGGAAATGATCATAATGGTAAATTTGTAAGATTTTTATGAGCCTGCAAAGATAATTTCATTTATTAATACTATTTTTTCCCACTTGTATGGACCTTTTGTGTAGCATACTGTCAACAGATAGTAATAACTAATATAAGTACAGCATGTGTAAAGACAAATTCAGTTTAAACACAAAGACAACAAGAATGGCCAACCCTTAAGGCTCACATGCATGACCAATCCACATAATTAATCTGACCTTTGTGACCTTGACCTTTCTGATAGGTCACTGAAATAAGCAAGTGTTCAAGTGTTTTAACACAAGCAAAGGGTTGGCTTTTGTACCTGCGCAATCCATGTTGTAAAAATTTATGCACTTTTCACACTTTTGTCAACCCCCTGTAACCCTTGACCTTTGCAGATAGTGAACCAAATTAGTATGCATAAAAAGGTCTTATCATAAGCTGCCTTTCTGTCAAATTTGGTTGTCAAATCCCTCCGTTCCTCGTCTGATCCGCTCACACTAAAAGTCCCCTGTGCTAAACTCTCCACTGTAGGCCCACGTGCTTTTTGTCATGTTGGGCCATCCATGTGGAATGCCCTTCCTCTCTCCTTGTGGCAGTCTCCATCTCTCCCGGCATTCAAAAGCAATCTTAAAACGTATCTTTGCCCCAAAGCTCATGCATCTGTCTAGCCCTCTGTCCTTCAAATTTGTATTCTTTTTCTACATTCACTGGCAATATTCTCTGATAATTCTTCATCATCACTGATTGTCAGCATTAAGCTCATCCTTAGCCCTTTCAGTTGTGTTTTGGCATCTCGTTTTTGTGTCTCTACATTTTTAAGTGCTTACAACCAATGTGACTAATGCTGGGTTACAGCATGATATAAATGCTATTACTAATTATTATTATTAAAAGTTTAGCAAAAATGCTAATAAAAACTAAATTAAAAAAAGACATTTATCACATCATTTGCCAATCTCTTATGACCATTGAGTTCTGAGGGGCCATCCAAATAAGCATGTATAAAGAAAAAACATTTTTGTCAGAAATTGACATTTCTTACTTATTTTCTGATCTCTTGTGACCCTTGACCTTTTACAGGGGTCATCTGAATTAGCGTGTATAGGAAGGTCTTACCATCAAGTATCTCTGTACCAAGATTGGGTCTGAAGTTGTGAATAGTATTTCAGAAAAAAACATCTTTTCAAAACATGGCTACTTTTATTTATTTCCTGATCTCTTGTGACCCTTGAACTTTTCAAGGGGTCCACCAAATTAGTATATATTGAAAGGTCTTACCATCAGGTATGTTTGTAACAAGTTTGGGTTTGGAGTTGTAAATAGTATTAGAGAAAAATTAATTTTTCTCTAAAATGTATTTTTTCGAAAAATACTTACCGATGACATGACTAACCGGAAATAGTCTACTTGCTTACCAATTTTAGCCTAAGACCCAAAGGGTCCCCCCAGGAGGCTCTCGGGGATCCCTGATAGGGACGAGAGAGCTTTCGGGGATCCCTAACAGGGACGAGAGTAGCCTCCCCTGCCCATCCGGTCAGGCGCCCGGTGGTGTCTCCTTTAGCCAGTTGTCTACGGAGTTACCAGCGGCAAGCGGGGAGGAGGGAGGGACCTCTGAGTCATGTCATCGGTAAGTATTTTTCGAAAAAATACATTTTAGAGAAAAATTAATTTGTTTCCTCAAAACACATTACCGATGACATGACTAACCGGAAGAATGGCAAAGAGGAGGAGGGTGCCGCACAATCCCCTTTTAGAAACCTCGTCAGGGACGAAGACGGCCCGTCACTCCTGATCACCCACTCCCGACAATTTTAGCGAAGTGCCGCCTAAGCGCCGAGGGCGCCTGGAGGGAGTGTTGCGCCGCAGAAGTTGCCCACCAGCGTAAGGTTGTCGCGCTGGACTGTCAGGGCGCGGGAGTAGAAGCGGCAATGGTAGATCCGTCCCGCCACCCCACCGCCGCCACAGTGTCCTTAACCACACCGGCGCGGCGAAGGCGAGACATGCGGCCCTAGCGCGCGTTCCATGGGCACGGATCTTCAGTGCCCCGGCTCCCTGTGGGGAGAGGTCGCGATAGGCGGACCGGAATACCCAGCGGAGCGAGGAGGAGAACGTTTGGGCTGAGAAGCCGGTTCTGCCAGCGGTCGGCGGCAAGGGACGAGACCGTCCCCTCCGCACGGACTTGGAGCAGGTAGATACGAAGTGCCTGTCCCGGATCTTGCTGCGGAGTGCCCCGAGGAACCGGGTCGTGTAAGCGGCCGAGCGGCGAGGGCCGGATGCGCTGTCAAGGGAGACCTAGGCTGAGCGAGAAGGAAGGATCCGGGAGTAGCTGCACGGAGCCATCCACTCGGAACTGCAGGCCGGTGGGGCGAGACGAGGGCGTGTGGAGCTCGCTGACGCGGGGCGCCGTGGCGAGGGCCATCAGGAAGCAGGCCTCCGAGTCACGTCAGCGAAGCGGGCCAGATGGAGCGGTTTTAACGGTCCGAAGTCAGTCAGGGGAGGACCAGGGAGGTCCCAGCGCGGGCCAAGGGAGAGGAAGACCGGACGCTGCACGCCGAAACGCGCCATAAGGTCGGGGAGGTCCTTGCAGGCGCTGGGTCGGGACGGCCGAGGTGACGGTAGGCGTCGGCGATCAAGAGGGGTAGCAGCTGCCCCAGAGGGGAGCCAACCTTGGTCTTGGACGAGCCAGAGAAGAAGTCCGCGAGCTGAGGAGACGTCAGGCCGACGGTGGAGAGGTGGCGGGGTCAGAGCACCAGGCACGAAGCACGCCACTTTCCCTTGTAGACACGTCTGGTAGGACTGCGGGCTGAAGCGATAGCGTCCGCTGTCGCACTCGAGAAGCCTCCAGCAGACAGAGCTTGCCGCACAATCGCCAGGCGTGTAGGAGAAGTCGCTCACGGCAGGGGTGGAAGAGCGGCTGTCGGCGCTGCTCGAGCATCGTGCGGGGGGTGGGAAGAGGGAGGGTGAGCCCGTGGCGAGACTGAGAAGGTCGGAAGTCCACGATCCGGTCCGGGAGAACGGCTACCCGGAGAAGGACTGCGTTGCATCCCCGGAGGCTGAGCAGGACTTGAGGACCAGGACCGCCGGAGGGTAGGTGTAAAGGACCAGACCGTCCCAAGGGGTCAAGCGCATCGACTGCCCAGGCCAGAGGTCGGGAACGGGGAGATGAAGAGGGAAGCCGGAGGGTCCACTTCGTGGCGAAGAGGACAAGGGGGGAGTCTCCCAACGAGCGCAGAACCAGCGAAGGATGTCCCAGCGTAGGGCGCAATCCGTGTGAAGAAGCTGCCTCCGTCGCAAGAGGTAGTCTGCCAGTACGAACAGGAGACCTGGACTGAGGCGGTCTGGGAGGGAGAAGTCGCTGTCCGCGCACCAGCGAAGGGGGCGATAGAGGAGGAAGCAGAAGTCGGGAGAGCGGGTTCCTCCTGCGTCTGAAGGCAAGCCATGAAGAGGGGTTGTCGGAAGGACGAGGAGGTCCTGTGTCCAAGATCGTATCGCCAAGCGCAGAGGGCCTGCCAACTGCAACCAGTCCCAGCGGGTTGACGTGCCGCGAAGTCAGGTTCGCGGGCCAGCGGCCGGCCGACGAGCGGAATTCGGGAGAAGAAGAGCGCCCCAACCGTCGAGACCGGCAATCACGCAGAGAGAGAGGGGCAGTGGCGAGGTCAGGGGGGATCCGGGAGCCGAGCTAAGAATGTCCGTCCAGCGAAGCCGATGTGGCGCAGCACAGGGGAGATCGGCACCAGGGTAGAGAGATCGCCGGAGGACAGCCTCCAGAGGCGGAGTACAGAAGACCGAGGGAAGGAGATCAGCCGCTGCACTCATCAGGAGGAGGAGCTGGAGCCGCAGTCAGGAGGGGACCGCCGCGCCCGCAGCTACCCACGGGCTAGAACGGCAAGGACTGGATCCGAGGCTCGTGAAGACGCACCAAGTTGCGGACGGTCACCAAAACCATTCCCCGGTGAACAGACGGCGAGGGCGAGAGGTCGGACTGTAGGCGCTGACCAGGGCGACCAGGCGAGCAACCGGAGGAGGAGAGCATCCCTGCCCTACGAGGAGGAACCACCGACTGATACCGCAGAAGCAGGTCGACCAAGGAGGAGAATGGCTGGCGGAAGATCGAAGGTCCCGGGCAACCAAGGCATCCACGATCCACGCAAGGACCCAGGGCTGAGGGGAGACCACACCAAGGAGGCCGAGCTGGAAACGGTCCCGTCGACGGCAAGCGAAGACAAAGGCGGGGGCGGGAGGCATGGGGACGCGTAGAAGCAACGGGTAGGTCCAGGCTGACGGCGACAACCCAGGGCTGAAGGCGACGCAAAGGGTCCGAGGCGGGGGAGCCGTGCCGAGCGATGAGCAGCATCGCAACTTCCCAAAGAAGAGCGGAGACCTGCGCGCGAAGGGCGAGGGCCTTGGTCCGAAAGGGCGGGAACCCAATCCACAAGGGTGGCGTTGGGCCCACCGGCCTAGAGGGGTTCCTTCAGAGACTGCCAGGCAGGGCCGAAGGGCGCGGGTACCCACCGGAGCACGGTAGAGCTGCGACGTCGCATCAGGGGAGATGGTCAAGAGGGAGCCAGGCCGCCACGAACGAAGGAAGGCAAGGGGCGGAGGGTTCGAAGCCACGCGGAAGATCCGCTAGAGCTGGGAAGGGTTGCCGCAAGCACGGGCGCCGGCGGAACCACCGGAGGCCGCGAGCACGAAGGGAGCGAGAGGCCAGCGAACCGGGGAGCCGAAGGCTAAGACGCCAGCAGGCCAGAGACGAACGCAGGACGCCGAGCCATCCCCCGGAGAGGGTCGGGGAGACGCCGGAGGCGAAGGGTGCAGGGAGCGGGGAAGAGGATGTCCCGAGGAGAACGACAGCGCCGCACCAGGCAAAGGTCGACAGGGACCCCGGAGGGAGTCGAGGGGCGGGCGACGACCGTCGGGCGCCGCAACTATCCAGGCGATGAGGGCGAGGAAGTCGAACCCCACTGCACTGGGTGTACCCCTAGGGGCACCCAACCAAGCGCTAACAGCGCGACGTAGCTTCACTTCGGTGAACAGACGAGAACCGGTGAAACGTGGAAGGCCGTAGGCGCCAGGGGAAACGGCCCGAAGTCCCGAGGTACACGAAGGCCGATCCAGACGCAGTGCGCGAAGCTCAAGTAGGGGGCACGAAGCTGGCTGGGGACTCGACGGCGGAGTCAGCGGGTTGGAGGGAGGGGCCATAAGCCGCGTAGGGTACCAACAGGCGATAAGGGTCGCGGTGCCCGGGGCTCAAGGAGGGGGCACAAGCGGCTAGGCGACTCGCCGTAGGAGTCAGCGGGCCCAGAGACTGAGGTCGAAGTGCCGAAGTGAGAACGAAGGAGACAAGGTCGCGGTGCCCGGCTCAAGGAGGGGGGCACACGTACTTAAGCTGGGGCCGAAGGCCGACGCGCGAACTAATTGGCGACCAGGACGCGGTGCCCAGGGCTCAAGGTGGGGGCACAAAGCGGCTCGGCGATTCGCCGGAGGAGTCCGCAGGCTTAGGAGGGGCCGTGAGGCCAACGCGTCAACAATAGGCGACAAGGTCGCAGTGCCCGAGGCTCAAGGAGGGGGGCACGTAGCCGGCTTGGTGACTCGCCGGAGGAGTCAGCGGGCTGAGCAGGTCCGAAGGCCGACGCGTAGACTAGTTAGCGACAAAGTCGCGGTGCCCGGGGCTCAAGGAGGGGGGCACGTAGCCAGCTAGGCGACTCGCCGGAGGAGTCAGCGGGCTTAGATGGGCCGAAGGCCGGTGCTTAAGCTAATAGCGACAAGGTCGCGGTGCCCGGGGCTCATGGAGGGGGGCACGTAGCCGGCTTGGCGACTCGCCGGAGGAGTCAGCGGGCTCAAGAGGGGCCGCGAGGCCAAGCGTCAACTTCTTCTTTTTTTTTTTTTTTGTATGTAACAGGCGACAAGGTCGCGGTGCCCGGGGCTCAAGGAGGGGGGCACGTAGCCAGCTAGGCGACTCGCCGGAGGAGTCAGCGGGCTTAGAAGAAGGGCCAAAGGCCGACGCTTAACTAATTAGCGACCAAGGTCGCGGTGCCCGGGGCTCAAGGAGGGGGGCACGTAGCCGGCTTGGCGACTCGCCGGAGGAGTCAGCGGGCTTGAGGTTTGGCCGAGGGGCCGACGCGTGAACTAAGGCGACATGGTCGCGGTGCCCGGGGCTCCTTTTTACGGGAGGGGGGCACGTAGCCAGCTTGGCGACTCGCCGGAGGAGTCAGCGGGCTTAACGCGTCTATGAATAAGCTACAAACTTACCAGGGACGAGAGGAGTGGCTATCCCATGTCCGAGGGCAGCTGGAACAATTCCGCCGTGCCGCGGAAGGTCCCAAGGAGGCGGAAGTCGCGGGTCGCTCGGCGGTGGAACACCGGAGTAGAGACCAAGAACCTCCAGTCAAGCAGGGCAGCCAGCGCAGCCGATGACAGAGGAGCAGGTGGCACCCGGTCTACAGTATGGCGGACACCAGGCCACTGGAAGCCGCCGTCCTGGGCAGCAACGCACTTGGTACTGCAACACATACCCATACATGAAAGGTGACGGGCGGCGGGCAACTAACGCCGCCAGATAAAGCTCCGAATTAACGAGCAAAACTCACCGTTAAATGCGGAGAGAAAACAAACAGAAGTCCGAGCCAAGCACGACGTCCGGCCCCGCCGGGGGAGACGTATGTAGCGGACAAGACTTTACCTTTACATGGCGGAACTGCAGAGTGACGAAGCACAAAGCACCGGACACTAGGTCACTGGAAGTCGCCGAACGGGGAAGAGGCGCACTTGGCAACTGCAACCCAAACCCAAACATGAAAGGCGACCGGCGGCGGGTAACAAACCCCGCCATTTAAGGCTTCGAAAATTAAGAGACACGCGAAACTGACGGTGAATGCAAAGAAACAACAGTAGCTCGAGCGCAGCCCGACGTCCGGCCCAGCCAGGCGAGACGTAGGAAGTGGCCGATACTCCACCTTTCCATGGCGGAACGGCAGAGTGACGAAGCACAAAGTACCAGACAGTAGGTCACTGGAGGTCGACGTACTGGGGAGAGGCGCACTAGATAACTGCAGCCCATACCCAAACATGAAAGGCGACCGGGGGCGGGTAACGAACCCCGCCATATAAAGCTTTGAAATCAAGAAACACTCGAAACTCACCGTGAAATGCGGAGAGAAACCAACAGTAGCTCGAGCGAAGCCCGACGTCCGACCCAGCCAGGCGAGACGTCGGAAATGGCCGAGACTTTACCTGTCCATGGCGGAATGGCAGGGAGACGACGACGGGAGCCTAGAAGGTTCCAGGGCCAGCCACTAGAGCACGAGGCACAGACGAGGGCTAGCAGAGAAGACGGAGGCCACGCCAGAAGCGGTAGACGAGAGGCTAGGCGAAGGCAGGCCGGTAAGGGACGGTCGAACCGTACACAGTCTTTCCAAGGGTCAGAGGCTCAGGTAAAAGCGTCCGAACGCTAACAGCGAAGTAGACAACTGGCTAAAGGAGACACCACCGGGCGCCTGACCGGATGGGCAGGGGAGGCTACTCTCGTCCCTGTTAGGGATCCCCGAAAGCTCTCTCGTCCCTATCAGGGATCCCCGAGAGCCTCCTGGGGGGACCCTTTGGGTCTTAGGCTAAAATTGGTAAGCAAGTAGACTATTTCCGGTTAGTCATGTCATCGGTAATGTGTTTTGAGGAAACAAAAATAATTTTGTCAAAATATGGCTGTTTTTGACCAATTTCCTGATCCATGTGACTTTGACCTTTAAGAGGTCACTAATATTGGTATGTTTAGAAAGGCCTTGCCACAAAGTAACAGTGGGCCAAGTTTGAAGACTGTGGCTTGAATAGTCTGTAAAATGCCAACGTTAAAGTTTACTACAGATGACAGACAACGACACCGGATGGACGACTACTGGCCCAGAACACACTCACTTTTGCTTTGCATGTGAACAAACAAAAGCAAATTACGAAATATAAAGTGTTATCACAACTGCAGCAAGTCTGCTCGAAACACCGCCGCGAGCTGAGATCATCATGCAAGCTCACATTTACGAATAAATAACAATAACCATAAAATGTGTTTACCTGGAAGAGACTGAAGAGGTAATAAGACCATGACTGGTCAGTTTGTCGGAACCCTGTTTCCACATGTGGTTCGTGGAACAAGCGGGGAACACCATGCTTGCTGGTGGTGGGCACTAGACGTGTCCGCAGACGATGGCGCAAGGTGGTGAATGATGAACCTGACTTGCTGGTGACAGGAGCTGCAGTTGCGGTGGTGACTGGGGTTGTGGCGCTCATGCTGCTGCTGGAGGTGCCGTTGCTCGTCATCTCTCCCTGTGTGTGTGATACTGACACATCCTTTCTGCAACACTGAATGGAATAGTGGGGGTTATGCCCAGGATCTCGTTCAGATTTTGTTGCAGCTGCACAGTGACCGACATAAAATAAAACCTGCAGTACCTAGAATTACTTTTATTTTTGCGCGTGAGCCAAAGGAGGTCTGACTGCTGCCACTCTACACATAAAGATACGGTCAGATGTTTGTGTATAGAGTGACAGCAGTCAGAAAAGTATTTTATTCCAGTCACACTGCTTACTGACACAGCATTTGTGTGGGCATACATGTGTGATAGTGTTTTCATGCACACATGTATGGCAAGTCTCTCTTCGTTTCATTACCTCGCTGGGCTATGTGGAATGATACAAAAGAAGGCTGGAATAGAAATTGTGAAGGACAGAAAATCCAGAGCAGCTAATACTGAAAATGACTGACACCACAGTAATATGTGCAATACATGTACACGTGGTGGTTGAGCCTTTGCATATCTTTGTCCCACTACCTGGAACAGACTACCAGCGCCTGTCCATAACAGAACCATACTTTCTTCCTTTAAATCCAATTGCTGTTGAACACTACCTTTCAATAGTCTATATCTCCTTTTATGTTGCAACTGTTCCGTCATGACCACTGTGTGCGTGTTGTCAGTATGTTCATTAGCTTTTGTTTCTTTTGAATTGTGCTTATGGCTAGTTTTACAATAAGTGTTTTATAAATCCTCATATTATCATGTAGTGATAGAAATTTATATGAATTTTCATGACTGAATGGCCAAGTCAAAATGTTCATTAATGAATCGTTAGTTCTGAACATGCAAACCCCACAAACATAAGTGTTTTGGCAACAACACACCCTGTGAGCTCTTTCAAATCGAAATTCATTATACTCAAACTTGACCAAGATGGCTCGGGACCCTTGCATTGTGCAGTATAGTCTACAAGTACTTACACACAAAGCACAACTGTCAAGTCACTAAGCAGAGAGCCAGCCACACAGTCATAGATTTATTTAACTTGGATGATTTTCCTCAATTTGTGGATGCAGATGGAGCTGACACCTGAGAGCAAGGGGCACAGATTCTCATGAGCCCTTGAGTGCTGCAAGGGCTTTTGAGAATCTATACTTACTGCAAATAGATCAGGTTGGATGAGAGACTGTTCGGATTTCTAGTGTCAAGGATGAACAAACAGGAAACCTGCAGGGAAAGTCACACTTGACAATGGCCATCATCAACTGAACCCCGAACACCCTCCCCCACCTACAAAGAATGCATGTAAATTCAGACACATACATATATATGTAAGATGATGCCATCTGAAGATGAGACACATTTAATGAAAAGGTCATGAAGCAAGGAGGAAGGTGAACAGCAAGTTATTTCACTTATGCAGGGGAAAAGATGCAGTTTATGTTTGTCTCTGTTACAAAACATTAATTGTAACAAGGAACATAATCATCCAGATGACTTTTGATAAAACTTCAATGATCTAGACTGTGCTATGTTTTGTATCAGTTAGAATTTCTCTGTGAACTCAGAGCTCTCGACAAATTTAATTGAACACTGTGTGTGAACAAGGCGAAGTCGAATGAAACAACTGAAGGAGTGAAATTTAGGAAACTTCTTGCATAATGGCGAAGCTAAAGAAGAATGAAGATATGGGGACCAGTGAGAATGAGTTTCCGAAGGAATTCAGTTTTGCTGACCTAAAAGCAGTCATCAAAGAAATGGAGGACTCACCAACAGAGATTCATGTGAGTTAACACATCACTGGCATACATGATACAAACCTCATGCAGTCTGATTTTCAAATACCCTGCATATTATTATCACCACCCCCATTGGTAACCTCCCTTGATCTGCTACACATAGTAGATTGAGGAGGCAACCAGTGTTATCATTAATATGACCAGTTAACTTTAATAATGTATACAAGTACAGTGTACATCTTCTGCATTTATATGTGCAAGTATCACTGTGAAAATGTTCAGTGAATTTGACACTTCATTGTACATATTCAAACTGAAAAACCGAAGTCATGCCTGCATAGGACTGATGTGTGTAATATTGTGTTTATCTATCTTAGTGCTGTATACAGGACGACCGAGTGTATGTCATGATGAATGCATGTGTAGTAAGTGAGGATGTATTTTACTGTCGCCATGTCACACAAAAATCCTTGTAACGTTTTACTTGGTGAATAAATGTCTTATGTCTTATGTCGGCTCTCAGTCTCGCCTTTGTCTGATTGACAGCGAGTTCGCAAACATTGGTGGCTGCAGTGTTTGCTTCCAGAACTGTGTCAAATATCTGGGAGTGAAGATTGATTCGACGCTCTCCATGCATGATCATATCAGTAGCGTCTGCTGAGCTGGTTTCCTTGAGATGCGCAGAATTTCTTTCCTCAGACCGTATCTCACAGAAAGTGCGGCTTCAAGACTTGTAAATGCATTAATTACGTCCAGGCTCGATTATTGCAATTCTGTCCTGGCAGGTTTACCGGCAGACCAGTTTTCACGCTTGCTGATGCAAAACAACGCGGCGCATTTCATCTTGAAGCAACGAAAGAGAGACTATATTACGCCTCTACTTAAGCAGCTGCACTGGCTGCCCGTAAAATTCTGCTGCCAGTAGAAAATTGCAATTTTCGCCTATCAGCATTTTGACGGATCTCTCCCGCCGTACATTTCTGCCAAGCTGTCTGTTTATCAGCCATTGCGCACCCTATGTTCCTCCAGTGAAAAACTTTTTAAAATCCCGAAGCTTAACATGAAAACTGTCGGGGAGCGTTCTTTTAACTTTTTAGCCCCAAGTGTGTGGAACTTGCTGCCAATTGAAATGCGGAATCTGCCCACATTGTCACAGTTCAAAGCTCACTTAAAGATGCTTCTTTTCTGTCGGGTATTTAACATTTAGCTCACATTTAGGCAACTGTTGACTGACTGCCTTTTATTCTGATTCTAGAGGGAAGTGGATGTAAGGTGTTAGGAAGGAATGGGGTGGTTTAAAGTAGTGTATAATTGTGCATGTCTGAGAGGGGGGGGGGGGGGGGTGTGCTGTTGTGCATGCGCAGAGTCCAGTGTTTTTCAGGAGAACCACGCTATACAAGAACTATTTATTATTATATAGTCTCTGGATTACTGCGCACACATAAATGCCTGACTACTGACAAGATGTTTTACTGTAAACATAGTTTTGAAGGTTACTGGATGCAAACAGACATAGATGTACATGACAATTCAGCAGAAATTGTTTGTGGAAACATAAAAGCTGGGCTTGGACACTGACATTTAACATTTATTCACCAAGTAAACAAACAAATTGCAGTTGAATGACAGAAAAACTGAGGCCATGACCATTGCTTCCCCGAGGTTGACGAAGACGCTGATACTCCCCCAGTCATTACAAATCTGTAGTGCCATTGTCCCCTTCTCCCCCCCCCCCCCCCCCCCCCACCAATGTAAAAAAATCTGGGTGTCACACTTGATAGTAGCCTGTCCATGTGCCTTCATGTGAACAACATTTGCAGATCCACCTATACTGAACTGCGACGTATTGCTTCAGTCCGCCACTATCTGACACCTGAAGCAACTAAAGTACTTGTCTGCGCTTTTGTTTTGTCTAAATTAGACTATTGCAATGCTCTTTTGGCTGGCTGTTCCCAGTTTCTGATTGGCAAACTCCAGAAAATTCAAAACTCAGCTGCTAGGTTGATTCTTAGAGTCCCTAAATGAGATCATATCACACCCCATCTGTCTGCTCTTCACTGATTACATCTAACAGCTAGAATTCAGTACAAAATTTCATGCATGACTCACAGTTGTATTACCTGTTCCTGCCCACACTACCTTGCCTCTCTTCTCCAGCTGTATACGCCCTCAAGACAGAATATGCGCTCTGCTGCCAACTCTCGAGTTTTACGTATTCCTCGGCTCTTGTCGAAACAAAGTCGTTTGGTGAGAGGTCATTTAGGTACCAGAGCCCAGTTGTTTGGAATGACATCCCATGCGAACTGAGATACATGGATTCGAGAGAGGCATTCAAGCGAGTCCTAAAGACCCACATTTTTTTTTGTAGGGCTGCACATGCATTCATCATGTCATACACTCAGTTGGCGATCATCCTGTATACAGCACTAAAAAATAAATAAACATAATATTAAACACAAATCAGTCATATGTCACAATCATGGAATCATGTTGTTCCATGGATGATGATGTAATGAGGACAGCTTCTGGAAAAAAAACTGCATCTGAATCGAGAGGTTCTGGCTTGAAATAGCACTAGAAGCTAGGCTAATGGATTCCTGGGTTTGACCACATGATCATCTATAATGTGACTTGAACATGGTCACATGATACATTCTAAAATAAAAATCATTAATAATAATAGTAATAAAGGTAATTTGTATAGCGCCTAATCACCAAGGTGCTCTAGGCCCTGTACAATCGCAATAAATAATGAAACACAAAGCAAAATACAAAAACAAACACACAACAACAAACCAACATACATTCATTGATTTACAAGGAGCAGAAAAAAAAAAATAAGCTTACAGCTAAAAACAAGCTGACACTAAAAAACATCACACACACACACACATATACACAAATGCATGATAAGCCGGCAGACAAACTGGTCTTAATTAGTGTGCACTATTGTATTTGTATACTACAGGTCAGGGCATGTACACCATTTACAAAATATTTAGCAACCAAACTGCAAGTACACTCTAATTTGTCTAAAGCACTAGTCACATAGTGTGCTTACTGAAGTCATGTATGTGGCCCATGTAGTGGCCTACTACTATGAGTTTTTTGTTTTTCCATTATCCGGGTTTACCTTTGTAGTCCTTACTTATCCCTGGCAACAATTTTCATTAATTCACCACAAAGTACCTACTTTATTTCTTCCTTAGGTCAGTTCTGTAAAAACAAACATGTTCCCAATTCAAAACATAGATCTACATAATTACCATTTTTTTTAGTTTTAATATATGTTTAAGTTCTTATTAATCCGTTTAGCAAAGTTGTTGTGGCTTTTGTTTTGTTGCTCTCTATCTAATAAACGAACATTAACATGGCAACATTACTTTATTGAACAGTTCTGCCTTAGTGTCTTTGTGGATTATGGAACGCGTCCTTCTTGTCTACTCCTAGTCTTGCTGTGTTCCCGACACACGCCTCTTGTACCACAGACCTACAATGGTAGTGTTACCGTACCTTTTGTCCTTGATCAGGTAAACCGGCCAAGCACCAAGCATGGAATACGTTAAAACATTTTATGACAGTTTTGACGCATTACTTATGTAGTCCGTTAATGAAACGTCCACTATGCTGTGGAAAAGGATAAACTTACATTGCAGACATCTCTTCCCCCGCGCACGCAACTTGTGCCCTTCCTGAGTTAGCCGTGCGAACTGACACACATCGTCTGCTTTAGGCAACAACCAGAGAAGAACCGGAAGTTGCCGTAGAGAATACTTAGGGCAAAATAAAGGAAGCATACTTTGTCCCTCCCAGGTGTAAAAGAGTTAGAATATTTAGAAAGACATTTTGTTACAAACTTAGTTAAACCCAAAATATAGTTTGTTTTCGTATTCGTTTTATTTTAAAAATTATATATTAAAGCATATTTGTACCAAAAATACAACGACAAGCCCCACTCCTTTTCCGCACACAGTTTTGAATTGCATCTCATAGGTAAACCGCAAGGTGACGCTGTGGTGGGCAGGTAAATCGACACCTCTCTAAACTTCGAGGTACACTTGTGTTGAGTGCATAGACATATTATTTGGTCTGTTTGTGTCAGGGTAATTTGTCAGCCTTTAATTCACTGACATCGATCATTGAACATTTTTTTTCAAGAAGGCTACTATCCCCGCGAAAAAGTTGAATTTGCACAGAGCACTTGACCTGTGAAGTTGACATCTACCACAACAATCTTGAGAGTTGAGGTATGTTGTTGATAATTGGTTTTCTGTAACTGTGTCACAGTATATAATAATTCAATTGATTACATTAACAAGCATTTGTTCCATGAAAATACTATTGAATACGACGTGTGTTTACTACTACGCTTCACCAGTGACAAACATCGCTGTTCGTCTATGCCCTACTTCAGTCAGGAAGAGAAGTGTTGCTGACATAGCACAAAACTAGGAAGTGAAGACACGACAACACTGTAGTGGAAAGGGGAACAGAGGGAAATGTATTTGTTGTGACACATAAATTTTCACATGCGTGTTGCACATGCCTTGCAAAGGATATGAAACAATATATCAATTAAAGAGTCGGGTTCATTTGTAAACAAACACAACGCACACACATATTAAATGTGTGGTACACATGTCCACATAGTAGTTTAGTGGTATTTGAAGTTAAACTGAGGTGGGTTAAAAGTTAAAACTTTGTACTATGAGGTTGTGGGTGAGTGAAATGCCTGGGAATGTGAGGCATGCTGCTGCCTTGAACTTTGGGTATGCTGTCAAATAATAGGGGAACTGGTGCCACGCTGTCAGCATCACTGTGACATGAAAGTATGGCATAGAACTGGGTGGTCAGACATTTCACATAAGAATAGTATGCACCTTTTGTCCTTTCTGCAGAATGTTTTCTCTCTCTTTGTACTGCACACAAGTTTTACAATGATCAGTGCGGACAGCACGATCGACTTCACAATCTACTTTTAATATATATCCTTATCTAAAATTAGTGCCAAGACCTGACACATATGAAAACATGCTGACATTTTATGCTGTGCCCCCAATGTTATTGATTGTACAGTCATATTTTGATTTTGCTTTAAGAGCTTAAATGATACATCAATCAAATTTTGCTTCAAATTTAGTTACGTAGACAAAATGTTAATGATGATTTTATAGATCAAATATGTACCTTTTCAGGAAACAATCAGTGAATCCAGTAGCTGTGTTAAAGTTAATGATGTCATATTATGCCATTAGAGTTGCATGGTATTACTGGAAAATACTGGTATGATTGTACCAGTTTGGTGTTGCCATGTACTAGTACACCAGTACCGGTACACTCAGCTATTACTGTTAGCAATGTTTTTGAAACATAAAACCATTGCCTGAAAGTCTGTGCTATCTCAGGCCCCTCAGCTGTTTCACAGTAACTTTGAAGTTTCAATCCATATTAACCCCACTCCCTCCACACATCAATGCTATGTTGTTTTGCATTCAGGATTTGTGAATCACAAAATAAAACATTGTGAATCCTTGAAATACCCTCCCCTCCCCAAGCTTTATTTCTATGAAAAGGGATATGTATTACTGCCTAAGCCTTCTGTCATTGAATGACTTAGTCAATTAATGAGTCTGCACTGTGAGAGAGGGAGATTTATGTATATAACTTTGTGCGTGCGCATGCATGTGGTTGAATAGTGTGGAACGGAGACCATTTGCGGTTGCTTGTATACTGAAAGATACCAGTATGACATCAAATTATTGTTAAATGGACACACCCAACCTTTTTTTAGGCTTCAGTTCGCAAAAAGCTTTTACTGGGATTCAATATACATACCCACTTGGACAGTGACCACCCTATTGTCCCTCCAAATGCTTTCTTTCATCCGTTCAAAGTGAAAAAAGGCCCACCGGAATCTTTCCTGGGATCCCAGGAAAGGTTGCTTCTGATATGCAATGGTAGCTGACATCATAACTATTCTATATGACTTTAGGTCATCTGCAAAATTATAACCAGTCAGAGACAAGATGGCGGATGAACCAGCGAAGAACTGAAAAAAGAAAGTATAATTGACTCGCGCTAACACTGACAGACTGAAGAGAAGAAAGAGGAAGATAGACAAGATACCCCTAAGTAGAACTGACATCGGACAAGGGAATATGGACATGTGGCAATGCGTAAAGCAAGAGCTTGTCTTGACCATCCACCCAGAATTTGTCGCTTTCCTGCTGAATCAGTAAGTAATCTATGGTCTTTGTTGATCTTCTTCGCTAGTGATTTTCAGAATTCATAATCTTCAGTAGAATTTATCTCTTACTGATTTCCCAAGATTTCAAACCTGTTTTATCATATAGTTACGAGCTAGTTATCACATTTTATGCTGCAGAGCTCTGAAAACTAGGGTGTGTCAAAGTTGCACATTGCTGGTCGTAACATGTTTTTGTCTGTGCGGGCTCTCATTCACTCGATTCAGAGAGGTAGTGTTTCTGCTGTGATGGTGCATTTGTCATTTCCAAATGATGCTTTACTTAGATCCCGATGTGTGATGTGTGAAATTGACTGCAGTGCAGAAAGTGGTTATAAATACCAATGTTCTGTTTCAATGATGGAAGACGGTGCATGTGTCCAAGGGATAAAGGATCAAAGGTCAAACTAGGCACCCGTGTGGACTCACTTTGCGAGCGCCAAACATGCACACCCTCGGTGCACTATGCACGATCATTACTAGTAAATACTAGCAGGTCGAGCGGAACTCGCATTGTGATTTTGACAGCACAGGGAGTACGGAAGGTTTATTCTACTTTTTGGTGAAAATTTACGCCATACGTGTGCACTGACAGCTGTGTACACCACACCGATGACCTCATGACCTGCAGTATTGTGGTACACTGATAGTCGGTCGGGTTCTGCCTTGTGACGTAGGCTCATGAATATGTATATATTAATTCAACACGAGGCTGATGCAGACGGTAAATCTGCAACTCTGGTACAAAAACAATACTCCCTCCAAACGATGAATTTTGACATTTGGCATTGTATTTACACCATAAAGCTCTAAGATAGTACACAAAAGACCCATACACATCCTGTTAGGAGTATCTGTTGCAGACTGTTTTCTGACTGTTGAGATGCTTTAACCTGGGGAATATAACTTTAAATATCGTTACAGATTTTCATACTGTTATGCATAAATGTCAGTCCCCTTTCTATCATTTTATAGTGTCATTCTCATACTAGTTTGCTATCTTGTTTGTTGTGCATTGACTTATGCTGATTTTCAGTCATTATATCAATACAATTATATTCAATCAATAGAGGTGTGTTTCATATGAATATGATAGGTTTGATTTTAAAGCTGAGCTTTCTTGGATGTGTTCAGAGGGGTGATTGTTTAATTTAGTTTGTATGTGAAAAAATATCAAAAGCATGTTTCTTAACCATCCAGATAAAACTGTAATTTGTATGTTCCCATCATTTTATATTGTTTATTTTGCATTTTTAGGGTCAAAATCCCAATGACTATAGTAGTTTGAGGTTTAGGCACCAAGCTAATTTGGCACCAACTCTTGGACTACCATATATGTGTCAGCCTCAGGGCTGAATGGGTTATGTGTTTGAGTGACTAAATATGATAAGCTGACCAAAACTATCTGTTATAAGAGTGGCTTACTTTGTTTTGATCTTTTGAAGTATGCTTTGTGCCAATTTCAAAATTTTCTTTCCGTGTTTAATGTTGGTGATTTACTGGAAGTGGAAAGGACATAGCACAAGATTGTGCAACAAAACAGATTGAATGTCTGCTTATTTGAATGTGTTCAAGAAGAAAAGTTTCTTGATCAAACTTAGGTGGCTGCATGTCGACAGTGCTCATTTTTTGTATTACCTCCCTTGGACTGTACCAGTAATGCAACTTGCAGTATATCTGGAACCCCAGCAGCCCAAAAAGTTAGTTCTTGTTTCTCACAAGTGTGTGTGTTTGTGTGTAATCTAATGATATTATGCACTTTTGGGGTTTTCCTGTTAGAATTAAGACAAGAATATACTATGGTTTACAAATATTTCATTATTTGTCACATTTAAGACTCGTACACCATCAAACAGAGAAAAAATGCATACCCTGGTGCTCAGTACTGGTTTCTGTATGACATGACCAAAAGTGAAGGACTCCTTGAACTTACTGCAGACTGGAGGAATGATAAGGTGCACTTTGCTCTTGAATTTCACTCATGTCTTGCTCAGAAAATTGTGTGGTTCATACTACATAGGTGAGTAAAAATCGCACCGATTCATTTTGTTGCACTGGCAGAATGTCTTTTGATGTATGTAGATTGTAATGTCAAACTCTTAGTTTTTAAGATTTTTATGTTTCCGCTCAGAAGTCTCAGGATGAAAACTAGCTGTATTTCTGTGGTTCATGGAGATAATGGATGGCAAGGGGTTCTGGCTTCCTGGAGGAAAGTTAAAAAGGTTTGGGGTCTGCACATAGAGATAGGCTCAGTGCCTCTTATTTTACTTTATTTCATATTTTTGTGTATGTGCAAGTGGTAGTACAAGTGGCTGGGGTAGATCATAGATCTAAGGGCTCAAGAGAAGTGCTTTATTAGGTTGGTTCTGGAGATGTCAAGCTTACCTTGGCATCTCTAGGGGTCAAGTTCATCAGGTACTAGCCTTGAGCATTATGGACAATCATTTACCTGCAGTCAGCACTAGAAGTGGATGCGATACAGGTAGACTGTGGATACTTAGGGAGATGGGCAACGTGTGTGTGATTACAGGGAGATAAGAGCTCCCAGCCTTATCATTACTGCTGTGTTAGAGTTGTAGCCTGCACTGCATCACATTTACAACCCCTGGTGTGCCACCAGCACCTTTGGTGGTGGTGCGGTCTACCTCACTTTAAAGTTTAAATCATTGAAGTCAAAATTCCCAAGACCCTACGTTCAAAATCTCTCCATTTGGGACTTTCATTTCCAGGGGATAGATTGACCAGGAAAGTTTAAGGGTGGGGACAGTAGATTAGCACCTACAGGTGCCAAGCTAATTTGGCACCTCCCATGAACTATCATGGTCAGTCTATATCTTCTTGTAGTTTGTCAGGGCTGAATGAGTTAGCATATACCACTTTTCCCCATTTTTCTGTCTTTTTGGTCTGTAATTTGTCGATTATAGTGTGTGTGTGTGTGTGAGAAGTTTTACTGTGCTGAGAGCATAATTTATTTTGTATGTGGTCTACTCTTTATAATAATAATGAGTACTTGTATAGCGCCTAACCTCAAATTAGAGCTCTAGGCGCTAAACAAAAACTAATTGTACAAAAATAATTAATTACAAAAACGCAATTTTGCCAAAAGTACTAAAACAAAAATACAACGCACTCTGTGGCAGACAGAAAAAAATATGGACCTTTAGGGCTCGCTTGAATGCCTCTCTTGAATCACGTATCTCGGTTCGCGTGGGAGGTCATGTATTCTGTATTTATGTATTCTGGTCCTACTAATATCAAATTTGTGTCTGTTAGTGTTAAACCATTTCAGGCCTGTGAAAACTATATCCGGCTTGTAATCTGACAGGTGTGCAGGAAACTGAAATGACCTGTAATTTGAAGACTCCAGGTGTGATGAATGTTCCACTGTATTGATACTGTAGGTAATGGAAAGTTCCGATTTGCACTAGAAATGTGTAGAACCTTCTTGTTCCTTACCTGTACATGCATCCACCATAATGTTCACAGTGTTTATTGGCTGACTGCACAGTGGTGGGGTTAACCCATCTAGCCCCAAGACCCTACAGCAGGAGATGGATTGACCATGATAATTCAAGGGTAGTGCCAGGTGAGCTTGATGCCTTCAGATGCCAGGCTCTTCTGGCACTACCTTTGAATTATCATAGTCGAGCCATCTCCCACAGCTGGTACAAAGTCACTAGGTAACACCTCCAAAATTTGGGAAATGCGTCTGTGGGGTTAAATGGGTTAAACTGAAAGCTTATGGAAAGTGCAGGTTTGTTATATAAAGAGGCAGCACCATCTTTAGCCTCTGCCTTACCTGTCTGCCTGCCCTTGAAGTTACAATCAGCAATCAGTTCCTGAGGATCCATTCTACTTCTTTAGGCAGACCACGAAAGACACAGACGCCCATACCCTCCAGCAGGTCGCGGGGGCTCAGCGACATCTGTCCGGATCTCACCATTCACGGACCTGGTGACCGTAATTGATAACTGAGGAAATGGCGTCTTTGATCTGTGTGCTGATCTGTGATTTTGGACCTCACAGCCTTGTGTTGTAAGCTCCAAAATCATAGACTAGCTGCATACCTCTACATCTGTGTATCTCAACCGAGGGTTGTCTTAGGGGTTTCAGACTTTGACTTAAAGTTCCATTACACTAAATTTGAAGACACCTTTAGCACCATTTGTATTTGTTATGCCATGTCGACACACCTAATAACTTTAACAGCAGTTGGGACACGCAGCAAAAGCACTCGCGTAATCACACATATTTTTTCAGTGCTGCAGTTAGCGTGTCAATCTATTTTTAGCTATTTCTCATGCTGATAGCATAGTATTTATAGAACGGAGTGGAGTCATTGTCAGGTTACTTGATATAAAGACGACGTGTGCTGAACTGGATTCTCCTGCATCTAAATGAACCATAACTAGACCTGTGTGTAGCGTTTCGTAACCATCTGTTACAGAAGTGCATCTTTGAACAGTTACGGCGGTAGTGGGCCTTTAACCTGGCTCGTGGACCTCGGGAAGGCTGGAATGTTAAAGACCATATCACTCCCCCCTCCTCCTTCTCATTTCCTTTTACCCCTGGGCAATCTCCAGAGACCCTGATAAGGGTGGCTGCATACTGCACCCTTCACTTGCTTCATATCAAAAGCCGATTTTCTGGAAGGCTGATGGGCCTGCGGTTTCCATGGCGATGTAGGACGTATATCAGGACAGTTCGGAACGTGGCAGACTGGGCGCCTCACACCGTGCCAGGTGCCCCAGTGAGGTGAATACGTGGAGCAGACTTAAAGTGCTGGTCAGTGATTTTGGATCGTATGGCTGCATTTTGTAAGAATGAAAACCACGGACCAGCTGGTTGTTAATTTTACAGGACAGCTTTTGAAGAGAGGATGTGGTGTCTCGCGTTGGCCTAGCAAGGTGAATGCCTTTCTTTGAGCTGAAACCTCAAGTGAAAAATAATTTTTATGGTGCTTGCCATTTGTGTGCTGGTCTTTGATTTTGGACCTTACAACTTAAGTCTGTAAGGCCCAAAACCACAGACCAGCACACAATTTGTTTTTAATTTCTTTACTTAGAAGCCATTGGGACATCAAGAAAACCGTGCATCAACAGAACGTTTGAAGTCACACTTATATTATTTCAACTAGTCTCCAGAAACGACTATTCACTGGGGCATCAACTTGCATTGAACCTGTCAGTCATTTGGAGAAACTTGTCAGTTTTTCTGGGATGGCTGTCTCCACTAAGAGTGTGGTTACCAGGAAGAGAGAAGGACACTATCCATTGCAGGTAAACTTGACTTTTTTGTTTTTGTGCTTGATCTTTTCCAAATTCAAATACAAAGTTATGTAAACTTTTATCTGAGTATGGAGAAAACAAAATTATTGATCCCCTCAAATTTGAACACGATACAACAGCAAGAGATATAAATCCTCATGAGACTCGCAGTTGCGAGAGCTCACTGATGAGAATACTATGATATGCTTCTTGCTGACACCACTTTCTGTCCGTTCTTGGATGGCTAGGGCTGCTTGTCTTTGAAGTACAACGCTCTTTAGGAGCAAAATTTGCGCTCTCTGGCAGTAATGCGGTTAACAAAACGGTGCCGATATATGTAGGAATTATATCAGAATTTGAATACTATCTTCTGAGTATAGCCATGAGTACTTCCTGGTTTCTCTGTCTGCTGTGGTGGCTCCATTCACAAGTACCGATGCGTTTACGTAGCCTGCTGCTGTGCTACTATACCCGTGTATTTGTAATGAATTTTCCACGCCTGTCTGGCAGGGAAACGCGCATTGGGTGTCGGCTATGACTCCTTTTTCACTTGCAGGTGTTAATGGGTCAGCAGGAGGCATAGATCTTTGAAGGCCCCAACGTCCTTCGAGGGCACATGCATGTGGCTGGCGGAATGTGAGAGAGAAATGGGGTTTAGATTCCTGAGTCAGGTGATGCTTGCCAGTCAGGCATCATCAAGCACTTCTCATGTAGTGAAACGCGCATGGTGTTACACACTCCAATAACTATGTACCGCTCACACTGCCAGCTTTGATGGCTGATGATGACTCTACCGTGTTAGCTTAAAGAGTAGCCTGACTACCTGGGCATTTGGAGAGTGCCAATTTGATCAGGGAATACTCTGGAGCTGTCATGGATGATTTAAGTTTCAGCAATTAATAAGACAACTTGTTCAGTAAAAATGTCATATGTTTTTTTAATAACGTGATTTGAGATTCTGTAAACACAGTAATATATTTATTATGCGGTTGATTTCTGCAATATCATTATGCTGATGTTAAAGGTCTTTGAAGTGACATTGTTTAGACTGCAGACTTGCTTTTTTTTGTGGTGGTGTTTGTTTGGTCAAACTATGCCCTCATATTTTAAATTGTCCATTAAAATTTACATCAGTGTTTTTTGTCATTGACATGCACTGTTTGCCCATTCAGTAGTACATGTATGTTAACCATTTTGATGCAGTTAGCACATTTTGTATACCTGCAGGAATCACCTCGACTGAATGGGCTACCAACAGCCGAAGGGTTAATAATTCCTACAACTTTTGGCAGCTTTTCACGTTTTCACTGCCATAAATTGTTTGGTGTCACTCTTTAGAAGTGTTTGATGTCTCGCACTGACTTGTAAAACTCAAGATCAGTTGAAGATCCAGCTCAAGTGATAGGCGACATTTTTATTTTACAACCGGGATAATCTTTAGATCTTTACAACCCACTGTCCCTCGTTTGTAAATTGTCGGTGTGCTGATCCAAGAGGGCAAGCTGACATGAAAAAGTATTTGAAAATTGTCAGTCAGCAGCCGGTCACACAGTCCCGTCCATCTGCAAGTGCAGCTGCATGAGGCATAGATTCTAATGCACTCGTGCAGCCGAGGGACGTATGAGAGTGGACACGGGTCTCAGAGGTGTGAGGGACCGGACTTAGATTTAGTTCGGCATCCTCCCCCTCCCCTCCACCCTTACCCCCCCCCCCCCACCCCCCCAGCCAGACGAAAGAGCAATTCAAATCATCCTTAAGAGGCGTAGATTCTCACGAACCCATGCAGGGCAGAGATTTTAGAGCCGATCCCTCCAAAGCAAATCATAGATTCACATGAGCCCCTGCGGCGGACGCCGCAAGGGCTCATGAGAATCTATGACTTGCTTTTTGAAAGGGTCTGCCGAACAAAAAAACAAACAAAAAAAGATTGTCGCACGCATATTAGTGTTTGTTTTCAGTGGTGTCCGGTGTAAGGCGTGTGTGCTCTTTGTAGGCTCAGTGCAGGTAATGACAGCGTTCAAACACCACCGTCACCTTGTCTGGTAAACGTTTGTAACGGGGGTGTTAACGGATGGGCGGCAGCCGCTGTCCCACCAATAAGCAGATGATGATCGGGCCGATGTGTTCCAAAGGCCTTGTGCTTGCTTGGTAGGGACTCGCGACTAAAACCAGGGTGTGTGATGTGGACGTGAATTAGTGCGAGGATTACTCCGTCTGTGAACAGGGATATACGGCTGTGAGAGAAACGATACCAGCAAGACGTCCTCATCAACAGCGGATCTTTATGTGGTGGTTGGGAGGTCCAGGTCTTTCAGAATTCCAAGTCTTTGAGTCACAGATGATTTCTTTGTGGTTAGAACAAAAACCTTTGAACCTTGCAAGAAGGAACGTTGAACGCATCGCCTGGAATCAGGAAATTTCAGGGGGAGTCTGATTTTGCAGTTTGTTCAAACATTTTGTTTGTGGTCATGCTACTTTTCTTAGAACAAAATATTTGGTCACTTAACCTTTATCATTCGGAATACACCAGTGTGTGACATAAATTTGACTAAAATAGTTCAAGGGTAGTGCCAGAATAGCTTGGCGCCTCTAGGCGCCAAGCTATTCTGGCACCACCCTTGAACTAAAGCCATTGGTCTATATCCTTATCTGTAAGTACTATAATGTAGCTTGCATATGGCAGTGTACAAATTTGAAGCTTTTAGCCTCAGTATGATATGGGTTAAATCAGTGACGTGTTTTTGCTATGTCAGATATCGAACATTTTGTAGTTGGGAGGACTGGAAACCCTGGCCCACTAGTTTGAAAACATCGTGCGAGGTCACTTATCCGACCGCCGCTTTTCTTTGTTGTTAATGCGCGACTTGATGATGCTGTTTTTGTCGTGTGCCTCCTCTCACCATGTGTGCTGTGTGAGCTCTCCATATCGCCCCTCCCACTGCCAGCATTTGTCCTGATCAGAGACAATTGTCGGTGGAACAAAAGGCCCAGCCCTGAGTCAGCGGGAAATGTCACAATGATGTTACGTCGCTCGTCAGCCCATCAGCCTCTGTTTCCATCTGCAAGAGGCATAGATTCTCATGAGCATCGGCAGCAGCAAGGGCTCATGAGAATCTATGCGACTTGCTGATTACGGTTAGCCCCTCAGATTGTTTTAGTTTCTCTCATTCAGACCGGCAGAAAAATTTCGAAGGTTGCACTTGGAAACGTGTGACTGTCACAGAGATGTTAGGGGACTCCCTCATCTCGCGACCTCATACTGGGACAGTTGACTGCTGCTAGTTATAGCGGAAAAGTGTAGGCCGTTTCTTTATGGACTTGTGCGTTTGTGATGATCCCGTTATTCATGTTACGGAGCTTTGCGACCCGTCATGCGATGTAGGGACGAGTGTTTATGATTGTCATAACGTGTTAGTGACTGATGTGAGCGGCTGTGGGGTCGGTGTGGGTTTCGTCCGTTCGTTAGAAGTGCAGATTCTCATGAGCCCCGTCGGCATCCCGCGGGGGCTCATGAGAATCTATACCTCAAGCTGGCAGATGCAGAACCTGCTGACTAAATTAAATCATTTCTCATCTCAGAGGAAGAGAAAAAAAAAACGGGTTTCAAGCTTGTGATTTTGAAGCTACTGTCTATGATTGTCTGGGTGACTGCTGCATCAATGACAACGACACACATTTGTGAATAGTTCTTGTTGTGATGGTTCTGATTCAGAACAAATCTGCTGGTGATATGGACGTCATGGTTTAACGTCAGCTTTTGTTTCTTCGGATTCGAGTTGATGTCTGTCGTCCTCGTAACATTACATGTAAGCCTATTACCCATCGGGGGATCTCTCCCTCTATCAATGTCATACGTGAATGACTGTCAGTGTGACAGTTGATTGTGACTGTTGGGTCGGTCTCTCGTGGCCTGATATCACTAGGAGGACAACCACAAGCCCATTACTCGGATTCAGAAAACTGTAATGCCCCAGGATAGGGCTCATCATATACAGTACCGTGATAGGGTCGGGACAAGCGTGAGTGATGTCTCTCCTGTGCCCTGACCTGACTTTGCGTTCCGCTCGCCGCTACGTGTACTCGCATCTGGAACAAATTACTGCCACGGTGGACAACGACCCAGCACCCGCGGGTCACCCATCCCCTGCTTACCCAGTGCCCTCAGGCCCCCCTAAACGTACTTGTCCTATGTCCCCCATCCTCAGCTCTGTTCACCGTCCCCTATCCCCATCGTCTAACCCTGATTACCCTATGTCGCCCACCCCCACCACAGCTTACTCTGCGTCCCCCACCCCTAACCTTTATTGTCCCGTGCTTTCCACCCGCGACCCCACCCATTCCCCAGGAGGTGTGATGCGGGGGTGCCTGAGTCGCCTGCAAGTACTGTTTTCCTCCCTGGACTCATTGATGCCCCGCGGTGCCGGACGCGGGGGTACTCATACCGTTGTGCGTGGCAGCGGTCGTGATGGAGGTGTGGATGAATGCTACGGTGGTGGAGGTGAATTGAGTGGTAAGAAGAGAATGCGTGGTACGGATGGAGAAAGGACAAAGGCACCCGTCACGTTGATGTAATACAATAGATGTTTCAAGCTTCGCTCGTGTCGACCCTCGCGTACACGTTATCGGGTCCCGCGGGAATTATCCGATGAGCAAAAGAGCCCTGTTGCAGAAAAAATACACACACAAGAGGTCCTCAGGCCAACATAAGCTTTAGCTGGCCTGCACACAACCTTGCACAGGCCAGCCAAGGCTGATGTTGGCCTGTGGACCTTTTGCTTACTAAGTGTGTGTGTGTGTGTTTGCTTTTTCTGTATCAAGTCTACAAAAAGTTCGCTCGCAAGCTTGACCTTATGCTTACTCGGTGTGTGAGTTGTTTTCTGTAACAAGTCTATATAAATTTAGCAGTTCAATAACGTGATCGCAGATATTGTGGTCAGACTTTGTGTCTTCAAGGTACCGCGATATTCCGAGGCTGACGTGTACAGTACACGTATTGTGATTCCCATCAACCAGTGTGCACTCGTTACGAGCTCGCTTTGAGTGAGCTTGTACTGGGCGTGCAAAGGTTTACCATAGTATATTGTAAAGACATCAACGTGGTAAATTTGTGAGCTTGTACGGAACGCGCGAGGGTTCACATAGTGGAACCATAGTATTGCATTACATCAACGTGATGGGTGCCATTGTGTAACTGTACGCGACGGGAGTAAACAACGCTGTCAAAGGCGTCACAAAAAAACGGGACCGGCCCGTTCAGCGGAAATGTCCGGAACCACGACGGCGGGCCGTTGGGTGCGACCGCATTTGTATGCTGGTCTGTGATTTTGGATCCTACGGCCGTCAGGCAGTAAGATCCAAAATCACAGGCCGGCACACATCGTGGCCTCTGCTCGGCGTTAAATCCCTGTAACCAACTATCAATCTCGCTTTTACGTTGATGACTACAAACGCGACGCCTGCTTCAGGGAAATACAGTGCCGACTGTTTGAACTCTGCTGCCGCTGGTGATAGCACTGACTTGTTGAGCAGCACTGGTGATGGTGTTGGTATCGGCAAAGACAACCACAAACACTCAGTCCGCGACATTACTGCCGATTACTACAACACAGTGGCAGGTGTCGATTCTGATGGTGGTTGTGGTGTCGGCGATAAACTGTTGTGGCGGCGACAATTCGGAGACTACGTGCGCCCGGGGAGCTCTTGTCAGTGCTGCGACTGCTTCTGTGTCAGCTGTATTGGGGTTCTGACCATGAGGGCACGGATGAGCTGGCGGAGACACGGCTCTTACAGATCTACCCAGGTGGGCTCTCCCCCCCCCCCCCCTTCCCCCAATCAATGATGCGAAGTTAAAGACGCTTTTTCATATTGTCTTTTAAATATTTAATTATATTGTGCCCATTTATCTCGGAGACAGCGTGCCGATATAACGTTTGTGTTTGTGTTTTGGAAAGAGTTCACTCGACCTATGCCTTTTTAACAAAAAATTCACTTCCACAGGTTGTTTTTTTTCTTTTATGGCTGGATATCTTTGATCTTGAATTTATAATTTCAAAAGCACAACTTCTGCGTGCACTTGTTGGAAAAAGAGTTAAAAGGCTGTTTGAGCCATTGCCCGTGACACAGATTGAAGGCGATTGTAACTATGATCTCGTCGACCAGATGTCTGGCAAAGAAGTACCTGTACATGGTTCATTACAAAACTCGGTAGGTAGCGGCATCAGGCCCATTAGCATGTCGATTGGCCGTGAAATGGAGGCAACATCAAGCCAAGCACCTGCTAACAAACCAACACCCCACATGTCTACGTCCCCAGTAGCAGAACATCTTCGGGCCCACGACGGCCGCAGTGCCGGGAGGCATTTGTACAGTATTTTTACCGTATGTGTAGGTGAATTGGCTCATCATCATCATCATCAGTCCCTTGCCCGAACTGGGCGTTGGGGGGACTGAAAGGCAGCAGCAACAGACAGTGCTCTCCACTGAGTTCTATTTTGGGCGGTGGCAAGCAAGTCTGGCATCTCGAGTTCGGTCCATTCTTTTATGTTTGCGACCCAACTCTTTCTCTGACGACCTCGCCGACGACTTCCTTCGAGAGTGCCTTGGAGGATAGTCTTGGACAAGGTGTTGTGTCGGGTCACGTGGCCAAACCAAGCATGCTTGCGCCGTTTCACGGTTGTCAGAAGGGGTTCATGTGGGCCCACCAGGGAAGTGACGATGCTCCGTACATATTCGTTGGTCTTGTGCTCGCGGTACGAGATGCGGAGCAACTTCCTCAGGCACTTGTTCTCAAAGGCCTGGATTTTCTTTTCTGAGTCTGCAAGCAGTGTCCAAGTCTCACAGCCGTAGAGTAGAATAGACACTACGAGGGACTTGTAAAGCCTGTACTTGATGGTGAAGCTGATGGAGTTACTTCGCCATATCCTGTCCAGCCTGGCCATTGCGGATGTTGCTGTACCTATCCTGATACGGATCTCTGCTATGCAACTACCGTCTTTGGACAGGGTGGCTCCCAAGTACTTGAAGCTATTGACCTCTTCTAGCTTCTGGCCGTTCATGTGAATGTTGCTGCTGCTGTCGCTTGTGGTGTTGATCATCACTTTGCTTTTATCCGTACTGATCTCCATGCCATAAGACCCTGCGCTACTTGAAAGTTTGTCTGTCAGGTTTTGAAGCTCACTATTGCTGCCTGCCATGAGGTCAATGTCGTCTGCGAATCGAAGATTGCACAGGGATCTGCCACCAATAGAGATTGAAGTATGGTGGTCGTGGAGGGTTTCCTGCATGATCTTCTCCAGGAATATGTTGAAAAGGACAGGAGAGAGCAGACATCCTTGACGGACACCGATCGTCGTCCTGAAGAACACGCCTGACTGATTGTTAAGTAGAACCGCGCTGCAGGCGTTCTTGTAAAGCGCTTCTATCATTTGGATCAGTCCCTCCTCTATGTTGAACGATCTCATGACTTGCCAGAGTCCGTCGTGCCAGACGCGATCAAATGCTTTCCTGAAATCAATGAAGTTGTGGTAGAGTTCGCGCTGATGCTGCAGATGTTTCTCAATCAGGACGTGGCAGTTGAAAATCTGCTCTACAGTGCTTCTTCCAACTCTGAAGCCAGCCTGTTCTTCTGCCAGCAGTTCCTCGGCGAAAGTTTTGAGGCGGTTGAGAATGATCCTAAGCATTACTTTGCTAGGGTGACTTATCAGACTGATAGTAGTTCTGTAGTTCTGGCACTGTTTCAGGTTTCCTTTCTTGCGGAGCGGGATCACTAGAGACTGTGTCCATTCTACTGGCCATTTCTTTTGCTCCCAGATCTTTTGACAGAGTGTAGTGAGTACCTTCGTTGTTACTTCTCCTCCATGTTTCAACGGTTCAGCAGGTACGTTGTCTACACCTGGAGACTTTCCTCCCTTCAGGCCGCGTACGGCTGTTTCCACCTCTTCAGCTAACACTGGCAGGTCTTCGGCCTTCCTGGCCCCAGCCTGGTTGTTTTGGAGGATGCTGGTGTCTGGCTCAGGCTTGTAGTTATACAAGTCTCGGCAGTACTCAGTCCATCTGTTTAGTACAGCAGTGTTTTCCATAAGGAGTTGGCCGCTGCTGTCTTCGATGACTGTGGCTGTTCGCTGTTGAGTCTTGGTGAGGGTCCTTAGCGTTTCATAAGCCTTCTTGCTGTTGCCGTTTACCATGCCCTCTTCCACGCTACGACACTGGTCTTCAATCCAATCTTCTTTGGCTTCTTTCATCCTCTTCCTGATCTTCTTGTTGACAAGTTTGTACTTGTTTGCTGATGTGAGGTCTTGGCCTCTCTTTTTCTTCCAGGCTCTCCTCTCATCACAGAGATCAAGGATGTCATCGGTGACCCAGGGCTGTTTGCGCTTCCTCTGCTTCCCCAGCACTTCTTCTGCTGTAGAAAGTAACACCTCTTTTATATTTCCAGCAAGGGTGTCTACGTCCCAGTCCAAAGTAGCCAAGGCTGCAAATCTGCCTCCCACCTGGGCTTGGAAGACCTCTTCTACTTCCGGGTCTTTTAGCTTCTCGAGGTCGAATCGGATGCGAGGGCTCTTGCTGTCTCGTTTCAATGCCAGCTTCAACTTGAGGCTAGTAAGGACGAGGTTGTGGTCGCTGCCAATATCAGCGCCAGGAAAGGACCTCGTTTGTGCTTTGTTAACGCTGGATTTGAATCGTCGAGGCAGCAAGATGAAGTCAATCTGGTTATGGACCAGGCCTCCTGGCGATTGCCATGTCACTGTTCTTGACTTCTTGTGTGGATGGAGGGTATTAGCAACGGTAAGACGGTGACTCTGTGCGAACTCTAAAAGTCGCAGGCCTCTGTCATTTGTTTCTCCAAGGCCAAACTTGCCAGCTGTTCCTGCCCATTGTTGGTAAGCGTCAGGGCCGATCTTTGCATTCCAGTCACCGAGGACGGTCAGAATGTCTTTCTTAGGTGTTTTCTTGATGATGTTGTCCAGTTGTTCGTAGAATTCTTCTAATTCCTCATCATCATGATCTGCTGTTGGAGCGTATACTTGTATGATAGTGATGTTGTGTGGTCGGGCGGAGATGCGGATGGAGATTAGTCTGCTTGACACGGGGGTGCAGCTGGCTATGACAGTTTAAAGGCAGTGCCAGATATGCATGGCGCGTTTCCACTTCCAGGCGCCCAGCTGGTCTAGCTGTGCCCTTGGAACTATAGTGGCGGAGTCATCCTGTGTGAATGGATTGTGTCCCTTAGGAATTATGGCATTATTATTGGGTTCCGTTCGCTGCCGTCGGCATTTGGCAGCAACTCTCAGGCTGTTACCCTTTTCAGCAGTAATATCAGTAGATAGTGTCGGTCAACATTCTTTAGTTCTTTAGTACTAGCCCTTTCAGTATTATTATTATTATTTTTTTGATGCCAAGAGTGTTACAAAGGTAACAATAAGTCTTTTACAGTTCATTTCTTTAATTGAGAGTTATGGGTTATTTAATTATTTCTATGAGTGAATGATGATGCTATGTGTTGTATAGGCAGACAGTGAATTTCCCCGTGAGGGATTAATAAAGTATTATTGTATTGTAACTCTCACATCTGACTTTACCAGTGGCACGCTTACTTGATCTCCGGATTAGTTGGATAAACTGCATTCATTGGGTAGGGTTAATCCGTGCATGGCACTGTTAATAAGCCATAACACAACCAGTCCCCACTCTGTTGTCACTGTCGCTGTAATATGCTTACCTGGAAATTTACCCCCGTATAAGTGGGAGTGAGCGGGCCCACCTGTGTGATTAGCATTTCTATTGTGACTGTGGTGTCATTTTTATCTGCATGGCACTAGCCATGTATATATTACTATGCCGTTACACTCATTTATTGACTGTCCAAGCGTGATGCCATTTTGTTTCAGATAATTTAAATGAATGAATCCGGCACAGCGTGTTTGCATTCGCACCCATTTTATGGTTCGGTTGTTTTAATATATACATGATATTACTGCACTGTATTTCACTGTAACTTGTTCTTTCTTTGTTCTCTGCCTAGAAAAACGTGAACACCACCCAACTACAAGAGGTATAGATCCTCATGAGCCCCCGCAGTCGCGGGGGCTCATGAGGATCTATGCCTATTGTTGAAACCTCATTGTAGCCATGTTCCTTTGACGGTTGGATCTTTGACATTGAATTTACAATGATTTCAAAAATACAATCTGCGTCCACTGGCAGTGGAGGGGTTGAGATGTATTGAACGGACTGGGTGCGGCAAACCAGCCATTACATTACCGCATCCTTCATGCAATACTGATTTGCAAACCTACAGCACATGTACGATTTTTACTTTCGGGTGGCCAGGTATGCGTATCTGTGACCGCTACTGACGATACCGTTCTGTGGAAAAGGCGAGCGGCATCGTCAGTACCAGCTAAGAGATTCATCCCTGATTTTTGTATCGATTACCGGCAGTGATGATTGTGTCATTTCGTTTTTAATGCGAGGGATTGTGAGCACTTAAAAGACAGGTAACCTGCCATCACACCCATTTTGCCTCCTTTTTTTTTTTTTTTTTTTTGCAAAACCAGTAAGGCAATACATTTCGTCAGAAAGGTGGAGCGAGTACAGATGACCTGCCATTGCACCCATTTTGTATCGATTGCCAAGTGCGTTAGTGCTCTGCTGTCGCACCTTTTTCGCGTCCAGTGCCTGCGCTAACAGCGTGATAGCTTTCAGGTATGTAACGGGATTTGCACTCAGCGGTATTGTAGATTGTCAGCTCAAGTCTAGTGTCAGCTCAAGTCTAGTGCCTGAAGAACTCAAGTCTAGTGCCTGAAGAGCTCGGCGCCAAGCTCTTCAGTCACTAGTCTAGATACCGTGGATCCGTCACCAAATGTTCCAAATAATCAGCTGCAGGCAATCATGACAGTGGTAATATGCGATCCATTTGGTTCTGATATTCAGAGGGTTAATTTTTATGCCAAGAGCTGTTTGGTCGTGGCATTGAGGGGGTGAAAATCGTATGCCAAGAGCTAATTGGCTGCGATACTGGGAAGGTTAATTTTCTGTGGTGCGCCGTGGCTCATTTCTAACTGACAGTTTGCAAACATTGTGCGAGAGCTGCACCAATTCTCTGGCTTGAATTGAATCGATTACATTATTAACGCTTTGGCCGGCCGTGGGGCCCTTGGGCTGTCGCGGTTTCGACTTGTTCACGTTTCACTGCGTACACAATTTTGCTTTGGTAATAGAGGGTTACATTTTCACCCGTGTTCCTTTTTCATTCTCTTTTGACAGTTTGCAAACATGCTGCACCCACTCGTTAGCTTGACATGAATGGGTTGCATTATTAACGCATTATTTCCACCTGCAAGATGCATAGATTCTCATGAGCCCCAGCGGTCGTAGGGGCGCTTGAGAATCGATGCCTCTTGCATACCAGTTTGATCCGATTCCGTCAGCGCGATATATTTTTTCTCAATATTTCTACAGGCCCTACAGTGACTGGGAATTATATGGCGGCTTGAGATTGTACATTCATAGTGCGCCTCAGTTTGAGGAATAGCTGGAACAACTCTACGTCCAGAGACTGATGTAGATTTCCATGAGCCCGCGAATTATGAGGGTGCAATTTGGATCTAAGCATTTTGCATGTGGCAGGAGATAAGAGATTTAAAGAAAACAGAACCCCGGCAACAGGTTTTTTAGTGACAGAAAATACTATGACAACTGTTTAACCCAGAAAGCGCTGACAAGCTAGACAGGATGTGAATCGACCATGATAGTTCAAGGATGGTGCACAGCCGACAGGCCGAGAAAGATGGCCCCCAGAATCTTAATTCAGGGAATGAGAGAGAGAAAAGTCTTACTCCGAAGAATAACCCAACGAAGAAAGAAACACGCTAAGAAATGACAGTTTGTTTACAACAATTATTCTCTGCATTTTACATGCTTGGCAGCGGTCACCATTTTGGTCCCTCTTGACTTCAAAACGAGAGAGAGATGATGATGAAACGTTTTTATTCAGGATAAAATTTTTTAGGCATAGCAATGCCTATCTTCCAAACTGTCCTGCTACTCTACAAATATAAATATTCATCAGACGATACAGCAAAAGATAAAACATATATCAGTAAAAAGACCACCCCCCCTCCCCCCACCCTCGGGAAAAAAATAAAAATAATAATAGAGAGACAGAGGTAGAGGTTTTGCCAATGTGCGTGTTGGTCTGTGATTTGTGTACCTTATGGCTGAAAGTTGTTTAAGGTCTAAATTTACAGACCAGCACACAATTTTTGTTAGGATTTCTTCCACTGTTACATCTGTTGTGAAATAGGGGAAAGAAGTGCTTGGTACCTTGGCATTTGTTGCTGTCAGGATCACTCATGATTTGCTCAAATGCGGAGTTGTCTCCCTTGTATTGTTTTGTGGCATGAGTAGTATTCTGTGGACTTTTCTGGCTATTTACATTGTCGCGCGCGCGCGCGCGCGCACGCACGCACCCCCCCCCCCCCCCACACACACACACACATTGCTGCGATTTTATATGGCTGGCTCCAGTGTTTGTTGTAGTGTGCGTGTTTATCAGTATAACACTGCAGCCTTTGTGTTCACCCAAGTCAGTGTTGTGCCTGAGCCTTCTCATCGCAGTCAGGTGTTCTTGTTTTGATGTGAACCCGAGGTAATGAGTGTTTCTTTAGCGTAAAAAATCCGAACTTATTCCTTATCTGTTTTCAGAGCGACGCTGCTTGAGTTCACAATTTTGTCCGTCTGTGGACAAAAAATAATCAGACAATCAACAGAGAGGTATAACTTGACAGGTGTTTAATTGTTTAATAAAACATTGTTACATGCCACTTTCGTATTGAAGGATAGGACAAGATTTTCAGTTGTGTGAGGTACGTGTGGTGCGTCATGACAACTAGTGAAATACGCAGTTTTCATTATTTCAAGCAAGAAGCTAACTCCCCTTTATGTGGTTTTGTCAGCAGTTTTGGCGTGATTAATCCTTTTCATCCTGATACACTATCGCTTGAAATAAATTTGACTATGATAGTTCAAGCCAAGCTATTCTGGCACCACCCTTGAACTAAAATGGTTGATCTGTCTTGTAATCTGTAACTGATGTAGCTTCATAGGACAAGAAGCAATTTAAAAATAAAAACATCAACAATCGGCCTCAGGATGTAATGGGTTAAAGAGTTCGATTACGGGTTGCATGGGTGAGGGGCGAACGGCATTGTCACACAGGTTTCGTCCCGGCCTCGACCCGTTACGCATGACTCCGGCTGTCTTTCAAGTTCCATCCAAAACATACCACAGGTTACCTTTCTCAATCCTCTACGCGTGATCAAAGGTAGCAGATTGAGGAAGCCTGGTAACCAGTGGTAAGCTTTGGATGGGACTTGAAAGGCGAGACAGCGGCTGCCGCCTGTATTTGGCACCGCGGACTGGTGAAATATGGCCTTATCACTTCCAGTATCAAAACGTGGCTGGCCAGTGACTCACGCGGGTTGGCGCTACGATAAACTGCTGGTAGATGTGCAGTCCTTCAGCTCCATCCTTCCGCCTGCAAGAGACATAGATCCTCATGAGCCTCGCTGTCTGCCGCTTTTTGGTTCAGTTTACATCTGTGTGTGGTTTTCCCATGACTGTGTGTGTGTGTGTGTGTGTGTGTGGGGGGGGGGGGTAGTTTGTTAATTGATTATCGGCATTCGGCCGTACGAGAGGTGAGGGAAAGACTAATTTGAAGTGCAAGTACTCAGTCAGAACATCATTGAATATATATTGAGGAGAAAAAGAAATGCTCAGTTTACATGCTCCCATGTAAAACATCGTGCAAAACGATTGTGCCACATTGTACCTCGATTTCTCAGGTCCTCCTTAGAGGGAGGTGACATCATCTCCTCCGCCGGCTTGTTTTGTGATCAGAAACCACAGGTCTTCTTCAGTTTCCACACACTGGTTATCTCTCTCAATTCGCTGCCGCTGAATCAGCGAGTTAAGGGAGACAACCAGTCTGGAACTTTCACTGTGAGTTTCCAGGTGGTTATTTATTATCTTTACATATTGCTGCACCCATTTATGTCTGCGTTCCAAATGGTAGGGCTGACTGATTACTCCAGCGACTCCGATGGCGAGACGACCGAGTTCTGGCTCCGTGCCAGCTGGCTTTGAAATGTGACTGAACGGTTGTAGGCTTGAACCCCTGTTGAATACCTTATTCTTAGGAGTAAAAAGAAGTTGCTTTTACTCAGCATGTCATGCATTGTCATGATCCCCTGCATGTGCCGGAGCCATGAGAATGTATGCCTCTTGCATATTGGAGGGACTGGCTTTCAAATGTCGCTGAACAGTCTTGGGCGTGAACCCGTATTGAATACATTATTCTGAGGAACAGAAAGAGTTTGCTTCCAACCAGCAAGAGACACGCATTCTTACGAGCCCCTGCTGACGCAGGGGCTCATGAGAATACGTGCCTTTTGCTGGTGGGAGGAACTGGCTTTCAAATGTCGCTGCCACCCTTTCAGCATGCGGCATCATGGTGTTGATGCGGGCTATCATAGGCTTTGTTGATGCGGGCAACTTGGCTATTTACACACTTATGTCTGACTAGAACAATTTAGAAGCTATTTACGCTCATGGCGTGTGCCAAAATGGCCTCCTGGCGTTTTTCGACATTGTTGAAACGTCCCTGCTCGTTTGTTCCCGAATTCCTTTTGTCTTCCTTTACGCAGGATGAACGATGATTTGGTCATAATCAACACGAAAACTGTTGTCTCTTGTTTTTGGCAATTCTGGTTTGTAAATGTAGTTGCATTGTAGTTTGAAGCATAAGTAAATCAATGGTTGGAGATACATGTATACATGTATTTTTGTCGATGGAAGAAAATCCAGTGGGCAATTTGTTGCGGTCGCAATGTGGAAGGTGGTCACAGTGAAAGCCAAGATGAACGAGCAGCTCAGTGTGCTAGCAAAGACCATCTTGTTCAGTCTGCATTAAGTGTGTGCTGGTATGTGATTTTGGACCTTACACCTTGAGGCCGTACGGTTCAAAATCACGGATCAGCATACAATGTGCACTGTATGCCACATATTCAGTTCTGCAGACGGTATACGTCTGGGAATCTCATGTGTTCACTCTTGAGTTTGAACAGTCTCGGTTGATTACCTGCAGACGATAAGCTGATTGCCGTAAGGTCCAAAATCACAGACCAGCGCATTTTGTGAAGTGGGGTCTTCTGAAAGTTAAGGAGAAAGTGACTTGAGTTGTGGGTATTTGGCAGATGGCAATGAAATGATAGGTCAGAGAACTTCAAAAGTGAGAAGATTTTCACACTTGTGAAGAAAGACGTAGAGATTCTCATGAATCGGAGGGACCTATCACTATGCCTCATGCAGATAGCCATGAAAAGAACGTTTGAATAAAGTGGTCTTTGGCAGATACGGGATTGATTTAGTGGGGATGAAAGACTGTCTCATGTTTCTCCAAGTTCTCGAACTGATTGTCCAGCCGTTTAAAGTCACCGAACTTGAGTCGAGGACTACAAGCCAGCGTCGCGTCGGAGATAGTAGTCTGTTGTCAGTTGCGTGAATGAGCTGGAATCCTACGCACCCCACTGCGTAAGGTGTCTCTTTAGCGGAGTACTTTGCGCGGTGAGTTGCGTATACTGTATGTTCTGTCATGCAACTAACCTCGGGCCTTAAGACGTGCTTATCGCATAAACTCATGCCGCTTGCTTCCAGTTGCATGGACGAATGGGGTGCCCCTCCAGAAGAAAAATACGGGTGAAAGTTTGAGCAAGATGAATAGAGCCTAATGAGCGCCCACAAATTGCTGGGGCACCTCAGGGTCTGTGTCTCTTGCAGATTGGTGGATCTGTCATGAAACGTGAACATCTGAAGTCCCTCTTTGTGTGTCAAGAAGTTGAACGCCCTCTTCTTTGCTTGACCCCACCCGGGTCTGCCCTGGGGGACTTGGGTGGGGTTAGGTATTTTTTTAGTTCCCAGGGTCACCCTGGTCAGCCCCACAGGGTGGGTTTTTCTCTCTATTCTGGGGCATGTGTTTCTGTCTACCCTTTGTCCATTCACCTGTATTTGCCTTTTTAAAACTCTCCCTACTGTCTGCACTGCCTGTAGCTCTTGATATGGGATGTGTGTTGCTAAATGGTCTTAGCTTTATTTAGGCCCCATGTGTTAGGTTTATTTAACGTATTTGACCGGCTGGAGACATACATTCAATGTTCTGGGGGTTTTTTTGTGTTTTTTTTTCACAAGCAGTGCAGGCACGTCCTGAGAAAGCCTTGTTGCTGTCGGGACGTTAAGCAATGTACAATCAATCAATCAATCAACTCTTCTTTGCTTGTGATCTTAAACTAATCTTGTCAGTTATGCGTCACTGATTATTAGCGTCCACGTGCATCGCTACACAGAGTACCAGAAACGGTACTGTTGTCTTCAGAAGAGGGATCAGTTGCATGAGTGAGCTTAGTTCTGCGTTAGCCACTAAGCAAGGTGCTCCGCTATAGGCGGCGGAGCACCTAGCTTAGTGGCTGGCGCATGACTGAGCTCACTCATGCAACTGAACCTAGAAGTGATGCGACCAGAGCCCTGAACACCCTCCGCTTGAGTAACAACTGGAGGCGATCGTTTTTAGTAGTAGTCATACGTTTTTTAACGCGTGAAAGTGCGTGATACCATCGCAGTCTATGCCTCTTGCTTATGGGACTGAATGACCTAGGTGCTATATGAAGTGGGCAGGTGGGGTGCCTGCCTTACATTATAGTGACCAATGCAAGTAACTAATGGCCGCCACAGACAGGCGAGCGCCTTGTTCAGGTAACAGCATAGGCAGGTTTGCTTGCGCCAAGCATCTGATGAGCAATCGCCGTCAGTTTATAGATCTCAAATGCGCATGACGCAAAGTGTCTTTCCGCCGCTATTATGAAACGCATGATCTCATGTTTTGCCTTAGGCTATTCGCTTTTCAGCTCATAATGACTGAGATGAGACATTGGCTATAAAACATTTATTCGTGCGCAAGCGTCATAGATTTTCATGAGCGCCTGCAGACGCTTGCTTGACGTTTTTTCAGCTGTTGCAAAGTCACCAGATGTTCGATTTACGATGGTTATAAAGGGATGCATGTTACTTGTTAGTGACATTCATCGTGAACTTGACAATGTATGTACACAGCAAAAGGGTGCGGCGTTCTCTCTGTTGCTCCAACAGAAATTATAGATGATTTTTGAATGGTGAGTTGCCATTAGAAGAACCGGATGAATACCTGCCATTAGGTACCAGCAGTTAGGCCGACTGACACAAGGACCTCTCCACACAGGTATGCATCAGATCATGATTGTCATTATACTTCTTGCTTGGCTATCTTTTGAGTGACTCTCCCCCCCCCCCCCCCCAATCACCCTCCCCTCCCCCTCCCCTTCCACCCCCCCTTCCTATGTTTGAACTGTTATTGTTGCAGTTTATTGACCGTGCTCCAAAAATTCCACTGTAGATGATGAATAAACTTAACTCATTCGAGACGTGTATTTTCCGGATGCACGGCATGACGCCACTTTTGCTCTCGTCAAGGAGCATGTAAATGTAATGCACGTTATTTACCTTCTCGGGTAACACGACGCAGTCCACCTAGGTAAATTATCGTGTCGATGACTGTCAAGATCACCTTTTGTCAACAAAGGTATAAAGAATCCACGTAGACTATAAAGCCTGCAGCGGCCATAGGTATCAAGACCTCTGCCCAGTGGAGGCAGAAGACAGTAAATCCATGTGTTGTGAAAAGCGAGATTTTCGTTGTATTACAATAAAAAATATCGCTTTTCACACAATTGGACTTGCTGTCTTTTGCCTTCACAGGGCAGACGCCCTCGTCTGTCCACACGTCCTGTCGACCTTGCTTGATAATAGTGACAAATGGCGAATATTTGTACACAAACGACCGACAGTCCTTGGGGCATGCGGAAACAATTTCCTCTGTCAGACTTTACCGCCGATACCTCCCATTATTTTAAGGGGCGCGTATATGATAAAATGGGACGAGTCCACACTAGCAAGAGGCATAGATTCTCATATGCCCCTGTACCTGTATGGGCACATGAGAATCTATGCCTTTTGCAGATGTAAGAGTTCTCGGCGAGGGGGTGTTTCGTCCAGTCCAGCTTTGTCGAAGTTTTCGGGGATCCCAGTAATGCCGAATGGTTCCAGAACATAACAGCAAGAGGCATAGATTATCATGTGCCCCTGCAGTCGCAGGGGCACATGAGAATCTATGCCTCTTACAAAGGAAAAGTCTGCGCGAGGGAGTGCCCCGTCCAGTCCAGCTTTTGTTGAAAACTGGAGGGCTTAGCCTTGTCTGACACGCGGGGACAATAGTAAGATTGATCATTTCTATAGGGCCTTCTTCATTTACGGTCACCTTACAAGTTATCGTCTTTATTTCGCATATGATAGCTTAGTTGCCTGTAATAGTTGCCTCATTTCAGCCGTAAGATTGATTAATCGGGTGCGACACCATAAACAAGTGAGTGTAACGAATCGGTGATTTTTTTCTAAGTATTTTACAGCGGTGAAAGTATTTGGCAGCAGAAGCCCATCGCTTATAATTGCTTTGAGCTGACTTGTTTACTTGCTGATTAACTCATTGAGCCCCGACACACCACAGCAAATCATGGATCGAGCATGATAGTTCACGGGTGGTGCCAGAAAAGCTTGGCGCCCATAGGCGCCAAGCTAGTCTGGCACCACCCATGAACTATCTGTCTCTAGAATTGTAATACAGTCCTTCAGGTGGCAACTTTATAATTTGGGGATTTCAGTCCTAGGGCAGAATGTATTAAATTTACTGTGCAAATGACCAGGAACACGTTAGTCTGTAATCCTGCGACGGGTTCGCAATTCACTGAAAATTAAGAGAGAAGAACTTAACCGAGAAAGAAACACGCTTAGAAAAGCCAGTTACAACACAGTTGTGTTTCAGCGTTTGTTTTTTTTTTCTTTGGGTTCTTCTCTGCATTTTACACGCGCTTGGCAGTCACCTTTTTGGTCTAGATTTTACTGAAAATTAGTTTAGGGTCAGTACGTCGGCTTTTGGACTTGACCAAAGGCACAGCTTCTATGTGATAACAAGATAACTATCGTGGTGACAACTTAACGCAAAATAAAGATAAAAAAACATGCAAGCAAAGCATAAACAAATAAATAAATGGTATTGGTCCTTGGTTTTAGACTTTGCGACCTGGGGTTGTAAGGTCCAACATCGCAGACCAGTACACAATTTGTTAAATTTGTCTGAGGACTGTGTCCTGTCTAGTCCAGTCATTCCAAACTGGATGTCTTGACCGGCCATTTTTTTTCTCACGTTCACGCCAAGTTGGCGTCTTCCATGCGCATCGCAGGCCTACTAGTTTCGGGAGACACGTCGACCTTGACCCATCTCACGCAGTTGGCGTTGGAGGCGCATGTGAGTTATCGGAAATCGTTTGCGCGTTAGCCGTTCCTAGAAAGGTGGGCGGCTTTACAGGATGAAGGGTTGCCTTGGTTTGGAGAGTTGACAGTGATATCCTCAGTTGGAAGACTGAGCTGCTGGGGGGCCATCTTCGACGGCAAGAGGCATAGGTTTTCATGAGCCCCTGCGACAAAAGGGGCTCATAAGAATCTATGCCTCTTGCAGCTGGAAGGAGGCTGGATGGGCGGTGTGTGGGATGAAGGTTTTATCCGATTTACGTCGCTGGCACGTGCGATGAAGGAGGTGAAAATGATCAATAGCTGGCTAGGGGTCTGTTCGCTGACGTCTTTCTTGGACCGTCACCACCAGGCACTCGAAAGAACGGGAGTCGTATATATAATATATGAGTAACCGGTGTGCATTAAGTTGTGAAGAGTCCGAAATAGCTCAGGCGGTTAAGCGTCGGAGCAAGAGAGCGAAGGGAATCGCCGGGTCGTGGGTTCGAATCCCCGTCCCGGCCCCGGTAGCTGGACTCACAATCTAGGGAAAAAAGACGGGCTTGTTCAATAGCATGTCCGTTGAAAGGTCCTGGTAAATCAAAGTATCATAGTTGCAGTGCGCCTGAATTGATCAGTGTTGCACTGTTCAGGTCGTACTCCATAAGCAATAGATTTTCCTGTCCCCCATAACCCGCCCGTCACTGAGGGCCGTCCATTATCACTTCGGTGCCGTGGACGTTAAACCCCGAACTAACCAACCAACCATTATGTTGTGATGGTAGATGGCGGTTATAACGCACTGGTTTTCTCCCACGATTCGTTACCGCTACATCGGTAGCGAACCGAGGGAGACAACCAGTGGAGGTTTAGCACGCCAGGTACGACCTCTCGCAAATGATCTATACGATAATGAGGCTAAATAAGACCAGTCATTTTTGAGGAATGCCTGTAAGCGGTCATTGGTCGGTATAAGTGAACTGTATTGAAGTAGAAAATAGCCCCAGTGTCGAACATTGAGAGTTTTTTTTCTTCTGTCGACTGCATTCGTACTTCAGGAGACACGTCGACCGTGATAGTATAAATGTGGTGCGAGCGACGATGGAAAACGGTAATCAAAGTGGCACAGTTGGAGTGCGCCTGAGTTGATCAGTGTTCAGGTCGTACTCCATAGGCAATAGATTTCCCTGTTCCCCATAACCCGCCCGTCAGGGCCGTCCATGATCACCTCGGTGCTTTGGACGTTAAACCCGAACTAGCCAACTAGCCGATGGAAAACGGCGTTTGGCTGCTTAATACGTTTGCAGATGTTTGGATTCGGTGTGGTTCCATGAGAGTGTAAGGAACCATAATTTGGCCTGTCCCCCGCCCCCTTCACACCCCCCCCCCCTCCCCTTCGCTTTCTCTCGATCACTCGCCGAGATAGCCTTATAATAATAATAATAATAATAATAATAATACCGGTTATTATATAGGCGCTTTTCCCAATTCTGCAAATCGCTCAAAGCGCCGCGAACTGAACCCAATACGCACGCTCACGTGACACACACATACACACTGACGACAAACACAGTACAAGACAAACCGACAGGACATTCACGTGGTGCGAAGGGACAGCTCAGCTACTGAGATTTTCGGAAATTTTGATCGCTTGTATTTTAAATTTTGTAAAGTGGCCTGAAACCGGTACCATAGGGGAGGGGGAGGAAGAGCCGGAGTACCCGGAGAAATAACCCCCGACGAGCCGCCCGAATTAACGATGACACTTACTAGAGGAGAAAAGTCCGACGCCTGAACCCGTAATCGAACCTCGCACCTTTAGCATTGGTGGCAGGCGTCTTAACCACTGCGCCTGTTCGTGTAAAATCCTAATCTCTCTCTCTCTCTCTCTCCCCCCCCCCCCCCCCCGGGTCTGCCCTGGGGGACTTGGATGGGGTTATCTACTTTTTAGTTCCCAGGGTCACCCTGGTCAGCCCCACAGGATGGGTTTTCCCTTCTATTCTGGGGCATGCGTTTCTGTCTACCCTTGGTCCATTCACCTGTATTTTCCTTTTTTAAACTCTCCCTACTGTCTGCGCTGCTGTAGCTCTTGATATTGGATGTGTGTTGCTAAATGGTCTTAGCTTTATTTAGGCCCCATGTCGTAGGTTTATATAACGTATTGGACCGGCTAGCGACATACATTCAATATTATGTTTAATTTTTTTCACAAGCAGTGCAGGCACATCCTGAGAAAGTCTTGTTGCTGTAAAAGGACGTTGAGCAATGTACAATCAATCTCTCTCTCTCTAGAAAGATGCCTGTGTGCGTATCTTCTTTTCCCTTGGGAAATAAAATTTCAAAGTTGTTCTTTCTCTCTTCTAATCATAATCAGTAATGTTGAAGTATCCAGAAAATGTTGCCGGAAGCGTCCAGAAAATGTTGGCGTCTCCCAAGCCTAAAACAGTCCATAGGCATTGGCCCACTTTGGCAGATTCGAATCACTTTTGTTCCACACGTTCAGGCTGTGCTACGGTTCCATTCACTCTTGATCACCGCGATAACATTGTTTCGCACCGTACACGATGTGCGGTCGTTGGAGCGTGCAATGGCCGATCGATCTTTTAGTCATACAACCGTGTTACGTGGTGGAGTTGTAGTCGAAGTATGATAAACACACCAGACACACACGCACGTAGAGTTCTTTTAAATAGACCTCATTCAGCTGCAATCCGTCAACCGTGGCTTAAGGATGTAGACAAAACTGGAGTAACAGTTCCAACAATATTTAATTCAGCGATGCGATATCCTCACAGTAATGCTCTTTCAAATGCACAAACTACTGAATACAAAGTCTCTTCTGCTATGTCACAGTCCACACTACGACTCAAAGTTTCTCATACACAGCGTCTCTAGCAATAAACTGCGTATCTCTACAACTGACAAAGCAAGACAATGTACTAACGGGCTTTCCCAGCGCCCTCCTTATATACACTATCAAAATCTAGAATCTTCTACGGAAATCATGAACTCAACCAATCAGAACGGAACACGCAGCCGAAACTCATTAACATAAACTTTCCAGAAACAATATATCAGGCTACAAAAACACGGCTGCTCACTTCAGCTCTAAATTCTAGCATATAATAAAGACACATAAAAGTATGGTATCCCTATCTATGATAGCTCTAAAAGGTACGAGAACATTCCCAAAACAAAATAAAAGCTGCTCGATACACGCGCACAGGAAAACAAAAAGTAGCGAAAAATGTTGCGATGTCACCTAACCGACGTGACACTTATGAGGCCACTAGACAGTGCGACCCTTCTACAACGCACCGGACTAAACACAACAAAACGAAAACGGCTCTACTCACGAACAAAAGAAAATCTTACTAAAAAGGCACGAAATCATAACCGTGATAGCTCAAATAAACAAAATATCGTTACCTACGAATAACACATGTACGCTCTCACAGGAAAACACAACCACAATCGTAACAAACCGTGAACTGATGACTTTTCTGGCCCGGAAAAAAACTGCAATTGAGGAACAGCTGATGCCGATCTTTGGTCAGCAAGAGGCGTAGACTGTTATTAGCCCCTGCAGTTGCAGGGGCTCATGAGAATCTACGCCACTTACCGATGGAATGGAATTTCTCAACGAGTCCATCCCGTTTCTTGCTGATAGCCCAGACCCTGATTGAATCCGGCTTTTAGGTCCTGTATTGACATTTTCGAGATTGACAAGACAAAGCGGTCACCAGAAAGCCCATCAAGACGTCAGCTGACAGTCGACCAACCCAGTCCGGCGACTTTACATCGTCTCCTGGCACTAGTAACAGTCGCCAGAGATTGCTGGTCGACCGTCTGTTGACGCTTGGTGGGGTTCTTGTCACCAATTTCATGCACTTTGTGCGGCTGGCTTCTTTCCATTCCAGAGCCGAAACGGCTTTCAACTTGTAGTCGTCTGCCTGAGGTCCATATCTACTATATTTTTGTAGTGCGCTGAGCGTTCCCGTTAACTCATTACATCCTGTTTTGTTTTTGTTTTTTCTCAGATGAATGAGTTGACCTATGAGGGTTACATTGCGGTTCAGGAGATAGACTGACCATGATAGCTCTAGGGTGGTGCCAAGCTGGCCTGGCACCACCCTTGAACTATCATGGTCACATTTATTTCACGTTGGAGCGCATCATGACTTAAAGGATTAATGCCTCAGGCGATGTGCCGACCCACTCTCGTCTCTCGCGATTCACTTCCACTGATCAGCTGCGGTAGTGAAGCGAAGGAGACGACCAGCACGCCTTGAGAAGCGTCTTTCTATCGGGCGCTACCCGTGAACTTTCAGACCCATCTTTGGTGGTTGGCGTTCAAAAGGAAAGGGTTGATTCGTGTGCCGGTCTGTGATTTTGGATTGTACGGCTCCAGCCTGTAGGGTCAAAATCGCAGACCACGTTTAATCTATCTGCTTCCGCGGCTTTGTTGCTCTTGGCAGTAAGGGCACCCGAGGAAAACCGCTAACTGTAACAGCTTTCGACATAAAGGTTCTGCTTGAGCCGCGCATTACCCTTGTACCTGCACAGTGCATATCATTTGATTATTTGCGTGCTGGTCTGTAATTCTGGACCTTACGGCTGCAAGCCGTAGGTCCCAAATTACAGACCAGCACATATCTCTCCGCCCCCCCCCCCCCCAAAAAAAAAAAAAAAAAAAAAAGAAAAAAGAAAAAGAAAAAGAAAAAAGTTACGTACCACTTGACCATAAAATGGGTTCTGTCATGGCGCAGATTTGCGGCAACATTGCACAGTAGAAAGCATTTATATTTTCCGCCAGGGCGAGTGTATCTGCGGCCATCCCGCCATCATGGCTGATAATCATCATTTTATACCGCAATCTTTGACCTTGCTGCATAGGGTCCGTTGGCATCCTCAGATTTACCGATAGTGGCACTATCTTTGAACAATCATGGTCGGTCGATCTGTCTCCTGAAGTGGAATCGTTACGGAAGAGGTTTCACGGTAGAGGATTCGGGTTTCAGGATACAGTTGGATTCCAGTCACTAAGATTTTGTGCCACAGGTGCACAATGGTCACCTCCCTCAATCCGCTACGCTCGCGCATCGGTACATCGCACTCTTACCGTCTTAGATGAAAGTAGTTCAAAGTAAAGGGTAGGCGGAAAGAAGTCTGGGTCTGTTGGTACCAATATGTTATCTAAGATTGATGAAAACGTTGGCCGACCTTTAGTAGACAGTCATATCGTCCTTAATAGCCCGCCAAGACTGAAATGAACATCAGTCGTCGGTCGTCCGGTGTATCTGGTGCGTACCATTTGGTCACCCCAAATACACAAGCAGCAGCATCGTATTCAGTCAGTCAGTCAATCAATCAGTCAGTCTATAAATCAATCAATCAATCAATCAATCAATCAATTTTTTTAAGCAAATGGTGGAAGCACCATATTCTTTTTGAAACTGTGATTCCACCCCACTTCAATATGAGTCGGCTTCCTCCACATTATCTCCCATGCCATATCGTCTCCATTTCCTCCTGTTTGTTCGCAGATCAGTTTTAGAAAGAAAGATACTTGTGCCAAGACAGGCCTTGCTTCCCTTAGCAGTCCCCCAGCTAGTCCCTTTTCCCCCGTATGACGTATAGATTCTCATGAGCCCCAGTAGCCGCAGGAAGTAGGCTAAAATATACGCCTCTTGCCCTGTGCAACAGGCATAACTTGTCATGAGTCCCTGCATCCGCAGGGAATGGGCAAAAATGCATGCATTTTGCTCTCTGCAAGAGGCATAGATTCTCATGAACCCCTGCTTCCGCAGGGGCTCATGAGAACCTATTCCTGTTTCTGGTAGGGTCCGGTGTCATTGATTTGTTACCATCCAGCCCCTCCTCAGACAGAGAGAGTTGTGGGGATTATGAAAGTCTGCGGACAAACATAAACGGTGTTTTTCTTGAGCCAGTGACTGATCCGAGAGAGAGAAGAAAACTTGAAATGTTTCCAAGATATTTTTTTCATTCGTAAGAGAGTCCTGTTTGTGTTGGGCGAAGACTGAGTTGCTCCGTAAAAAAATTCAAGGTCGATTAGCAAGCCTGGCGCGACTGGTGTTCTCTTTTTACTTGGAACCTAGCCCTAAAGTGCGGTATTAACTTATTCAGCACCGACACACCACAGCAAGACATGGATCGAGCATAATAGTTCAAGGATGGTGCCAGAATAGGGCGCCAAGCTATTTGGCACCATCCTTGAACTATCATGCTCGACTGTCTCTAGAATTGTAATACAGTCCCCCAAAGGGCAACTTAAAAATGTGGTGATTTTGGTCCTGGGGCAGAATGTGTTAATGCTGCCGGTGCGTGCGTGTGTGTTCCTCTGTGTGTGTGTGTGTGTGTGTGTGTGTGTGTGTGTGTGTGTGTGTGTTTATTAATTTATTGATTTAGTTGTTTTATCCACGATCTCAGAATTAGATTTTTTTTTCCTTTTTGCATTTATTTAAAAAGGAAGCATAGATGAATAGGTTTTCATAACATATTCGAATACGGTTTTTTTACACCGCCGCTACGTCGGCATGGCGACTTCTGACGTTCTCACGGGGATGGTTAATTAAGTTTGAAACAGACATATCGTCATAATTATAGTCAGCGTGACTAGTGTTTGTTCTCTGTTTTCATTCCCGTGTTAGCAGCGTGCTTTCATGTTCACAGCAAGAAATATAAAAGTGGGTGTGGGGATGAGCAGCTACCTGACTCACCTCCAGCGCCATGCCGCGGCTGCCGGGGATATATCCACCGCCGTGCGTTAGTTCAGTTATGAGGGTTTAATTAGCTCGGCACTTGGGGATTACACGCTAACCAGGCTCAACCGCAGAGCTATCCCACTACTTAAGAGGATCACGAGGACATACTTCGAACGGGCTTCCTGGACTGGGGAAAAAAAAACAATGCGTGTCCGCATCTGGTGGAGTCTATACCACACTGGTTTCCCCCCTCTAATCGCTACCGCTGTATCAGCGAATCGAAGGAGACAACCGGTGTGAGTCTGTGCTCCCTCATTTAGCCTCAGTTGAGGAAGAATAGATCATCGCGAGCCCCTCTTGACTGCAGGGGTGTGCGAGGATTTTTGCCTCATGCTAACATAGACAAGCCCAGTTTTCATCTTTTCAATAGGCGGACGGGATGAGCAGAATTTGAGGGAAAGTCTGAATCAGCGGGTATCGGGCCTGTGTGGGCTTGGTCTGTTTTCTTATTGCCACCCCACCTCGCTAGCCCGGTGAGCGAAAGGTCGTCGGGTCGATGTCGGCTACCGTTGGCCCGCGCATAAGCGCGGGCCATCGGCGGCCGACGTCGACCCGACAACCTTTTGCCTGCTGAGCCGGTGTGTGTCTGTCTGTGTGTGCGTGAGTGTGTCAGGGATTGAAGTGGGGAGAAATAACGCTGAGCCCCCCACCGTGAGGAAAAATTCTTTCGAAAGGATTGGGGAGCAAGTCGGAAATATTCCGCAATTGTTTGCCGGCTCATTTTCGCTATGCATGTACTTTGTGCATCCTTTTCGGTGTGTGTAGGTTATATGAGTACTGTGTGGTGTTACGTTTCGCTCGTAAGTGAAGACAGTTGACATTGTTACATTGAAAAAGTGTGAATCTGGACCTCGCGGGGGAAACAAAGTTGTATCCTACTTTTCTTGCATGCGACCTTGTCAGCGGTCCGCAGTGAGCAGAGAGTCGATTGTGTATTTATCTGATGGTCAATTCCAGTCGGATGTTTACCGCTGATCTGTGTACTTGGACCTTACGGGCAAGGCCCAGAACCACAGAGCAGCAAATAGCATTGGAGTATAGCATGCTTCTAGTTTAATTCCTGTGAAAATGATGTCAGTAGTCAGCTTGTCGGCTCAGGATCATCTCCGGAGCGTTTTGGGGATGGCATCTGTTACTTATATCCGTTATCAGTCAAACTTTCGTCCGTCAGTCAGCTTTCACTATAAATGGAGCAACGCGATTATGTGTGGAGACCAACTAGTCTAGATCAGTTGACTGAATTTATCGCGTACACACAGTACGACATGTGTGCTCGTCTTGTCTATGATTTAACCGGCCATTACATCCTGAGGCTGATTTTTGCTTATTGCCTTATGAAGGCTACATGAGGCCCCAATCTATTCTGGCACCACCCTTGAAGTATCATAGTCAAATTTATTTAAAACAGTGGGTGTATCAGGATGAAACTATGGCTCTCTTGATTTAAACACTTAGGCCAGTCGACGTCTAGCACATCGGAGCGGCCGTTACGGTTTAGTAAATCATATATACTAGCTCACTTACTGAATGTGGGGTGACCTTTAACAAAAAAACTGTTCTAATGGGAATCCAACTAATAACGTCGGTAGATCCTCGCGTGCCTCCCCAACTGCGGGGGCACAGGATCTATGCCTCTTGCAGGTGGATATGTCGCTTGCTAAAGAAATAAATCCAACATCCACCCCTTACAACACCCGCCCCCCACCCACCCCCCACCCCACCCCCACTCCACCCCACCCACCGCCCCTCATTTTAGGGAGGGAGGCGTGCAACGAAACACTAGTGTACAGTCTCGCCAGGAGCACGTGCACGCACTAAATATTATTTAGGACGCCGAATTACGTCACAGGTTCCGGAGGCGAGCCATTTGTTTCAGAGTCCAGGCGATTTATCAGCCTCGCCTCGAGTCGGCAGCTCCCAAGAGATCTTGAAGCGGAGGAAAACATAACATCACTTTGTGCCCCCGCTGACAGAGAGGCGATGGGAGGGAAGCCTATCGCCAGACGGTGTTTACACACAATACACGGGGGCGCACTTCAGATTACCTGCTCAGGATTATCGGCTAAATATCTCGCGCTTCAGCTCCAGAGCCAGTGGCTTTACTTGTGTTCCACAATCGTGTATTTAGTACTACCGTGCACGTGACATTATTTGTACTGTGAAGTAAGTGGAGATGCCTTCCTAACCCATAAGACCATGACAAGCTACGACAAGATGTGGATCGACCATGATAGTTGAAGGCGCCTGTACACCTGTAGGCGCCAAGCTATTCTGACACCACCCTTCAACTATCATGGTCGATCTGTCTCCAGAACATAGACGTAGACCTCGAAAGATATCTTAAACACAGTGATAACTTCATCCTCAGGTTGTAATGAGTTAAAGTTAAATAGACATTGTTCGGAATCAGAAGTTGGTTAAACTATGTGTGTGGATTAAAAGGCGATACTGCACGATTGTTTCGGGCTTTCAGTCCACTGTTTGCACTCAAACGACGCTTAGCCTGGTTTTCACCTACTTTTGCCTGAGGAAAACCTCTATTTGATCACTGAAGGGATCAGGAATTCAGGTGACTGGTTAATCATAGCTTCTTTGACATGTATCATAGCTTCTTTGACATGAGGGAATTTTGTATAGTCAATGTAATAATAATAATAATACATGGTATTTATATAGCCCATTTCTCATATTTATAACATAACTCAATAAACCAGTTTAAAGCCAAAACAAGTTCACTACCTTAAAAGTGGGCTAAATTGCACCCAAAAAGCGGTTTAAAATTATAATAAATAAATAATTAAAAATAATGATAAAGGATGAAAAAATAAAGGTCTGTGCAGCGCTATGCATGCAAGTGTTATGGTGGCTTAAATGACGTAGTAAGTCGAAGTTTGTTCCTGTACTGACTTGTATTTGGTCACTCTCAGATGATGAGGTTCGTGGGGGATTCTACAAGACACTTGCTGATAATATGCCTATCGGAGTCTAGCACAGCTTAAGGGCCCCATTACCTGCGAAGCAGGTAATGCGGCCCTTGAGCTGCGCAGGCCCTTGAGCTGTGCTGGTCGATCCATCTCCCTCAGTCGGGGCTGGTTTGAGATGATCGTGACTAGCAAATCATTCACTGCGCTTGAGCTGCCCTGGTCGATCCATCTTCCGCAGTTGGCCAGTCCAAGATGGTTTGAAGTCAACACTGTGAAGTGCAGAAGGGAAGACTGACAGTAGGCCTACTATCGCAGGCAGCCCAGCTGGTGCAATGACGTGGTGACTAGACAAGAAGATATCTTATATTCAGCCGTTTCCAAGAGGCATAGATCCTCCTGAGCCCTTGCATTTTGTTGGGCCTTGTGAGGACCTATACCTCCTCAGTGCGGGCCCCATTCGCCTCCGTATTTCTTGTGTCCACCCAACGTTCTTGACATCCTATCGTCTTGTCAGAGGAGTAGAGAAACTGGATAAAGTGTCTGACAATTTGTGGTGAATTTGCGAAATCCGCTTCTCATTCCGCACGTTGACCTCGGGCCTACATACACCGGTGTTGGCTGTGCGCGAGACAGCTGCATCTGACAAACGCCGGAGGACCTTTTGCGTGCTGGCTTATAACCGGGTCATCGTAATGTTTACAGGCATTACAGGAGATGACGTGTTTACCTTTCTGCACGGTGGAATCGTGTTACTAAGATAAAAGTTCCAGACTACTGACATTTTTCGTCAGACTGCTGTGGATGCGTGTGAGTGTTAGGTCTGAGAGTGTGATCATTCTTTGAACATTATCGAGACAGTGTATATTGGCTCTTTCAGTTCCATCTGGAACGCAAGCAGGCTGAACTGAACTGGTGTCGCTGTAGCAGCAGTGTGGCTTTCAGAGCTCCAGCACTTCTATTTTTTTTACAGCCGACGTGTCTTAGGGTCACACAACATTATGGAGCAGTTCTTGGTGGACGTAACGAAGAACGTGACGTAAAGTGACAAGTCTTGTCAGTGCTGTTTCGGACATTGTCATCGGCGTCAGTGGTACTCTGAAATTGTGACATCCACAAGCTCTTGACTGCTTTATGAGACTGCTCTAGAATTTGTGTCTCGGCGTCTGCTGAAGAGCTGCCGGAATAGTTACAAAGATGCAGGTGAGGGAGCAAGACCCTTGGGGGTACGGCACCTCCCCCACCCCCACTCCCACCACGTCTCTGTACTACCTGCCGCCAGCTGGCCCGGGGGTGGGGATTTATGCCGGGCCCGGACATCACGTGCTGAACACTAACAAGGACAAGCAGGGAGCAGCCGCTTCTTGGCAACGGGTAATGGGACAAGTTTATATTGTATACATCTATTACTAGGTTGTACTTTGGTCATACGACACATTGGTTACCTCAGTCCCTCAATCCGCTACACAATATATAATGTAGGGGATCGAGATTAGTACTGTGATTATGCGTTTTTGTTGGATTTTCATATTGCTGCTGTAAAAGGGAAGTCGGATTAGTAAAATGCTAGTGTCGGCAACATACCGCTGATGTTTACACGTGTGTTTGCGCATAGGCCATGAACATGACAAAAATGCGTGTAAACGAAGCTCAGGACCAAAGCCCAATTGTTAGAATATTAATCGTTTCTACTGCGCTTTAGGTAGGCTGAAGGAAGGTGACACTGACAGCCATTACCGGTTATTATTTTTCAAGTATATCACCAGCAGAGAACTTCACCCTTCTTCTAGAGGCATAGATCTTTGTGAACCCTTGCAGCTGTTAGGGTTTTATGAGGACCTGTGCCAGTATCCTATAGTAACTGTGCCCACTGCTTGTGCCTCTTGCAGACCAGGTACTGAGTTTGGGGGAACCAACTAAGAAATTCAGTGGTAATTCCTCTGTCTGAGGAGCGGCAGAGATGTATATTGTGACCCATCCTTTAACCAACAAGAGGCAAAGATTCTCATGAGCCCCTGCGATAGCAGGGGCTCATGAGAATCTGTGCCTGTTGCAGAACTAAGGGGACTGCCTCCGCAAATTAAAACCTCACAGATTCACAGATGGGCCGTATGACAGGCGTTGCTGTTCGGTTATTAATTTCTGTGCCTGTCAGTGTGGTATGCGGGCAGCGGCGAGAGGAGGTCCGGTAAAACACATAATATATCTGGGTCAAGACCGTATACCGGCTACAGTGCCTGTGTTTCTGGTGAGAGCACTTTAGCTCTCAGCTCTAGTATGGGTTTAGGCGGGGACACTGGCCACTGAGAATTGCATATGTGTGCTGGCCTGCGATTTTGGACCTTACGGCATACATCCCGTAAGGTCCAAAATCACATACCAGCACACACAATTAGTGGATGTCGTATATTAGCATGGTTTCGTATTGCAAACGGCTGTACATAGATTGTAGCATATTGTAGCATAGTTTGCAGAGACTTTATCTATAGATCTGCATGTTTACTTAGCCTGGTGTACGTATGTTTTACTTGCTAGTGCAGAACTGTTACACACACACACACACACACACACACACACACACACACACATATACACATATATATATATATATATATATATATATATATATATATATATATATATATATATATATATATATATATATATATATATATATATATATATATACACACACAATATTATATGCACAATGTTTTTGCCTCAGTTTTTGCAAGCCAAGTTTTGGTGCTGTTTGGATGTTGAGGAGGTAACGAGAGACAGGTGTTAATGTAATCTTTTGTGACTGACGCCTTTGTGGCACTTCAGTGGGACAGTATTTCAAGTGGCAGTGGCCCGACCAGTTCCGTGTTGCTTCCATTCACAACTTTAAGTTTGAGGATCTTACTAACGCGGCTGGGAGGGACACTCATTGAGACTGAGGTAGGTTTTGTGATTGTCAGTGCAAGTTTGTGTGTTATTGCTTACAGAGTACACCGCACTGGTTGCCTCCCTTAATTCGCTGCCGCTGATCAGCGGCAGTGAATCGAGAGACAAGCAGTGTGAGAGCACACATGACCTTATGGGGCCAGCCACACAGTTTAGTAGTTTCTGTCAGTGCCCGTCCGTTACAGGGCCACTCACTTGTTCACACAACAGCTGGGTCTTACTTTGGCTAGAGATCGTAGAATCTTCTATTCTTGCGTTTTGGCAGTGGCCGCCGAGACTAAGAGGAAATGATGTGATTGTATTAGTATGACACAACTTTCAATCACGTATACTGCTTGGCGGGGGAAGGATGTAGCATACCAGACTGGTCCATTTATCTATGATGTCATTTTAAATTAAAAAAAAATTGCAAATCATCCTTCAGCCACTTCCTCAGTTCATTCGCAAGGGGCATAGAGATTCTTTTGAGCCACTTCTGTGCAGGGGTTAAAGATAAGCCAGTGGCTCGTGCTGGCTCATACATGTACTAGAACAACTTTATCCTCGAAAGCTGTGAACCGACTGTTAACCCTTATGTAGCAGTAGTAGTAGTGTGAGGACAAAAGAGGCCGTGAGGACTTTGCAAATGTCCTTTCTTTCTTTAATTACTTTATGGGTCTGTTATGCATGCACATTTTTCCTATAAATCATTCATCAAAGCATTAGAAAGTCTCTTTAAATTTTGGTAATTCGTCCAGCTGGTTCTTAAAAGAATTTATATTAGGTGCTTTTTTTTTAGTGAAACTGGTAACTCATTCCAAACAATGGCAACTCTGTTAGAAAAACAAACCTTCTGCAGGTTAGTGTTGCAATGCCATACAAAGATTTTCCCTTTAGAGTTTCGGGTTCTGTCACAAAACGGTGCTGCAAAAAGTCATTCCAATTTAGGTCGTCGATGCCATTATAAATTAAAAAAACTTGGATTAAGTCTCCACGTATTATACGTCCACGTAAGGAGTGTAGTCCAAAGTATTTGAGTCTGTTTAAGTAGGTCATATTAATTCTACTGTTTAAGTAGGTCATATTAATTCTACATTCTTTAACCAGCTTTGTTGATCATCTCTGCACCCTTTGAGTGCAACTGATTGTCTCTTTAAACCTGGGTACCATACAGTGTTTGCATATTCTAAATGTGGTCTGACTATTGATTTATACAGCTTACTAAAATGTCCTTATCCAAATAATTAAAGGCTCTCTTAACTACTCCAGCCATTTTGTTGGCCTTATTACAGTTCTGAATATGGGGGTCAAAAGATAGAACTTTATCAAAAACAACACCTAAGTCTCTTTCCTCCTCACAAGATACCACCTTTTTAATGACACTGTTAACTTTCATCAAGTAATCATGTTCAGGATTGTTCCTTACAGCATGCAAGACTTTGCATTTCTCTAGATTAAAATGCAAATCCCATGTGTCAGACCACTCTTGCAAGTGATCCAAATCATACTGCAACATGTCTTTATTGCTCGATTCATTAAATAGATTTTAGTATTGTCTGCGAATATTTTGCAAATGCTCTTAACACAGTCTGGCAAGTCATTTATAAATATAGTGAATAATATAGGTCCTAGGATGCTTCCTTTAGGTATATTTATTTATTTATTACATAGTATTTATATGGCGCATTTCTCATATTTATAATATAACTCAATGCGCAGAACGTAGCCACGAACTGAACCCAACAAGCACGCTCACGTGAATCGCATGCATTCACTCACACACTGTACGTAAACACAGAACATTCACGTGGTGCTAAGGGCAAGCTCAAGCGAGCTACTGACGGTATTTGGAAATCGTTTTGTATTTGAAATTTTATTAAGTTGGCTGAAACTGATACCAAAGTGAAGGGGGAGGAAGAGCCGGAGTACCCGGAGAAAGAACCCCCGACGGTCCGCCCGAATTAACGGTGACATTTACTAGAGGAGAAAAATCCGACGCCGGAACCCGGAATCGAACCTCGCACCTTTAGCATTGGTGGCAGGCGCCTTAACCACTGCGCCACGGACCGCCCCAATATACCGCTCAGCACCTTTATTTTGTCTGATTTTGCGTTTCCAAGCTTTACCACTTGTTCTCTTTCATGTAAGAAACTTCTTATCCAGTTGGAAATGTTTCCACATACACCATAGGCCTCTAGCTTCTGAAGAAGCCTTTCATGAGGAACAGTGTCAAATGCTTTTCTAAAGTCTAAGTATATGATATCAACCGTTTTTTTTGTTGTCAAGTAAGGAAGTTATATCATCCATACTTACTTACTTACTTACGCCTGTCACCCCTCCCAGGGTATAGGCCGTCGACGAGAGACCTCCAGCGACTCCTGTCCTGTGCTTCTCCTTCGATTTTACCCCAGGTGGTTCCCAGTCTCTTGATGTCTGCTTGGAGGTCTCGACGCCAGGTGTTTCTCGGCCTGCCTCTTTTTGCTTGCGTTTGCCACTGGCCGGGATCAGCAATGCTCTGGGAGACGAGCAGGGGCTCACTGCGCCAGTGATACTGGAAGCTGGCTTTCTCAGACTGTGACCAATCCATCCCCATCTTCTTCGCCCAATTTCATTCTCTGCTGTTATCTGCTCTGTTCTCTCCCAGAGTCTGACGTTGCTGATCTTCTCTGGCCAGTGGATTTTCAAAATTCTTCTAAGGCAACTGTTTATGAAAGTTGCCTTAGAAGAATTTTGCCTCTATGATGCTCCGAGATAGTGAAGGACTCCACCTCCTCCAACAAGCAAGACTGGTTCTTCCCTGGTTGCATTCAGCCTCATTGTCTTTGTTTTGTTTGTGGATGGTGAGGCCCACTTGGGACGAGATGTCAGCAAGCCTCGTGGTCTTGTCCTGCATTTGTTTATGAGTGTGGGACAGTAAATATATCATCCATAACCTGTAGTAATTGAGTAACGCCTGATCGTTTCTTTCTGAAACCATGTTGGCATTCAGTGTACATATTATTCACAGTAAAATGATTAACGATCTCGTCTCGGGAGTATAGACTCTAAAACTTAACATACTATACACGTTAAACTTACTGGTCTGTAGTTTCCTGCATCTGACCTAGAACCTTTTTTAAAAATAGCACTTACCTCTGCGGTTTGCGAGTCTTGCGGTACAATACCCGATTTAAGTGAAAATGTAAATAAAGTGCAAAGTGGTTCTGCCAACTCGTTACACAACTCTTGTAAAACTCTGTGAGGGTTACACAACTCTTGTAAAACTCTGTGAGGGATACAGTCTGGACCTTGAGCTTTGGAAGGATTTAATTCTTTTAATTTTTTCTTGACAATAGCAGGAGTTATTATGATATCTGTTATGGTGCACCCGTTCGATTTTGAGCCTCTACCAAGCAATGGAACATTTCTCAAATTTTCTTCCATACGATAAATACACTTGAGAAAAATTTATTCAAGGTTGCTGCGTTTTCATGATCTGCTACAGCAAGGGTGCCACTTCTTTTTTAAGTGCATTTATTCCAGAATTATATTTAGTTTGTTCCTGTACATACTTCCAAAATATTTTGGGGTTTATTTTACATTTATCTGCAATATTTCTTTCATGTAATTTTTTGTTACGTTTTATTAATTTATTACAGTTGTTTCTTAAGGTAATATATCTTTGATAAGCCCTACTGTCTTTAGTTTGAAGATATCTTTTATATAACTTATGCTTCTTTTTAATAATTCTTAAAGTACCCTTACCCCACCCAGGTCTACCCTGGGGGACTTGGGTGGGGTTAACTACTTTTTAGTTCCCAGGGTCACCCTGGTCAGCCCCACTGGGTGGGTTTTCCTCTCTATTCTGGGGCATGTGTTTCTGTCTACCCTTGGTCCGTTCACCTGTATTTGTCTTTTTTAAACTCTCCCTATTGTCTGCGCTGCCTGTAGCTCTTGATATTGGATGTGTGTTGCTAAATGGTCTTAGCTTTATTTAGGCCCCATGTCTTAGGTTTATTTAACGTATTGGACCAGCTGGCGACATACATTCAATGTTCTGTTTAGTGTTTTTTTCACAAGTAGTGCAGGCACGTCGTGAGAAAGTCTTGTTGCTGTCGGGATGTTAAGCTATGTACAATCAATCAATCATTAAAGTACCCTTATTCATCCAAGATGGTGTGGTTCTTTTATGTGATTTACTCTTCACTTTTGGGACGTGCAGCTCCATACCTTTCAAAATCGAAGACTTAATTAATGCCCAGAATTTTTCCACTCCGCAATTTTCAGGTTTAATAGTTGTAATAGTTGTAAGTCTATATTTGCAATATATGCTCTCAGACTATCATAGTCTTCCTTTCCAAAGTAAAAGGAATATTTATTACTCTGCGTGACCTTTACCTTAGGGACATACAGCTGGAAGAATAAAACATCATGGTCACTCTTACCAATGGGATCCAAGTGTTGAATATCTAAAGTTAGCAACTCGTCATTTACTAAGATTGTCATCTAATGTTGACCTCTGACCTTGCCCATGTCTTGTTGGCTTTTTCACCATCTGAATCAGGAAGGCGTCCCTTGTGCACTGAACAATTTGATTATTTTCACACCTGTCCAGGAGCCATCCCATCCTGCGTATGGGAAATTAAAATCTCCAAAAATGCAAAGTTTATCATATGTTTGTATCTCCTCAGATCGTAAAAGTTTTAATAATAAATCTGTATTTTCAGTTGTGGAGCTGGGGCTTCTATACACACAACCAACAAGAATTTTTTCACCAGAAGCACTCACAAAATAGCACCACAAGCTCTCTTCAAATTTACTATTATTCTATGTTTCACATTCTTGAGCATTTAACTTTTTGTTAAAGGAAAGGACAACTCCTCTCTTAGGGTTTGCGTTAAGAAACATATAATTTGGTAATGTGTATTCTGAATCCATTGGGGTATAGATCTGATTTTTAGCTTTTACTTCAGTAAGACCAATGATGTCAGGCTTTATACCATCAATCCTTATTAAAAGCTCACTCTTTTTATTTAACAGATAATCGACATAACTCTATATGACGGTACAAAAATTGGAATCAGTTGAAGAAAAAAAACCCCAAGACGATATCATTTGGAATACACCAGTGTGTGAAATAAATTTGACTAAAATAGTTCAAGGGTAGTGCCAGAATAGCATGGCGTCTAGGCGCCAAGCTATTCTGGCACCACCCTTGAACTAAAGCCATTGGTCTATATCCTTAGTTGTAAGTACGATAATGTAGCTTGCATATGGCAGTGTACAAATTTGAAGCTTTTAGTATGATATGGGTTACCCGAATTTGAACGTGTTGCTTACCTGTCTGTTGGTAACTGACAACAGGCCTGCGGTTTCTAATCGTGAGTAATTGGGTTTTGTTGGCCGGTAATAAAGCCCTGGGCCATGTTACCGTAGATCACTTACTGAAGGGGGGTGGGGGGGAGGGGGGGGGGGGGCGATTCTTTGCACCCCGGCCAGCGCTGCCGTCATGTAGTTTGCCTGGTTTGTGTTGCGGTGGTTCTCAGAGCCGGGTTGTAATGAAATGCAGTCTATTCCAAAACACTTGTGTTAGTTCACCGGCCCTGGTTTTGGGGGCAAAGCATAGGGCAAGTGACGATGGCTGAGGGGAAAAGACTGTTTTGTGACTCAGGTAAAGAAGTATTTCACTTCGTAAAGAAGTATTTCACTTTCATTATTTGGCCCATTGTGTGTCATGCGTGTGGTAGAATCGGACTGTACTGTTCAGTTTGCATAGGGCTCGGGAAGTTCAGTCCCCGCGTTGCCTAGCAGCGTCCGCGCGTCAGCCGCCATCTTAAGAGGATACCATAGTCATCACTAGAAAGTAGCGAAATGATAGTGTTTCAACACGTTTTTCTTCATTTTTCTTCCTCTTTGGAAACAAACAAAAAAAAAAACAGATTCTGCTGAGCGGTTTCCTACAGTGATTGCAAGACTTGCTGTTATTGCTTATAGTACGTCAGGACTTTCCTGACATTACAAAAACAGCGATTTCCCTATGACGAGCGCTTAGTCCCGTATCCTCACAAGATGGCCGCCACGATTGGCGTGATGACGTCAGCTTCCCGAGCCCTATTCTTTAATGTGTAAAGCGATTATAAAAAGCCTTACCGGTACATATCTTCAGGTTACAGGTTAGTTCCAGTGTGGGTACCGGGTGTGTGAGAGAGAGGCAAAGAGAGGCAAGTTTAACCCATTTAGCCCCAGCGTCCTACAGCAGGAGATGTGTTGACCATGATAATTCAAGGGTAGTGCCAGGTTAGTTTGGCGCCTTCAGGCGTCAAGCTAATCTGGCACTGCCCTTGAATTATCATGGTCAAAACGTCCTCATTAAGTGGTACATATTCGTTAGGTATTACCTCCAAAATTTGGGAAATGTGGCCGTGGGGTTAAATGGGTTAACTCTGTCGAGACGTTCCGCATCCGGATTTGTGGCGTAAACCCGCGAATCCGGATGCGACACGTCTCGAAAGTGTTAACGTGTTTTTTTCCCTGCCGGCGATGGGGACACAAGATAGCATGGTCTGCCGTCTGCACATCTGTCTTTTACCACTGCCACAGTGCCACCTCGGTCTGCAAGAGGTATAGGTTTCTATCAGCCCTAGCATTTGCACCGAGGGACTCATGAAACTTTACTGAGGGACAGATGGTGTTCGGCGCAAGAGGCATATATATATATATATATATATATATATATATATATATATATATATATATAATATATATATATATATATATATATATATATATATATATATATATATATATATATATATATATGACTCTTGCGCCGAACACCATCTGTCCCTCAGTTTGAGAGAAACGCGTGGGTTTTAGCGTACGATTGTGGTGCCACTGTCATATTGGAAATTGTCATCATGGCTGATCAGATAGCGCAGGTGTAGGTGGGGTTCGTGATACATTTACTGTAACAATTCAGCACTCTTCACAGTGTTTTATTTCAAGCTGTTCAAATCTGACGTGTCACTTTTTAAATACGAGATTAGTGCCGTTAAAATTTCGACACAGATACCCAACCGAATTACCATAACGGCGTGTTTGCATCTGCTTTCAGTTATCAAACCTTGTATTTCTTCTGTGTAATTGTTTTCACGAGCTCAGCTTGTTTGACGCCGTAGAGGTGAAAACTACCGGCAAGACTGAATACCCGCCACCTAGCCCACGATCTACCCGTCTTCACCGACTTCAAGTCGAAATCCCGATCTTAAACTTTTCTGAGATAATTATTGTCAGCAAGATGCACAGATTCTAATTAACCGCTGCGGATGCAGGGGCTCATGAGAATCTGTGCATCATCCTGCCGGTCTAAACTTGAATAATAGGGCGAACAGCATTCGGTGTTCGGTGTCTGACCCTCTCATTTCTAGCGCTTGATGCTGGAGGAGGGAGCGACCGTGATAGCTCGGAAGTACCTGATCAGCGTTGTTTTCCGCCTGTCGATCCTGCACCTAGCTATAACGGTGGATCCAACTCCCGCGACTTGCCTACTCTGCTAAACCGATTCTAAGATACTCAAACCAAGGGGAATCACAGCGCTGGACAGACAACAGTTAGATCCCCTGTCCCCCGGGTTCTAACTGTTGTCTGTCCAGCGCTGTGATTCCCCTTGGTTTGAGTACTGACAATTCTGCCAGCGCTAGCCTCACCTATCTGGTTTGTGAGTAGTAGTGCGATTCTAAGATGTCAGACGCTGTAGTTCTGGAGGGCGAAGAAGGCCGGCCTACCAACACGAAAGGTGTGGGACGCTTACTTCAAAGTTCACACTTACCCTGTATACCTACCTGCCCCCCCCCCCCCCACCCCTTCATCTCAGTAAGCAAAAACCATAGGGCCGTCGTTGGCCGCATTTGGCCCGCGCATGCCTGTGAGCGGGCCAACAGCGGCCGACGTCGGTCTGATGACCTTTGGCGCTGTGGACCCTCCGCCTCTTTTCTTCTTACCTGTCGTACAGTCTATCAATAAACCATCAGGGGCGGCCTAGATCCTCAGAGAGTTCACGCAAGCCGCTGGGGTCCGGGACGAAGAAGATGAACGCTCACGCTGGCAAAGCTCAGTTTCAAGTTTGCGCAGTTTTATCCCTGACACGGAGTATGTTATTTCGGTTTCGGGTGACGACTACCCTAAACAACTCGCAGACCTTTCTGTGGATCTGGTGAAAAGATGAGGTGAGTGTTTCAGCTCAAACCTCCTTGTCTTCCTCCGTCTGCTGAACATATATGTGTGCATATATAATTATGTATGTGTGGGATTAAGACAGACGTAAGTTCTAATTAGCCCATGCGATTGCAGGTGTTCGTGATAAGCTCAAGCAGATGACATGGGTTGGCTCAGGTGTTATTTATAGCACAGTTAACATTAATGTGCCCGATCCCTATCACTAGTATCAGCGTGAGGTACTCGTGAGCCCTTGCGACTCCAGGGATTCAGCCACGAGAATCTGTGCGTCTGGCAGGTGGGAGAGGTTGATGGGTGGTAGATAGGTAAAAGAAAGCAGGTCGAGAGAGAGAGAGAGAGAGAGAGAGAGAGAGAATAAGCAGGCGCCATTGTCGTACCCCACATCATTGCCAGGTTGGATGTGTTTGATACAGACAGACCTTTCCATGTGCAAGAGGCATAGATTCTCGTGAGCCCATGTAGCCGCAAAGGCTTATGACAGTCTATACCTCTTGCTCAATCTGGCATCCCCAGATTGTGGGAGTAATTCGGATTTTCGTCGCCGACGGGGTAGCGTGTGTTTGACACAGCCCTTCACCGGAAAACCATCACACCGTGCCAAATAAAAGAAAAAAATCTAGTCTTAGGAGAGAACCAAAAGTCGGCAAGAGAGAAGAAGAATCCCTACCTACCACCCGTTTTCGTAGTGTGAGAAGCGGGGGTAAGAATATATATTCTGTGGTAAGGAGATCACCAACCGCCTCTGTTTCGTAGTGAGACGAGGAGTAGGTCTCCTGTGTGTGTTTTGGAAAAGGAAGCTCGTCTCAGTTCATCAACTTTCCAGCACCATCAGCGTTAGACGATCATCTGCAGCCAGCCGTGAGAAATGTGAGTGATAGGGTGGTGGTGCAGAAAGGTGTGTGTGTGTGTGTGGGTTTATCAGTCTTTCGTGGTGGAGGTACAGGGGTGAGGGTTCTAAAAGTTGGGCCTGTTTGCGGGGGTGGATATTTGCTGATCTCTGCAAGAGTGAATCGTGATTGACTTCTATCTATTGAGCCCTTGCATGCACTAAGGAACATGACAATTTAAGTGATATCTGGAAACAAGAGGCATAGATTTTAATGATGACAATGATGATGAAACGTTTTTATTCAGGATACAGTTTTAGGCAGGCGAATGATGAAACGTTTTTATTCAGGATACAGTTTTAGGCAGGCGAATGCCTCTCTTACAAACTGTCCTGCTACATTACACACCTAAATATACATCGAGCAACACAATAAAATGAGCTCATGTAAATCTATGCCTTTTGCAGTTGGAGTAGGCTTGTCAGATTAACACTTTCGAGACGTGTCGCATCCGGATTCGCGGCTTTGCGGGAATCCGGTTGCGGCAAATCTCGAAAGATTTAACCCCTTCCCTGCCTGTGGACGCACATCGTGTGTCTGAAATCTTCATTTGTCGACGCCCAAGAGTCCCAGTCATCCATGGTTTAATGTAGTCAACAAGCGGCATAGATCCTCATGAGACCCCGCAGTTGCCGGGGCTTATGAGGATCTATGTTTCTTGCTGAACTTTTGGATCTTTTTCACTTTTAGTCTCGGCAACGAAAGGGTGAAGGAACGTTAACTTTCCGACGTCATCGCCACCATATCAGACCAGTCACGATAGCTCAGAGTGAAGAGCTGAGAAGGTTGGAAGCAAATGTTAACCCTCCTCTTGTGCATGCAGACACAGGTACTGTTAACAGTAACGGGGGTTAATCGTGCAGCGTGTCTGTAAGTGTAACGGTACGGCTTACCTGCCTTGCGTGGGCGACTTACGTCGGGGTGGGATTCTGTCTGAGCGTTTTGGAAAAGGAAGTTGCATGCATTCTCAGTCTCGTTTCAACGCAATCTCATCCAAGATCAGCGCAGACTGGTCTTGGAATATCGTGGTGTAACGGTAAAATGAGGGGGGGGGGGGGGGGGGACGGAAATAGTGCTTGCTGTCTTGTCCTGGTTAGCTCACCGTTAATTTGGCGTATTGCAGTGCCGCGGGGGGTGTCACACAACACTGATGGGGCGAAGTCTACCGCTTCACGACTCCAGATTTTTTTAATAGTTTTTTTTTGTTGTTGTTGCTCACCTGTGCTTGCGGGGGTGGGCTTTGGATGGGACAGGGTGGGTCTGTGTCAGAAACGTGAAGTTGGACTGTAAGCTGGTATTTATTGCACATCCTCCAGACTTGTAAATGTCACGGCCAATTACCGAGTGCATACGTCTCTCAGCCATTAGCCATTAGAGTAACTCCGTGTGGATGCTTCCTGTCAGGTTTCGTCTTTGCACAAGTCTGATTTTCTCCCCTTGGCTGGATGCACGCGGTGTGTGTGTGTGTGTGTGTGTGTGTGTGTGTGTGTGTGTGTGTGTGTGTGTGTGTGTGTGTGTGTGTGTGTGTGTTTCAGTAGCGCCTTTTGTCGAGATGATTCCTGCAGGGCCGATCACCTCGACAGAAAGCGCTACCGACAGTCAGTGGGATAGGTTTGGTTGTTGAGTTTTGAGGCATTTTTTTTTCACTTCTTCCTTTATGTTTTGCTGCTTTGAGTTCGAAGTTTTCAAAGAAATTAAGCAGGAAAATAGAAGTCTTTATGGTAAAGTACTTTATGAGCGACAGAACTATAAACATAAACCGTGGAATGGCGGCCGTACTGAGTGGGCTGCTCGGCGTTGAACTCTAATTTGGTTATTAATCTGATCATAAACCGCCGTTTTTCATATCGTGTATAAATAAGTGTCGTAACCAGTATGTATACGTGTTCAGACCATTTGGTTATACAGCTCTAGGTGGCACCTGTATACTGGGGGACTTGGGTGGGGTTAGGTACTTTTTAGTTCCCAGGGTCACCCTGGTCAGCCCCACAGGGTGAGTTTTTCTCTCTATTCTGGGGCATGTGTTTCTGTCTACCCGAGGTCCATTCACCTGTATTTGCCTTTTTAAAACTCTCCCTACTGTCTGCACTGCCTGTAGCTCTTGATATTGGATGTGTGTTGCTAAATGGTCTTAGCTTTATTTAGGCCCCATGTGTTAGGTTTATTTAACGTATTTGACCGGCTGGCGACATACATTTAATGTTCTGTTTAGGTTTTTTTTCACAAGCAGTGCAGGCACGTCCTGAGAAAGCCTTGTTGCTGTCGGGACGTTAAGCAATGTACAATCAATCAATCAATCATTAACCCTCAGGCTGTCGTTTGCGCAAACCACAGCCAAACGGGTAACGACAGTCATCGTTTCGTCTGTTTAAAGTTGACGCCGACTTACCACATTTTTTGAGTGGTCGTCTTGTGCATGTTCCACTGTGCTTGACTGCACTTCGGCCTTGTGCGATGTATATCAGTTCGTGTCAGGGGTCGGGAATGTAGTGGGGTCACATATTGTGTCACAAGGTCAGGGTCAGTTAGGGGCTGCCAAGTGGCCCGGGCGCGGTTTTGACCGTATAGTTTCCAGACGCAGAAAAATGCAGAGAGTATAATTATAGTATAGGTTTTCAGCTGTCGTAGTCTGTTACCAGCTTAGGCCGCAAGGTCCAGAATCACAGATTAGCGGACTTGAAATGGCATAGATATCCTTTCCGTTGATGGCACGTCAGTGTACACAAACATCCCTCGTTGATAGTCTTGTGTCGACTTGTCTTACAAAAAAAACACTGATGTGAAACGGCTCTGTCCGGACCTTCTCAGTCCCAGCGGGTATATGGCTCGGGAAGCTGACGTCATCACGCCAGTCGTGGCGGCTATCTTGTGAGGATACGGGACTAAGCGCTCGGTATAGGGAAATCGCTGTTTTTGTAATGTCAGAAAAGTCCTGACGTACTATAAACAATAACAAGTCTTGCCATCACTGTAGGAAAAAGCTCACCAGAATCTGTTTTTGTTTGTTTCCAAAGAAGAAGAAAAATGAAAAAACAAAACAAAACGTGTTGAAACACTATTTCGCTACTACTGATACGATGACTATGGTATCCTCTTAAGATGGCGGCTGACGCGCCGACGCTGCTAGGCAACGCGGGGAACTTCGCCCTATTGGTCAGCATTGAATGTCATCTGATTGCCGAGATCAACCTGATCAGTGACAGAGTATAAACCCAACGCTCAAGCCTCTCATTCTGACAATTTACGAGAGTTATATGATTTTGCAGTAGGCGTACACTCTGTGGATAACAAAAGTACTGTAACATTATCCCTCTTAACCCCACGGTCGCATTTCCAAAATTTTGCAGGCGTTGTCAAACGACTATGTACCAGTTATAGGAGATGGAATGATCATGCTAATTCACGTGTAGTGCCAGATGAGCTTGGCGCCAAGCTCATCTGGCACTACTCTTGACTCGAATAATCATGATCAATCCATCTCCTGCTGCAGGGTGTTGGGCCGGCTTGGGTTAACTCTTAAGCTCCCAGAACTAAATGACTTTCATTCTATAGAATGAAAGTAATTTAGTTCTGGGAGTTTAAGAGTTAATTATAATCACTGTCTCATAACAATCTGTGTGTGTGTGTGTGTGTGTGTGTGTGTGTGTGTGTGTGTGTGTGTGTGTGTGTGTGTGTGTGTGTGTGTGTGTGTGTGTTCTCTCAGTGACAACGCCCCCCCCCCCCCCCTCTCGCACACACACACCTCCTCCTGCAACACTCATTTTTCTGCGTTCTACCCCGTCCCACGCACACCCCCCGCAACCCTTCCTTCCACGCCCGGTGCCGCAGCAAGGCGTGTGTGACCTGGTTGTTAGTGAGGCGATGAGGTCGCTACATCACTTTTTTCTTGACGCGTTTTGTGCCAGCAAGCCTGACAGTTGCTCTTTGATCACCCGTGACTCATACCGCATCCAGCTGCAGGATGAAATTCTGATTACCTCCTCAACAGTTCCTTCAACCTGCAAGAAGTGTAGATCCTCATGAACCCCTGCATGCTTCTTGAAGACGTTTTGTTCAGTATGCCCAGGCAGTGTATCATGAGTGTGGATAGTCAAAACGCAGATCGCGTGACCTCTGCCTTGCCAACAAAGAGGCACAGATTGTCATGGATTCTTATTCCGCTCTGATGGCATATTACATTTCGAATGTCGTCGACTCCCTGGGCCTTTAGTCGCTCAGGGTCTATGCCGCTAGCAGATAAATAGGAGGTCTTTATTAGAGTGCCATGTGACCCATTCAACCGCAGCTTTCATTCACTATTTGCGCCCTGGGAAAAGCGGGTCATTAAAACTCGGAAGGATAATGAATGAATCAATGGGTTGAGAGACAAGAGAGAGAGAGAGAGAGAGAGAGAGAGAGAGAGAGAGAGAGAGAGAGAGAGAGAGAGAGAATCGGCAGTTCCAGCGTTATTAAAAAATGTCTGGCAACATCTGTCAGCTGGAACATTCATTTAAACATTTTTTTTTTAATGTTTGGTCATGTCGGACTAATCATCATCCCCTTGTAAAGAAGTTAATGAAAAAGTTTTTTGGAATGCCCGTGCGTTTAGTTGGACAAAATTGAAATTGATGATTTTGAAGTGTAACATTGTGGAATACATGTTTTAGGTAGAATTTTCGGTTGTATCACGCTGTCTTGGCTTCAGCAATCCAGTTTCAGGAAGAAAAAACACGTACTTTGTTGTTTTTAGAGGACTGTAATATGTTTTTTTTTTTTGCTTTTTGAAAAATTGCAGCAAAGGTTGAGAATGTAAATAACTAAAGACTGGAGAAGAAAACAACTGTTGACCTCTGAGCCGACCGGCACACGCCACCTGTGAGCGCCCAACACCGGAGGATTATTCTGTGGAACATCTTTTTTCCATTATTCCGTACGCGTTTGACAGAACCCCCAATATCCTCCGTCGTTTGGCGAGCACCTATCGCAAACTATGGGCAAGCAAGCGTCACATGTCTTGATGAATACCGAGGGAGAGGCAGGGATCCTCATGAGCCCCCGCATGCGGGGGTCCATGAGGCTCCATGCCTCTTGTAAGATGGGAGTTGTTTTAAATGGTGAAGCAGCAATTACAATTTTGAGGGCTCAACACACCAACACACCGGCGCCCTATCCAGCGATGACTCGGTCCAACAAGAGGCATGGGTCCTCATGAGCCCCCGCAGCCTATAGGCTGCTAAGGTTTATGAGAATCCATGCCTCTCGCAGGCTGGAAGGTTTTCGACGCTAACACCGCAGTAATTAAAGACTTTGCGGGGCCGGCGCCCGGCCAGGCTTGGGGCCATCACCTTCCACTTCCACCCAGTGTTCATCAACCAGTTAACTCTTTCACTCTCTGCGCCAATCGTGGGAGATGTGTCGAGCATGATAGCTCGAGGACAGTGCGTTGTGCTGAGGGAGTGCTTGATTAGGCTTAGCCGAAGCCGGCTTCTGCATGAAACACTCGGCTTACCTTTTGCCATCATTGTCGCCACGTTGCAGAGTTTGTCCTGACGAAGAAGCGCATTAGGTTGACGATCAGTGTATTACAGCACGGATGAATTTACCGTTTTTCATACTTGATGTTACTTTAATTAATTAGGAGTGCCGCGCTTACTATTGAGTTTTCATGACAGATTGGCTTAACTTGTTTGCGTTAGAGTTTTTGAAGTTGGCCCTATTCAAGTTTGGACCAGGCCTCTGTTGCATGGGTGAGCTCAGGTTCCGGCACAAGCCACTAGCCAGGGTACTTCTTGCTCGGTGGCTTGCGCTGGATTAGCGTTCACTCATGCAGCTGACCACAGCCCAAATGGGAGGAACTCTGGCCAGACCGACACACAACTCAGTGTGAGGTAAATAAGCTAAACAATTAACTCGCACAGTGTGAGGTAAATAACGGGCACGACTAACTGACTGGAGGCACTCATTGAGCGGTAAATAACTCAATGTAAAGTCCTTAAAACCTCTTGGTCTGCCTCCCATTGACTTGATGGCTTTTGCTTCGGAAGTCTGCAAGTTCCGTAAGCAAGTGGAAATGGATTTTTGTTGGGAGAGGTAGTGGGGAGAGAGAGAGAGCTGCAGGTTGGGCAAATTTTACTTGTTGTATATAGACCAGTGCCGGCTACAACAGTTTCTCTGCACAGACGTTTGGATTATTGGATGTTTCGCTTTCAGACAGAGATCGACCAAGAATGATCAGTTCTTTAGCTGCCCGTAGCGTTGTTTTTTTGTCGAGGTTATTCCTGCAGGAACCGCATTAAAAAGAAGAAGAAGAAGAACAACAAAACAGAAAGCAACGTCGCCCGATCCGACCTAGGGGATACACATTGAGTTTATTTCGGGTATCGTCGGGACGGACGTGACGAAACTTCTAGTTGAACGCAAGCTGCTGTTGTGTCGTCCGATGTCGGTATCAGAATTAAAGGGGCAGTCCTGACCTTTTTTTAATGCTTCAGTTCGCAAAAAGCTTTTACTGGGATTCAGTATGCACACCCACTTAGACAATGACCACCCTATTGTCCCATCAAATGCTTTCTTTCGTCCGTTCAAAGCGAAAAGAGGCCACCGGAATCTTGTGACTATACCTAGTCAAAAGATTGCTTCCGATAGACGATGGTAGCTGACGTCATAAATATTCTATACGACCTTAGGTCATCTGCATAATTATAACCAATCAGAGACAAGATGGCGGATGAACCAGCGAAGAAAAAAAGAAAGTATCAGTCGGACTCGCGCCGGCCGACAATACAGACTCGGAATTCAAAAGAAGAAAGAGAAAGAGAGACAAGATACCCCTAAGCAGAATTGACATCGGACAAGAGAATATAGAGCTTGGCTTGACCGCCCATCCGGAATTTGTCGCTTTCTTGCTATGTCATCTGTAAGTAATCCGACTACTGTCTTTGTCAATCTTCCTAGAGTTCCGCGAGCGCTAGTCAGTGATTTTCAGAATTCATGATCTTCAGTAGAATTATCTCTTACTGATTTTGCAAGATTTTAAGCCTGTTTTATCATAAAGTTACGAGCTAACCCCACCCGGGTCTGCCCTGGGGGACTTGGGTGGGGTTAGGTATTTTTTAGTTCCCAGGGTCACCCTGGTCAGCCCCACAGGGTGGGTTTATCTCTCTATTCTGGGGCATGTGTTTCTGTCTACCCTTTGTCCATTCACCTGTATTTGCCTTTTTAAAACTCTCCCTACTGTCTGCACTGCCTGTAGCTCTTGATATTGGATGTGTGTTGCTAAATGGTCTTAGCTTTATTTAGGCCCATGTGTTAGGTTTATTTAATGTATTTGACCGGCTGGCGACATACATTCAATGTTCTGTTTAGGGTTTTTTTCACAAGCAGTGCAGGCACGTCCTGAGAAAGCCTTGTTGCTGTCGGGACGTTAAGCAATGTACAATCAATCAATCAATCAATCATCAGATTTTATGCTGCAAGGATCTGAAAACTACGGTGTGTGTCAAAATTGCGGCACTGACATTGCTGGTCGTGACACGTTTTTGTCTGTGCGGGCCGCTCTCATTCACTCGATTCACAGAGGTAGTGTTTTTGATGCAATGGTGCATTTGTCGTTTTCAGAGATGCTTTCAGTTACGTAGACTTCGATGTGTGAGATGTGAAATTGCAGTGCAGAAAGTGGGTATAAATACCACTGTTCTGTTTCGTGACGCTGGCTCAGTCGCAGTCGCCTGGCGTGGAGACCGAGTCGAACAAGCCACGCCCCCAGCACGATCGTTACTCAGGCTAGCAGGTCAAGCAGAACCCGCATTGATTTTGACAGCATAGCGAGTATGGAAGGTTTATTTTACATTCTCAAGAAAATTATGTCAAAGAAATGCCGGAAAACATCAGTACATGTTTACACTGACACCTGTGTACCTACACTGATGACCTCGTCTGCAGTATTGACCGGGTTCTGCCTTGTGACGTAGGCTAGTAAATATGCACAAATTCAAAACGAGGCCGATGCAGACGATAATTTGCGCTCTCGGGTACAAAAACAACACACCCACCAAACGATGAATTTCTCTAAGTTAGTACACAAAGGACCCATACATAATACTGTCGGCAGTATTTGTTGCAGACAGTTTTCTGTGTTGACTCACTTGATCCTGGGGAGAATAACTTTAAAGATTTAAAAACTTTATTGTGTCAGTCTGGCCGAGAAATGTTCTTTTGTTGGGATCATTCTGCTAAAACAACGAAAGACACATGCGCGCGTATGATTACAGCCACATTATCACAATGGTATAATTACGTATCTCAAACACTCCTCAGTTACACATCCATCCCCTTGGTAACGGGACGTCTAGTTAAGTATGTCTCGAGTCGCTTGTCACACAGGATCATCATTAAGACTTATGTCCAACTCTTGACCTGTATGATGTTGACACTGGGCTGAATGTGTCTAGACTGATGATGGTGACACCGGCTGAGGCCGAGGGGGGAGGGGGGGAGGGGGGGGGGAGCGGTTACAGGTGGGGTAGGGAACGGTGGATGATGGAAGTTTGGGGGTCGAGCAAGACAACCAGTGTGGGGCTGGCTCGTGTACGGGCTGTTAAGATGAGCTCAAGGATTTATTATGTCATGTCTGCTTAGCTGTGTAGTCTGTGGCAGCCATCTGCGACAGTGACGTCTACTTACTTACTTACTTACTTACGCCTGTCACCCCTACCCGGGTATAGGCCGTCGACGAGAGACCTCCAGCAACTCCTGTCCTGTGCTTCTCCTTCGATTCTACTCCAGGTGGTTCCCAGTCTCTTGATGTCTGCTTGGAGGTCTCGACGCCAGGAGTTTCTCGGCCTACCTCTTTTCCTCTTTCCCTGGGGGTTCCATGACAATGCCTGCCTAGTGATACTGGAAGCTGGCTTTCTCAGACTGTGACCGATCCATCCCCATCTTCTTCGCCCAATTTCATTCTCTGCTGTTATCTGCTCTGTTCTCTCCCAGAGTCTGACGTTGCTGATCTTCTCTGGCCAGTGGATTTTCAAAATTCTTCTAAGGCAACTGTTCATGAAGGTCTGTACTCTGTTGACTGTGGTTTTTGTCAATCTCCAAGTCTCTGCTCCATATAAGAGAACTGCTTTTACATTGGAGTTGAAAATTCGGACTTTGGTGTGTTGTGACAGCTCTCTGGAGCTCCACACCTTTTTCAACTGGAGAAAGGTTGCTCTGGCTTTACCGATTCGTGCTCTGACATCTGCATCAGTGCCGCCTTTTTTGTCTATGATGCTCCCGAGATAGGTGAAGGACTCCACCTCCTCCAACGGGGTGCCAGCAAGCAAGACTGGTTCTTCCCTGGTTGCGTTCAGCCTCATTGTCTTTGTTTTCTGTTTGTGAATGGTGAGGCCCACTTGGGACGAGATGTCAGCAAGCCTCGTGGTCTTGTCCTGCATTTGTTGATGAGTGTGGGACAGTAATGCCAAGTCGTCTGCAAAATCGAGGTCGTCAAGCTGTGTCCACAGTGTCCACTGTATTCCACTTCGTCTGTGCTCTGTGGTCATCTTCATGACCCAGTCTATGGCCAGTAGGAAGAGGAACGGAGACAGCAGACACCCCTGCCTGACACCAGTTCTGACCTGGAGCTCTCTGGTGAACTGCCCTTCGTGGATCACGCGACATGTCATGCCATCATAGCTGCTCTTGATCAGGCGGACGAGCTTTGTGGGTACACCGTAGTGTCGTAGGAGTTTCCACAGAGTCTCTCGGTCCACGCTGTCAAATGCTTTCTCATAATCCACAAAGTTGACGTACAGCGGGGAGCTCCACTCCAGAGACTGTTCCACGATGATGCGGAGAGTGGCGATCTGGTCTGTACATGATCGGTTCTTCCTGAATCCTGCTTGCTGGTCTCTCAGCTGGGGGTCAACGGAGCTCTTCATTCTCTCTAGGATGATCCTGTTGAAGACCTTTCCTGGTACTGACAGCAAGGTGATTCCTCTGTAGTTGGAACACTTGCTGAGGTCGCCTTTCTTGGGAAGCTTGATTAGGTACCCCTCCTTCCAGTCAGCCGGCATCACCTCCTCTTCCCAGATCTTTCCAAACAGTGGGTACAGCATCTCAACTGTTGTCTCTAGGTCTGCTTTCAGAGACTCCGCTGGGATGCCATCTGGCCCTGCTGCTTTGCCATTCTTCAAAAATGCCACTGCTTTTCTGATCTCTTCCCGGCTGGGTCTGTCACAGCTGATGGGTAGGTCGGTCTCTGCCGGCTGGATGTCGGGGGGGTCGGGTGGGCTAGGTCTGTTCAGTAACTCTTCAAAATACTCGGCCCATCTGTCGAGTTGGTCTGCTCTGTCTGCAATAGGCTTGCCTTCTTTGTCTTTTACTGGTCTTTCTGTTTGGCCATACTTACCCGACAATCTTCTGGTAATGTCGTAGAGCTGTTTCATGTTGCCGCTGCCTGCTGCCTTTTCTGCCTCTGCTGCCAGGCTGTCTGTGTAGGCCCTCTTGTCTGCCCTGATACTCCTCTTCACCTCGCGGTTGGCTTCCGAGTATTCCCCCTGTGCCCTTACTTTGGCTGCTCTCGTGCGACTGTTGTTGACCGCTGCTTTCTTCTGCTTCCTCGCTTCTATCTTCTTCAAGGTCTGTGCCGACAGCCAGTCCTTGTGGTGGTGTTTCCTGAACCCTACAGTGTCTTTGCAGGTTGAGTTCAGCGCCTCTCTAACTGCCTTCCACTGCTGCTCTGTGGTGACCGCCTCCTCTTCATTTACTAGCTCCTGTAGCGCTTGAAACCGGTTGGACAGCACTAGTTTGAACTCTTCTCTAACTCCAGTTTCTCTCAGGAGGCCTACATTATAGCGCTGTCTTCTTGTTGTCTCTGTGCGGCTTTTCTTTAGCTTGAGCTTCATTCTTAAGGTAAGCAGATGGTGGTCTGAGGCGACATCTGCTCCCCTCCTCACTCTAACATCTTGAAGGGATCTTCTAAATTTCTTGCTAATGCAGATATGGTCTATTTGGTTCTCTGTTGTATGGTCAGGTGAGACCCAAGTTGCTTTGTGTATTCTTCTGTGTGGGAAGATGCTGCCTCCAATGACAAGTCGGTTTAGAGCACAAAAGTCTACAAACCTCTCCCCGTTCTCACTCATCTCCGAGCCTAGTCCCTGTCTCCCCATCACCTCTTCGTATCCGGTGTTGTCCTCCCCTATTTTGGCATTAAAATCGCCCATGACGATGGTGATGTCTCGCTCCGCACATTTGTCCACGGCACTCTGGAGTCGGTCGTAGAACTCTTGTTTCTCTTCCTCGTCACTGTCATTGGTGGGCGCATAACACTGGATGACGTTCAGCTTGAGCTTTTTCTTAGTTCTAAAGGCTGCTGTTATAATTCTTGGCCCAAGAGGTTCCCAGCCCATCAGCGCTCTCTGTGCCACTGGTGACAGCATGAGTGCTACTCCTTCTGTATGGGGGGCATTCTCCTCTTCATGACCTGAATACAGAATCATTTCCCCACTTAACAGCCTTTTCTGGCCAGACTGCGTCCATCTGGCTTCACTGATGCCTAGCAGGGAAAGGTTGTACTTTTGCATTTCCGCTGCTATCTGGGCGGCCTTGCCGCTCTGGTACATGGTCTTGACGTTCCATGTGCCCATGGTTGTATCCCTGGATAGAGAGAGGCGGCTCGGTCCTGTGGCTTCCGAAGACTTCCGGCTTTCACCACAGGACGTCATAAGTCTTCTAGTAGAAGAACCTTCCTCCTCCAGGAAAGGAATTACTGTTAATCTTTTCGTCGGCGTTTTTGTAGCTATTTCCTTTTTTGCAGGGTGGGGAAGCTACCCCCACGCCCAACCCCCTTACTAGGAGGACCAGGGGTTTTCTGTCGGGGTCACCTTCCCTTAGACCATGTTGGTTCACGGCACCTTATTTCATTCGGTGCACCCCTCTCACGAGGGACCCCCTATCCACCACCCAGGGGACGCGCCTCAACGCCGTATGGTCCCAGCGCGAGGAGTGACGTCTATCAGTCGATGAATTTGTATGTTAGTTCATGCGTTTGAACAGCTATCAAAGATGCGTTCTGTTTGGTGTCCTGACAAAACACTCGGACACATGCATACAAATCGTCCGAGCACTGAAGATTTCAGGAATTTATTATTGTGTGTGTGTGTGTGTGTGTGTGTGTGTGTGTGTGTGTGTGTGTGTGTGTGTGTGTGTGTGTGTTTGTTTTTGTACATACGCACGCGCAGAACGTGGAATGTAGTCTGCTAGGAACGCTGGCAATGTCTGGCACGCCTGGTTTCCTCCCCACCCCCCCCACCCCCCACCCCCAACAGGCCCCCCTCCCTTCGCGTCCACTCTCCCTCCCCGCTTTTACAAATAGTCTGCCGTCGGCATTTTCTCACAGTCTTCGTGCATTTGCAGGAGGCACAGATTGTCATAAACCGTTGCAACTGCAGGAGTACATTAGAATCTCTGCCTCTTAGATTCGGATACGCGACATTTACCCCCGTTTCTTAGAAGAAGAACGATATGGGGGTATAGCCTGTGATTACATTTGACACTTTCTCACGCAACCGTTGCGCCTCTGTGTCCCGCTAAGTGTGCAGCTCCTAGACTGCTAAATACTACACCCGGTCCACTCCTGTAGCCAAGTGCAAGTCGGCGAGAGCCGTAGATCCTCGTAGCTCTTTCAAGTTTTAATCTTGTATAGAATGTTCTGGGTTTCACTCTTGTGTCTACTTGTATTCGTTTCTTCCTCAGCCGGAGAGACACACAGAGAGAGGTGTAGGGTGGGGTGAGGGTTCCCATCTCACGCCCCAAATCTCTCTCCCCCCCTCCCTCCCCCCCCCCCAAACCCCCCTACCCTCCCAAATCATAGTCCCTTTCAAATCCCTCTCCTTGCTCTCTGCAAGTATCAGTTGCTGCTTCTTTACCAAACAAGCAGTTATCAGATCGTATTCACATGTACGTGCATGTACGCGCACCACCTCACTTCAACCATCGTTTGGTATAGCCTCCGGTATGGAGAGGAACACACAAGTATAATTTGGGCCATTCAGAGGGTACATGTTCATGTGTTCCATTGGCGTGCTTGGGTTGATGATGATAATCGGTCCCACTTGCATTCGCTGATATTGCCTTGAACTTTTATATTTTCTCAACAGCCGCAAGTTTTAAACCGGGATGACTCTTTCACTCATTTTGAGCACGTAAATGGAGTCGATCTCGGCCAGCAAGAGGCATAGATTCTCATGAGCCCCTGCGGCTGCAGGGGCTCAAGAGGATCTGTGCCTCTTGTACTTGTAGACGGAACTGTTTTTATGAGGGACTTTGCATGCTTCTGTTGAGGCGTTCACATTTCCCATGAACTTGACTTTGTTCTCTCGGCTACTTCGGCCCGTTGTATCAGATATGTTGGTCTATCCTGGGCTTATGTGATTATGCGCTGTTTAGCTGGGCCTCCGGTGATAGTGATAGAGCGCTTCATACTGATGCATGCCATAAATGTATACGTTTGACTGGTTTGTTTTGACAGCCTGTGAATCAGAAAGATTTTGGAACGGAGGTGCAATACTACCCCTGACACCCCCCCCCCCCCCATTCCCCGCCCCCCCTTTTCCTCGTTTCTGACTAGTTGCTTTTGAAGTCAGTAATGTGAGCTCATGTATGTCAGTGCACATAGCCCTAGAATGTCATTTTCCGTACTGTGTATTCCCTGGTGATGATGATGATGAAACGTTTTTATTCAGGATAGTTTTAGTCATGCGAATGCCTCCCTTACAAACTGTCCTGCTACTATACACACATAAATATACATCGAGCGAGAGAGACTGAGAAGAGGGGAGAGAGAGATGGGGGTGGGGGGGGGGGGGGGGGGGGGGGCGGGGGTACTGATCGCAGGGGTTTTGTATAACCCATATCATACCGAGGCAGAAGCTTCAAATTTGTACACTGCCATATGCAAGCTACGTTATAGAACTTACAGATAAGGATATAGACCAATGGCTTTAGTTAAAGGGTAGTGCCAAAATAGCTTGGCGCCTCTATTCTGGCACTACTCTTGAACTATATAGCTCGGGAAGCTAACGTCATCACGCTAGTCGTGGCGGCCATCTTGAGAGGATACGTCATGACTAAGGCCGCGCTCATAGGGAAATCGCTGTCAGGACAATGTCAGGAAAGTCCTGACGTGCTATAAGCAAGAACAGCAAGTCTTGCCATCACCGTAGGCCAACCGCTAACCAGAATCTGTTTTTGTTTGTTTCCAAAGAGGAAGAAACAAAGAAAAACGTGTGAAACACTACTACGCTACTAGATGAAGGCTATCGCATCCTCTCAAGATGGCGGCTGACGCGCCGACGCTTCAAGGCAACGCGGTGAACATCCCGAGCCCTATTTTATTCAAACACACACTGAATTCCGAATGATAAGGGATAGTAGTGTATCAGTGTATCACGTCCCTTGTTGCATAGTGTACGTCTTGTCTTACTGTGTTGCGGCGTTGACGTCGCGCTTCTTTTTTTCCAGGTTCCAGCCCCGATTTGCTGCCAGGCTCAGTGGCATGACTGTAATATTTGTTTGCTAGTCTGTGATTTTGGGACCTAACGACCTGATTCCGTAAGCGGGTCCGAAGCCACAGACCAGGCCTAAGTTGCTTGCGCGAGCTTAGATCCTGCGCAAGAGGCTAAGCAAGGTGCTCCTCTATAGCGGACCACCTTGCTTAGCGGCTTGCGCAGGCGGATCTAAGCTCGCTTATTCAGCTGACCGGCCCTGCACAGTATAAAGCAAATAAGTTTACAACGGAAACCAGTGACAACTGCTGTAAGATCCGAAATCACAGACCAGCAAGCATTTCATGTTTGTGTAGTAGCCCTTCATATAGGCCTGCGTGTTCTTGTGAACTGCTGCGGCGTGTATTCTTTTCGTAAACTACATTATTAACAAGTCAGAGCTGGAAAGCAGCGGTGAAGCAGAGCGCAACATGAGGTCCAGATGGCGTGCTCACGGACAGACTCCCGCCTTCCGATTTGCCACGCATGATTCATCACAGACGTGTTTCCGTGCGTACGTGTGTGCATACAAACAGTTGTGCAGTGAAAGAGCCTAGTGCCCGCACAGCCAGAACTATACCAGGGACGAAGAGCTAGAGTGTGACCATCCCGGGTTATCGCGGTGTAAGAAGTCTCTTTTTATTCTCAAGATGGACAATGGACATGCAGTCTTGCGTTGTCACTGACCACAGAGTCCTGCCTTTCCAGCGAGTCTACCCTTGTCAGGGCCGGATCCAGGGGGGTGCTTTGGTACTATAGCACCCCTCCCCCCCCCCCACCCCTCGGCTGGCATCAAACTATAAATAAGTGTGTTTAAAACTGAGTTGTAACGCTTGTGTTTCAGTGCCGTACGTAACACCAGTTAGAAACTTTAAAAAACGTCAGAAGAACAGTTTCGTTTGTGGTGTTACTAGACCCTGGCAATAAAAAAAATAAAAGTTGAGCATCCTCCTCCCCCTTGAAAACTGATTGATCCGGCGCTGCTTGTGTATGGCAGGTCATCCACATTTACTAGAAACCAAAGCAACGCTTTCTTCCCCCTCACTGCCAGTGAACGCAGATTGTGTTCTGCAGTCTTTTTTAATTCACCATCCAAGACCCCTAGGCGTCCAAAAAACATGGATACAAAATGATGTCAGGAAGAGGCATAGACCCGACTTCAAGTTATGAAGCACCGCAAACGGCGTGGGATCATAAAGATCCTACACTTCATGCACTTGGATCGTGTTAACGCGAAGGGGTTAACTCATTCAGCCCGACGCACGTATTTCCCAAATTTGCGAGGCGTCATCTAACGACTATGCACCTGTTGCAGTAGATAGATCGACCATGATAATTCAAGGGTAGTGCCTGTCGGCGCCAAGCAAATCTGGCACTACCCTTGTCGGCGCCAAGCTAATCTGGCACTACCCTTGAATTATCATGGGCGACCCATCTACTGCTGTAGTGCGCCAGGGCTGAATTTAACGGTTAAACCGCATTTGGCGATCCTGCTGCAGAAGTCGAAATTTACCCCGCCCCCCTCCCCCCCCCCCCCAACAAACAAAAAAAGAATTGCGCTCTTGCGGATGATTTCATACAACCGACAAGCCGACTTGGTCTTGCGTAATAATGGATGAGCGGCTTAACTCATTCTACCCCAGACACACCACAGCATGATAAGCATCGACCATGATAGTTCAAGGATGATGCCAGAATAGCTTGGCGCCTATGGGCGCCAAGCTATTCTGGCATCACCCTTGAACTATCATGGCCGATCTGTGTCCTGCACTAGAGTGCAGTCTTCAGAAGAAACGGCAAAATTTGGGGATTTCGGTGTTGGGGTAGAATGAGTTAAAGGCCCAGTGCCGTCGTAACTGTTCTAAGATGCACTTCTGTACAGATGGTTATGAAACGCTACACACAGGTCTAGCTACAGTCCATTTAAACACAGAATAATCCAGTTAAGCACACGTGGTCTTTATATCAAGTAACCCGACAATGACTCCACTCCGTTCTATAAATACAACGCTGTCAGTACGAGAAACAGCTAAAAATAGATCGACACACTAACGGCTGCACAGAATAAATAAGTGCGATTACGCGTGTGCTTTTGCTGCGTGTCCCAGCATTAGCATTAGGTGTGTCGACCCAGGCATATTAAACAAAAATGGTGCTGCCATTTTTCTTCAAATGTACACGTAATGGTACTTTAACAACCGTTAGAGGGTCAAACGCATCTCTTTGTACGACTGTGAGGGAGTTCCGTTGTCATGCTTCAAAACAAAGATTTTTACTGATGGTTAGCCCCCTGTACTATGCCCAGTGCCAGTCACTCCGACGTGGCTTTTACACTGTGGGAAAGTAATCAACCCAGAAACAACACCTTATACCTGTAACCTCCTCTTCTTCAGGAACAGACGTAGTTGAGGGTTAGAAGCAGCAGAGTTCTGCAAGAGGCATATAATCTCATGAGCCCCCGCAATTGCGGGGGCTGATGAGGATCTATGCCTCTTGCGCACGGATCCTTAAAATCTGGCAAAAAAGTCTTGGGGAACCCAGAAACAACGCCTTACACCTGTAACCTCCTTTTCTTCAGGAACAGACGTAGTTGATTTCAGTGGCAGGATTAGAAGCAGAGTTCATTCGTCAGTCTGCAAGAGGCATAGATCCTCATGAGCCCCCGCAATTTCGGGGGCTAATGAGGCTCTATGCCTCTTGCACACGGATCTCTTCTCCCGGACACAGAAAGAAAAACATTTTTGATCGTGGGGGCCGACGACGATCTATGCCATTTGCACGCGGAATAAGTTCCGAGCACAGAACACAGAATATTTTTCTCGAATACTGCGCGCATGCGTGGGCTCTTGAGGATATATTGCCTCTTGCAGGTGGAATCCGTTCCAAGGAGTAAACTTCTTCTGTTTGTGTCACTCTGTCCTCGGGCATCCTTCTCACCTTTTTCTCAGCGGAATCGTGTTATCTCGGAAACGAGTTCTAGGCTTTGTGCAAGAGTTCCATGTAAGAGGCTGTTGAGCCGGCAAGCTATGTGGAGACGGTGCAGCATGCCAAGAATGATGATCAGCGATAAAGAGATTTCCTTCCCTGTTGTGTCTTAGTTGGGGGTGGAGCAAGTGACGTAATGGTCGAACGGGCTATGATTTGAAGCGTGTCAGCGCGTGATTAGTTTGACGAAGACTAGTGCAAAATTAACCCTCTTAACCCCACGGGCGCATTTCCAAACTTTTGGAGGCGTCGTCTAAAGACTATGTACCAGTTGTATGAGACAGGTTGATCATGATAATTCAAGGGTAGGCCAAGCTCATCTGGCACTACTACCCTTGAATTATCATGATCAATCCGTCTCCTGCTGCCGGGTACCGGGGCTAAATGGGTTAAGGACTCGCGACTGATGATGCCGGCAGCAATATCGGGTTCACCATTTTTAGAACTGTTGTGTCTGTTAGTTCAGATAATTATATTGGATCTCCTCAGATTTGACATGTTTTTTTTTTTTTTTTTTTTTTTAATGGGTGTGCTTGAACAAAGTTTAACTCATTCGAGACGTGTTGCAGTTTGATACGCGGCCGTATGCGGCACGTCCCGAATGAGTTAAAAGATCTGGATCTGGCGCACTCGAGAGTAGTGTTGATGATAGTGCTGAACCATTGATTGTGCATGCCATGATCTTGCGTATTTGTGATAAAGCATGTCCATGCGTGCTGGTGTTGCCGGCACGACTGCTGTGGGAAAGTTTTAAAAAGGAAGCAGAAAGCAAAAAAAAAAAAAAAAACCTTCACGTCCAGCCAGCTTGCCTCTACTAAAGGCATAGATCTTCATGAGCCCCCTGCTGGTATAATGTTTCGCCACAGACCTAAACCATCATAACGTCCTCTGTCAGAGGCCTAAAGAAAAACGAAGCTCTGCATCACCATCAGCAAGCGGTGCGTGTGAGCGCCTGCGACCATCGTTGCCAGCAAGATGCATAGATTCTCATGAGCCCCTGCTGTTGCAGGTGCTGACAGCAGGGGCTCATGAGAATCTGTGCCTTTTGCAGACGTATAAGGGGCAGTCTGGAGGGATTACGCAGACAAGGCATGCAGGCATAACGTGTCGGACGGCAGGGCAGGTCAGGCCAGATGCCATGCCGCGGCCGCATTGCTCTGACACACGGACTCGCCTTTAGTCAGTGATGCAATGATCCATGGACGAGTGTGCAAGCAGTGTTTTGTGTAGGAAATCTGCATTTACGTATGTAGGACCCCATAAGCGGACAGACTTACTTATAAATACATACTGATTGGTTACCACCCTCGATCCGCTGCACATGAACTGCCCCATAGCGGATCGAGGGAGGCAACCAGTGCGTGAAAATGGGCAGATTTTTTTGTGCGTGCGATTCGTACACTATGCGCTCTTTAGTTGTACAGCCGCTGCGCTAACGCGTTCATGGTGTGCCGGTCTGGTCAGATAGCGCTGTGCCAGTGATGCAATTGTGTGTTGTGTTTAGAAAGGGGGAACGTGCTCTGTCAGTATGACTTGTACAACAAGCTTGGGGGGGCAACACGTGGAGAATTCGCAGTGCCGATTTTTAGGTCTGCAGCGCCTGTGTGTGTGCTGTTAAATTGTTGGAGCGAGCTAACTAGTTTACTCGTATGCTACTCGACGTAGAAAACTAGCTTTAAAAAGACAAGAGAAGCCCAGTAACGCCAGGGCCACAATTGACGGTTCATGTGTAATTAGTATATTCAGCCTGTGCATTTAGTGTGCTGAGTTGCATGAGCGAGCTTAGTCCTGCGCCAGCCACTAAGATTAGTGGCTGGTGCAGGACAAAGCTCGCTCATGCAACTGGCCCCTGGTCAGTTGCCGGGGTCCAAACCGAAAAAAAACCCATGCGTGATTCAGCATCAGCCCTCTCACAAGTCAGTGTTGTCATTGATGATCATCACAGTTAGTCGAGGGAGGCGACCAGTTTGATACGTACTATGTGGCCGTGTCTAAGAGTTGTTGCGACTGCCGGTGCTGTCTTGACATTCATTTTGAAAATGGATTACGCGAAATACTGCAGACGGGTTTCAAGTTCAAATTTCTTTGTAGGAGTATAAGTTGTGCAGCCGGCAGTTGGACCGATCCTTTAGCAAGAGACGTAAATGCGATTGCTTGGTCTCAACAGAAATCCTTGCGTTTGTAAATCTTTTGTATGACACGCCTTGCCGGCGTCGGAAATAGTTAACATTTGGCTATCGGTAGCGCTTTTTGGCGAGGTGATTCCTGTAGGAATCACATCGACAAAAAGCGCTACCGACAGCCGAAGGGTTAAAGCGTGAATTTGGCCGAAAGGACTCTTCGCCCTGTAATGATGGGCTCTGATTATGTTCTGTGTAGTACTAAATGGCTCGCTTGTTGACTTTAACTGCGCAGGCGGCGTGTTCGCGTTCTTTCTGAGTAATCCGATTCCCTGTGTAGGAGCCCTTTATTACCGTCATAAGCACGCTCATCCCTGCTTTCTCGTGGCTCGGTAATTTATTGGGCCCGTGTAATGATGTCAGGCGCTTGCACGGAATGGATACATGTGTCCTGGTCTGTGATTTCACGGATTGAACCTGTAAAATCCAAAGTATCAGGCCAGCACACACTCAGGCCCACTGAGTCGCAGGCTTTGTTCAGATGCCCAGACACAGAAGAAATATCAGACCTAAGCAATGACCATGTTGGTAAACATGCTAGTGAACGCCGTGAGACTTAGAAGTGCCTCGTGCTCATCATAAAGTACTGAGATAGATGTGAGTTAGTGTCTGATTAGTTTGACGCCTGGGAAGTAGTGCTAGCAATGCAAGTCGTCAGACTTGGTCTTTGGTGTCCTTAGATATATTAACACACTGGTTGTCACCTCCCACGATTCGCTGTGCAGTTGTCTCCCTCGATTCGCTGCGCTGATGCACAGCGAATCGAGACTGAGAGACAACCAGTGCGTTGTCAGTATTGGGCATTCAAAATGTGCCGCGTTCTGGCTAGGAATCAGCTAGTAAATACAGTGCTTAAGACGCGCAGGATTCAAACGTTGTCCTCCTGCCACGTTTATTGATAAAATTCGATTACCGTCCCGTTCATGTTTTTGACCCTAGCTACCTTTGCCCGATTGGCTGGAGTGCCGGGCGTGCACGTGCAACATTAGCCGTGTATTCTGAGGCCGCCCTAGTCCGGCGTCGGTGTGGCATTGATTGCAGACCGTGCCGTCAGTTGTCTTTGCAGCGAAGTCACTCGACCCTCAAGAGACACAGGTCAACATGTGCACAGTTTCTTTAGCAGTAGGCTTAATGATTTACGTGAGTCGACGCATATTTGGATTGTATTGTGGCTATTGAGCTATTATTGGCAAGCGCTCGACGTTCAAGTTCATTATGTGCGACCGATTTCTTTTGTGAAAGGTATGTTTAGCTTGCGGAGCCAGACACAGGTCTGACTTTTGCAAGTAAACGGTTGTAATCTATATCGGTCTCTCTCGCAGTTTCACTTGTGACAGAGCTGATCTGTGAATTTTCCCCTAACACATTACATCCTTAGGATGAAATTATCACTTGTTTAGATGTTCTTTGAGATCTACGTCACAGTTCTGGACATAGGTCGACAATGATAGTTCAAGGCGCCAAGCTATTCTTATGCCAGCCTTGACAATCAAGGTTGATTCACATCCTGTTAGTGTAGCCTATCATTTCTCTATGGGTTAACGGGTCGAGTTAGTTTAGTTATTTGGGTTTAACGCCGCCGAGCAGGCAACTAAGGCCATTAGTCTCACGGCGGTTAACGGCTCGAGGCAGCAAGGCCCAAATTGACAGAACAAGACACATGTTTCGTCTTGCGTTTCGAAGACTGGTGAGGCCATCAGCCCTGTCCTAGACGAGGGGCATAGATTCTCATAAGCGCATGCAGCATCTGGAACTCATGAGAATTATTTTTGTTCTTTAGCCAAAGGCTACGCGCATTTTTTTCATCCCCCATTCTTTGCATCCCAGCTGCTTGTGCCGAGGAAGTGATTGCGGTGTGGGACTGTAATTGTAAAACACTGGAGTCGAGAACAGAACTGAAAGCGATATCGATCGCCCCTCCCCTCCCCCTCCAGTCCCCGTCCCCATCCCCGCCATTCATCCATCTCCGGGGTGTCGCCGGCCCGAGCAGTCCGCGTGTGCACGCTATACACGAGCTAACACGAGCCTGGGGCGTTTATTGTTGCTGGCACTGACTTGTTACTGCCTCTGCTTCTCCTCACTCCCGTAGTTGTCTGCTGCTGTTGCTTGTGTCGGTGCCGCCAGTCAGTTATCGTCTTTTGTGGCGTTGTTTTTTGTTGTAAGTGACGTTTGTAATGTGTATTGTCAGTGATATGTATAGTATACAAGAAGGAAGTGATTAGGCAATGTGCTTGTCGCAGTGACGGAACTAACGAATGAATGTTTATGCGGATAGGCCTACCAGGTTAAAAGCGAAGCTAGTGTGCCAACGCAATCTGCGACATTTGTCTCCGGTGGACTGATGTTACCGGTGTCACCAACCATCTAAAAGAAGCGTGTATTTTCATTAACCTAGTGTCCATCTGCAAGATGCATTGATTCTCGTGAGCCCCTGCGGCCGCAGGGGCTCATGAGACTCTATGCTTCTTGCGCAGGCAGGAATCGTCCAACTTAGCGTAGGTTTTAAGCTTGTGACTGAAGTGTGTGTATCGATTGTGTCAGTGAGACGGCAGAGGCCATGTGCTTCAGGTGAGAGAGGGAGCCAGCGAAGGCGACACGGGAGACGCGGAATACTGAAAGAGCCTGAGAAATACTTAGGATCCTGGTGACAGTCTGCATGAGAGGACGACAGGTGGCAGAGCGTTGTCGGTGAACTTGGCTTGGTGGAGTTATGAGGGACCTGACATGCATGGGATAAAAAACACAATGGCATATGGACAATCACTTAGGAAGTACATGCTGGATTACTAAAGCGTACATTAGCGAATAACATGGAATACAATGAAAAAACTTGTTTGTAATGTCTTTAACAGTGACTAAACTTAATTGTGGTATGTAACAAAAGACAGCATACAATGCGGAGTCAATATACTTCAATGTAGCGACTGTGAGTAGAGTGTTTACTTGATGTAAAACATCATAGACACCGTGTGACGAGCGAACGCTGATTTAGTGCCGCTGGCTTCTAAAGGTGCCGGAGAGTTTGCAGTCCGAGAACTCGGGCAACATGGAATAAGACGTACTGGTGTATGCTCAGTTCTTAGAGAAGTCGTCGACTAATGCGTCCATGGACAGGACTTCTGTTGACAACAGTGAGTCTACACGGAGACTTCTGTGTAGTGTCTTAATATCGACCAAAGTCTTTACGGAGTATACAGCATGGAATACTATCAACAGACTTAATCCATCGTCGTCAGTGTAACAACTAACATCGACCGGAAGTCACTGTGGAGTTTACGGCATGGAGTACTGAGGACAGACTTCAGTTTAGTATTGCATGTGACACCACCCAAAATCGCCCTGGAGTACTTACACTTGAGATCAGCTCGCCAGCCGGCCAGCATGGAACACGAGTTTCCAGACCTGTCGCACGTGCAGCAGACGGCGGCTGGAGGGGCAGCGGCCGGCCCGGGAGGGGTGGTCCTCATGTCCGCCCTGGGATGCTGGCAACAGTTCCCTGTTGGTGATCCCTTCCATTGTTACTGTTGTTACCTCCCACCCGCTATTGTGCTCCAGTAGCAAGACGTCCTCGGGCCCACGATGGCCGCACGAGGATCTTTGCTTACTGGGTGGTGACTCCTCCCTTCGTTTTTGTTGTGTCACCCTTTCCCCTCATCTTCTTTTGTGTCACAAACTGCGTCACTTAAAAATCTGTGGTTCTTCTAGGTCAGCTTGGCATCTTTTCTTGGCATAGTTTATCTGCCACTCCCCTTAAACTGTCGCGGCCAGTCTGCCTCTCGCTGTGTTGTCTAAAGGATAAATATTGTTTATTTCACGTATTGTTATCCTTGGTGGTTACAGTTCTGTCTTATGTTTGCTGTCGTTACTATACAGTTAGCGACAACGATTCATTTCTGTATTTATCAATACACATCACTTTGTTGGGGGCGGGGGGGGGGGGGGGGGGGGGGGGGGGAGGTAATCTAGAGTGGCAGTTAAAATGGTTGGTTGGTTGGTTCGGGATTTAACCCGTTCAGTGCCTGGTTGAACACCGCCCAACTGCAGGATCTATACCTCTTGCTGACACCACTTTGAATCCATGTTCCTGGGACAGGTACTGAGCTAGAGCTTTTTTATGTGGACTCGACGAAGATTGCAGAAACACAATCTGCGTTAGCTGGCACTGAGCGGGTAAACGTCCACTGCACGGAGTGATAATGGACGGCCCTAACGAGGGGGCAGTGGGAGTCAGAGCACAGAGATCAGACAGATCAGTTCAGGCGCTCTGCAACTGTGCCACTTTGATTTACCAGGAACTTCTAACTCATTGTACCCCTAGACCGAAATCCCCAAATTTTGCCGTTGTCCTCAGAAGACTGCATTGCAGTGCAAGACACAGATCGACCATGATAGTTCAAGAGTGACGTCAAAATAGCTTGGCGCCCATAGGCGCCAAGCTATTCTGGCATCACCCATGAACTGTCATGGTCGATCCATATCTTGCTGTGGAGTGTCTGGGGTAGAATGAGTTAACGGACATGCTATCTGAACAAGCTCGCTTTGCCTGGACAAGGCAGTTCAAATAAATTTATACGTGAATGCATAATGTGCTGTCACCGTATCAGGGAATAGATTTACAGGGAAAGTGCTTGCACCTCGATATATTTGACACACAGCCATATATCTTTTCCATTAATGTGCATTTTACATCATTGAATGTGTTTTCCAATGCATACATGTACTGGGCATTTCCTAGCAGTTATTATGTATTCGTCAATGATGTTTATACCAGAGATATTGGTTTGCCTTATTCAGGTCACGTATACACGCTGATCCAGTGCGCAAACAATAACTGCCAGGCTCCCAGTGGATATTTTAAGAACGTTCGGTCAGTCACCCTACATGACACAATCTATAAAAGTTACCTCTATGGCAGATGTGTGGGGAGGACTTAGGGTTGAATTAATACATCTACGAACTCGCTGGGTTATTTTTCAGTGTGCATTGCTATATCGGCCGCACGTTTGCTTTCACATTTTACAGCATAAAAATGATATCTTATCAGTGTTGCGCGTGAGTCTTAAATAATCGCCGTGGCTGCATCTTCAATTCAATTGAATCACAAAATATCTAACGTGCACGCAGCCGTGAGAACTGAGAGCAATAAAGTAACAGAATAATATGTAACAAGTACCCGACCCACTTTACCGATGTATACTCAGTGACGAGTAAAAGAAATGCGACGTTAATGGAATCGTCGGAAACACTTAAGTGTTTCTGATGAATCCAAAAATGTCGCATTTTTTTTGCTCATCAGTATAGTAACCTTGTTCAAGGATGCTCAAGTAGATGCCAAGCATGGATCTTTATATGAAATGAGCAACAGGAAAGTTTTACTAGTCACAAGTGCTTACCTCCTGCACTTTCAGAGTCAACTACTGGATATAAGTACCATGATGGTCCATATTTCACGTATTGTTATCCTTGGTGATTACAGTTCTGTCTTATGTTTGCTGTCATTACTATACAGTTAGGGACAATACTTCATTTCTGTATTCATCAATACACATCACTTTGTTGGGAGCGGGGCAGGGGGAGTAATCTAGAGTGGCAGTTAAAATGGTTGGTTGGTTGGTTGGTTGGTTCGGGATTTAACCCGTTCAGTGCCTGGTTTAACACCGCCCGTCTCATTAGCTTGGCTCCCGGATACCCTTGAGCTATTGTTAAGGACCCGTCGCCAGCGACTTTGAGATTGTTGGTAGTGTTTTGCTTGGCCCTACCCTTACCGCTCATTTGCTAACATGTAACAAAATGGATTTTATTCGTGTTGTATTTGCATGTAACACTATTAGCTGCGCCAAATAGAGATCTGCATGTATTTTCAGTTCACTGTTTGGTTCTGGAAGTCCAAGAGCCACCATACTCAGTCTTACCAGTCATTGTATCCCTTCTTGTTTCGGTTTGAGTTTTGACGGATTATTTATTCACTTTTCCTTCCTGTTGTATCAAAAATCTGTGTGTTAGCGCTGATTTTGCCCCGTCCTTGTGCACCATTCAGTCCATTAATTATGTTGTCAACGAAGTCGTAATAACAGCGCAAGTCTGAAAAGTTCATTGCCCTAATTAGTGAGCCTCCAGCTTGCTGTCGATTACCGAGGCTTACACAAATGGAGAGTGTACATTCGTGGTTCAGTTCCCAGGTCAGTCAGTGAACTTGGATAATCAAATGGTAGTGGTGCAAATTAGTTGCTGTCGTAAAATACCGCACTGGTTACCTTCTTCGATCCGCTGCGCTTATGTCAGCTTAAAACACATCTTTTCCAGTCTCACTACTCACTCTTCTTACCAAATTCCAGTCTCTTTTCTGTTTCACAATAACATCATGATGATCCTGTGCCAGTCCTTGTTGCGATGGTTGTTTGTGCTTTGGGTGTGTTTATGTGCTGTTAATTTTAGAATTTGTATTGTAATATTTGTATTTTGTGTTTTTGCTGTCTATTGATTTGTGTTTAGGTTTTAACTTTGATTTGCATTGTACAGCGCTTAGAGCCTGCACTGCAGGGAGTTTGCACTTTATAAATATAATTATTATTATTATTATTATTACACCTGCGTAGCGGATTGAGGGAGGTAACCAGTGTGGTTAAATATTTGTAGAAAAACGTGTGCCAAAAACATGATGTCGCAAAATATCAGTGTTTTTCACAGAGTGTTCATCATATTACTTGTCTGTAAGTCACCGCCATTGTCAGTCTAGTAATCAGCATTGTAAAAATACAGACGCTGCCGTAGAAGAAGATAGATGAGTTTCACTGATGTCATGGGTGGCTGCTGTACCCTTGTTTTTCTTGTTTTTACTTTTAATTTTGTGTGCTGGTCTGTGACTTTAGATAGACCAGCACACCAGTACATGTTCCTAGTAATAGACGATCCATGCAGTTAATACTGACGGCATATTTTCTGTGTTTTTCAGATCGCGCGATGGAGCCGCTTGTGGCGCTTCATCCATGAGGGCGAGCGTGGCACGTGCACGGACATCATTCTTGACCAGGACCTTGACCCCACATCGGAGCTCGACCCGAGGGTCAACAAGTTCCTGATGGACCGCTCCATCCTCAAGGTGCACCTACCCAATGGGGGCTTCAACATGGTCAAATACGGCGACGCTACAGACGTCAAGGTCAGTCAATGGTTGCACTGTAGGCCTACGTCTGTATCACGACATTATAGCAAACGGCAAAGAAAGAAATCATGCTTCGGGAAAAAACTGGGACGAAATAGTTCACTAAATGTCCTTCTTTCTTTTTTTGTTGTTGTTGCAACTAAGTACCTCATTTTTTTAATTGTTTTTTTTTTGGAAAGTAGACAAAGTAAAAACCCTTTTTCAAAGTAGACAAGCAAACAATGAGGTACATCTCGTTTCTGTGGTCACAATGGTGTATTTTTTCCCCCCTTTTTTTCTGAAGCATGTTTCTTTCTTTGAAGGTTATTTCATTGCATTTAATGCTTTTAGCCGCTTGGATGTTTTTGGATGTTTCCTGTACGTTTAACCTTTTGGTTGTCAGTAGTATTTTATGTCAAAGTGATTCCTGCAGAACGAAAACAACAACAAAAGACAACTTTACTGACAGCCAAAAGGCGTAACCCATTTACCCCCACGGCCGCATTTCCAAAATTTTTGAGGTTTCTCTTTCAACTATGTACCAGTTGCAGGAGATGGATCGACCATGATAATTCAAGGCTAGTGCCAGATTACCTTGGCGCCAACAATCGCCAAGCTAATCTGGCTCTACCCTTGAATTATTGTGGTCGTTCTATCTCATGCTATAGTGCGTCGGGCTAAATGAGTTAAATCATGGAATTCATATTCAGCCACGATTTTCAGTACGGACTGTTTTGCGTGCATCGTGAACGAGGTACATGTTTGGTGTCTCAGATCGCAGAGGGGGAGGTAAGAAGTCTCGCAAAAGTGTACAGCTAGGATCTTTCGCGAGATGTGCCCTGACTAATGTAGCGATGCAGAACACGTCTACACTGTCGGTGTGTATGTATCTCACTATTATGAACGAGACGATGCAGCAGGTACAGGGTTGCTTGCCTGATAAGCAAAAAGGTCACGGGGGCCGACGGCGGACCGAGGACCTTTTGCGTGCAGGATGCTTAGTGCTTGCAGGTGTGTAAGAGCGCGTGTCTGGCATTTGCCGGAATAGGGGGGGGGGGGGGAGGGGGGAGGGTAGATGTCTTGCAGACACTGTACTGATCTTACCAACATTTACTCCCATCGCCTGTCGGTTGTTTTGCAAGACCTGAGTGAATCCGTGCAGTACATTCCCGCAGTAATTCCCAGTCGTCGGCTAGACATAGATTCTTGTGTATTCCGGCGCACACTAGTTACTTACGCCCATCACCCCACCTGGGGCATAGGCCGCCGACAAGGTCCCTCCAGCCGTCTCTGTCCTGGGCGAGTCTCTCCAGGTGTCCCCAGGTGTGGCCCATCTTCTTGGCATCTGTCTCCAGGTCACGTCGCCAGGTGTTTCGTGGCCGACCTCTCTTCCTTTTTCCCTGTGGGTTCCATCTTAGGGCTTGCTTTGTGGTGGTGGTTGCTGGCTTGCGTAGTGTGTGACCTATCTATCTCCAGCGGCGTTGTTGAAGCTCCACTTCTGCAGGCTTCTGCTTTGTCCGCTGCTACAATTCCTTGTTGCTGATTTTGTCCGGCCAGCGTATCCCGAGAAGCCTTCTCAGACTGTTGTTGATGAACGTCTGTATTTTCTTGGTGGTCGACACTGTGGTCCTCTAGGTCTCTGCTCCATAGAGGAGTACTGGTTTCACATTGGTGTTGAACAGTCGGATCTTGGTGTTGACTGACAGATCTCTTGAAGTCCAGACCTTCTTTAGCTGGAGAAATGCTGCCCTGGCCTTGCCTATCCTGGTCTTCACGCCTGCATCCGTCCCACCCTTCTTGTCGACTATGCTGCCGAGGTAGGTGAAGCTCTCCACCTCTTCTAGCGCCTCGCCTTCCAGTGTGATGGGTGTTCCACTGGCAGCGTTGGCACACTAGTTGCCTCCATCGATTCGCAACCGCTGATCAACGGTAGGGAGTCCGCGAAGGAGACAACCCGTTCGCATGTATTCGGTATCCAAAGCAATAGACCTGGAGCGGAATGCATGCGCGAGTTTAGTCTTGCGCCAGCCACAAAGCAAGGTGCTCCGCGACAGCGGAGCACCGTGCTTTGTGGCTGGCGCAGGACTATGCTCACTCATGCAACCGACTCCTGGTCTCGTCTGGAAGAGCGGGAGACGTCTTGCAGACTCAGTAGTATATTGCCAACGTTCTTGTGTTGGTCTGTGATTTTTGGACTTTATGGCAAATGGCCGTAAGGCCCTAAATCACATAACACGTTGGTTGACAGGTTGTTTTGTAAAACGTTCTGTATGGAGTTTATTCCTAGAGCAGAATCTTTTTTTAATTATTAGCTGTGACTGATTAGCGACCATCCTCATGAGAGTTCTCCTATCATTAAAGACCATTATTTAGGCGGCTGTCATTAGAATCAACGTCACTGTCTGTACATGAACTGAATACTTGTACTGTTAGTTTCGTTGGAAGAGTATTGAAAGGCTGTTAATTCTCTAGCGACCAGTTGGTATGATGATGTCATGGATGACTAGGAAGTGACTAAAAAATGACCCTAATCCAGACAGACATCTGACAGCCCTAATAGGTATTATGTGTTGTGTCATGCCCTAATTAAACTGCCCATGCTGTCCGGCTCTAGCTCTGCTACAAACGTGTTCCCCCCCCCCCCCCCCCCCACCCATGCGGACCTTCTTTCCCTGAGGAATAATGACAGATGTAGATTGAGTCGGGTATCTACTCGGGAAGTTCCCCACGTTGCCTAGGAACATCGGCGCGTCGGCCGCCATCTTAAGAGGATACGGGATACGATGGCCTTCAGATAGTAGCGAAGTAGTGTTTCAACACGTTTTTCTTCATGTTTCTTCATCGGGCTTTGGAAACAAACAAAAACAGATTCTGGTTAGCGGTTTCCTACGGTGATGGCAAGACTTGCTGTTATTGCCTATAGCACGTCAGGACTGACTTTCTCAGCGACTGACATTGTCCACTGGACAGCGTATGTCCTGCACAGCGATTTCCCTATGAGCGCATTAGTCGCGTATCCTCTCAAGATGGCCGCCACGACTAGCGCGATGACGTCACCTTCCCGAGCCCTTTTGTAGGGACTCTGGCATGTTAACCCCTATACTGCCAGTTATGTTTATGAAACCATGGCGGAATCAACGCTAGTAAACCCTGGTGTCTGCCAGATGCACATGGATGTGCGAGTCGGGCAAGAGACAGAGATCCTCGTGTGCGGCCCCCACCCCTACCCCACCTCCCTCATAGGCTGCTTGTCCCTTTGCATTTCAGAGTGTTGTTCGATGTATTCAGGTAGTTGTGGGGTTAATAAGACATATCTTGTCAACATTGAGGCCCTTTCATCCCTGTTATTCTTTTTATTATAAGAGGTTCCTTTTACCCGAACGACTCCCAACAACGAACGAGTTCGAAATCACGGCAGATAATCAACTTCTGCAATAAGCATAGACCACACTCCGAACCGGCATCTCCAAGAGGCACAGATAGATCATTACGAGCCCGGAGCACTCGTGAGAATGTATGCCTCTTAGAGGTGTTCGGAGCGTTGTCTTTGCCTTTGGTACACACCAGTTATACGCCGTGACTTTGCTCTCGTTCGTTGTTGGGAGTCGTTCGGCGTAAACGTGACCTCACTACTGTTAGGAGGCTTTACCACGCGTATGGAACATGGCTGAACATTACAAGCGAGTGTTGAATTTATTATGTCTGATTCTCATTGCCCGGTTCTCGCTGGTCTGTCAGACGGAGAGAGCCTTCTTCTAGGCATCGAACATGAGATGTAAATCAGTTAGGGTTAGAGTCCACAGTTCTCCCACTAGTCACAGCAAGAAAGATCTCCATAGACCTCAGCAGTAACACTGACTGACAGGCATATATTTCAGTCTTCCATCGGCGACAGGCATAGATTTACATCAGCCCCTGCGCTATGCAGGTGATTATGTGAATCTATGCCTGCTTGAGACAGAAGGGCTGTGCAGTGTGGTTTGGCTGACGAGACAAAAGGGCAAACAGTGAATCGGCAAGTACAGGGCTGGAACTGACAGCCGCTGCAAAACACAACACATAGGCAGGCGGCGGGCATCGGAATGCAAGCAATATGATTCATCACTGCCAGGCCAGCTTACAGAAAACTGTGGGGGTGGGTGGTGGTGGTGGGGGGGGGGGGTGTTGACCATGTTTGCTGTCTTTTAATTTATGTCAGTCGCGGAAGGTACATCGATGATGATAACTCAATGACAGTGCCTGATTAGCTCGGCGCCTCATCAGGCGCCGAGCTAATCAGGCACTGACCTTGAGCAGTTCTTCGTCGATAAGTTTTGGTCGATGTGAACTCTATTGCAGAGAAATCGATTCGAACAGGCTCGAAGCTAACCAGACACTGCATCTGAGCTAGTTTCATCGATACGCTGTTTTCTGTGTGTAATTGAAACGATTCTCACAATTGCCTGTAGAACGCCGCTTAGCGGAAGATTTAGATATCTGTCGTTTGGCGCAATCATTGAAAGGGCAGTGTCAACACGGTGCGGGCCGAGCAACCCTGGCACTATATCGACTTGACTTGAGTGTTCAGGTTGAGGGAGTCGTATGGGTGAACATCCGCGACTGATTATAGCACAACTGTCAACGGCTGAAAATAGTACTGGAGAATAATCGTTTGACACATTGTCATTGAGCCGTATGTTTAACCGAAACTGTTTCGCTTGTTGGGAGTTGTTCTCTGAAGCCGGTGACATAAATGTCACAGTCTTCAGAAACCAACTCCCAAACAAGCGAATTTAGTTCAGGAGACAGCCCAGGGCGCCAAGCTATTCTGGCCGCGCAAACTATCGGGGTCGATCTGCATCATGTAATTTCTGTCAGGGCTGAGTGGGTTAAGTGACTCAGTATCGATCTTATAATACTGATAACGCCGATGTTTGAGCTACACGCAGGGACAATTGATTCGAGACGCTGACTGACTTTGGTGACACGCGATGGACATTCAACTGTGTTAACCTTTGGCTGTCGGTAGCGCCTTTTTGTCGAGGTGATTCCTGCAGGAGTCAATGCACCTGTTGTAGGAGATGGATCGACCATGATAATTGAAGGGCAGTGCCAGATTGGTTTGGCGCCGACAGGCGCCAAACTAATCTGGCACTACCCTTCAGTTATCATGGTCGACCCATCTCCTGCTGTAGCGCGTCAGGCTGAATGGGTTAATAGAGGTCCTGACATTACAGAGAATACGTAAATAACGCGGCCAGCGATGGCAAAGCGAGAGTTGATGATGCTGTCAGTGCAGCAACGGCAGGCAGGCTGGCTCTCAGTTCACCCGGTACCCTGTTGACATTACCCGCCTTGCAGTCGATTATGGCGCCAAATATTGGATCACATGATGTTAGCAAGCGATGGGCATAGATTTTCGTGAGCCTGTACACTGCGCTGCAGAGTCCGTCGCAGTGAGAGTCTATGTTTCTTGCAGACGCGGTGCGGCGTGGCCGAGTGACGAACTGCGCATTGATCGGTATAGTTACTGTCACTGACGTGCGGCAGGACCCCTATTACCCCCAGCCAGTCGTCGGAATTCCATCGTTGTGTCAGAAATGTCAGCGTCTCCGATAGTCAGTGGGTCTAGGTGTTTAGCTTAAACATTAGCATCGTAAGGTCGATACTCGCTTTAACCCGTTTCAGTCCTGATACACTACAACAGAGAGACTGATCGACCATAATAGTTCAAGGATGGTCAGTGCCAGAGTAGCGTGGCACTTGGAGGTGCATATGAAGACTAGATACGAGTCAGGAGGCACATTTGGCCATGACTGATAGTTCAATGAAGGCGGAGCCAGAACGGCTTGGCACCTCAAATGTGCCTCCTGAGTCGTGTGCAGTCCGCCAAAGGTCCATCTCCATATTTCGACCTGAGAGCTCTGAGAACGTTTGCTCCGTCTCATTATTTTGTCTCCCATACCTACCGCCGGCCGTCCAGACCCCCCCCCCCCCCCCCCCCCGCGGCCCCCGCATCAGCCATGTCGACGTTACTTCAGCGTTTTTTAAGTTAACGAAACTTTCATATTTACAAGGGAAAAAATTGTGTAAGTTGTGTAAGGAAGCCGAGTCGATCACGTGCTTAAAGTTTGCTTCCCAGGTGCCCAGTTCTCGTGGAGGTATCAGTGACTGAGCAGCCGCGGTCGATGGGGCTGTACATAAGATACCGGCCCCTGCCTCCCAGACGGCCTCCTCTTGAATGCAATTGATATGCTAGTAGCTAATGACCTGGCAAATATGAACTGCCGATGGGGTCAAAGGCCTATGTAATGGAAAGTGTTTTTCTTGCATTTTCGCCGTCAAATCAACTATGAAGTGGATGGAGCGCAGCTGCGCCGGTCCGGGCAATGCCGAAGATCGATTGAGAATCGACCAGAGATCGATAACGATACATGTATCTGAATTCTAGTCAAGTCTCCAGGCGCCAAGCTTACCGCGCACTAACCTTGATTTTGAGTTATCGAACCCTTTACTGGAACAGCTGAAGGTTAGTGCTTGATCAGCTTGGCGTCTCTCCATGCAGCGATCATGATAGCCTCATGGTTAGTGCCTGGTCAGCTTTGCGCCTGAGGTGCAAAGCTGACCAGGCACTAACCTTGAGGCTGAGCTATCATGATCGGCCCGTTTTCGGTGAGTTGGAGACAGTGCTCATTTGACAGTGCAGAAAAATAATGTGGGCAAGTTGTCTGTGGAATCAAATTGGGGAGGGGGGGGGGGGGTGTTATGTGAAATGAGATGCAGAGTTTTTAGTGGCGGGGAATGTTTTATTGACGGGTGACCTTGGTGCTGTGCGTATGATTCGTGAGTCACGTGCCATAGATCGTTGCCCCCTCTCGTCCCACAGTGGTGTTGCGTTGCTGGGTAGGTCGCTCGTGTCAGGACGGTTTCACCAGAAGGCCATGCTGTGGCTAAGGGGAGTTGAGAGAGGATCGGTGGGTGGGGAGGGTGCGGGGTGGAGGAGGTGCGGGAAGAGTGAAAACTACGGTGTGGTGCCACTTCTGTGTCACGATCAGATTACTGAGTGATTAACGAAATTTCTGACAATCATTTTCTTCCATTTTTTTCTTGCACTATGTCAGTGTCCAATCATACCCCAAAAGCCGAATCTTTATTATAACCCTTGCCCTACAAGCCTCCACTTCCTGTATAACATGCAGAGTTGAACGAAATGAAGCCATGTACGGCACACAGTAATTATGATTAGGCCTGTTTCATATAATAGTGTTGTTCAGATCGAAATGCAGCCTGACGTCTTGCGTGAGAAACCTCCTGCTAGTTATTGTATATATGGCAGTGACACGTGCAGATCTATGGGTCATGATGTAATGACACCCAGCTCAAGTCCCAACCCCATGCCATCCATCCACAAGGCGCATAGATCACAGAGAGCCCGGCTAATTGGGGGGAGTGGGGGGGGGTGGGGGGGGGGGGGGCTCAGAATGGCATATCCTGCAGTATGTCCATGCACCATCACATTACTAATGTGTGCAGGACGGCGAACTTCCAGCTGCGAAGAATCAGCTCCATTAGACCATTCATCACCCGGTCCGCTACTGTTCAACTTATTTGCTCCCTTGTCCTTAGCCGCTTAGACTATTGTAACTCCCTCCTGGCAGGTGTCCCCCAGAAAGAACTCTCTCGTCTGCAGACAGTCCTCAACAATGCTGCCAGACTTGCTTTTGGCAAATCTAAAATGGATCATGTAACCCCCCTACTTCAGGAATTGCACTGGCTACCCTTTCAGTTTAGAGTCGAGTACAAGATTGCAGTCCTGGCTTTTCGCTGCTTTGATGGATCCCTACCGCCATACCTCTCATCCCTCCTCATCATCTATCAGCCCTCCCGTTCCCTTCGTTCCTGCTCTGAGAAGCGTTTCCGTGTCCCCAGCTTTTCCTCTAAGCGGTTTGGCTGCCGGACATTCCAGTATCAAGCCCCTGTTGTCTGGAACTCACTTCCCCTACACCTCCGGAATGCTGAAAACATTGACGTATTTAAGACCCAACTTAAAACCTACTTCTTTCAGCTTGCGTACCATTAATCCACAGATTGTGTGTGCGTGTGTGTGATGTTGGTTTGGTCTGCATACATATGGTTTTGTTATGTGTGTTTTAGTTGTATGTGCGTGCGTAGATTAGAAGTGCATAGATTAGACTTTTTTAAAGGTAGTGAGATTCTCCATATATACATTTTTTTGTAACGCGCTTAGAACCCACTGCTCCTGGGGATTCAGCGCGATATAAATGCTCTTTATTATTATATCCCACTGACCGTCTCTCTCGATTTGCTACCCTGATCAGCGGTAGCGAATCGAGGGAGACGGTCAGTGTGAAGGACATACATGTATGTTAATTTGTTTTAGCAACAGGCACGTCTTGCTAGCTCCATTTACATTTACATTCCGCAAATAGAGGGGGTCATTGGCGTTAACCTGCCGGCTACGGTTGATAATTAACATGATGTCAAATGGAGTAAGAAATTGAGTATCAACAGTTTATGATTTCGCAGTATAAATTGTAATAATAATAATAATAATACCGTTATTATATAGGCGCTTTTTCTCAATTTTGGGGAAATCGACTCAAAGCGCCGCGCCTGAAACCCAACACACACACTCACGAAACAGACACGGATTTACGCCATTTAAGACAAACACAGTACAAGACAAACGAAGGGCCAGTCAGCTACTGAAGTTACAGAGAATTTTTGATCGCTTGTATTTGAAATTTGTAAAGTGGCCTGAGACCGGTACCAAAGTGGGGGGGTGGGGGGTGGGGGGGTGGAAGAACCGGAGTACCCGGAGAAAGAACCCCCGACGGTCCGCCCGAATTAACGGTGACACTTACCAGAGGAGAAAAGTCCAACGCCGGAACCCGGTATCGAACCGCGCACCTTTGGCATTGGTGGCAGGCGCCTTAACCACTGCGCCACGGACCGCCCCATTGTGATGGCGTGCAGGTCATCTATGGTATCCCCGGTGAGAGTAACATGCTGCAATGTGATAATAGTTGTAAACTGTGGTAGTGGCAAGGCAACAAAGGCATCATCATGCAGTGGCATGTTTACGCCAAGTTGATATGGTCAGAGATAAACATTTCTGCTGGCGCTACCGTTCAGGAGATGACAGGCACTTTTGATTCCAGAAGACAAAGGAGGTAGGGCCATTTCTCTAATCAGCGTATTTGACATTTTGTTCATATTCGATAGTACTGTTTTATTCAACGCCAGATGTCAATGAAACTTTGTCATATTTTCATTTTTAATTATAAAAAAAATTCCTATCATATTCCTGAGATGTATTCCCGTTAAAGATTCATTCATGATACAGTGCTAGTCGCTAGACGAACATATGCTTCAGAACATCATGTGACTAGGTCAGGTCAGGGTGAACTGTCTCTCCCAACTGCAAGAAGCACAGATTCTGGTGAGCCCTGCACCTCGTCATATAGAAATCGGCTCATCCTTACATCCTGACATGGAGGAGGTCATCGCTTTTCTGTCAGTCAATGCTTACTGGTTGTCAACGTGTACTGCACACCCTGCGGACTAACGAGTCCCTTGAGACTTTCGCCGGCTCCCGACGTAATGTTTGTGTGCTGGTCTGTGATTTTTGGACCTTGCGGCCTGAGGCCGTAAGGTCCAAAATCACAGACCAGCACACATTGGTCCAACTTCTCGGACCGGCGCACAATTGACAGACTGAGACCCATGTGTCAGCTTCTGTCTGAAGTCTATGGATGTGGCTGTCATAGAGGCATAGAATCCCTTGTGCCCTTGCTGCCTGTAGGAAGAAGTGGGATATGTACCACTTGCTTTTTTTTATATATTTTTTATTTTTTATTTGCATAACACAATGTACCACTTGCTAATAATGAAAGGCGTGGCAATGAATTACTGGATGTAACCCAGATCCAGGTCTTTCGTTCGAGAAGCACTGTAAGGACCAGAAAGGCGACTGCTAAGTGTGTCAAATACAAACGAATACCCAACAGAGCCAGTGCACGTGTAGAAAGGACAGATGTTGTACTTGCTGTTTTCTAAGCTCGTTTCTTTCTTTGTGGGATATTTTTTTTTTACAGGTGTGGGACCCTTGCAAGCACTGAAGAATCTTTAGATTCTCATGATCCCGCAGAAACTTTACAAGTTTAGGGCTAGTTTTTGCCTGCTCGAGTATACCCATGTGAGCTCCTTCATCTTCAGGGACTCGTGAGGATCTGTGCCTTTTGCAGATGGTAACGCCCTTACTCTCTCAACAGTGACCACATTCCATGATTGCCTTTGTCCGGCCTCGGGTTAATTAATCCCTCAGGTCGTCATTATGGATGCTCAGCACGATTGGAACTGGCGTAGGTGTCTTCGTGACCATAATTATGGCAGCTGCCTGCATGGCCGCACTCTGTTTTACCCTTGACATCCTGATAGAGGCGCCAAGCTGTTCTGGCACCACCCTTGAACTAAAATGGTTGATCTGTTGCCTAGTGTGTGATGTAACACACAGTTTGAAAAATGTCAGTGTCAGAATGTAAGGGGTTAACCCCTTACTGATACTAACGATGCAGCTTGACGGAAAAGACGCGTACCCACACGTCTTTTCAACCGAACTTTATCGTCAGCAGCGGTCAAGTGGTTAACCACCTTGCGCATGCGGCCACCGTTACTGTTTACACCATCAGGATTAGTCAAGCTATTCTGGCACTACCCTTGAACTATTTTAGTCAAAGTTATTTCATACACTGATGTATTTCGAATGATAAGCGCTATTGGTTGAGACTCTGTGTTGGTGAAAAGCTTGTCAGTGTTGGTTTGTGATTTTTAGACTGTGAAGCGTCGATTCCACTGTTGATGGGCACCTATGGCAAGTTTGCGCGACACGCACTCGTCTGAGAACAGAAAGTTGCGTAATATTGCGCATACAGCATTATTTCATGAACAACGAAGTCCTAATGATACAGTTCCGTAACATTTTGGTTGCTGAGTGCTATTCGGTGAAGGCAAATTTAGCAGATCAGTCGAATGGGTTGGAGAATATATTCACCTTGCGCAAATGGTCCTCGGGCCGACACTGTTAGCCCGCGCACATGCATGTGGGTTGTGCATCACTCTGGCGTCACTGCATACACTCGCGCGTTAGTGAGTTTTCTGACCCATGAAGCAAAGGTTTCTCGGGCCGACGAGGGCCTAGGACCTTTTGCTCAATGGAATCTCCGTTCGTCCCGATCAGCCCGTCCTGAGTAGTCCCACAGACACTGGCATAATTTCGGTAGTACATGTGGTACCCTCCTCCCCCCCCCCCCACCCCCTCCTCCCTCCACCCCCACCCCGCGTAGATTATGCAGGCATTCCACAAGGGAGTCGTTGCAGATTAAAGGAGTAGGCGGAAAGGCTCGTTCTGTCTCGTCCAGCAAATTGGAAAAATTGAGCCAGGGTTGTGTGTGTGGGTGATAGTCAACATGTCGACTTCAGATAGGAGACTCTCTCTCTCTCTCTCTCTCTCTCTCCTCTCTCCCTCTCTCTCCTCTCCCTCACCCCCCCCCCCCCCCGCCTCCACCCCACCCCATGTTGAGAGATCAAGTACTTGCAGTGGTACAGTTCTTTAGTGGGGCTCGGCCATCTGTCTCAAGGTATCATATCATCTTTGTGCATACTCATGTATTTTCCTTTTGATGTCATTAGTGTATAAACTTGTATTTTTAGTTTGGAGAAGGACAGCGTGTATCGGTTATGGACACATGTTGCCAATAATGCTACTTTCCTGTAAACCTTCCTGTCAGTCTTTCGGGCACTTGAACACATTAAAAGGAAGTTTAGCAAATATTTCATTCATGTGTGTTTTGGGCGTGGGTGTTTTGGCTTTGTCATAGTGGGCCTGTTCGACTCTGTAGTGAGCGATGAGCCGGTCATGAGTAAGACGCTACTAAACGGTTCAACATCTGCCTTCACGCGCGCCTCTGTGCTTTGTGAAATGCTCATCGTCTGATCTTTTCCTAGCGAATGGGCACAGCAGTGTTGTACTTAACCCTGGTAACTTCCTCAACTTTAGGATGTGTGTATGAGGACAGTGTACCAGCTGTGGGAGGTGGATTGGCCACGATAGTTCAAGGGTAGTGCCAGATTAGCATGGCGGCAAGCTAATCTGGCACTACCTTTAAACTGTCATGGCCAGTTCATTTGTTGCTATAATCTTTAACTCTTTGGCTGTCGATAGTGTGTTTTTTTTTGTCTAGGTGATTGCTGCAGGAGTCTCCTCGTCATGCCGGAAGAGTCGATAGTGAATGCGTTAGTGGTGGATTACAAGGACTCATTGTTAAAACCGAAACCAGAAAATGAAGAGTTGTCACTTTCACCAGGGTCATTGGGTTGCTCAGTGACTCAGCTCAGACTTCCCTGAATCCATCGTGTTAAACGTACTTGTTGGAACTTGACATTGGTTGACACCTTAATGATTCTGTGTGAAATATGTGTTGAGGAAGTTTATAATCTTGACTTCAAGGATAGTACATCACATGCACACGCATGCATGCGTGTGCGCACACACACACACACACACACACACACACACACACACACACACACACACACACACACACACCATAATCCATATTTCAGGCAGTATTTCAGTGAAGAAATGTAATAACACTTTTGATGGTCATCAGAAGTATAGGATTAATGACTTCCCTGTCTGTGAAAACCGTGTGCACCAACTGTGAGATGGATTGGTCATGATTCTTTAAGGGTAGTGACAGATTAGCTTGGCACCTCAGGTGCCAAGCTATTCTGTCACCACCTTGAAGTATCCTTGCCAATCCTTCTCCCCGTTTGGTGTATTTAGTGTTAATTTTGTAACCTCTTCATTCAGGAACTCGACTGACATCATGCTTGTCTTTTTGTGTTACAGGACATAATCCGCCTTGTGGTAGGTCGTCTGGCGGCGGGAGATCGCTACTTTGCACGATGTTTTGCCCTGAAGTTGGTGCACACCGCCACGCGGCGTGGGTACTGGCTGCACAACGATCTGACGATGTACCAAGTGCGACAGAAGTACGAGGCCAAACACCAGCCAGAGGAGCTCAGGTAAAGGGGCTGACGTCAAAGGCAGAGTCGGGGACAGTTCAAAAGAAAGCATGAACCTCACGGCCTGCCTACCGTTGTAAGGTCCCAAAATCAAAGACCAGCTTTTTCTTTTTTTTTGTAACCCTTGAACTGCCAGTGGATGCGGATTGTGTTTTTAAAATCATTGCAAGTTCAACTGTGGGAGCCCATGAGAATCTCTAACTCTTACAGTTGGGTGGAGTTCAATTTTGCTTGGCAGGGAAGGGGTTAAATAAAGGTGGCCACTCTAGAGGACTGAAGCAATGGCTTTTTTAGAAAGGTGTACTCGTCATTCTGTTTCTGTGTAGCATAGGTGATAGAAAAGTCCATAAGACCAGACAGTTGTGCCTGCTTTGTATAAGTGTGCATGTTTGACAGCACGCAGCCAATCTGTAGTGCCAGATTAGCTTGCTGCCATCCCAGGTTCCAAGCTAATCAGGCACTGTTCTGCTGCGTTCTCTTTGAAGTGTGTAATTGCACGTGCATCAGTGAAAATGACTGTATCCTGTTGTCAGGTATGAACTGCGGGTGCGCTACTTGCCTCGGAGCTTTCAGGAGCTGTACTCACGGGACAAGGTCACCTTCTACTACCTGTATGACCAGGTGAGTCAGACTAACTTTTCACCAAGGACATTAACTCTTTTGAGACGTGCGGCACGTCTCGAAAGTGTTAAGATGGAGATCGATCCTATAATTAACTGGTGGTGCCAGGTTTTTTGGGTGCCACCTTTGAATTATTATGCTCGGGCTGTCTTCTGAACTAGTTTTGGTCTTTAACCCTTTAAGTGTCAGCTGATTCAACACCAAAAAGCTGTCCCAGGGACATGTATTGAAAGTGGTGTTAACTGCTGGGGCTCATGAGGATCTATACCTCTTGCAGTTTGGTGATGTTAATATTTTCTCAGCACTGAACAGGTTAAATGACAACTGATGAATGTTGGAACTTCTAATGTAGGGCTTAGTTTGTTAACCCTTTGACTGGTGGTAGCCCTTTCTATCAAGCTGATTCCCACAGACGTTTCATGACATCATGAGGTAAAAAAAAAAAATCAAAACCCTTGAGTTTTAGCAAAAAATGCAGCATCTGCAGGCATGGTTGATCTAATTTCTCGTGTTTTTTACAAGTCGTGCATTAAACTCTTTGAATTGATGTACATTTTCCATGACTTTATTTTATTTTTATTTTTTTACTACTGTCTGCGCCCTTCAGCCAAGCAGCTTTGACCTTCAAGAGGTGTGGATTCTCGCAGGTCTCTGCTGTGACTCTTACTTGCAAGTTGTAATCTGCCCTCAAAGAGAGAAAATCATTAGGGTTTCAGTCTATATGGAGATGTGTCAGCCTGACACAAACCGTTTTTGATCATCGCTCCGCACTCTGATTTGAAGAGATATGTTTCACAGGCAAACGCTTATGGACATAGTAATGACATTCCCACCTTTTGGAAGCATTAGTAATGGCTGTGTACCCGCCGTGGGAGGTGGATCGGCCATGATAGTTTAAGGGCAGTGCCAGATTAGCTTGGCGTCAAGACACTACAGCTTGAGATGGAACATAATGATAGTTCAAGGGCAGTGCCAGATTAGCCTGGCGCCTTTGCAGGTGCCTAATCTGGCACTGCCCTTGAACTATCATTGATGTTCCATCTCAAGCTGTGTTGTCTTGATGCCCTTGGGTATGCTGAGTGTTTTAACAGGTTTGCTTGACGTGGGAGGTGTTTTCTTGCCATGTAGTATGTACATCTGTATCCTGATGTTTGTTTTATTTTAAATTTCATTTATTTTCATTTTATTTTTTGTTATTTGTTGCAAGGTATTCTAGAACAGGAACACATGGACATTACTTGTAATATTTGCAATCTGTTTTAGTTTTCTTTGCTTAAAACTTGCTTATTTGATCAAATTTTCTTCACATTTGTCTTTTTCAGGTGCGCTCTGACTACATGAAAGATCTTGCAGAACAAGTGGAGACAGATGTTGCCATCAAACTGGGTTGTATTGAAATGAGGTAAGCTTATTTTTATAACCACATATTATTACCCATCCCCCCCCCCCCACCCCCACCCAACCCCACCCCCACCCCACCCCACCCCAACCCCCCATCCCCACCCACCCATCCCCACCCCCACCCCCACACCCCTGTGCACCAGTACCAGTGGCTGCATGCATAAAATGGATGTTGCTGTACACCCAACATTAGTCAACATATCTTGGACAGGAAAAGTTCATAAACCTTTTGGCTGTCGTTAGCTCTTTTTGTCAAGGTGTGGCAGGAATTGCCTGGACAAAAGAAACGTTAGTTTCAAAAGAAATGCTGGGGACAGCCAGAGAGTTGTGTGTGAAAGTGTCTGAGAATAACCTGAATGTCCATCTGAAAAGATTTTGTGTGTCTTTCTTTTCACAGGCGATTTTTCAAGGACATGCCCCAGGTGGCGCTGGACAAGAAGTCCAACTTTGAGTACCTAGAGAAGGAGGTGGGCCTAAAACGCTTCCTACCCAAGAACATCATCGACAGCATGAAGGTCAGTCGCATATCTACACCTTTTCAAGGCTCAGACCATTTGGTGGTGTCCTTTTCATTTATCATTCACCGAATATGAATTGTTGGCGATAGTTCAAGGGTAGTGCCAGATCATTCTACTTCAGTCTAGGTGCCGCCTGCATACAGCACTGGAAGTGGAAAAGAATGATTGGTATCAGTACTTGAATGCATAGAGTAAACGTTTAGCTTTAAGAGAGTATTTGCAAATGCACTAGACAGCAGAACCTGTTTTGAGTGACCACTTTTATGAGAGATCACCTGTAGCCACATAAATGATGGTCTTTAATGACAGGTGACACATTTTGCTTTTCAAGACTTTTTAAGAGAGCACATGTTTGATAAAACCACTTTTTTCTCGCAATTAAGAAGTTACTCATAACAGTATCTGCTTTATTTTAAACTGACCATGTTACATAGCCCATGATGTTTAGGAGCTGTATTAAAGGGCATGCCATACCAGAACTCGGGAGGTGTGGAACAGATGCTGTGGTCACATTATTTACATTACGTTTTGTTTGTCTGCAGCCGAAGGCATTGCGGAAAATGATCCAGAACAACTTTCGACAGTATGCCCAGCTGACCGAGTCAGAGTGTGTGTACAAGTTTTTCGAAACTCTTTTCACGGTCTGCAACTTCAACCAGGAGCGCTTCAAGTGTGCTCTCGGGGTGAGTGATGTTGTGCCTCTGCCTGTAGTTACTATATCAAAAGGCTGCGGGAAAGAATAGGCTGAGGGGTAAGGAAACGTCGGCCCTAATTATCATGGTCAATCCATCTCCTGCAACTGGTGCATAGTCATTAGATGACTCCTCCAAAATTTGGGAAATGCGGCCGTCGGGTTAAATGGAAGCCAACCCAACTGCAAGAGGTATAGATCAGTTACGGAGGCTCATGAGGATCTATGCCTCTTGCTGAAACCATTTTGTATCCTCATTCCTTTGACAGCTGGGGACCTTTGTCAATGAAGTTGCAGTGATTTCACAAACAGCCTGTGTCCTCTGGCAGTGAAAGGGTTGAGAAAGTCTTTAAAGTTATTTTCCCCAGGATCAAGCATCTCAACACTGTCAGAAAACTGTCTGCAACATACTGCTGACAGTATTATGTATGGGTCCTTTGTGTACTAACTTACAGCTTTATGATGTAAATACAATGCCAAATGTCAAAATTCATCGTTTGGTGGGTGTGTTGTTTTTGTACCCGAGAGCGCAGATTATCGTATGCATCGGCCTCGTTTTGAATTTGTGCATATTTACTAGCTTAAGTCACAAGGCAGAACCCGGTCAATACTGCAGACGAAGTCATCGGTGTGGTGGACACACGTGTCGGTGTACACATGTACTGATGTTCTTCGGCATCCCTTTGACATAATTTCCACGAGAATGTAAAATAAACCTTCCATACTCGCTATGCTGTCAAAATCAAAGTGGGTTCCGCTTGACCTGCTACCCTGAGTAATGATGGTGCTGGGGGTGTGGCTTGTTCGACTCGGTCTCCGCGCCAAGCGACTGAGCCAGCATCCACGGTGCCTAGTTTGACCTTTGATCCTTTATCCCTCAGAAACACGAAACAGAACAGTGGTATTTATACCCACTTTCTGCACTGCAATTTCACATCTCACACATCAAAGTCTACGTAACTGAAAGCATCTCTGGAAACGACAAATGCACCATCGCAGCAGAACACTACCTCTGTGAATCGAGTGAATGAGAGCCTGCACAGACAAAAACGTGTCACGACCAGCGATGTCAGTGCCGCAATTTTGACACACACCGTAGTTTTCAGATTCTTGCAGCATAAAATCTGTTGAACTAGCTCGTAACTTCATGATAAAACAGGTTTAAAATCTTGCGAAATCAGTAGGAGATAAATTCTACTGAAGATCATGAATTCTGAAAATCACTTGCGCTCGCAGCCAGGAAGATCGACAAAGACTGTAGATTACTTACTACTGATTCACATAGCAGAAAAGCGACAAATTCCAGATGGGCGGTCAAGCCAAGCTTTATATTTTATTGTCCAATGTCAATTCTACTTAGGGGTATCTTGTCTCTCTTTCTCTTTCTTCTCTTCAATTCTGAGTCTGTAATTGTCGGCCGGCACGAGTTGACTGATACTTTTTCTCTTCGCTGGTTCATCCACCATCTTGTCTCTGGTTATAATTATGCAGATGACCTAAGGTGGTATATAATCGTTATGACGTCAGCTACCATCACCTATCACAAGCAGTCTTTTGATGGTGTCCAGTCACAAGATTCCGGTGGCCTCTTTTCGCTTTGAACAGATGAAAGAAAGCATTTGGTGGGACACTGTCTAAGTGGGTGTGTATACTGAATCCCAGTAAAAGCTTTTTGCGAACTGAAGCATTAAAAAAGGTCAGGAGTGCCCCTTTAAACAAACTTTGAAGTAAAGTGTTTTGTCAGAGTCTTTCTTTCTTTGTTGTTTTTTCCCCTTGAGTTTTACATGCTTGCCAGTCATATTTTTCTGTTGGGAGGGAAGGCATCACTGAAAATCTTTTTAGACTTGAAAAACGTAATTTTAAACATGCTGCATATTTTTCTGATGAATATTAGCAATGTGTCTGTCTGTGTTGCAGTCTGGGTGGAGTATTGACGTGGAGATTGTGATTGGCCCGGACGTGGGCATCAGCTACCTCACAGGGAAGGCATCCTCGGTAGGCCTATCATTCCCTTTTAGCGATCTGCTCCATAGTGGGCTTTAATTGCTAAAATTTGCCGTCACAACAGATTATCAATGTTGTCTTGCCTCAGATAATACTTTTCTACCCTTCTTTTCGCAATACATGTGAGTAGGCTCTTGAATGTAGGAGGAATTATCCAGCATATAATGGAGAAGAAGAGCAGAAAAGTCTTTCATTTAACAACACTCGTCATATTTAAGTTGTCCCTTTTATCCAACGTTATTATAAGACACACTAAGAACATTTATAAAGGAGATATTGCAATCTGTTAATGTTATCTGATTACTGCTTGGAGTAGGTCACTTTAAAGTGTATAAAGACAGCAAGCTTTTCCGGCACTTGTCTTGGATTAACCATTTGACTATCAGAAGCACTTTTGGTCAAGATAATTCATCCAGGAATCATGTCAACAGAAAGTGCCATTGACGGTTAACTCTTTTGAGACATGCCGCATCGAAAGTGTTAATGGGTTGATCAGTTTTCTTCTGTGATTTCCTCAGAGCTTGGTGGTTAATTAAACTGCCATATGTAAAGTTTGACTTGGATTTCTGTGCACTGCATACTTTGAACGTTATCCCCTCCCCCCCCATAATGTAAGATAAAAATAAATAAATAAACACACACTTAGCCTCTACCCAAACCTCCCACACTCGCCAGCCATCCCTCACATGTATCTGTTGTTTTTGTTTTGTTTTGTTTTGTTTTGTTTTTTAAATCTTGTTAAATTCAAACAAAGAAATGGAAAATACAAAATTTAATTTGAGCTGTTAACTGCTGTGGCAAAGCAGATGCTACCCATCTGCAAGAGACATAAATCCTCATGAACCCCCGCAGTCACGGGGGGGGCTCATGGGGATTTATGTCTCTTGTTAGTCCTGTGTTCTTTGTGCGCACGTTTGGTCCCATTTCATTTGTGCTCTTCACGCAAATGTCAGTCAGTGTGCAGTGCTCTCAGATGCGAAACCTGCATCCGATAGCAGTCAAGGGATTAATTTAATTTTTTCTCACTGTCGCAGCCGACCCACATGGCAGAGTTTGCACAAGTGCAGTCAATACAGACAGTCAGTGGGGATGATGGGAAGGGCATCTTACAGCTGAAAATTGCGGGGGCCTCAGAGCCGCTGACTATCACCTGCACGTGTCTGGACCATGCAGAGGACATGGCCGACCTTATTGACGGATACTGTCGCCTGGTGCACGACATGCAGAAAACACTGTGGAGCAGGAAAGGTGTGTATGGTTGTAGTGTGACTTTGTAGTGTGGCTCTCAGTGATGGTGGTTTTTGCTTCTAAAGTCGAGTTGTGGAATAAATTACAGTGAAAGGAAATTAATGAAAACTATCACCACCACCACAATTTGCTCCTCCCCTTTCTCTCTCTCTTTCTCATGCGTGCGTGCGAGCTGAAAAGGGGAGGGATGCACTATATTTTGTTGAACATGTTTGTGTCCACTTGTCCCTCCATTTCTGTGGGTTTCTTTCTTGAAGCCATGTGATGGATCTGATTAAGATTTTAGTTGTTGGCTGACCTAAAAGAGAATGTCTTGAACGAGATTTCTTTTTTTTTTTTTCATCAAGATGAAATGCACACTTTAGTTGTGTACATGCCTCATTCAAGTTGTGTTCTGCATGACCTCCATCAGAGGTCAAAATGTATTTGTCTCAAACGTTCTGTTTTTTTGTTGTTGTTTTTTGTTTGCTGTTGTGAGTTTTGCAGTGCAACCTGGTGTAAATATTAGAACGTAACTACAGTCATGTACATAGTAGGCGCGGCATTCTTGCAGTTGCACTTGTAACTCAGATTTACACTGCACTTACGTGCATGTTTGTCTAAGGCGCACATATGTAGTCCAGTCACTCACAGAATAGGGTTGCAATTGCAGGTCATAGGAGGTGTTTTTTGTGCAAGTCTATGATTTTGGACCTTATAACCAGCATCCGTAAGGTCAAAAATCACAAGCCAGCACACATTTAAGCAAATCCAGCACGTCCCTTTAACAAACATTGTCAGTCCATTCTTTTGGTGCTGGCCTTGAAACAGTTACATGATTTTGCATATATTTATTTTGTAACGTATTGTTCTAATTTGCTGTACATTGTATAGTCTTTTTCTTTTATCATGGCTATTTTCGTGTCACCTAACCTTGTGCAATAACCGTGATGGTTTGCATGTATCTTCCCTCGCAAAAGATCGCCTGAGCTGGCACATGTACGATTCAGACGATGAACGCGAAGAATCCGAAGGTAACATTTGATGTTTGAACCTCACTCACACATAGATGTAGCACCTTTACAGTTGATCCAACCCCCACCCGTTTTGCACAAATATTTGGGTGGCAAAAGACATAGATCTTCATGAGCCCCAGCAAGTTGCGGAGTCTCATGAGGATTTATGCCTCTTGCAGCCAGCTTGCCCATGTTTGATTGGACCTACAAGGTCTATCTGTCCGATTCCGTCCCTGACCTTGGTGTAACTAATGTTGACACTAGTCTGGTGTAGAGTTCATGCATTTTGGTTGTTTCTTCTGAGGTTTTAGTCACCTTTGTTTTATTTGTGCACCCCTTAACTATGAAGTGTGTGGTTTTGCAGCCTTCTTACTTATCTTGTGTCCATCCACTGGCAGTCCATCTCTTAATTTAACCTAACTTGACCCCTCCAACCACTTCCACACTTCCCATCCCCTCTCCCCCCTCCCCCCTGACCCCTAAGGAAATAAAAGTTTAGTTTTAACAGTCTTTTTATTTTTGGTTGTTGTTAATTCGTTTTAAATCTAACCTTGCCTGTTGCCTGATTGAAATTGAATGGTGTTTTTTTGTTTTTTTTTTAATCTTTCTTATGCTCGCTGAGTGACAATTGTAAATATTAAATCAAAAGATAATATATTATTGTAAATATTATTATTATTATTTTTATTATTTTAAGTCTTTCATCATTTAAATTGTGGGGTTTTTTGGATGTCGGCAGCGCGTTTTGTCAAGGTGATTCCTGCAGGGTTAAGGCCACCTTTCCAAGTTTCAGAGTCATTGACTTTTTTTTCGCCCGTCTGGATTTCTTTGAATGATATGCTTGCTGATTTATATTCAATTTATGATGCAATTGCAATTATTTGTGGTTACAGAATCAAAGTAATAAAATACGCAAATTGTTTTAGAATGTGCTCAGATTCAATTTTCAGATTCCAGTGAAAGAAAATTCCAGTGTAAATTTATACACAGTTTTCCTTAGCAATATTTCCCGTTCCACAGCCTTGCTAATCCAGTGTTTCGGTGATTGACATTGCACCATATGAAAGTCGAATGTTCACTTTTCCCTTCGTTTGTGCAGTTGTGTTCATTTTCTTTATATTATTTTGACGTTTTCATTTTATCTTGTGTGCTGCTCGCTGTCATATTTTGGTTTGTGTTCATTTAGCACCGTCACACTGTCTGGAAGTTTGTCTTTCAAGTTTTGTTTAGCGTTACTTACTCTAGACTTTTTTTGGGATTTGGTTTAACTCATTGCATCCTGAAGATGAAATTGTCAATTTATGTAGATATTATTTCAGATCCACGTCAGTTTTGGACACAGATTGACCATGATATTTCAAGGATGATGGTAGAATAGTTTGGCGCCAAGCTATTCTGACACCACCCTTGAACTATTATGTTCGATCCACATCCTGTCGTAGCATGTCTTCTGTTTTATGTGTTGAATTAAATTTACTGACAAGTTGGAAATACACTATATTTTTAAATTACATTATCTGTAATGTAAGATTGTTAGGTATCATTTTCTTTTTATTTGCAATTTTATTTTAATGTTTATTTCGCCTGTTGAAATGAGCGACAGTTTTATACTAGAGACAATTTTATAATGGCCAATGCCACCCCCCCCCCCCCCCCCCCAAATCTATACATGTACGGTATTTATTAAATTCAGACCCCAAAAAGCAGCCAGATTCACAACAAAGACAGAAAGACGCATAGAAAGGACAAGTACAACACATTTGTGTTGTACTTTCCCTTTCTACGCGTGTTTCTTTCTATTTGGGGAATTCCCCATTGTTTATTAGAATGACCTATACCCCGTTCCACTGCCATGCCCCACTCCTTAGTCCCATCAACCCAGGGCATTCATCACTCGTCGGATGCATATTGCTAGGCGCTTTCTGTGAGGTGTCCTTGGCTCTGCACGAGCCAAGTGCACCACACAGTGGATTGCCCCTTGAATAGAGGTGTGGGGAAAGGCAGGGGGCGTTGGGCAGACTTGAAGGGACCTGACAGATCCATAGTAAAGCAGAGCAATATTAGCACACGATATCAAAAAGAATTATGTGAAGACTCATGGGGTCAGTTACATGAGAGAGCTTAGTCCTGCGCCAACCACTAAGCAAGGTGCTCCGCTATAGCGGAGCATCTTGCTTTGTGACTGGCGCAGGACTAAGCTCACTCATGCAATTGGCCCCTAATGTGTGGGGTAGAGTGCGTATGGGTCTTTCCGAGCGCAGAAAGTCCATCTTGACTGAACGGAAGTGAACTATCAAGTGTCCGGCAGTATTTTAAAAAAAAAATCCTTTTAATTTAGACTGAATTGGCATTGTACGTGCAGCGCAAGTTGCGAGGACAACGACAATGCTATTGATTTTTGGGGAGAGAGAGATGTTTAGGACAGGAAATGGCATGTAATGCTAGACAGACTGGATCGACCATGAACAGTTCAAGGGCAGTGCCTGATTAGCTTGGCGCATGTCAAGGCTCCAAGCTAATCGGGCACTACCCTTGCACTGTCGAGGTCGACCCCACCTGTATCAAGTGAATCGCTGGAAGAGCATGCCTCGCTAAGTAGAGAAATTACGTCCCGGGCTTGATAAAGTAACGAAATGAATGATCTGACATTCTGGGGCATGACTTTTCTAGCCATGCTGCCCAGGCATTACCCTTGCACTGTCATGGTCGATCTGCCACCCGAAACATGTATATAGCTGTAAGAGGATGCTTCCCGACGTAGCGAAATTCTGTCCCAGGCTTGACAAAGTAAGGAAATGGCCTGCCACTGGGGTATGGCTTTTTGTAATGAATGGGACAGTAGCAGGGACGCCAGGGGAACGTTGCCCATCCAACCCGATCCACTGTCTAATAGCTTAGATTATCATGACCTCCCAGCAGGATACAGGGGCTCATGAGAGTCTGTGCTTATTTATGGCAGAGATCTGCCCTTTGCATCCTCAGATTGAGGAACGGATGGCATCCGGGTGCTGTCTGCTGCCGGTCGCAAGGTCTGATGGCCTCCCGCACGCTAACTGTGTATACCTCTTTCAGAGTTTATTATCATTGTGTAGAATCATTAGCTAAGCATCGTGTTCAAGGCCGTCTCAACGTCCCCCACTGCTCAGGCATACCATTGAGCCGTCTTGCTGGGCGGTAGTTTAGTCACATTTCACAATACCAGGATGATTTCCCTCAAACTGAGGATTCCAATGAAGGTCGGTCCTTGTCAGCAAGAGGCACAGTTTCTCATGAGCTCCTAAAACCTACAAGGGGTCATGAGAATCTATATCTCTTGCTGATAGCTCGATCTGTACGAGCGAACATCACGTCTCTTCCAGTATTTGAAAATTACTTTCTGTCATCCTCGAAAAGTAAGGTGTCCTCGTCGTTTTCTCTCAGACCTTAGTATTCGGTAAGTAAGAATATTTCCCTGAAAACAAATGTGTAGCTATGAAATACAGTGTTCAGTCTTTGTTAATTCTGTAGAGAATCATAGTCTCAAATCAGAAAGTGTTTGATCCAGACAAAATGGAACTGTCCGTGTGCTCTATAACCCTCGAATCATGAAACACGTTTTTGTTTCATTGCACATAATTATGATTGCGTTCGTTTTAGTTTTTGTTGCGCTTACTTTGTATTTCAGTTAAGTTGTGTTTTTTTTTTTTGCGTTCAAGTAATTTGACCGATCCCATTAATGTTACCAGGAGGAAATGAGGCAAGCCATTAGCCACCCCCAGCTTTCAACCCCCCCCCCCCCCCCCCCCCCCCGCCCCGCAATAAAGATTTTTAGATGAATGGCTCGGAGGTCTGCCAGGATCCCGCAATATTCAGCTGGCCGCTTTTTCGGTTAATAGGGAGGTTACGTTTACACCGAACAGCGAATCCCAACAGCAAACGAGAGCGAAGACACGGCCCTTGTACCATGAGCATAGACAACACACTCCAGACATCACTAGACATCGCCCGAGGGCGCATGAGGATTTATGCCTCTTGGTGATGTCTGGAGTGTTCTCTATGCTTCTGATTCACTCTGGTTATCCGCCGTGAGTTCGCTGTCGTTCGTTGTTGGCAGTCGTTCGGCGTGAACGTAACCTCTCTAACGTTAACCGTCTGCACGAGATGCTCATGAGCTCCCGCATATGCCGAATGAGGCACATGAGGATCCTGTGTTCTCTTTTGTTTTGAAGTGTTTGCCAAGTTTTTGTGATAAAGTGCGCCCATGCTGTTGTCGTTTATACAGGTCAGCCTCCGTTTATCGCGGTACCCGGGAGCCAGTATAAAATATTTCAGACGGCGTTAAGCCTTTGTTGCGTGTCGGTAGCGGTTATTGTCGCGATAATTTCTATAGGAATCATCACGACAAAACCGCTACCGGCACGCAAAGGATTAAGCTGTTTTCATTTTCAGCGACGCGACGATTCGTCTGCTGCTAGAATCTGTTGTTCATGTGTGCTACCAGCGGAGGAGGTTGTCGAAGTTCATAAGTTCATTCAACATTGGTGGAGACAATCAGTCGTCCTCTCTACCAGCTTAATTTGCCCTCCTTCCCCCACCTCCCACCCCTCACCCCCATTTCTGACCACCCTCTGTTGTTTTCCGATTCTGAACATGCACGCAGTCGCCCCCCCACCCCCACCCCCCACCCCACCCCGAAGCATGATCTGCATTTGAGGAAGGGCTTTAAAAAAAATTTTTAAAAGGGGGGTGGGGGTGGGATAGGAAGAGTGAGGACTCATTGTGTTTTATTCTGTTGCTTGGCAACATGTTCTAATCGCGGATTGAAATTAGCCCAGAGCCGTAGTGAAAGGCTGAGAGTTACAGGAAAGGCGGTGATGGTGGAGTGGTGTTTAAAGAGAGAGAGAGAGAGAGAGAGAGAGAGAGAGAGAGAGAAAACTTGTTACCAGCGTCGCTATGTGTGAGGATGTTGGTTTCACTTTGATGGGCATTGTGGTCGTTACACCTCCAGAACGGTCTGTTGGAAGTGGGTCGACCTTTGCGTGCTGGTCTGTGGTTTTGGATCTTTGAACGTTTTTCAAACATAATTTCAACATTACAGACTTCCACACAATGTTAGGAGCAGGTACTCGTTAACCCACGCGGCTTATGTTATTGACGCCCTTCACACAATTATTCTGATAGCATTTAGTACAGTGGACGCGTGTACAAGGTAATAAACTAGTACAGCATTAGCCTTGGAAGGAACGTGGTTATAGCCACGGACTTGAATAGAGGCTAGCGTGCTGAGACTTGGAGCTGCAAATTTCAAGATCACAGACTGTAATCAGTGAATTAAAACAAACCTTGTGGCGGTGACGGTGACCATAAAGTGAACTGGTTCGCCTTGCCCCCTCTGAGATTGGTGGAGACAATCAGTCGTCCTCTCTACCAGCTTAATTTGCCCTCCTTGCCCCACCTCCCCCCAATCGCACCTCCCGCCTTCCCCACCACCGGCTGTCTGGTCCCTGTATTGATTAGGGAGGACTCCTCCACATGGGACTTGTGGACACTAAGAGACCTTGTGCGTTGACATTGCTGGTGACCCTGCACGTGCAGCCGGGAGCCGGAGACTGAGGGCTAATGCGATCGAGATCTTCATAGATTGAATACCCTGAGGCTGACGGGTATAAATGAGACCTGTTAGAGGTATAGATTCTCGAATATCTATCTATAACTCGTTACGCCAATGGCTATGGTATTCAGTTGTTCAACCCCTTGACTGCTACTGACGATACCGCGCGGCGCTTCTTTTCCGCCAAACGGGATCGTTAGGAGCAGGCAAGAGTGTAGGGAAAAAATTAATTTTATTGATTTCTTTCAAAACGAAAAATCGGCTCGAAACAGCTTTCTCTGCAATAGGCGTTCGTGCTCATGACACGCCATAACTGTGGGGGCTCATGAGGACCTGTGCGTTTTGCAGACGTAAATCGTCACAGAAAAACTGTACACTGTCGCGGTGATTATCAATCCAATAAATGCCCTGGGCTCAGTTTGCATGAGTGAGCCTAATCCTGCGCCAACCACTAAGCAAGGTGCTCCGTTATAGCGGAGCACCTTGCTTGGTGGCTAGCGCAGGACTAACCTCCCTCAAGCAATTCTCCCCTGTTTCGTGTGATGGCATTTTCGGAAACCCCATTACCATTTCAGCTACCCCCTCCGTCAGCTCCCCTCCACACACACACACCACACACACACACACACGCACCTCGTCCATTGTTTCTGCCCATGTAATGGTGGAAAGGTCCAGAAGGACCACAAGATCCTGGCCAGTCTGCTACCACCCTCTCCGACTCCACCCCTTCCGACTGGATCGCCATCAGTTTCCCCCCGCCTTTGTCGCAGGGAATGGGGCTTCATTAATGATTTAACTAGCCAATCTTATTACATGGACAGCATGACACACACAATGTAAAAACATGTGCAAAAAGCATCAGATGTTAAAACAGCGTTGAAGATCGAGTACATTGTTATAGAAAAATGTGTACAAAGCACTTAACTCATTCGCTGCTAACTGCATCCGGATACGCTGCAAGAAGCCGCGTATCCGGATGTGGTTTGCAGCGCGAGAGTTAACTTGTTTCAGAATTTTGGCACTGTGTTTGTTTTTCCACAGAACTTGTAGGCAGCAGTCTCCACACAATGTATGTACAGTTCTTTTGTTTTCAACTTTGTGACAAATAATTAACTTTTATCATCAACGATGGATCCGCTGTTGTGAGACAGGACATGAAATTTTATGATGTTTCTGGTTTTTCATCAACCATGGGAAGAAAAAACTTTCCTTGATGCCAGTGCCTTCTCTGTAAATTCAACTTGACATTTTATGGAATATATTATGCGAGTCTATTGAGAATAGCCCCCAAAAATCAAATTGAATTATAGCGTGCAAATCAAATCAGCTGAAAGCACAATTAGATTGTCTGAAAACTCGGCTACATATCCTTTTCCGGCCACGCGGCTGCACTCAACGTTCGGTTGACCTTTCCTCAGACAACCATGTCATAAATCCTCTCTGTCTCTCCCCTCTTCCTCCCGGGCCGTTTGTGATTTGCATGCTTGGACAGTTCTCATCATCTTCACTGTGGCTGAGAGCCGCAACACAGGCTCCAACTATTGATTTTTTTTTTTTTTTTCCTTTCTGTCTCAACCCCACCCGGGTCTGCCCTGGGGGACTTGGGTGGGGTTAGGTATTTTTTAGTTCTCAGGGTCACCCTGGTCAGCCCCACAGGGTGGGTTTTTCTCTCTATTCTGGGGCATGTGTTTCTGTCTACCCTTTGTCCATTCACCTGTATTTGCCTTTTTAAAACTTTCCCTACTGTCTGCACTGCCTGTAGCTCTTGATATTGGATGTGTGTTGCTAAATGGTCTTAGCCTTATTTAGGCCCCATGTTGTAGGTTTATTTAACGTATTTGACCGGCTGGCGACATCCATTCAATTTTCTGTTTAGTTTTTTTTTTTTCACAAGCAGTGCAGGCACGTCCTGAGAAAGCCTTGTTGCTGTCGGGACGTTAAGCAATGTACAATCAATCAATCAATCTTTCTGTCTCAAACGTTGAAGTGAACATAATTTCCTCGACAAAACGCTGTCGTCTGCCAGAGGCGTGGATCATCATATATGTGTATAGTGTCTGTCTGCTGCTGGGGCTCACGAAGATACATATGCTACTTGCTTTGTTGTGATCACTCACCGACGTTTTAATCTTGATCTTTTGTGTGTGTGTGTGTGTGTGTGTGTGTGTGTGTGTGTGTGTCCAAAAGAGGTGGCTAGAAATGAGGGCTTCGGCGGCTCCCTTATGCATAAAGCACAGATCCTCAAGAGCTTCTGTATCTTGCAGGGTCTCTTGAAGATCAGTACCTCTTGCTCGGCAATAGGCAGCCGCATTTGCGTCTGTGCCAGTCAAAAGGAGGGATGCCCCGCTATTTAGAGTTTAATTTTTGCGAAAAAGTGTTTGGCTCCTGGCGACCCTGTAGCGTCACGTTGGCTTCCTGTGTCACGATGGAGGCCAGTCCTTGTCGGTGACAGGCCCCACACGCACTACGTTCACATCTGCAAGCGGCATAGATTCTCATGAGCCCCTGCATGCAGGGGCTCATGAGAATCTATGCCACTTGCTGACTGAAATTGGCTCCCCCGTGTCGCAGCAGACGACTGTCCTTTGTCCGCGAAAGTGTTCTTCGATCTCACAGACTTGGAGGCTGCGTTCCTGTACACGCTAACAGTGGTTGTTTTTCCTCTAGCACTAATAAAGACGGGTCCAGCGCACAATCTGCGCGCTGGTCTGTGACTTTGGCCCTTGCAACTGCAAGCCCGTAAGGTTCGAAAAATCGCAGGCCAGCGCACGAGTATTTTATTTCCTTTTTTTATTTGAAAGTTACGTTTTACTGAAAGTGTGGTACTTTGGCAGTTGTTAGTTTGAGCGGATTGAAAGTTACGTTTTGCTGAAAGTGTGGTACTTTGGCAGTTGTTAGTCTGAGCAGATTGAAAGTTACGTTTTGCTGAAAGTGTGGTACTTTGGCATTTGTTAGTCTGAGCGGATTTAAAAGCGCATCAACTCGTGCTTTTTATGCCTTGCGAAAGTTGAATTGTTTTTGCTGGTTTAGTTCTATCATGCAGAAAAATCCTGCTTCTGTTGCTAATTATCTTTTGCTTATCCAAAACTGATCCAGTTTGAAACTTTGATAGATGAGGTGGCACAAAGATTTCATATGAATTACAATTCTTATACAAAACTGTATCTATGGCCAGAAGATTAATTGGTTCTGTTTCTTGAATCTGTCAGCTGACCCATGTTTCCGACATGGCCGTCTTTGTCTCCATCAGGGTCAATCTTCAGTGGGCTCTCCTGGGGACAGCGTGCCTCCACACGCCGGTAGTGTTCATTTTCCCACCCGGCCCCTCTGGCGCCAGACGTCCCGCTCATCTAAGGGACGCATAGATTTTCATGTGTCCCGAAAACTCTGCCTCTCGCCGGTATGGTTCGTCCTCTTGTGTCGAGAATCGTATCTTTGGTTCTTGGACCGATGCAAAAAGGCCGTCGGGCCGAGGTCGGTTTTAGTTGGCCGTCGCGGCACGAACGTGCGTTGGCCAACTAAAGCCGATCTCGGCCCGAAGGCCTTTGTCACCAGGGCTTAAAGGGGAGAAGAAAAATGTCTCAGCTGTAGGAGACATAGATGGAGGAGTTGAGAGGGTTTCGTCTGCGACTTGTGTGGCACCAAACGCCCTTTGTCACCCCGCGCATTCTCTCACACACTGTGAGGGAGGGAGTCTGTGACCGCTGGCTGGCGCCTTCCCTTGCGTTACTTGACTTCAATTTACCGCTACACTTAGGCACACAGTGTTCATAAATAGCAGTCTGATCTTGCCTAATGTGACGTGCTGTTGTCATCTATCTGTTTTTTGTTTTTACTAGCAGAGTGGCCATCTTGCTTTTAGGAGGCAGCAAAAAGCCATACATCCTGGCGAGCTCGTACAACACTTAACCATAAAGTGAGCCAGAGGCTGGTGTCTGATTCTTCCTAATGTCACATGCTCTGCTATCACGTTGTGTTTGTCGAAATTGTTGCCTTACTGGCAGACTTACAGAGTGGCGATTCGGTGGTGCCATCAGTAGAGACATCAGGCTGTGTCAGTGCTGGTAAAAAGCTATAGACTTGGGTGTGATCCTTTCCAACTGTGATGAATGCTGTTTAAGAACGTCTGCCATTCTGACACACAGACTTGTCATTTTGCGATTCCATGTTTTTCGGTAAGCCAGCAAGAGGCACAGATCCTCATGAGCCCCCGCAGGTTGCGCCGGGGGGCTCATAAGGATCTATGCCTCTTGCAGATGGCAGAAGTGACAGTGTGATGCGACAGTAACAACCATTTAGTGTCGTCGGTAAAGTCTTTTTTCACTAGGATCACAGATTCCTCAATAATATGTGCTGGTCTTTGATTTTGGACCTTGCGGCCGTGGTGGCCCACAGTCTGTGAGATCCGATTGAAGATGGGCCCTATCGGACACAAACAGCAGCAACTAGGGGAAAAGAGCATAGTTCCAAAATCCCCTGACCACCACACGAATTGTGTGCATTTTTCTGTCACACTGATGGAGTGGCTGTGCAGCGCGTAGATATCCGTCGTATTGCGGGGATTTCCGCGGATCGAAGACCTCTTGACTTTCCGCGAATATCTTGTCCGCTGCGTTGAATGAGTGGCAAACATCAACAGCGTATCAACAGGAAATTCGATTTCTGTGATTTCCCTGAGGGTCGGAGACCTGTGACTCGCGCACAAAGCTGCATCATTTGTCGTGCTTCATTTGTCGAGTGTCAGTATAGGTTTCAGTACGTGTGTGTGCTGGTCTGTGATTTTGGACCTTACGGCTCGGGAGAGCCGTAAGGTCCAAAATCACAGACCTGCACACAAGTCTCCTGCTGCCACTCCGTGAGACAGGCTCCTCGTTTGGGTGGCGCCAAACCCACGCGAACAGACAATATAGCAGTAGTGAGTAGGGATTTCCCGTGCACCGTAGCCTCGGTAGCATCTATCACTCGTATACATTGTATATTGATTCGGTGCTATCGCAGACAGTAGTTTCCCATCCTATTTCTGGTATTTTCCGTGGATGTGCTGACTAGGGTTCTTGGCATTGATCTTCGAGGCAGGTCACAGGCAGCCGAGGGCGATTTGACAACTGTTGCAACTAATGCTTGATAGAGCACTGGTTGAAACGGTCCGCAAATCGGCCTCGGTTGCCTGTGGTAAGTAGTGAACCCACTCCAAGGGCACTAAGCGAGTTGAGCTGCAGATTTTGCAGCTGTGCAGAGCACTAGTAGAAGCAATTGCAGATCGTCCCCGGTTGCCTGTGATAAGATGAGAACTCCCGGAAAGGCACTAAATGAGTTGTGCTGCGGGGCTTTACAGTTCTGAATATTGATCTCACTAATCGGGTGACTGACTGGTTGTGAGACGCTGGGGTGCGCAAATCAGTTGTCTAGGTGTTCAAAGCGCCAAGTTTCGAGCCACGAGTACCGTAATAAGGCACGAGTGTCTCATGAGTATCGGTGATTTTGTTTTAAAACTGCTTTTTATGGATCTACCCTAGCTGATGGTTAAACGTATGAGTCGAGCGTGTTGCTGTGAAGAAGGATCAAGTTGCGAGCCATGACCGGAAGTGTGCTGGTATGTGATTTTAGACCTTGGCACATTCTACCCCAGGACCGAAAATTTGAAGTTGCTCTCTGAAGGACTGTATTACAATTTTAGAGACAGGTCGAGCATGATAGTTCATCATGCTCGACACGTCTCTAGAATATGAAGCTATTCTGGCACCATCCTTGAACTATCATGCTCGATCCATGTCTTGCTGTGGTGTGTCGGGGCTGAGTGAGTTAAGGCTTGGAGCTGTAAGGCTTAGGGGTTAGTTGCACGAGGAAGCTTAGCCGTTAGCCGTGCGCCAGCCAATAAGCAAGGTGCTCCGATATAGCACGGCGCACGACTGACCTCGCTCACAATACATCTGGCCTTAGAGATCATACGCCAGCACACTAAGGATTCAAGGGACAGTGCTCTCGGACTGAATAATTGAATGGACTATCCGCAAGGCTATGTTTTGTGTTACGTTTTGGACCCAACACGAAACCTGTAAAAATTGAGCAATGCCTTTGTATCGGTTGACTAAGCAGGGTTTGAGATCATGACTAATATGCGACATTTCTTCAGAAGCAAGTTTTGTGCATTGTGAGATAAGTTTGGATCACCGCCCAAGTTCTCTTGATGATTTGGAGGCATTGTCCTGACTATGACATGACGTATTTACGTGAACATTAATATGAGACATTTGTCTGACGAGCATTGTGAAGGACTATTGACGTGAGGCTGTGGACCCCGCTACAAGAGAAAGGAGGAGTGTGTTTGTGTGTTGACTGTCACCATGTGGAAGCTGCTTTTTCCCCGCTCTTGCAATAAACATCAGTTTTCCACTTTTTCAGATGAAGCCATTCCAAGGATACCACGCCCAAGGTCAGTATACAGGACCTCGTGTCTTGAAGAGAGAGAGAGACACACACACACACACACACACACACACACACACACACACACACACACACACACACACACACACCATCACACACACACACACCATCACACACGCACAGAGCGTGCCTTAACACTTTTCATTCGGACACACTACTGCTTGAAATTAATTTGACTATGATAGTGCAAGGATGATGCCAGAATATCTTGGCGCCTGTGGCGCTATGCTATTCTGGCACCACCCATGAACTAAAATGGTTGATCTCTCACCTAATCTAATGTAGCAATCAGAAGACACATCACAAATCACAACTTGAAAAAATCAGCCGAAGAATGTACTGGGTTACGGCTTCAAGTACACTGCAACTAGAAGCAAGAGGCATGGATCCTCATGAGACCCAGTAGATGCGGGGACTCATAAAGATCTATGCCTCTTGTTGGTCCCACCTATATCTATGTTCCTCCTGTACATAAGTACGGTTTTACGCGTTGTTGAATGGCAGATCCGATCGGAGACGTAATTCACAGCCAGTGGCAATTACATTATTAACCCATATCATACCGAGGCTAAAGGCTTCCAATTTGTACACTGCCATATGCAAGCTACATTATATTACTGACAGATGAAGATAAAGACCAATGGCTTTAATTCAAGGGTAGTACCAGAATAGCTTGGCGCCTAGAAAGCTATTGGGGCTCGGGAAGCTGAGGTCATCGCGTCAGTCGTGGCGGCAATCGTGAGGATACGGGACTAAGCGCTCATAGGGAAATCTCTGTTTTTGTAATGTCAGGAAAGTCCTGATGTGCTGTAAGCAATAACAGCAAGTCATGCCATCACTAGGAAACCGCTCACCAGAATATGTTTTTGTTTGTTTCCAAAGAGGAAGAAACATGAAGAAAAACGCGTCGAAACACTATTTCGCTACTATCTGATGACTACGGTATCCTCATAAGATGGAGGCTGATGCGCCGACGCTGCTTGGCAACGCGGGGAACTTCCCGAGCCCTATTCTGGACTACCCTTGAACAATTTTAGTCAAACTTATTTCACATACTGGTGTATTCCGCATGGGTTATGGGTTAAGAGGTTTTGTGCATCGATGGAGACGCGCATGAGGATGAAGCTCTCTATGTTTAGAAGTCTGAACCGGCGTTGGGGTGGCGTAAACTGTGAATAAAGACTCTGGCACCTTCGCAGCAGACCGTCTGATTTCTGTGTAATCTGTTTTCAGCGGGCAGCGGGCAAGACATGACGATTTCATCCCTCACAATGAACGTGAGTATACTATCTTCCACATTTTTCTTCTTCTTATAGGTATGAAGTGCATCTTTTCCCTCTTGTGTGAACTTTATTCCAAAATGGCTGCCTTTTGCTGCTCAGTTCCCCACCTTTTCACCCCGCCCATTACAGTTATGGACCCTTTACAGCGCATTTGCTGTCATGGTTATCGTACTTAACCTCTTGACTGCCGAGAAAAAGTGAACGCAATCCAGCCGCAAGAGGCATTGATCCTCATGAGCCCCCGCAGTTGCGGGGGCTCATGAGGATCTATGCCTCTTGCTGACACTCTTTGAATCGATTTCTTTTTGGACGGCTTGGGCTTTTTGGGGCGTTGCCGGAATTACTGCAGACTGCAGAAACACAATCTGCTTCAGCTGGCAGCGAAGGGGTTAAGCATAAGCACAGGACATCAATTTTGGCGCCAAGGCTGAATTTAAGATGCTGGAATGTGTCCGTGCCCGACGCTGACGTCAGTGTCTGCAGGTTTGTGATTTTGGACGTTACAGCTAAACTCATTCAGCCCGACGGCCGTATTTCCCCAATTTTGGAGGCGTCGTCTAATGACTGCACCAGTTGCAGGAGATGGATCGACCATGATAATTCAAGGGCAGTTCCAGATTAGCTTGGCGCCGACAGGCGCCAAACTAATCTGGCACTCCCTTGAATTATCATGGTCGACCCATCTCCTGCAGTTGTGCGTCAGGGTTGAGTGCGTTAAAGGTGTAAGGCGAAACATCACACACAACAACACGTGTACAGTCTGCTCAATATTTGGCAAGAAATTACTGGATTGTTTTGGTCGGCTGGCCGTTGGATTATTTCATCATGATGTGGAGTCGGAGTTCCAGACAGTTCATTGATCTGGTTCACGCACAGTCCCGTAGTGCCAGGCATCATCTCCTTACCATTGAGTAACTCCTCCACTGCAGGTGAAGTGCAAACACGAGCCAACTGTAAAAGGCAAAGGTCAGGAACATTGACACATAGAGGCGCCAGCAAGAGGCAGAGATCTTTATGAGACATGCATCCTTATGAGCCCATGGGCTCATGAGGATATATGTCTCATGAAGATCTTTTGTTAGTTTCCTCGTCACTTTTTCACTGCAGGAAAGGTGTTAAACTTTCCACACATGACAAAACAAATCAGCATTTTTGCTCAGCATGGCGTTTTAAACCTTCAGTTAATCTTGAATTCAGCTTGGTGACAATTCATGAGTGATATACCAATACACATTATTACTGGTATTTATGCAGAGTATGCATGCAAATGAGTACGCTGTATATGTACATGAATTGGTTCCTGTGCTTTTCAGTTAGTTGCCCCCCCCCCCCCACCCCCACCCCCCGTTTTATGGCAAACCAGCATTAGATTGTATCAGCTTTATATTTTAATTTTGTTTTATTATCAAGTGAACTTGAAATTGAATATTATGGACAATAAGCTACCATAATTTGTGTGTTCATTTTCCTCAGAAAATTATTGTTTCTGTTGTAATCCATCACCTCAAGCATTTTTCATCCTTTCCTATTCATGCTGTTATTGTAATGAATGTTGGAGAGATGGTGCTGCGTTTGTTTTGTGGATTGCCCTGGAGTTCTCAGATGCTTCGGTATTAAGCATGAAGCTCGCGCACTGACAACAGAGCCAGATTGGTTGACCCCCCTCGATTCGCTACAACGGAGCCAGACTGTTTGAGCCCCCCTCGATTCGCTACCGCTGATCAGCATTAGCTAGTCGAGGAGAGACAACTAGTGTGAGTTGGCCCTTGCACAACATTGTGCAAACCATCTAAGACCAACGTAATATCCAGATGATGTTTTACTCATTGGGGCCGCGCTTTTGTGGCCCGGTTTGACAAATAGGTAGATCCCCTCTTTTCTAATACAAAAATCAGGTTAAGAAAAATGCTTTCCCCATTTATCAAATAAAATTTGTTCTTTTTTCAGTTCCAGATCTTTGCTTCCTTTCTTTTATCTGTTTCGAGTGCAATTTTGCACTGGTTTATATGTAGCGACTTGCATTATAGTCACATCTTACAGTAGGAGTAGCGACCACAAGCCGGCAGCATTCCGTCCAGAAAGAAGACAGCAATGCATGTTTTCGGTTATGTCTGTTGCGTGTGGTTTTGGTGGTTCTCTCTCACAGTCTCGTGTTTTGATGGATGTGCATGATGCAGGCTGTTTGACGGTTACGCTGACTGTTTTTTTTTTTTTTGTTGTTGTTTTCCCCCTCTCTCTCTCAGTCAGTGTTATCTGACTTTACGTTTGTGTGTGTGCTGAAGCCGTGTTGCCTTTCCTTCTTTGATCTTCGACTCTGTCTCTTCTCTTTGTTATCTCTCAATTAATCCTTTGGCTGTCAGTAGCGCTTTTTATCGAGATTTCCGACAGGAATCATGGCGACAGAAAGCGCTACCGACAGCCAGAGGGTTGAAAGAAAGTCGGCAGCACGGTTTCTGCGCAGCAGTCGGGCACCTTTTGCAGACTCAGCAGAAATCACCTTTTCAAAGAGTAAATGGCTCATGTTTCCGACTAGATGATGTTCGGAAATCAGAAGTGGGTCCAAACTTCAGGTGTTTCGACAAAAACAGCGGATTAAAAACACGGCCAAACATGCGATATCTCATGTTTGGCCTGGCTTTATAAAATCCACTGTTTTCATCAAAACACGTGTTGTCTTTGACGGAGCAGGCTTCCTTGGCATTGTTTCAAGGCAAGTGCCTGATTAGCTTGGTGCCTTTAGGCACCCATCTAACCTGGCAATACCCTTGAAATGTCATGACTGATTCATCTGGCACAGTCAGCAGTGAAAAGAAACAAAATGAAAGATTTTCTTTGTGGTCTGTCAGACTAATCTAATTAACTTTTGAAGTTTTCAAGAGAATCAAACTGGCTCACTGAACAATGGACTGAGCAATAGAAGCTGACAAGGACACAGAGAACTAATTAGACAGCCCAGTTTTTGATCATTCATTGTGCTTTTCAGTGAAAGTTGGTTACGTCCTGTCCGTTCGAATGAAACTTTATACTTAGAAAAGAAAATGCAAATTGATACGTGGGGTGGGGGGGGGGGGGGGTACTAGGTCTCTTTTAATTTAGTGGTATTGAACTTTAGTTAAATTACAAAGACTGTGCTTTGATTAACATCAAAGACAGTTGGCTTGGAAATCATTTTACAGTTGGAAGTTTGGACTTTGTGATTAAAATGACATTATTTGTAAAAGCACGATCCAGATGTGATATGCTAAATCAAGTCAGTGTCACCCAGATGTCATGTGCTGAAGTCCAGAAAGATGTCCAGACTTTAGATTTGATTGTAGACATGCTGGCGTGTGCCTCGTGCCTTGCCTGATGACGCGTGTGGTTGGTTGTGTGATGTTGGTTGACTTTTGATGCCTGACCCTGTCTCTTGTGTTCTCTTGCCGCCGTGGCCACCAGGGATTTCTGACTATGCGGAAATTGTGGAGGAAGAAGGAGACTATAGCACGCCTGACGGTAAGGATTACAGCAATAATGTAGAGGTTCATTTACATGTTGATGTGTTTAACTCATTCAGCCCCGACACACCACAGCAAGACATGGATCGAGCATGATAGTTCAAGGGTGGTGCCAGAATAGCTTGTCGCCAATAGGCGCCAAGCTATTCTGGCGCCACCCTTGAACTATCATGCTCGATCTGTCTCTAGAATTAACCATTTGCCTTCTAGAACTCGATGACTTCCATTCTGTGGAATAGAAGTCATTTAGCTGTGGGAGGCAAAAGGTTGAACAGTACAAAACAGACATTTCCAGGCGGTGGTACCTTCCTCCCAGTAAGCAAAAGGCCATCGGGCCGATGTCAGCTGCGGTGGGCCCGCGCACGATTGTGCGCGGGCCCACAGTTGTTGAAATATAAGCCTGATGGCCTCTGCGCACAGGACTGTGCAGAGCTATCCTGATTTGTGTCGTGATTTTGGATCTTAAACTCAAGGCCGCGTTGTCTGAAATCACAGATTATCACGTGTTTTTTTTTAACCCCCCCCCCCCTCCTCCCACCAACCCCCGAAACTACTCTCACTACAACCGCCAGCACCACCACCCCCTCACCCGACCTCTTTCCTCATGTCTTAACAGGTCAACAGCAAATAGCAAAGCAAACCTTCCACCCACAAGAGGCATAGGCGTACACAGGGGCGGAGGTGTTGGGGGTGGGGGGGGGGCATGCTTGGTTTTGTTGAATTTATTACAATAGTTAATAAAGTTACTGGTGGATGCAGCTTTGGGGTAGTGGAGAAATTACTAAAAAGTGATCAGTTACATTTGAGAAATGATTTTATCCCATCTTTCTGCTTAAAAATAAATGATTTGGGGTAAGGCAATACCCTTGCCCCCACCAGTATGCCAGAAAGTTAGGAAAATATTTGCAAAGCTTTCGCGAGCAAGATATCATCAATTTGACAAGCTCATTTAGATCTGTTGACTCACACTGGTTATCTCCCTCACATTGCTACTGCTGATCAGTGGTAGTGAATCGAGGGAGACAACCAGTGTGCAGTTGACTGTGAGGACCAGCTATGGGGAGTTTAACCCATTACATCCTGCAGACGAAATCGTCGTTTTTTTTAGATATCCTTTGAGGTCTACGTCACTATCCTGGAGACGGATCGACTGTGACCATGATAGTTTAAAGATGGTGGCACCAAGCTATTCTGACACCGCCTTTGAACTTTCATGGTTGAACCACATTCTGCCATAGCACGTCAGGGCTTTATGAGTTAATGGCAGACAGGATCGATCTTTTCCAATTTCGGCCCCGCCAGCTGTCCGCCAGAGAAGCCAATAGATGGCAAGGGGGATAATTTGATTGTCTGAGAATGGGGATCATGGGGAAATGGAAGATTGACAGCCCTTTGAAGTGGGGAGGGGAAGTGACTGCTGGCATAGATTGTCTCCCCTCCCATTTCAGTTACTCCACTACACCATTTTGCTCGAAATATTTGTGGGCTGCCAAGAGCTTTCACCCTGCTCTCTGTTCTAAGTATACAGGATTGGACTGTTTTTTTGTTTGTTTAAAAAGTGGGTAATAGTAACTGGTTTACTCGAACTTTTAATTTTTCTCCTCTTTTTTTTTTTGGTTGTAGAAAATTGGGGTATTGCTTTCATATATGTTTATGTCCTTAAAAGATTAACTCTGTCTTACGTTGCTACGGCTTATTTTAATTTTGTTTATTTTTTCTGTGTGTCATGTAAATGTGTTGTGGCAATGCTTGTTTATTATTTAGGTATCCAAAACTCTCGTCTGACCCGCGAAAAGTGTAAGTGGTTCGAGAAATACAAGGCATGGCCAGCATCGCGATAAAGAATCGCACAGTCTTGTGGAAACAATGCTAGTAGTTCATAGTTCTCTGAGAATCGTATATTTATCTGGATGACAAGTGTCGCTCTTTATGTAGATCCTAGCTTTTGAATGCTCCGTCTTGTCTTGATGACTATAGTTTAAACTTACCATGCAGCGAAAGATGGATGGACGTTGATAGTTCAAGGGTTGTGCCTGATGAACTAGGTGCCTGTGGTGCCAAGCTGATCAGTCATGACCCTTGAACTATCATGGTCAATTCATATCGTGTTATATGTAGTGGGTAAAGGACACCACCCAAATTTGGGCACCTGTCACAATGACTTGAATGAAGTTGTATGTGTCTGTAACTTTATGTGGTACCTGTCATCTCTGTTCCTGCGTGTTTGTTCTCAGACAAGAAGACCTGTAAGTTTATCTACATCGATAAAGCATGAGCCTGCAGTATTTGCTCAACCTCTCTTGGGAATGTGTAAATATATGGTTGTTCTACTAATCATAATTCTATCATAAATCTGCTCACATGCGAGATTTTCTGGTTCGCAGTCTTTCTGATTAACCCATTCAGCCCTGACGCACTACAGCAGGAGATGAATCGACCATGATAATTCAAAGGTAGTGCCAGATTAGCTTGGCGCCGACGAGATGGATCGACCTTGATAATTCAAGGGTAGTGCCAGATTAGCTTGGCGCCGACAGGTGCCAAGCTAATCTGGCACTACCCTTGAATTATCATCTTCGATCCATCTTCCTGCAACAGGTACGTTAAATGACGCCTCCAAAGTTGGGAAATACGTGCGTCAGGCTAAATGAGTTAAAAAAGCGCAGATGTGGGTGTAACTGTAACTTTTCTGTATCTGCCTTACTGCAAGTCAGCAATAAATTGGCACACATTAGTTATATTCAAATGAACAGTTACTTAATTAGAGGTGCTTATTTTATTTCAAGTGCTAGATGGTTAAAAAGTATATCGCATATAGGTAAATTAGTTTAGTGTGTGTGTGAGAGAGAGAGACACTGGTTGTCTCCCCTTATTCACTGCTGCAACAACTGTGACTCAAGGGAGGCAACCAGTGTGTGTGTTAGCATAAAGTGATGCAGTTTTATTTTTGTTTATGTACTTTGTTGATCAAAATTTTATGGAGTGTTAATGAGGTAATTAGCAACTGTGTGTTTGCTTGTAGTGTGATTTGTTGTGAGCATCATGTTCCAATGTAGACTATTTTAAAGCTGCCACTTTTCTCCTCTCTCAGTCTGTCTTCTGCTTTCCTGTTCCTAGTCATGAATCATACTGTAAGAGTACCATGTTTAATTGTAGAATTGCAAATTTCATAAATTAGCATGACACTCTTGCAGTTCACAATTTCATGATACATTTGTAGAAATGAACACATTCAGACCTTCATCCTGTTGTTGACATCTTCTCTCTTAGTTTTTTATAACTATTTTTTCCTGAGTGATTAATTACCACAACACTATGAATTTCCATTTAATTTGTCAGTACTATTCATTCATTCATATCATTCATAACGTTTATGATGTTTTGGTTTCTTTCTTTATTGTGAGGCTGTATTAATTAAAATTCAAGATTTGCACATATTAAAAATTTTGACCAAGGTGAATCTGGAAATTCTTTTCAAAGTCCCTGCATATGCTTGTAAATTTGTGTTCTGCCCTGCAATGTTAGATCTTTTGGTTTTAAGCCACAATTCCAAATTCGCAGACAAACGCGGTGTATTCTTAACTCTTTGACTGTGGGTAGCACTTTTTGTCAAGTTGATACTGGCAGGAATCAGCTCGACAAAAAGCGCTACCCACAGTCAAGGGGTTAACAATTAGCCTTCACTTTTTTTTGGTTTACCTGAACATACCGCAAATGGGATGACTGCATATATCTCTGTGACTGACACATTTTAACAATGCTCTAAAGATGTATACTTTGTGTACAGACTGACATTGCCCCCCTGAAACTGTTGCGTGCTGGGCTGTGACTTAGGACCTCATGTCCTATGACCCGTGAGGTCCTAAGTCACAGACCAGCCCACATTTCGCACCTTGCGTATTTGTCCTGTTGTGGCAAAAGTGTGCTCTTGATTTGTAATGAGGCCTAACTCCATGTACATGTATATTATTCCTCCCTGCCCTGTGTCTGTAGTCTCTAAATGCATGGCTAGATGGTTTGATTGTAAACATGACACAATCGTTTCAACATCGCTGTAGTGTCTGAAGTTAATCTTTCATTACAAGGATGGGGGTGGAGTGGAGGGGGGGGGGGGGTGGGGGGAGGAATGATAAGGAAACGAAATAGGTTGCTACTTCTACTTTAATGCCAAGAAGCTCACTTTTTCGTGTTTTGTCTTTTGTAATGGGGGTGGGGTGGGGGGGGGGGGGGGGGGGGGGGGCGGGGGCGGGGCATGACCTATTTCACTGACCTGCTGTGAGGGCCAGTGGTAAAAATTAATTTCCAGATTAATCAGTCAGAATTATCAGTTTGATCAACATGTACTTTGTTGTTTTAATTCACAGCTAACACCGACATGCAGCGAGTTTCAGCACGGATGAAGTATAATTGATCTTTCTACATATATTGATAAAACAAGAACCCTTTGGCTGTCAGTAGCACTTTCTGTCATGATAACTCCTGCTGGAATTGTCGTGATTAAAAGCATTACCGACCGCGACTGAACAGCTGTGGAATCATCGCCCAAAAACGCAAACGACAAAGGATTTACTGGTACTGTGTACATGCACAAGGGGGTTAGATTACACTTGTTGACAAGGAAAATGCTGCTGGTCAGTAGACTATAAGTCTGTTGTGTTGGGTGTGCAGCTCGTGATTACGAGATCCAGCGAGACCACATCAAGCTTGTGGAGATTCTGGGGGAGGGCCAATTCGGTGACGTCTACAAGGGCATGTTTTTCGACAGGGTGAGATTTCTTACTTGCCGCCATTCTAATCCTGTGGCTGTCAGTAGCGGTTTTGTCATCGCGACAAAATCCTCTTCTGACAGCCAAAGGGCTGGCTAATAAGATATGTGCGATTAGCAGTGATTTTTGCCGCAGACCTGCAAACAACTTGTGTAAAGAATGTTTTTCCGTTTGTTTTTTTGCTGTTGGGAGGGAGGTGGGGGGGGAGGGGGGGGGGGTGTTGTAAATATGAAGGGAACAGGAGAAACTTTTGTACATTTCCATACATTTTGGTATTGTGGTGGTGTTTCTATTGCAGGAAGGAATGCAGGTGCCAGTGGCAGTCAAAACCTGCAAGGAGACGAGCGAAGAAACTATGACAGAAAAATTCCTTGAGGAAGCATGTAAGTAGGGGTTAAAAGGCGAACAAAGCCCTTGAAAAACAGTTCAGTGCATACACACTGCATGTTGTAGTTCTTAAACTTAGCCCATTTTAGACATGATGCTTTAGGATATGCGACATTATGGTATGATCTTGATGGGACATTGCTGCAAAGTTAACATCATGTGTGTTCGCTGTGTTGAAGAATCAGATTTAAATTGTTTGTACGTATATGTGTGTGCTTTATTGGGAAACCTGAACCCATTTAAGTCTCGGGCCGCATTACCCAAATTTGGAGGTGTCGCCAAACAACTTGTGTACCAGTTCCAGGAAGCGCCAAGCTAATCTGGCACTACCCTTGAATTATCATGGTCATTCCATCTCCTGCTGAAGGGCGTTGGGGCTAAATGGGTTAATACCATTCGTTTCTTGCAAAACAGTTGGTTGCTGAAAACAGGTTCTACTGAATGAATACATTTAATGTCTGGTTCCAAGTTCTTATCTTTATTTGCTGCCTGTCAGATTTAGTCACAGTTGACTTTGTCTGGAAATTTTGCTTTTATATAACATTTTATATGCTTGGTGACTCTGTTTCCCAGATATTATGCAGCAGTTTGATCACCCACACATTGTCAAACTGATTGGGATCTGCTCTGACACACGGCCGGTCTGGATCGTCATGGAACTGGCGAAACATGGAGAGGTAGGGCTTTCACGTCTTAGTTTATCTTTCAATGTTTGTTTAGTTGTGCTTTTCATTTTGCTTTGCAGTAAAGCTGTAAATAATAAAGACAGTTTGGTATTTTTATGCACCCATTGCTTGGGGGGTTGGTTTGGGGGGGTGGGGCGGCTTGTATTTTAGATGATTGTCACGACTAGGGAGGGACAAACGAGATTGAAAGATAGAATAGAAGTAGAACCCCCCAAATGTCCCGACTAAAGAGAGACGAGAATGAAGGTTAGGAGTAGAAGAGAGGAAAGAGATAGATAAAGAACCCTAGCGTCTTGCCTCAAGACAGGTAACAGCTCAGCACAAGCAACACAACACATTTACTTTACATGTACACTCACTCTTTATTACTTATTACACTAACTATCCCCCCTTCCTTCCTTCCCACACTTCCCACTGACACTTCTCCTCCCTGCCCCCTCCTCCCCTCCCCCTCCCAGAAAAAAAGAAAGAAAAGAAAAACAAAAGGAAAAAAAACTAAACCAAGGTTAATACTACTTCCACAGCATCAGCATTGCATCGAGTGGTGGAAACAAGCACTCCCCCACGCTATGCAGCACTGTTGCTCCACAATAACAATAAAAGTCAGGTTACAGTCCTCCGAACTGATGCTGAAAAAAACGTCCTTTACAACGTACTGTTCATATACAAGAGTCATGGAACTACACCAAGACAGTGAGTAATGGAAAGCTGAATAAGAATGGGACCACCGTGGTGAGTCGACGACCGCCTGTGGATCCCTCCCATCCGGCTTCCTTTAGCTTCGCGGGTCTTCTTTCTCTCTCTCTCTCTCTCTCTCTCTCTCTCTCTCTCTCTCTCTGTTTCCCTGGCGCTTGGTTTGGTTGCAATGGCAGCTTCGGCAGTACAGATGACCGCGCCCCTTCCACGCTGACACCTGGTCTAGCGAGGCGTGGTTGGTCCCGATGCCCTTCGGCCCTCCAACCGGTCCCGACCCTGAAAACGAATGCAAAACAAAAGCAGGATCCTAAACGGCCTCGTAAGTAACGTAAACCAGTGGGTCGTTAAAACAGCTAACCTCCCATACCCACCCTGCTTGGTTTACAAAAACACTACCACTAACCGTTCAAGCATTCGACCATCGCCCATGTGACACGTGCTCTCCAAACCACAAATTACACAAAAACCAAAACAATGAAAGTTCTCAAACATATAAAAGCCTTCCTAACATTCTCTGCACTTTCACAACCAGCCAATACAACATCTCGCTAAACAGTTAAAAATAACTCATAATTAGACAGAACCAAACCAATAATGTCAAAACAATACTTCCCCTTTTCCACCCATCGCGTTCTCCCCTCCTTTCCCCCCTCACGATACTTCTAGCCCTAACACATAGTACAAACCACCCATAACAAACAAGACAAAACATCCGCACGCGGTTTTTTTAAGCACTTGCCTCCTCTGCGACTCGTCACAACGCCACCACCCGTAGGCAAAACAACCCCAGTCTCCGGCCCCCAATTACTCCGGGACTGGAACGGCGCTGTGTCACCGACTCTCACAGACGGTCCGTCACTGACTCCCAACAGTCAGCTAGGCAAGACAACTTGGTCCAACCGAGTACAGCTGCTATCTAAAATATCACCCCCTTGCTCCCGACAAGGTAAACTCTGCAGTGAACACACTGCTACATCCACTAGCGCGCCCCGCACGTGCAAAACAAAGAACACTAACCCGTCTCTACCAACTTGTAAACAACTCACTATCCCTGCGTGACCGGTGCTTCGGTAACTTTCGACTACCACTGTCAAAACAGTCACTAACCATGACAATGATGATACTTTACCTCAAAACTTGGTGTGACAAACCAAACATGTACACTGCTAGTGTGAGTTACTTTAACTGTGTGTTGTAACTGTCTTTTCTAAGCGTGTTTCTTTCTCTGTTGGTTCTTCTCTTTACAGTTTTTGCGATGGACAAAATTATAATTTTGCTGGTAGGCCCTTTGCCCTTAAACCCTTTCGAAACTGAGAAAAACTGAGCATGATCCCACTGCAAGAGACATAGATCCTGATGAGCCTGCGCAGTAGTGGGGGCTCATGAAGATCTATGCCTCTTGCTGACTTCACTTTTTATCCATGTTTCTTTGACACCTGTGGGTCTTTGACCTTGAATTTACAGTGATTCCAAAAACACAATCTTTGTTGACTGGCAGTAAAGGGGTTAATTTCTGAATACCAATAGTGTCATAGTCCCGCTACCTCCCAGAATTCATCATGGTCGAACGTTTTGTGTGAGTAGATGCGAGCGTACCTGCAGAACAACAAACCACGACTGGACCTGGTCATGCTGATTATGTATGCGTACCAGCTGAGCACCGCTCTCTCTTACCTGGAGAGTAAGAAGTTTGTACACAGGTAAGTCTTGTTTGTTCTCTCTCTTTCCCTTCACTCCCGCCGTGAGATGGCCTTAGTTGCCTGCTCGGCGTTAAACCCAAATAACTAACTCTTTCCTTCACTCACTCTTTCTCTCTGTGTATCTAAAATATCTGATCGAAAATATTCAAAACATAGACATTTACGCATCCATTATGAATTTTTAGTTTGTGTACCATGCCATTACATGTTTTCTGGCTGAGGATCTTTTGCTTATGGGTATGACTCTTTGTGTGCAGGGACATTGCGGCACGAAATGTACTGGTGTCAAGCCACGACTGCGTCAAGCTCGGAGACTTTGGCTTGTCTCGATGGGTGGAGGAGCAGAGCTACTACAAAGGTTTGCGCACACACTGACTCTTCTCAGTACTGCTGCCACTTCTGATTTTCTGACAGAATGAACATATTATCCCTTACTGTTTGTCCATTGTTCTGTTACTTTAGATTTCTTACAAGAAGAACATTAATCCTTATCATTCGGAATACACCAGTGTGTGAAATAAGTGTGACTAAAATAGTTCAAGGGTAGTGCCAGAATAGCTTCACGCCTCTAGGCGCCAAGCTATTCTGGCACTACCCTTGAACTAAAGCCATTGGTTTATATCTTTATCTGTAAGTAATATAATGTAGCTTGCATACAACAGTGTACAAATTTGAAGCTTTTAGCCTCAGTATGATATGGGTTAATAAGGTCTGTGCAGTTAGACCGCAAGTCTACTACTTGTAAGTTTGTGCCCTTGAGCATCTACAGCTGGTACACAGACTTTAACCCTTTGGCTGGTCATTGACTGTTTACAAATATAGTCATTATCATGTGAACCACAAAATGCATAGAGAAAAAGAATGCTCAGACCTTATGTGTGTTTAACTCTTTTACTGTCCGTAGTACTTTCAGTCGAGGTTATTCCTGTAGGAAATTAGCAAATCAGGTCTGTATAACAAGGTACAGCCAGTTAACATTTAACCCCAGCGACCACATTTCTCCCAGGCCAGCTATCCCATTTAACCCCAACGGCTGCATTTTGGAGACGTACGTCATGAACATGCACGGCATGCAGGAAATGGATTGACCATGAATTCAACTGTAGCGTCAGATTAACTTGGTGCCTGATGGCGCCAAGCTAAATTATCATTACCCTTGAATTATCGTGCTTGATCCATCGCCTGCTGTAGTGCATCGGGGCTAAATAGGTTAAGTAATACTGTGATAATAATTGGTTTTGCAGCATCCAAAGGGAAACTACCCATCAAGTGGATGGCACCAGAGTCTATCAACTTTCGCAGGTTTACCACAGCCAGTGATGTGTGGATGTTTGGTAAGGATAACCAACTGCCTTTCTTGTAGAGACAATAAACTAATATTTACTAATATTTACTTAATGTCTTACTTTGCACCCATTGATTTTGTGCTGGTGTTTTGATTTTGGACCCAACTGCTCAAGACCATTAGATGCAAAGTCACACACTAGCATGCATTCATGCATATGTATGTGTTGGATACAGAAATTACAATTACAAAGCATTACAATTTACAACAAATTCATTTCTGACATGAAAAGAAAAGGGGAGACTGCCAGTGCTAATATTTTAGGAAGGTTACAAAGTAAAGTAGGTTAAAGCACTGTCAGGGGAGAGAAATGTGCATGATCGACCAGTGATCATAGATCTACTGTGGCCAAAGCACAAAAAAAAAACAAAAGAGATAGGAAAGAGAGGGGGCGCTAAGAAAGTGACTGAAAGCAATGCATATGGAAGCCCCCCCCCCCCCCGAAGGGGGGCATATCACATATCCACTGTTCCAGCCACTCGGTGCATGGAAATTTAAATCTAGGTCCCCCAAGGGGGGGTCCAGATATTTAGCCGGTGTGGACAGCTGTTTCGGTCTTGGCGACCTCTTCAGCACACCATCGGCAACACTGGAGGAGGCAGGAAATTCTGCCACAGTAAATTGTGGTTGTCATTGCTTCAGCACACCATCGGCAACACTGGAGGAGGCAGGAAATTCTGCCACATTAAATTGTGGTTGTCATTGCAGGTAGGCAGAATTTCCTGCCTCCTCCAGTGTTGCCGATGGTGTGCTGAAGAGGTCGCCAAGACCGAAACAGCTGTCCACACCGGCTAAATATCTGGACCCCCCTTGGGGGACCTAGATTTAAATTTCCATGCACTGAGTGGCTGGAACAGTGGATATGTGATACGCCCTCCTTCGGGGGGGGAGGGGGGGGGGCTTCCATATGCATTGCTTTCAGTCACTTTCTTAGCGCCCCCTCTCTTTCCTATCTCTTTTGTTTTTTGTGTGCTTTGGCCACAGTAGATCTATGATCACTGGTCGATCATGCACATTTCTCTCCCCTGACAGTGCTTTAACCTACTTTACTTTGTAACCTTCATTTCTGACTTGTTTGTACACTGTGAAATAGAATAAATGCTATGCAAGTAAAAGGCCTAAAAAAGTATGCCCCAAAAAAAATAAAAAATTTGCATATATTTTGTTTAAAAATTTTGTTATTAGCATGCCGTCATCCCACCACCCCCATCACCCACCCCGACCCCCCCCCCCCCCCCCCCCCCCCCCCCCCACTTTCCCTTTCAGAGCTTGACCATTTGGCTAAATTTGATTTCTTTAGACAGTTGCAAGCTGTAACAATAACATCTTTTGTCCTCTCTGTAGGTGTGTGTATTTGGGAGATCCTGATGTATGGAGTGAAGCCATTCCAAGGGGTGAAAAACAATGACGTCATCGGCAAGATAGAGGCTGGGGAGCGACTTCCCCTCCCCGTGGGTTGCCCCCCCTCCCTGTACAATCTGATGTGTGTTTGCTGGCAGTATGAGCCCTCCAAACGCCCGTCCTTTGCTGATCTCAAAACCTGGCTCTAGTGAGTACAGCTAGAAACCATTTTGAGCAACCTCTTCTGCAGGAAAAGAGTGCTCTTAACTCATAACCCATGTCACACTGAGGTTAAATGCGTCAAATTTGTACACTGCCATATGCAAGCTACATTATAGTACTTACAGATAAGGATATAGACCAATGGCTTTAGTTCAAGGGTGGTGCCAGAACGGCTTGGCGCCTAGAGGCGCCAAGTTGTTCTGGCACCACCCTTGAACTATTTTAGTCAAACTTATTTCACACAATGGTGTATTCCGAATGTGTTAAACTCCCAGAATGAAATGACTTCCATTCGCTAGAATGGAAGTCATTTCATTCAGGGAGTTCAAATTAAAAAGACATGCTCTCTCAAGGAAAAAGAGCTAAAAGCGTCAGCTGTTTGTTAACCGTTTTCATCCTGTAACATCCATTGCTTGAAATAAACTTGACTGATAGTTCAAGGATGGTGCCAGAATAGCTATTCTGGCAGCCCCCTTGAACTAAACCAGTTGATCTATCTCCTAATCTGTATTGTAGCCTTCATGGGACAATAAGCAGATTTTACAAACTCGGCCTCAGGATCAGTTTAGGTGGCAACAGCTGTTGTGCTATGCTGGTATGGATTGTAAAATCCCCATCGCTAAGGAGCAATGCGGACATATAACTGGATGTTGTTTATTCAGTGTAACTTGTGAGAGGTAACTGTTTTAATGGATGATTCTGTTTGGTTGTTGTACAGTGAGATTTTAGAAGAAGAGAGATATCGACAGACGGAGGAGATGCACAGAGACAATCGCCGGGTACAAGCAATATCTTGGGGTAAGTTTACAAGCTTCATTGATTATTAAATCGATAAACAGTTCACTTGCGGCAGGGGACCCGAAACGTTTTTTTCTTATAACCGAAGTTTGTTGTAATCAAAGTCATCTACAACTGCAAGTGTGGTCAGGACTTTAAAAAAAAGTGTGGTTATATCCGACTTGAATTACGGTAAAGCCTGGTCTTTTAGCAGCCTCCTTGTTTTGCAAGAAAAAAATTGTTTTAACAGAAAGGTGCTCACTCAAGAGAACTCAGGGTGGTGCCTGAGGCGCCGAGCTATGCTGGCCCCACCCTTGAACTGAAACAGTTGATCTGTCTCCTAATCAGTAATGCAGCCTTCATAGGACAAGAAGAGAATTTCACAAAAGCAGCCTCAGAATGAAAGGGGTTAATGACCATCATTAAGGTGGCTACAGATAGGTGGTCTCTCGTGAGGGTGGGAGCTCCAAACAGGTTCAGCTGTCTGTCCAACCCATTTAGCCCCAACACTAGAGCAGGAGATGAATCGACCGTGATAATTCAAGGGTAGCCCTTTTTTGCCCTGAGACCCCGCATCAGCAGATGGATTGATCATGATAATTCAAGGGTAGAGCCAGATGAGCTTGGCGCCTTCCGGCAACATAGTCGTTGGGCAACACCTCCAAAATTTGAGAAATGGTACCTTGGGGCTAAAAGGGATAGACGCTACTCTTGAATTATTAATTATGCTCAGTCCATCTCCTCCTGCCAATGTTACATAGTCGTTAAGCGACGCCTTCAAAATTTGGGAAAAGCAGCCTTGGGGTTAATGGGTTATGCAAAGTTGCATGTGTTTAGACCATAGGCTAACCCTTTCACTTCTAGTTGAAATAGATTGTGTTTTGGAATTCTTTGTAAATTCAGTGTCGGAGATATTAGAATAACATGGATACAAAGTGGTTTCAATACACAAAGTGGTTTCAGCAAGAGGTATTGATCCTAACTGCGGGTTCTCATGAGGTTCTAAACCTCTTACTGTTGGGTGTTGTTTTGTTTTTCTCAGCAGTGAAGGGTGTTGTCAGAATGAATGGAAAGGTTTGACAGTGATCACAGTTCAAACCACGGACTAGCCAAACTATTTCCTTCCTTCCTTTGCAGCTGGGTCTGATGGCTCTGATGAGCAGCCGCCACCCCCCAAACCAGCCCGGCCACAATACCCCATGTCCCCCACCGGCTCCACACCCAACCTCGCCGCCAACAGCAGTCTGGGGGTTGTGGCCAACCACTGGAACAGCACCAGTAACCTGCCCCTTGGGCACAGCACCCCTGCAGGGCCGTCCCCTGACACCGACAGCATCAAGAGGCAGGCAGCCATGACAGGGGCGGGTGACCACAGGCTCCCGCAGACTTCCACAGCCAATCTGTTTCAGGGTTACTTTCCCTCAGCTGCCGGCTACATGCAGGTGGGTTATTTTCCTGTTTTAATATTTCACTTGTGTGATAGCAATGGTGATTTTTTGCTTTGAGGCATCTGCTGAATGTCCAGAGGACAGAAGTCTGTATCGAATGTGCAAAAGGCCATCAGGCCGACTTTGGCTGCTGTTGGCCCACGCACAGCTGTGCCCAGTGTGCTAACTCGCATCGCCAAATCTTCACTAACAACCGGTTTTTGCTTGGCAGGTGTCTCAGGTCAATTCAAGTCAGCAAAGCAGTCAGCCGCATGTCCCCTCCATCAGCCCCTACTTTTCAACCGGAGGTATAATGCTGGGTACATCAACACACCCGGGGGGTCATGGTTCACCTCATATGGCCATGCGCAACGGAATCTCACCTCAGTCAGACCATCCTTCACAGGTAGTGTGGGTGTTTGAAGATTTAGTGTAGAGAAGTGTTTGCTTGGATTTAACTCAAGCCAGTTTTTGCACAGCTCAGTCAGTTTTCTTTAGCATAAAATGCATACAAATGTTAGAATACAGAAGAAAGAAAGAAAGTTGTAGATGATAATTCTGCTAGGGTAACTATGCTTTAACTAACCATTTGGCTGTCTGTAGCACTGTTTGTTGAGGTGTTGCCTGCAGGAATCGCCCTGACAAAAAGCACTACCAACAGCAAATGGATGAAAAGTTCACTGGGCTGACATTGTTGTCATCGCAAATGTGAAACTGTAATGTGGAACAGGGTTAACTATATTTCCATGAATTTCTACCATGGCAGGCTGGCTACCCACCAGGGATGAATCCCTCTGTCAAGCAGGAAGCATTGAGAAGAGCACAGCCGTACCCTCCCTTGCCTCCGTCCCCCCGAAATTCTATGGTGCTGAATCGACGCTCCCCGCCCCAACAGCAGGACTACGCACACCACCGCCACGTGGCCGACATCGATGAACATGTGATTGAGGCGCGACTACAGCAGCAGCAGAGAGAGTCTGAGGCTGACGCTAAATGGCTACAGGCAGAGGAGAAAAGTCTGGTTAGTAAGGATTATAGTAATGATTGAAGCAGGTCATGATAAATAATAGTATAGTGATGAATGTCAGTCCCAATAAGCAAAGGGCACTCACAACAACACTGTCTCGCGGGCCCATTGATTACTGGGAGTGACACTCCATGAACTGCGCAAAAAGTGTTGCAAGCAGAACCCAATTCACATGCATTTGTGAAGAACCATAGGAGGGGGGGGGGGGGGGGGGGGCCGGGATATTTAGTTAAGAGGAGCCTGATATTATCCCTTTTCATCCTGATGTGCTATTGCAAGAAATAAATTTGACTATGATAGTTCAAGGGTCATGCCAGAAGAGCTTGGCACCAAACTATTCTGGTAACACTCTTAAACTGAAAAGGTTGACCTATCTCCTAATCTGTAATGTAGCCTTCAAAGGACAAAAAGCAAATTGTAAAAAATTCATCCTCAGGATGTAATGGGTTAAAAAGGCACATGCAGTGCTTGATTTAACACTGTCTGACTCTATGTGACGTGAAACTGAGTCTGTGTAGTTAACCACCCTCTTTGTCAATTTTCTTTGCTGTTATTACCAAGGTGTTGCTAGAATGGTACAACCCTTGAACTATCATTACATGTTGCAGTTAAATGTGTGCATGTCTGTGAGTTTAGACCTTAGGACTGTATGCCTTGAGGTCTAAAATCACAGACCAACACACAGATAGGCAGTGTGTTTGCCTATTTCAGAAGCGAGACAACCGAGCCTTGCAGTCTGAAGATAGCGACAGCACAAAGGAAAACTCCCCGCCCCCTCTCCCCCTTCATGCTCCCCAGACACCCCCACCTGTTCCCCAGCAAATGCAGTCCCAGGCTGTCACCGTGCGACGCACCTCCAGTAAGTTTTTTTCTCTCCTCTTCTCTGCTTTGGTGAGATAGTAGCACAGTGTACCAGCTTCGTTTCTGTAAACGCAGTTGCCTTCTGTTCCCTAGTCCACCCTCCCCCACCTATTGAGCAGATGCTCTTCTTGACCCCTTCACTGCTGGGAAAAACTAAACAGGATCCAACTGCAAGAGGCACAGATCCTTATGAGCCCCCACAGTTGCGGGGGCTCCTGAGGATCTGTGCCTCTTGCTGACGCCACTTTGTGTCCACACTCTTTGGGTGGCTGGAGCTTTTGGGCACCGAGACAACACACTGTAGAAACAGTCTGTGATCACTAGCAATGAATGGGTTATCCACTACATGTAATGCAGTTGGACAGACACAGTGTGAACCAGCACATCTCTCACGCCCGTGACTATACGGACTTAAGTCCTCAGGCTTCATTTCTTGTGTTTTGGCCTGTAGCAGATTGTCTGGTATCAATTCTGTGTGCTACTTTGGGATTTGCATATTTGCATACACTCTTCGTACTTTGGGAAAAAGTTTGGGATGGTGTGAAATTGCATTAGAAGACATTGGGTTACAAATTCCAAGAAAAAAGTGAACACAGTCCAGCTGCAAAAGACATAGATCCTCATGTGCCCCCGCTGTTTTGGGGGCTCATGAGGATCTATGCCTCTTTCTGACGCCACTTCATTCCGTGTTGCTTGGACAGCAGAGCACTTCAGTGTTAGCCCTTTGCGTGTTGATAGCAGTTTTAGTCGTGATGATTACTGCAGGAATCATCGCAACTAAAAACACTACTGACACAATAAAAGGGTTAACCCTTTTGGCCCCGGGACCCTGCAGCAGGAGATGGATTGATCATGATAATTCAAGGGTAGTGCCAGCCATCTGGCACTACCCTTGAATTATCATGATCAATCCTTCTCCTACAACTAGTACATAGTTGTTAGGCAACGCCTCCAAAAATTGAGAAATGGGACCTCGGGGGTAAAAGGGTTAAGTGAACAAAGATTCCATAAACACAATCTGCTGCCACTGGCAGTGAAGAGGTGAATTGTTGTGTTAACCCATTCAGCCCTGACGCACTACAGCAGGAGATGGGTTGACCATGATAATTCAAGGGCAGTGCACGATTAGCTTGGCGCCTGTTGGCGCCAAGCTAATCTGGCACTGCCCTTGAATTATCACGGTCAACCCATCTCTGGCAACCGGTGCATAGTCATTAGATGACGCTTCCAAAATTCGGGAAATACAGCCGTCGGGCTGAATGAGTTAAGCTGGTTAATGTGAAAGGTGCTGACCACTGTTGATCACTGTCTTTACAGCAGACAGTCGCAGTAGCAGCACCAGTGACTCGACAGACGGGGGTGCAGCCGTCCTTTCTCAGAAAGTGAGTACCACATTCTGCTGTTTGTCTCCTCAAAAACATTACTGATGACATTACTTTGTGGAAGTGTCTACTACTTACTCAATTTTAGCCTGAGAACCCGTTGTGTTCCTACACAACCCGGGAGGCACTCGGGGGAACCCCAAGTGGGGCCGAGAGTAGCCTCCCGTCCCTGCCCATCCTGTCCCGAGTCACGTGGTGGGCCAACCAGTCATTCTACTTAGCTCACGCTGTGCAGACGTGTTTTCAGCGCTAACCTACGGACCCTGTGTATGGTGTGACCGGTTTTAGTGCCGGTCGTCCTGCCTTGTTGGTACTTCGGACTTTATGCTTCGCCTTCGATGCTGCCGTTCTGCGTTCTGGGAGGGCTTTGTCTTGTTTTCTGTGCTACCGGTGCTTCCCTCTTCTGCGCCTTCCTGGGTTCGCGTGGACTCCACGGCGCTGACTCTGTAGGGACATCCCCCCCCCCCCCCTGCCGTTGCGTGCTGACTGAGAGGTAAGGTAGCTGTGTCAGCCCTCGGCTGGCCCCCGGGCCGGGCGCCAGCTTTGCTCAGACGCACTTCGTTTCATTGTACCTGGCGCGTCAGACACTCGACTTAGTTCGTTAGTTATTGGTGTTTAACGCCGAGGCCATCTCTCGGCAGGCGCTCGACTTTGCTTGGCGGGGCCCCTCGTTGCCCTCGCCCAGTCGCCTTGCAGGTCTTATATATTTGTGTTGCAGCTGCCAGGTGCATACCTGCACGCAATGGGCGATTTCCATGGCCACCCACAAGGTCTGTCTCCCCTGCACTGGCTGCTGATTGATTGATTCATTGTTGGGGTTTAACGCAGAGCAGGCGACTATGACCGTCTCACGGCGGGATGGGTAAAAATCTGGTCAGCCAGATTAGAAGAGAGGTCTTAAAACAAGATGTCACTATATACCGTAAAAATATGTCAGGCTAAAATGTCGCACGAGTCTTTAAAAGACTACAGACTCTCAAGAAGGGCAAAGGAAGGAAAGTCACATAGTCTATGAATGCTCAGATCTTGTTAAAAATATTGCATTGTCTCAAAAAATTGAAGATTTTGTCTGGGGGAACATCCCAGTACAAAACCTGCAGGAGTCTGCTGTGAAGTGTTTATTTCTTGTGTCAATTAGATCAGCACAAGGCGGCAAACGTGTCGAACAGAAAACTGCTCGCCTGCGCTAGCTGCACATCCGACCACACCTCTGATGTCTGCTCTGCCTGGCCTGAGCAACATTGGTCGCGGTCATGGAGTTTTTTTGCAGGCACGAGCGCCCCACACCGATGAGTGATCGATCATCCATCGTGCCCCCACCCCCCCCCCCCCAAACCCCCGTCCGTGCCCGGAGCAGTAACCACACGTGCCCAAACTGACCTTGTGGACCGGACGACATGCCAGACACGTGCGCCCAGCTCTTCTAGCAGGACTGAGCCACCATGACTCCCGCCAGGACAAAGCCCACCGACTCTTACGGGGAGTCGTATAGCCGGCAGAGCGCATGCCTCACTGAGACCAGCCTGCAGAGATGCGCTTCAATTGTCCAATCGCAGTCCTGACTTGTCTCTCCTCGGAAAGCTCGCTGACTCTTACGAGGAGTCTTATAGCCGGCATAGAGCCCGCCTCACTGAGGCCAGCCAGCAGAGACCTGTGGCCACTCGTCCGCGGACTGCTGGCAGACCTGTACCCTCCTTCTCTGCCAACAGCTCCAAACACTCTAGCTCGTCCGGGAACCAGCGTGGGACGGACCGCGATGCGCGTCGCTCCAGCAGACGCAGCCCTCGCCCCTACGCGTTCTCGTCGCTCTCGACCATGTCTCGCGCTTCAGTTCCGCGGCCAGCTTCACGTTCGTCTCGTTACTACTCGCCTTGCCCGCCACGTCGCCTTCGTCACTTCGGCGCTCGAGTAGGGGCTCACCTGCCCGGGATCGTCAACCCCGCTCCCGTGATCGCAGTCGCTCCCCCCATTCCAGACGCCAGCCTCTCTCTGCCCGCCCTTCGCCCCGGCGCCTCTCGCCGCTTTTGTCGCCCCTTCTTCGCCAGCGGAGCCCCCAAGGATTTGGGGCTTACCCGCTGCCCCCTCAGCCCGACGTGATGGAGCTGTCATGTCCTCCGTTCCCCGTCTTCCTCGCCGGTTTTCTTCCCCCCCCCCCCCCCCCTCCAGCCCCCCGGATGACGACGAGACCTTGAGCCTCCTGCCCGAGGACTCCATCTCCGACCACCTCGGCAGCCTTAGCTGCTTCCCCTCACCCCGATCTCCCTCGCTCGGTGATCCCGCTTCCCCTAGGATGCCCCGTCATCGCATGCGGAAACTCTTCTCGCCTTGGTTGAGGTGTCACTGCTGGTTGCGGCCGCTCTCCCTGCTGAGGCTGGCCCCCCGCCTCCCCCCCACTCAAGAGGAAGGTTTACGCTTTTGTCAACGCGGGAAGGCAGGTGAAGAGGTTCAAGTTGCTTCCACAGCCCTTAGGGACGCCTTCTCCACCCAGCGCCAACAGTCCGGTTCCTGGGACTACGCTTCTTCTCCGACCATCGCTGTCCGGCTGGATTCGACATTGCCTTTGCCGGGACTGGTAGGCGGGCCCTCGGGGCTGCCGTACAGCCCATGGCCTTCGCGGTCAGTCTGGACCGGTCCGACGCATATCTCCACGTCCCCATGCACCCCGCATCCAGGAGATATCTCCGCTTCACCTTGTACGGCGTGTTCTACCGGTTCATGCCCTCCCGTTCTGTCTCACCTCAGCCCTTGGGTTTGCACCCTCATCATGGACGCCATAGTTGCCAAGGCCAGAGAGGAGTCTTCCAGTCCGACTTCGAACTACCTGGACGACCTCCTCCTGAGGAACCAGTTGGCGGCCGACCTTGTGACGGACAGGGATGCGCTGCTTCGGCTGTTATCGCGGTTGGGGTTCCTGGTCAACGTGGGCAAGTCGGACCTCACTCCCTCATGGCGGTTTGTCCACCTCGGCATGGCATTTGCAACCGACCTTAACAGGGTGCATTGGCCGGAACCTCGGATCTAGGAGATAGCTGCCCTAGCCGGCCCGATAGCCCAGGAGGAAGCAGCCCCCACTTCAGCTTCTCGGCTTGATGAATGCAGCGGCGGATCTCCTCCCCTCAGTCGTCTTTACTCCCGGCCGCTACAGCTGCACCTCCTGCTCCATTGGTGTCCGTCCTCCGGCCACATAGCTGCCCCGATGCCCGTGACTCGGATGCTTTGTCCCCATCTGCAGTGTCGGACGGACACTTCGTGGCTCGCTTCGGGAGTCCCCCTTGCCTCTCCGCCCCCTCAGCTCTCCCTTTGCGTCGATGCAAGTCTCTCTGGGCGGGGTGCTCACCTGCTACTGCGGTTCCTCACAACGTCCGGCCCATGGCCTCCGGAACTGACGGACAGACACATCTCCTGGTTAGAGCTGCAAGCGGTCTGGCAAGCCCTCATCGTGTGGGAAGCGCATCTCCGTCACCAGGAACTACTCGTCCTTTCGGACAACGCTACGGTGGTTTCCTGCATTCAGCACCAGGGCGGTACGCGCTCCCCAGGCCTGTGCATACTCCTTCACCGACTGATGCGCTGGTGCGAGGACTGCAGCATATCCCAAGCTCGACACTTTCCGGGCCACCTGAACGTTGGGCCATCTCCCTCTCTCGGCGTGGCCAGTTGCTACACATGGCATGGCCGCTATGCCAGGACATCTTCAGATGATCTGCACGCACTGGGAGAGGCCAATGATCGACCTGTTCGCCACGAGGTGGAATCACCAGCCTCCCCTCTTCGTCTCCCCGATTCCAGACCCCCTTGCCTGGGCAGTTGACGCGTTCTCCATTCAGTGGGACGGTCTCATCGCGTATGTTTACCCACCCGACGGTTCTCATCCCCATAGTCCTCCTCTAGCCTCAAGGATGGAATGCGGTCACCTTGCTGGTTGCCCCATTCTTCTGGAACCGGTCTTGGACCACCGACCTGCTCAGCCTCGCCACGGGCCCTCCCCCTGCTGCTGCCCACCCCGAGCACGATGCTCAAGCAACCCCACCAGCCGCGTTTCCGCCCATGCCCGGAGCGGCTCCTCCTTCATGCCTGGAGATTGTGCGGCAAGCCCTCACCGCTAGAGGCTTCTCGAGTGCAGCAGTGGAAGCGATCGCAACAGCCCGCAGACCCTCGACCAGGCTCGTCTACGAAGGAAAGTGGTGAGTACTCTGGTCCTGGTGCACCGACCAGCACCTCTCCCCCACCGCACTGACGAATCCCCAGCTCGCTGCCTTTCTTCCTTTGGCTCTTCCGAGACCAAGGTTGGCCCCCATCATGAACAGGGGTTCGTAGTCACTTACCGTAGCCACGATTGTAGTCACTTACTGCCACCTCGGCCACCCGGACCCCAGCGAAGGCACAGACCTCGCCGACCTTAGGACTCACTTCAGCCTGCACCATCCAGTTCCCCTGCTGTTCAGGACGGATGGTTCCGGGCAGCTTCTCACTGACCCTGCCTTCCTTGCCCAGACTAGGTCTCCTTTGACCGCACCACAGGTGATCACCTTACGGCTGAGAGATGTGATCTTTCCTCGGGAGACCAGGCAACAAGATCCTGTGCGTGCCCTACGCATTTATCTACGCTGATCCAAAGCCGTCCAGAGGGGACGCTCACGCCTCTTCTGCCTTTGAACCCAGGCAGAACTGACATAACAGCCCAGACGATATCTTCCTGGCTACGCCTACCAGGACCTCTCCCCAGAGGGAGTGAAGAGGCTTAAGCTACGCGCACACGAGGTACGTGCAATGGCCACAAGCGCCGCATTCAACCAAAACTGCGCTGATCGTGGCTGCAGTGCGCTGGCGGGCAGGATCGACCTTCGCCCGCTTCTACCTCCAGGATCTGGCAGGTCAGCGAGACAACCTCGCACTGGTGGGGGACATCACTGCCACAGGCGCCGTAGATGCACACTTAGCTAAAATTGTCGGGAGTTTGCGGCAGGGAGGATGGCTCCGACTATAGCCCTTGTTCGGGTGTTTTTGGGCGCGGCACCCTCCTCCTTCTCGCAATTCTTCCACAAAGTAATGTCATCGGTAATGTTTTTGAGGAAACAAATTAATTTTTCTCTAAAATGTATTTTTTCGAAAAATACTTACCGATGACATTACTCCGAGGACCCTCCCTCCTGTCCCGCTTGCCGCTGGTAAGCTAAGTATTCCGACTGGTTGGCCCACTACGTGACTCGGGACCGGATGGGCAGGGACGGGAGGCTACTCTCGGCCCCACTTGGGGTTCCCCGAGTGCCTCCTGGGTTGTGTAGGAACACAACGGGCTCTTAGGCTAAAATTGAGTAAGTAGTAGGCACTTCCACAAAGTCATGTCATCGGTAAGTATTTTTCGAAAAAATACATTTTAGAAAAAAAATAATTTTCCAGTGCACAGTAGGTCATCGAGACCAGTGTTGTCCTCGGTTGGCCTGCACATGGGCATGCGCAGGGCAACTGTGGCTGACATTAACCCTTTGAGCACTGGGCAGTTCACCAGCAAACTTCTTCCATCCGCAAGAGATATCGGGGTCTGATGAGGTTCCGTGCCCCTAGCTTGCAAGGATCAACTCAATTTAAATCTGTTTATTTTGTGTATGAAGTTATCCAGCTTCCAGCTATATAAATAGATGATCTTCAAGATGTGCAGTACTTGTAGTACACCGACAAACAAAAATGCAACATCACTGGAGTCATCGTAAACACTTTAGTGTTTCCAATGACTCCAGTAAAGTCGCATTTCTTTTGCTCTTTTGCATGGTTAAAATTAATTTAGTTGATGATTTTGCTTTGCCTGAGTTCTGGTTCCTATCGTCCTCTTTAAATGTAGTATAAATTGTGTATCTGTGCTAACCTTTGTTTTTCTTGTGCACTTCAGCATGTTTGTGCTGGTCTGTGATTTTGGATCCCATGGCTTTAAGGTCCAAAATCACAGACCAGCAAATAGTTTTGTACTTTTAAAGTGACGTGGTATGCTTACATATGTTTGCAGTCTCAACTCAACAGAGCAAATGACAAGGTGTATGAAATGACAACAAGCGTTGTTCGTGCTGTGATGACCATGACAAAGGAAGCGCCTACAGTACCGGCTGACTGTTATCTCAACATGGTCAAGGTATTAATATGTCTCTAAGGTGTGGTCGTACTGTAAACAGCGTGGGCCATTTATTTTCAAAAGCTCATAAACTTCTCTATTTGCAGTCCTTTATGATACATTGTAGGTCAGCCTCAGTATATTGTGGTACCTGGGAGTCCTTAGTGCCCGTTCACGTCATTCTTGATCGTGTTAGGGTAGTGCTAAATATTTATAGACTTGTGAAGGAAAACCAGCTGGTAAGCAAAAGGTCCTTGTGCTGATATCAGTTGTAGCTGGCCCATGCACAGGCCAGCTAAGGCTGATGTCAGCCTGAGGAACATTTGCTCACTGGGCATGCCTGTGGGGCCCAGGTACCTGTGTGTATTATATCAGAAACCCTGGTAGGCTGTTCACACCTGTACTGTCAGTGGATGTACATTTTATTTTATTTTCTCAAAATCATTACCGATGACATACTACTAGGAAGCTTCACTTAGCATATCAATTTTAGCCCCCAAAACTTTGTTGTGTCCCTCACAACAGGGGAGGCAACCCAAGGGTGTCGTTACCAGGATACCCCGAGTAGCCTCCCATGCCACTAGCCGGTGACGCACTCACCTCTTTCCCGCCAGTATCTTCGCTTAGCTCACCTAGTCCGGTCATGTGCACCTCGTGTGCTCCGACTGTGTATGGGGTGAACTCTTCTTACGTGGATTTACTTTGGGATTCTATCGGACTTGTGTGAAAAAAAAAAAAGAAAATAAAGGATATTCCTCTGTGGTTGTGTGTTGGTTACCTTGTTCAGAGGATTACTTGGTGCTGGGTCTTGAGGAGTACGGGCATTGGGACATGGCAAGATAAAGTTTCGGTTACTGCCTCAGCTGGCGTTTACCGGGCGGCGGCATTGACCGAATAATTTGTATGCGACCGACCGGGAACTCGGACCCTCGCGATTTCCAGTGGCCTAGTGATGCACACGATGTCTGCCGATGTGTGCTTTGTACCGGAGAGAGAGACCGGCACGCAAGCTGGTAGCGACTGCAGCCTTGGAAGTGAAGCAGAGAAATGCCATTTCAGACATCGTGTGCTTGTCGGCGCAAAAGAGGGTCCTGCTGCCCCCACCGGTGCCACGTTCTGAGCTGCTACGTCCTTCACGGGCGATTGAGCCTACAAGCAGCCTACGGGACTTACCTTCCCGTCTAGCACCAAGAGCTCCTATGCACCTTCTTTCGAGGTGGTTCGCCATTCTATGTTAAACAGGCATTGAGAGCTCGGTCCCCCCACAAGGAGTATGTTGGGTCTCGCAGACGCCCTCCCGGCAAACAGAGGACCCAGGCAGCAGACGCGGGGGACCACCCCTCTGAGTTGAGAGCGCCCTCCTGCCGTAGGCCGGACCAGCGCCTGGACAGGGCCGCACCTTCGGGGCATCTCTCAGAGTGGGACTGGAGATCAAGCCGCCGACATGATAAGCCACAGAATCAGACTTCGGGGTCCCGAGATAGAGAGTGGAACCACAGGCCCACTGATGCTGACAGCCTCCTTCGGGAGGCTACGAGTGTGGTCAGTATGATGAACCTACGAGATGTGTTGCCTCATATGCTGCGGATCCCTGAAGCACAACCATTCCAACGTTTTCGATCTTCGCGATCAAAGGACCGATCACAGCGTTTGGGGACTGCGCGCTTCAGACACCGTACTCGTGACGTCTCTTCTTCCCCTCCTCTTCGCTGGACCAGAGGACAAGTTCAGGCGTATCACGGCAACGGACTTCGTCACGACGCCGGGCTTCTGAGACACCCGCGAGGAGCAGCAGATCTTATGGCCTTGCTGGCAGGGACCGCACTACACAGGAGACGCAGTTTTGACATCGGCGCAGGGACCACTCTGATGACAACCGATGGACGGAGGCAGCATCCCTGCGAGACCGACGCAGCCCATGCGGACAGATCGCGGACCACGGGTACAGACGTTCTACGGTGACTCCTCTTCATTCGGTGCTCGGACCGACAGCTTCAGCCACTTCTCAGCGCACGGCAGATGACGAGGAGGCGCTTAGTCTACATCCGGAGGACTCGGTGTCAGCCCTGGGAGAGGACGACGAGGGACCGACTCCACCTGGTGGGCGTTCTCCTATCTCCACCATCTCCGTTGACGCGGCTCCGATGTCTTCTACTCACTGAGCCTTGGACGAGGCCTCTCGTCTCATTGCATCCTTTCTCCCTCCAGTGCACTGCCCCCCGTCTCCGCCTTTGAAGAGGAAGGCCATGGCGATCGTCGACACACTGCAGCAGTCGAAGCGCTCCAAGTCTCCCCCCAAACCGGCAGGTGTCCGGGACCTAGCGGAGGCGTTCGCGGCGCACCTGCGTATGGACGGCTTTGGAGATCAGTGGTTCTTCATGGACACACGATGGCCAGAGGGGATGGATATTACCTTCAACCAGCAGTGGTATGCAGGTCCCAGACGTTTTCCTGTGCTCTCCCGGCGGTGGACAAGGACGCATTGGTGCAGGCAGGACTCAGCCAGCGTTCACTGACACAAGGACTGGACAATACAGCTTCCTTGGTTCGCATCTCTCTGGCGTGTAAGGGTTTCTTGGAGATGGCGACACAGTCGGTAGTCAAGCGTATGGAGAACACCTGGGACCTGTCGGCTTCAGCTCCCCTGCGAGAGATTCACTCGGTACTGGTTGCGGCGAACAGGGTGGCGTTTCATTCTTCGGTCAACGCAAGGGCGGGGCCTCCAACTGCAACCTGTTGCGACAGGACAAGCTCCTGAGGTGCTGCCCCTCTCTACCAGCTTCAGTGAAGTCTCACCTGCGGCAGGCGCCCTTGGGGGGGAACTCTGCTGTTCGGACCAACTTAGCAGACGGTAAGGGAGACATCCAGGGACCTATGGCCAGCACCGGCAAGTGTTGTCTGCGCACGCTTTCAGTCAGCCTGCAGAGCCGTGGGTCGTGCCCTGCGGTTCGTCAGACCCTCCTCCCGACCTCTCCGAGGCAGAGGCAGAGCCTTTTCCCTTCCCGTGCGCTTTCCCATCATCCTTCACTACCTGGTCTAGATGCTCTCGGAAGCGAGGGCGTGGCTGGGCTCGCTGACTTGACTCCGGTTCTCCCGCCGATTCCTGTTGGGTCTCCGGTCGGCAGGAGGCTAGCTCTTCACAGCAGCGCGTGGTGGAAGCTGTTTACAGACGACTCATGGATTCTGTCAAAGGTTTCGGAGGGCCTGCGGATCTCCTAGGTCCCCCCCCCCCCCCCACCCCTGTTGAGACACTCGCCCCTGTGGACGCGAGTACTGGGAGAGCTGGACAAGGCGACAGCTTTTGCAGGGCGAAGTGACGGCCCTATTACAGAAGGAGGCCACAGAGGTGATTCTGCGTCCCGACTCCCCGGCATTCTACAATCGATTCTTTCTCGTCCCCAAACCCGGCGGGAAATGGTGGCTGATTATCGACCTGTCGGCCCTAAACAAGTTCATTTCAGCCCTGCGCTTCAGGATGGAGACAGCCAGAGCTCTGAGGGCGGCGGTGCATCCCCAGGACTTCAAAGGCAGTGAGCCTCGACCTAGCGGACGCATATCTGCATGTACCCATCCTTCCGGCATCGCGGCGTTGGCTGCGCTTTGCCTTTCACGGGACATTATACTAGTTGCGGGCCCTACCGTTCGGACTGAACCTCAGCCTGTGTGAGTTCTTCCTGTGGTTTTTCTTCAGGCAGAACCTAGCCCCCTTCTCCTTCCAGGGTTACCTGGCGATGGTGGCAGACACTTACCGACACCTGGGTCGGCCGGATCCGGGAGCGTGCAAAGACTTGGCAGATCTGATCTCTCACTTCGATCTGCAGTGGCCGGCCTCACTTTCGTTGGTCCCACGCTGGGACCTGTCCTATGTGCTCACCTGGCTCAACTCCAAGGGATTCGAACCCCTACCATTAGCATGCCTTGGAGACCTAATCAGGAAGACCTGCTTCCTGCTTGCACTTGCCACAGCATCTCGTGTTAGCGAGATACATGCCTTTTCGGTGTGACCCTCCTGTCTCTAACGCAGGACCGATGGTTCGGTGCAGCTGCTTATGGATCCTGCCTTCTTGGCAAAGATCCGCCTTCCAGCGTCAGCCCCTCAAGTCATGATCGTCCGACCTCTCAGGGCGACAGACCAGCCACGGGACTCCCGCCTACAAAACCCTGTCGGGGTCCTTAAAGTGTACCTGCGCAGAACTAAGCCACTAATTCAAGGGCGCTCGCACCTTTTCCTGCCTTTTTGCTCCGGGCAGACGAGACATATCAGCGCAAACAATCTCCTGGCTACGCTGGGTGATACGGTCGGCATACAAAGAGCTCGCCCCAGAGCAAGCTAAAATGATGTGCATCCGGGCTCATGAAGTCCGAGCAGTGGCAGCGAGCATCGCCTTTGACTGAAACTGTGCAGTGAGGGATATTTTGGCAGCCATGGGTTAGTTGGCCGAGTCTACCTTCACCCGCTTCTACCTACGAGACCTATCTGGCCAGCGTGCCAACCTTGGCCTTTTGGGGGATATCTCAGCGGCGCAGCACTCCCTCCCGGCGCCTCAGGCGCCATGGGTAACACCTAGCTAAAATTGTCGGGAGTGGGCGCATAGTCAGGGGCCTCGATAGTTCGCGCCTTAGCGTGGGCATGGGGAGGTGTACTAAGCTTGCGGCACCCTCCTCCTATTCGCCGTTCTTCCTAGTAGTAATGTCATTGGTAATGATTTTGAGAAAATAAATGAATTTTTCTCTAAAATGTATTTTTTCGAAAAATACTTACCGATGACATTACTCAGAGGTCCCTCCCTCCTACCCTGCTTGCCGCAGTAGAGCTAAGGCTCAGATACTGGCGGCAAAGGGTGAGTGCGCCACCGGCTAGAGTGTCATGGGAGGCTACTTGGAGTAGCCTGATAATGACACCCTTGGGTTGCCTCCCCTGTTGTGAGGGACACAACAAATTTTTGGGGGCTAAAATTGAATTTGCGACTGGCAATGTGTGGTAAGCAACAATTTGCCACCTGCCACATCGGCTTCGTGGCACACGTTTCAATGTGTTTCTACTGACTGACCTGCCATTACCATATATGGAACAGCTCATGCAAGCGGTTGAAACATTCAGAGCTGCGGGAGTCCCACATGCATGGGAACTCTCAGACAAGGTTGATCAATTAACTCGCTGGAGACGTGCCGCAAACGGATACGCGGCTATTCGCAGTGTTTCCGCATGCGGCGAGTCTCCAATGAGTTAACAGTCTCAAAGCCGTCGTTCAGCTTCTCCGCCATTTTTTTCCGACTCGGAAGAGTAAAGAAACGGGAAGTGGCGCAAGGACACCACTGATTGGCTGAGAGGCGGCAACATTGCTCCAGCCTTGCGGGCTACCACAAATAAATAGACTCGGATTGTATTGGGTGGCAATTTGTGGTGGCAATATTGTAGGCGCCCTGCAATGTGGCAGCAACATTGCCGCCACAAAATTGCACCCGGCAATAGGTGTTAGTGGTAGCGTGTGCCCAGCTTCTAAGCGAAGCTTCCTAGTAGTAATGTCACTGGTAGGTATTTTTCGAAAAAAATACATTTTAGAGAAAAATTCATTTTTACATCATCGTCCAATCAGCGTAAAAGATCCCCAGCCATTAACCCTTATCATTCGAAATACACCAGTGTGTGAAATAAGTTTAACTAAAATAGTTCAAGGGTAGTGCCAGAATAGCTTGGCGCCATGCTATTCTGGCACTACCCTTGAACTAGAGCCATTGGTCTATATCCTTATCTGTAAGTACTATAATGTAGCTTGCATATGGCAGTGTACAAATTTGCAGCTTTTAGCCTCGGTATATGGGTTAAAGGAGCATTGATTGTTTCAGCAAGAGGTATAGATCCTCGTGAGCCCCCACAACTGCGGAGGCTCATGAGGATCTGTATCCATTGCAGTTGGAAGTTATTTTGTTCTCGGCAGTCAAGGGTTTAATTTGCTACATGTAAAACTGGTATGCACCTACTCCATACAGTTTTTCCTTCTTTGACACATGTATTGATATATTGTATAGCAAGCAAATTAATATTCATTAATTTGTTTGATATACTTCCCTTCCCAAAATCCCTTGCGCGCCAAATTTACACCCTATACACAAACACGAACGAAAAACAGACACCAGGAAACGTGCGAGTTGCTGTACTGACTAGTAAAATTGACGAGATGTCAGCTGGCGATAGCGACATCCTGAGAAAAGAATTAAATAAACAAACCTGCTGGCATTTTGCACAATTATGTGTGATCTCTAGTAACAAGTAGAATTTACTCAGTAGCACTCACGGTTACACAAAGCACTGGATGTGCTCATAGTCGGACGAAATCTAAGTGCTGAGTTGACCGCGATATGCAGTCGTCTGCCATTCATGTGTTTTGGATGAACACCACAATCAGCCGCAAAATGAATGTTTTGTTTTGTTTTGGACTGGGTACATAAATTATATTGAGTAACATTTTGCTTGATATAGTGCCGATAACGGACAGATGTGATTACTTGACTCGAATAAAATGTCCTCGTCTTACAACTCGGACATTTTGAATCGGGTCACATCTGCCTGTTATCGGCACTATATCAAGCAAAATGTTGCTCAATATAATTTAACCCATATCATACCGAGGCTAAAAGCTTCAAATTTGTACACTGCCATATGCAAGCTACAGTATAGTACGTACAGATAAGGCTATAGGCCAATGGCTTTAGTTCAAGGGTGGTGCCAGAATAGCTTTCTGGCACTACCCTTGAACTATTTTAGTCAAACTTATTTCACACACTGGTGTATTCCGAATGATAAGGGATAATATACTGGAGCATGCAATACTGGGGCTGATCTGTACATATACACATACGTCAGCATCACTTGTCATAGACAGTTTGGATCAGTTTTTGGGTGCTGTGGCTCCATGCACGTGATGGCCCAACACGTCTTGACTGCGAATGATTTCTTTTCACTTTCTAACCATCGTGGTTTTTTATTCAACTTATGTCATATTTGTTTGATTTCAGATGATTGGTCAGGAGCTGAGGAGTTTGCTGAGCAGTGTGGATGACATTCTGTCGCAGTTACCTGCTGACAATCAGAAACAGGTATTTAACCCCACTGCACCATTGTGTGTCATCTATCATTCTGTCCAACAAATAGTTTTACTGTGCTTTTCACCACAAATTGGTTTTCACCTTTTGGATTTTGGAATCGCCTCGACACAAAGCACTACCAACAGCCAAAGGGTTTGTGTTGTCTTTTCAAAGCCGACAAGACAGAATCTCCTAATGTAGGTCACCTGTCTCAATGTTGACCACACGCTGAGTTTAAGACAATTATGGGATTTTTTTGTTTTCTGTGAAACTTGTATCAACTTTCTTTGTGTGCAGATTGAGATGGCACAGAAAGTGTTGAGTACAGACATGGCATCCCTTGTCTCCAGCATGAAGCTTGCCCAGGAGTACAGCAGCACACCTCTCGATGCCGAGTACAGAAAACGCATGCTGAAGGCCGCTCACGCACTGGCCATGGATTCCAAAAACCTTTTGGACACTGTGGACACTGGACGCAAAGTGTCCACAAGTTGAGTTTGACGCACAGAAGTGCACAGGATCTAGGATCTCTGTTCTTAAATTCAGTCCTGCAGCCAGTTTCTTTCATGCGAGAGGCACAGATTCTCATGAGTCCCTGCAATTGTAGGGGCTCATGAGAATCTATGCCTCTTACAGCTACAAGATCAGTTACAACTGCTCCTCAGAGTGAGGCATCATCTGGATTGAGATAAGACTGAACTTCATGACAACAGGGCCAAGAGAATCTGTGCCTCGTGACAATCTATGCCTCTTGCTGTTAACTCATTTGAGATGGGTCGCATCCAGACACGTGGCTGTAGCCATGTATCTGGATGCAATTCAGCTCGAATGAGTTAAAAGATTGGCTCTATCTGCTCCTCAAGACTGAGGTATTACGTGGCCTTGAGTGTGAGGCTGAATTGTCAGTAGCAAAACGTGATCTGCAAGTGGGTCAGAATTGGCCATTATTGGTGCCTAATGCAAGAGCAGTGAGTAAGCCATGACAGCAAAACTGACTCGGCAATGTACTCCTTGATTGACTGAAATAAAATGTTGCTGGGATCTTGAAGATTGCGCAGCAGAATTCTCAGCAAAGGATTAGGTCTACACATCTCATCTCGTGGGATCAATTTCAGAAGTACGAACATGTTCATAATCTGTGCCTCCACTGCTTGGGAGTGTGATTTCATGGGACAGATTATCAAGACTTGAATCGAAATCGGCTAAAGTCATTGATTGCCTTTCGTGAACATGAGGAAGGATCTGCGAATCTTGCTTGCCCAGAGCTTATTCATGCGTCATCCTGTGGAGTTCATTTGTCATCAAGTCTGATGCTTTGCATGTTGTGGGCTTGAATTACAATACCCAGACTAAAATAACGACTGCCAAGCATGTACAATGCAAGAAAATATCCAACAGAGAAAGAAATGCTTTGGATTAGTAAGAACAAAATACACAGACTGTAGTGGACTGTTTTATCCTTAACTCATTCAGCCCGACGCACATATTCCCAAATTTTAGAGGCGTCATCTAACAACTATGCACCTGTTGCAGGAGATGGATCAACCATGATAATTCAAGGGTAGTGCCAGATTAGCTTGGCACCAAGCTAATCTGGCACTACCCTTGAATTATCATGGTCGACCCATCTACTGCTGTAGTGCGTCAGGGCTGAATGGGTTAATCTTTTAGCTGTTCAGTAGCACAGCGGACAGTGAAATGGTTAATATTCCAACAAGTGTTTCTTTTTCTGTTGGTTATTGCTCTTGGACTTGGAGTTATAATGCTTGTGGCTATTTTCGTACCCATTTGGAGTCGGGCTGCCATTTCAGTTTTCCTGATGGTGTTATACCATGCACAGAGTCCACTGTTTTCCTATTTCCTTTGAACCAAGAAAAATGAGGGCTGTGACTGAAAACAACTTGTGTAGCCCAGCCTATTCATTAACTCTTGAACTCCCAGCTCTGGGAGTTTAAGAGTTAAAATATGTCCTGCTATGTGATTTTGGACCTTACACACATAGGCCAAAAGGTCCAAAATCACTTATTCAGCGTACATAGCAGTATTTGTTTTGATAAATAGGCTTGTGACTGAAGTTGTGACTGAGAAAGCAGGTGTGAGCTTCACATGAGACTGATGTAGGTCCCTTCCTGCAAAAAAAAAAAAAAAGACTGAAAATTGTGGCCTGTTGTCATTTGGTGCTTTATGTTTTGTTACTGTGTGTGTGTGTTGAGAGACTACTGATAGACCTTCTTCGTCAGTACATGCTGTTACATTCTGTGACAAATTGTTCGGTGCTCTGTGTTTTGGACCTTATGGCGCTGGAGTCCAAGGTTCAAAATCGCAGGCCAGCACTTACTTCACATTGGGGATGTCTGTATGTGCATACTTCTGTCAAGAAAGCTATTGAATGCAAGGATGACGGAGAGACCATACAATTCTTCTTTCTTACTTTCATTGCTTGCTTTATAAAAGTTATATTACCCTTATAGTATTTTTGACCACAAAAAACTGTTAATATTGCATATTTTTCCCCATTTGAGTTCTCATCGTTATGATTGTACGTGCAAAAGCAAGCATGTTGGAAGTAGCAAGAAATCATGCACAGCCAAGTTTAAGAAGTTTCGGCTTTTAAGCCACAATAAGTGAACATCCAGTCTGTAATTTTGAACTTACGGCTAGGTTATTTGCTGCAAAGCAGATTAACACAAAAATTCTAACCTAAGGTCCTTTGGCTGTTCTTATTGCTTTTTGTCAAGGTGATTCATGCACGAATCGCCTGGACCATCAGCCAACAACCAAAGGGTTGCGATCAGGGCTCTTTTTTTTTAGGGCGATTCCTGCAGGAACCACTTCAACAGAAAGCATTACCGACAGCCAAAGGTTTCATAAAATTTTGGTGCAGGTAGTAGTCTCTCTTCCCCTGTGCACAGTACAGTACTTGGCATGTTCCTTTGGTAGTTGTACATGTACAGTGTTCACAGCAGAAGAGAAATCAGTTTGGACTATTGGTGTGCAATGGGTGTGAAAGCCTACATAGCATTATTCTTGGTCTACTGGTAACACCTCATCATATGGTGCTGTGTCCTCCTCCTCCCTCATCTTCCATCACAATGCCACCCCTCTGTCTTCAGCGAGCAGCAGTGGTTTGACTGTCACATCATCTTCTGCAGCTGTATTTCATTTTGTTGGTACTCCTTCACTGAAGTCAACTCTTGTACACCATGAGAGGTAGGTTATAGTGTGCCTCATGCTACACCTAGATTCAATAGCCCTTTAGGTGTCCGTAGCGATTTTGGTCGAGGTGATTCCTGCTGGAATCACCTCGACCAAAATCACTACCGACACACCAAGAGCTGGTCTAACACTAAATGAGGCATTAGACATTTTTTGTTTACAGTGGCGCGAGTGTTAGTCCTCATGACAGTTCTGTTCATACCAGTTTATATAGCACACACATACAACAACAGACATTGTATTGAATGTGATAGTTCAAGGGTAAAGCCTGAGTACCTAAGTGCCAAACTAATATGGCATTACCATCCTTGAGCTATCATAATCAGTTCATCACTCTTAGATTTTATGTTTTGTTCAGGGAACGCTTTCAAAGACTGAGAACTCCAGACTTTTTCAGCGGGCTACTGATAAAAATAATGTTAAATTTGCAGAGTTAAAAATATGATCATAACTTGACAATTACATGATCATCTTAAGATTTGTATTCTAGTTGTAGGTTTGTGTATTTATGGTAACCATAGAATTATAAAGGAATGCGTTAGACATCCTTTAGTTTCATTTGTGTATGCCTGCAGGGTGTATTTATGGAGAGATACACATCAGAGAAAATGCATTTTATTTTTTACTTGTTGATATATTGTACATTCTTGTAAACTTAGTTGTAACTTAATTTTCAGATGTCTTAACCAACTGGTTGTTGGTAGCATTTTTTGTCAAGGTGATTCCTTGTCAAGGGCTACCAACAGCCAACGGGTTACTTCTTGTGTTCGGTGTCTGTGTGTAGATGGTTTGATCTGCTCTGATCACATATGTTATATGTGCCTGTATTGGTTTCTTGAACTTCTGGCTTGTTCAGTTTGGATTTTATTTGGTGTCACAATTACAGTAGCATCTAAGCTCCTTGCTGTTTCAACAAGGCACTTTCCTTGTGCATAAGGATCTGTTCCCATTGCTGACTTGCATCAGATTTCGCTTCCTTGCGTGGTCTCTACAATGGCAAGTTCTGCCAAGTAGCCAGTACTTAAACCCTTTTAATCCTGATACTATCTGACATGATGTACATTTGACTGTGATAGTTGAAGGGTGGTGCCAGGACAACTTGGCGCCTGTTGGCGCCAAGTTGTCCTAGCACCACCCTTGAACTGTCATGGTCAGTATGTCTCCTGAACTGTTTCCTTCCTAGGACAATTTACAGATCTGAAAAATCAACCTCAGGATTTAATGGGTTAAGTAATGCCTGTGAGAAATTTGTGAAGAAAACGTATCGGCAATATTTCAAATTTTAGAGAACAGGATGATGAGGTTAGAGTAGGACATCTTTGTAAAAGGTTTCGCAAGTTCCGTTGGCATTACCATTCAATATATTGCAATAATATGCCATAAAACATGATGTAACTGTTATTTTGCTGACTGAAATTACAAGGCATACATAATTACATAGCTTGTTGTTTTCAACATGGTCACATAGCATTGTTACATTCGTACAAGTAGGAGGCGTTTACCTTCATATTGTGAAAAGTACCATACGTGTTTCAGTGTTGCCATTTGTCTTAGTGTGAATGTCCTGTGTAGATTATCGGCTGTGTTATATGTGTGTACATATTCCTGTAAATATGAAACAGCTTGTTCAAGTCTATTTAAAATATCAACTACTGCACCAATACTCGAAATGTTGACATGTATTATTCCTTAACCCCCTTGTGCATGTAGTCTCTGGAACTACATGTAGTACTCATGGCTGCATGCACAAAGGAGTTAAAATTCCAAGGGGTCCGAAGGAGCATTTTGTAGAAAGGGTTTAATCATGTATTGTTGAGCAGTGCTAAATAATATACCCGAGTTAATCCTTTGGCTGTTGGTAATGCGTTCGAGGTGATTCCTGCAGGAATCACCTCGATGAAAAGCATTACCGACAGTCAAAGGGTTAGCGACAATTCCAACAGTAGCCTGTGTGATGTGTTCATTAACTTAAAACTGAAGAAAAGCCACACCCTTCCCAAACCCCTTGAGCACAACACATCCAAAGAAAGAAGATTGTTCATTTTGCTTCAGACTATTTTGAAACAGTCCCAAGCAAAAGTATGGAAAATTTGGCTCACAAGTGTATAAAGATTTTTAGCCCCAATAGTTCAAGGGTGGTGCCAGAATAGCTTGGCGCCAGGAGGCACCAAGCTATCCTGGCACCACCCATCAACTACCATGATGAAAATATCTCCTAGACCATAATGTGTAGTCTTTAGAGGACAACTTTCAGTTTGGGAATTGCAACTCTAAGGGCCAGTGTGTTAAGCCTTATCATTTGGAATCCACCAGTGTGTGAAATAAGTTTGACTAAAATAGTTCAAGGGTAGTGCCAAAATAGCTTGGCGCCTCTAGACGCCAAGCTATTCTGGCACTACCCTTGAACTAGAGCCATTGGTCTATAGCCTTGTCTGTAAGTACTATAACGTAGCTTGCATATGCATGGGTAGGACTTTTCCAGCTACACCCGGATTTCTGGATTTAAAAAAAAAAAATAATAATTTCACTTAAAAAGGGCCCCAAGACCCTCGCTTCATGATTCAACTTTTTTTAGGTCCCGCCCACCCATGCATATGGCAGTGTACAAATTTGAAGCTTTTAACCTCAATATGATATAGGTTAACATGAAGTGTTGGGGTAATTCTTTTTACAATCTGACTTTCTATCATTGAACACCACCTTCACATAAATTGCAAGAGGTATAGATCCTCATGAGCCACCGCACTCGTGGGGGCTCATGAGGATCTATACCTCTTGCTGACACCACTTTGAATATATGTTCCTTTGACATTGTGGGTTTTTTGGGTCGTGTGCGAAGCAAAAGTCAGTTTATGTTTTGGGCCAGTGGTAAGATGACCGTCGTCTGTGGTAAACTTTAACATTATCATTTTCTCGGAGACCTTTCAAGCCACAGTCTTCAAACGTGCCCCAAGGATACTTTGTTGCAAGACCTTTCTAAACATACCAATTTGAGTGACCTCTCACAAAGGTCAAGGTCACGGGATCAGGAAATAGTTCAAAAATATCTATATTTTGACATAATTTATTTGTTCTCAAATACTATTCACAACTTTAAACCCAAATTTTGTACAAAGATACCTGATAGTAAGACCTTTCTATGCATTTTAATTTGGTTGCTCCCTCGGAAAGGTCAAGGGTCGCAAGAGCTCAGGAAATATGTGAAAAATAGCCATATTTTGATAAAAGATGTTTTTTCCTCAAATACTATTCACAGCTTCAAACCCAAACTTGCTACAGAGATACCTGATGGGACGACCTTTCTATGCACACTAATTTGGTTGATCCCTCAGAAAGGTCAAGGGTCACAAGAGCACAGGAAATAGGTCCCAAATAGCCACATTTTGACAAAAATGTTTTTTCTCAAATACTATTCACAACTTCAAACCCAAATTTGGTACAGAGTTACCTGATGGTAAGACCTATCTATGCATACTAATTTGGATGACCCCTCAGAAAAATCAAGGGTCACAAGAGGCCGACAAATGTGTAAAATGCCAATCTTGATAAAATGATAGGTATAACCAACCTTTTTGCAAATTTTTCAATCAGATGTGCTACAAAGATAGCTGATAAGACCTTCCTATGCATACTAATTTAGTCGACTCATCGCAAAGGTCATGGGGGATTGACAGATGTGTGAAAAAAACTTACATTTTGAGAAAACATGGATTTTGCTGGTGCAGACACCAGCCCTTATTGTCACAAAGGTCACACATGAAAATAGGTCATAGACGCGAGCCATAATGGCTTTGCCTTTCTTGTTTGGTGTTGAATTAAGGAAAATTGCAGAAACACAGTCAGCGTCAGCTGGCACTCAAAGGGTTAATTGAAAGCTCATCGTATATGATGTATGCAGTCTCAGTCACTCTTGACACTACATGAACAGTGCATTTTACTGTTAGATTTCTTACTTTGGATCTCTCCTCTTGTCCCGCGCAGTCTGACTGAAGGGAAAGGAGGAAAAGACAATCGTGGATATTTCACTCACGTGTAAGATAGCATGATTACTGACGGAAGGCATAAAGTGGTCGGAATAGGTTCAAGAAAGGGTGAGAAGTGTGCTATCATAGCCCAAAGATAATATTATTATTATTATTACATGGTATTTATATGGCGCATTTCTCATATTTATAATATAACTCAATGCGCAGAATGTAGCCGCGAACTGAACCCAACAAGCACGCTCACGTGAATCACACGCATTCACTCACACACTGTACGTAAACACAGAACATTCACGTGGTGCTAAGGGCAAGCTCAAGCGAGCTACTGACGGTATTTTGAAATCGTTTTGTATTTGAAATTTTATTAAGTTGGCTGAAACTGATACCAAAGTGAAGGGGGAGGAAGAGCCGGAGTACCCGGAGAAAGAACCCCCGACGGTCCGCCCGAATTAACGGTGACACTTACTAGAGGAGAAAAATCTGATGCCGGAACTCGGAATCGAACCTCGCACCTTCAGCATTGGTGGCAGGCGCCTTAACCACTGCGCCAAGCCAAGCCAGTTAGGTCTTTGGTCTAAGGTGACACAGTTCTCTTAACCCATATCATTCTGAGGCTAAAAGCTTCAAATTTGTACACTGCCATATGCAAGCTACATTATAGTACTTACAGATAAGGCTATAGACCAATGGCTTTAGTTCAAGGGTTTTGCCAGAATAGCTTGGTGCCTAGAGGCGTGGCTATTCTGGCACTAGCCTTGAACTATTTTAGTCAAACTTATTTCACACACTGGTGTATTCCAAATGATAAGGGTTAAATACCAGCGCTTGTTCTCGCTTACTTTGACTTGCCTTGGAAGTAGCACTAGCAGTCCTTTGTCACTGCACCGGTTGTCTCCCATGACTTGCTTACACTGGGAGACAACCAAGGGAGACAACCAGTGTGCCCTTTTCACTTTTGTTAACGCAGCTCAGACTATTTTGTCGTGATGTTTCTGTCGTGTGATTCTCGTTCCACTACTACTCCTCATCTTCACTATCACTCCCTGGCTGTTCTGTTTCGCTGTCGGACGTGGCTATTTCTTTCAGGGCTGTGTGTTTCTTTTTCACTGACAAGCTGTACATTCCTTCCTCATGAGTATAGGTCACAGTATAGTGGCATAGAAAACTAAACAGATAAGTTGAAAACCCGTTAAGTATGTGAAAATGAAACAGTTTCATATCTGAGTTCCTTCTTCTGGTCCCCCACCCGGGTCTGCCCTGGGGGACTTGGGTGGGGTTAGGTATTTTTTAGTTCCCAGGGTCACCCTGGTCAGCCCCACAGGGTGGGTTTTTCTCTCTATTCTGGGGCATGTGTTTCTGTCTACCCTTTGTCCATTCACCTGTATTTGCCTTTTTAAAACTCTCCCTACTGTCTGCACTGCCTGTAGCTCTTGATATTGGATGTGTGTTGCTAAATGGTCTTAGCTTTATTTAGGCCCCATGTTGTAGGTTTATTTAACATATTTGACCGGCTGGCGACATACATTCAATGTTCTGTTTATATTTTTTTTTCACAAGCAGTGCAGGCACGTCCTGAGAAAGCCTTGTTGCTGTCGGGACGTTAAGCAATGTACAATCAATCAATCCTTCTTCTGGTGACGTGGAAATGTTGTTTACATGTCACCAGAAGAAGGATCTCGGTTTCGAAACATTTCATTTAAAAGGGTTTTCAACCTGTCTTTTTAGTTTTCTTTTCATACGAAACCCTTGTGGCAACATTTTTACTTTGTCTATAATAGCATGGGCATTAGCTTTCAACTCTTTGGCTGTGTGTGGCACTTTTTGCAAAATTGATGCCTGCAAAATCACCTTCACAATATAAACGCTACTGACAGCCAAAGAGTACTTGCTTTCTCCTGGAAGAAAATTTTGTCCATCTCATTTTCATTTGTTCATTTTATATTGTGTAGACCAAGTGGGATTCATACAAGCTAGGCTAACGCAATGCCATTACTGCAGCATACATTTGAAATACAAGTACATAGTAGATCATGTAGTGAACATCTACAGTACATACCCTGGTATAGGCACATCTAGTGTATGATTCAATCCCGGGCATGTGTGTTAATGTTATTGCTAGAAACACCACATGTTTTGCTGGCGATATTTCATTTTGTTCACCCATCAACACTGTATGATTATTGTAACTTAGAGAGATGGGAGGTGTCTATAAACAGCTGTGGGCAATAAATGAGCAATAGTAGTTCAAAAATAGTACCAGATTACAGCTTGATTAGCACTTGAAGGCTACCCTATAACTCTCCTACTGACCTGTTTTGGCTGCCAGCACTGCTCTTTGTCAAGGTGATTCCTCCTGTAGGAATCACCTTGACAAAGAGCTCTATTGGCAGCCAAAGCGTTAAGACACTGCAGGCGGCAATGGTTCATGAAGTGTTAAGTGTTTTAATTGTGCCTCATGCTGTCTCAACGGACATACATGTTGCTTATTGGGTCATGATTATTCATTACACTGGTATCTCCTCTACTTTCCTTGCACACAGTGTACATTCCCCAAGTTGTATGCAACCACGTTTTCGCTTTTGCTTTTCACGAATTCAAGCCTTTGATCTCTCAGTGTGACCATTATAATACTCGATCTGACAGCCAAAGGGTTAACATTACCCGTTCTGTTTCTGTGCGTGTCGCGTACAAACTTTGAAGTGTCGTTTGCTTAAATTGGCCAACTGTTCAGCTTTGGTAAAAGAAACAACAGCAAAAAAATAAACAATTGAAAAAATAATTATAAAAAGTTCATGTAGTGAGTTACATAAATGCATGCAACATTGTAAAGCTCAGTGCAATATGTATTGCATTGTTCAACTAAAGGCACTGGTTTGTATTTGGATGTAAATTTGGTTCCCGCTTTTCTGAGTGAAACTAAAACAGAACACAGTAGCAGATGTTTAGGAATGTGCTCCAGCCACGTTTTATGCCTGTTGCCTTTTTCATGCTGTGGATGCAAGCACGCAAGCAGGTCAGAGCACGTGGTGTGTGGTGGGATATTCAAGGTGACAGTGCAAAAATTAAAATGACTGAAAACGGCCCACGGACCAACAATGCCCCATTATCCATGGCGATCAAGAGACATAAATTCTCATGAGCCCCTACATCCGCAGGGGCTCATGAGCATTTATGTCTTTTGCAGATGGAACAGGCTGGCTGAAATTCAGCTTGTGGGATTTTGATAAAGCTGAATCTCCTTCCAGGACTGAAGGCTGTCGCCCATAGATATCGTGTTCCTTTGTTGTGTAGGAGTCACGAATGCCCTGTTTTTTCTAAGTGAAAAAAATCACAGAACTTTGGCATGTGTTTCTTTTGTCCAGTATGCACTGCTGTATAGGATATTTGCGTGCTGATCCGTGATTTTGGCCTTACAGCTTATAGCTGTATGGTCCAAAATCACATACTAGTGTCACTCAAAGTTTTAGCAGACCCTTGGTTGTGATTATCACTGCGCTGCCTGAACCAGGAGATTACATGTACTGTCGGATTAAAGAGAAAACGCAGAGTTTTATTTTTGTGAGCCTTTTGTCATGTTGACATTGTTGCAGGCTTTTTTGGCATTTGCTGTTGTTTAGCTGGTTGGTGTGTCGTTAAAATCACTCACATCTACACTGTATCTTGTTTCAATGGCACCTTGTACCGTACATGCTGTCCCTTTCCCTTCCTCTCCTAAGCCTTATGGAATCATCTCTGAAGCAGAAGTTGTGGAAGTTTGAATCGACTGCAACAGCTCAACAACAGCTCATTGGTAATTCATGATCAGCTTGGCACCCAGAGTGGTGCCAAGCTAGTCGATTGCTACCCATGAGCTGTCATGCTGGATCTAGTCCAAGAGTTGGCACAGGAAGTGAAAAAGTTAATCATTTTTTGTGACATCAAGTTGTTGTAGTGTGTGCGTTGCATCAACTGTAATGTTGTGTACCTGTTCTAGTTCATGAAGCAAACACTGTATTTCATTTTCACTTCTTCCTCATTTTTACAACAAACAAATTTCAGCATCATTATTTCTGTTCCGGATTGTACACGTAACTGTGTGTGCTGGTCTGTGATTTTGGACCATACAGCTTTCAGCAGTAGGGTCTGTGCTCACAGACTGGTATGCGCATTTGGATAGGAGAGATGATTTTTCATCATAATTAACTTTTAAGTGAAACTAAACTTGTTTCTGTCAGATCTTTGTTTCCACTTGGGAACATCGCAGTGCGCGTTGGACCGACATTGGCCTGTGCGTGGGCCAACGGCTGCTGACATCGGCCCGATGGCCGTTTGCGCATTGGGATTATCACTGCATCATGAAGCAGAAGATGGGAAGTCCATTTTAGTGAAAAGCAAGATTTTCATAGAATAAAAATGCAATCTCTTTTTACTTCAGGGAACTTCAAGCTTCACAGGGCAGTGTTTTTCTTGTAATGATATTCTCATATTCCACTTATTTTATTTTGTAGACCCATTTGTGTGCTGGTCTGGATTTTGGTGCCATAAGGTCTGCACACACAGACCAGCACTGTTTATAATAATATATTAACCATTCACATTAGCGTTTGATGGCTGTGTTGCATTTGCATATTTGATGAGATTGAAGTCTTGTTTCTGTTGCAATTTAGGGCAATTTCCCTCTCTCTTTCTCTCTCAGCTTGCGAGTGTTGTCTAAAACAGTTTGTGTGTTTGTGTGACTGGGATTTTCTGAATTTGTGTACATACAGCTTTGTGTAATACTGATGGATGAACTCTTGAAATGTAAATACCAACAGCTAAAAAAATTAAAATAAATTTCCAGAATAAATTTTGTTGGGTTGGTGTTTGTATACATGTACCTGTGTTTCAGTTTTGTGTGTGTGTGTCATCTGTTACTTAACCCATATCATAAAAGCTTCAAATTTGTACACTGCCATAATTATGCAAGCTACACTATAACATTTGCAGATAAGGATGTAGACCAATGGCTTTAGTTCAAGGGAAGTGCCAGAATAGCTTAGCGCCTAGAGGCGCCAAGCTATTCTGGCACTACCCTTGAACTATCATGCTCAATCCATGTCTTGCCGTGGTGTGTCTGGGCTCAATGAGTTAAATGGGTTAACAGATTATATCAAATTTGAAACTTTGTTTTAAAAGCCTGTTCAAATTCAAAATTCTGTATTTACACACTGCTGCATGCTGTGACTGTATTGAATGCAGTATTGATAGCTGAGAAGAAATTGACGGAGAAAGAAACATGCTTAAAAAATACAGTTACAACACAATTTATTAATATTTATTAATGAACAAATTATTAATATACAAACAAGTATACAATTCAGTCGCTACTCATTTTGTCAGTGAAGAAGAAGCCTCACTATCCCCCCAAAAAAACAGAAAACAGGTACATGTATGTTTCAAAATGCTTGTTCACACTGTGCCAGAATAGCCAAGGCCGAACAAGGGACATTACACCAAAAGACAGTGTCCACACAGAGCAATTAGGTTACGCCCCCTTTTCACACACCGTTAAAAAACCTTTCTGCCAAAACAAAACAGCACATCACCGGAAAAACATTTTCAGCAACTCTTAAAAGAGTTACCATTTTTCACAACACTCTAATGCACTAAGTACCCCACGACAAAACTGTCGTCTGCCGGCAAGCCTGCATACAACCGTGCTCATGCCCTAATTAGGCTCCCATGAACACACTAGGTCGACTAAAATTACCCAGATTTTGCTCTTTTTCACACCACCTGTCATGCCTTTTGTTGCTCAACACGCCCAAAAAGGCACAACATTTGAAGTTTTACATCCTAAAAAATTTGCAAAAAGGGAGGAAATTTTTGAAACTACATAACTATTTCTTGCACCGGAAGCAATTACCCTGTGTGGCCAGTACATTGTCTTTTTTTGGAGATTTACAGATTTACCTCCCCTGCAGAAACCGTTGGCAGTTCTTTTCCATTTTCTCGGTGTCTCGGGATTACGTCCCTTGGCGAATTGCCTCTTTTTTGTATTTTGTCAGCATCGGTATATCATATTGTGGCTGCTGAGATTATTAGCTGCTCTCTGCTGGCTGCTAAGACATGTGGCTGCCCTCTGCTGGTCCATCATCTTTGTTTGGTTACACGTAACTTAAATTGACTCCCTTGATCTGAAACCTCGACTAAAATTGCGTCCCTTGATGCACTCGAACATCGCCTCGAACGCGAAGCAGGCATCACACTCTTCGTCAATCATCTGCTAGACTGCCGTGGCAGAGGCTAAACGGGTCCTACTAAAACCCGGAATAACCCGGAATAACCTGTCCTAAGCTAAAATAACCATATCTATAACTATTATTGCGTACCTAAACACAAAATAATCATGTGTTAGAAGTTTGGTTTACATTAAAGTTGATTTAGTTTTACTAGTAAGCCGTTTTCCACAACCGTTGACACGTCGATTACTTCCCTTGCTACACGATCGCTCTGTCCGAAACCAGTCGAAATAACCTCTCCTAAGCCCAAATTACCACATAAACACACATTATTGAGTACTTAAAGTAGTAATATTCATATATTTGAGGTTGTAGGTGCCGTAAAAGTTGTTTATTTAGCGTTAGAAAGCTTCGAAGGGCTTGTTCTTTGAGCCTCTTGATCTATGCCTATCTTCATCCTACGCGCATTCGCCCACACAGTTCGTCCCAATCACATTTCGTCCCATGATGTTTCAGTCATCCCGGATGCTATTTAATGGACGACATTACGCTATGAGCGGACCATGATAATCAGTTGACATTCAAAGAGAACATAACTGGACCGTTTCTGAGCTCAAATATTTAATTGAAACTTTTCTGAGTTCGTATTTTTGAAGCAACCCTTAATTTATGTTTAAATATTTTGGGGCAATGGATTAAATGTATTATACTCTGTGTGGATTAAATTTATTATACTCTTTATTTTAAATTTATTTCCTTTGTTGTTTTTTTAAGTCCCTTCTATTTATAGAAAGGACTTTTTAGGATGGGTCGCGGTAGGGCGAATTTAATAGCATGTCCATTATGTCAAAGGCGGGCACTGAGGCCCAAACCTCTGACATCTCCAAGAGGCATAGATGCTCATGTACCCCAAGGGCGCAGGACGATCTATGCCTCCTGGAGATGAGCGCACGTTTGTGTGTGTGTGTGTGTGTGTGTGTGTGTGTGTGTGTGTGAGAGAGAGAGAGAGAGAGAGAGAGAGAGATTTGTGTCATATTTAGAGTATTGTGTTAATGTCTGCGTGGTGACGGAATTGCTTCTTTTACGTCAATGTCACTGTCTGGCTCTCTCCAAAAGTCTTCTTTTTTTTTTCTTCATTGTTTTAATTTGTTTCTAAAAAGAATTAATTTCTACTGAATAAGTTGAAAGTACAAAGCTGGCTAACGAACTCATCCAATGCCTTTCTCCAAACTAGCTATATCGGGTTACCTGCAAGCTCTTCTGAAAGCGCGACGATGTGTGTGTGTGCGTGTTAGTGCGTGCATGTGCGCGCGCGCTCCAAACATCTCCAAGAGACATAGATCCTCATGCGCTCTCCGGGCGCATGAGGATCTATGCCTCGGAGATGCGCGCATGTCTGTGTGAGAGAGAGAAAGACTTCGGCGCGCGCTGGAGAGAATTACATCATATTTAGAGTATTATGTCAATGTCTGCATCGTGACTGAGTTGCCTTTTGTACGTCACCGACACTGACTTTCTCTAAAAGTCAATTTTTTTTTTTTACTGTTTAATATTTTATTTTTTTCTAAAAAAGAATTATTTTTTTAGTAAAGAAGTTGAACGGTTACAAAGCTGGCTAACGAACTCATCCAATGTCTTCTCTAAGCTAGCTATATCCAAAATTTCATATAAATATGACAAAAAGTACGGACTCTAATCTGGGTCAACTGACTCCCTGTAAACGGTTGTTTGTGTCTTTAATGAGACATTTAATTACAAAATGCTCGGAGGCTCCCTTAGCCACCCCTTTAAGAAGTATTTCGCCAAGTTTTAAGCTTGTGTGTACAGAAATATCGGAGATTCTCTTGTTTACATACATACGCACACACACACACACACACACACACACACACACACACACACACACACACACACACACACACACACACACATACACACACACACACACACACACACACACACACACATACATACATGCACGCACGCACGCATATATACATACATACGCACATAAGGCGCTTAGCGTAACTAGACATGACGTAATTTTTATCTTGTTACTTCAATAGTTTGAGGTTTAGGGATGCCCGTCTTTGACATCATGAACATGCTATTAAATTCGCCCCACTGCGACCCGTACTAAACAGTCCCTTCTATAAATAGAAGGGACCATTTTAAAAAAAGGACCAAAATCGGAGCTGTGCCCCTAGATAAAAGAAGAAAAGTTTCAACAAATAAAAATCTTATGCTCTGAAAACTGTAAGTATGTCTGAGAAAACCCACTCCCCCCCCCCCACCCCCACCCCAACCCCCCCCCCCCTCCAAAAAAACAAACAAACAAACAACAACAACAACAAAAAAAACACGCGTAGAGGGTACGGTTACAACACGATAGTACAACTTTAAAGAAAATCCCTAAAAGAAAATCACCAAGAACCTCCCCTCCCCCCACCCCCAGACCCCGGTCGAGACACCCTTTGGATCTGCACCTGTAATTCAGTGGGCGATTTTTTAAAATGTGCATTATTTATGCTTGTAAGTATACTCAGCTCTAAAATAAATGTACGACTTATGAAATGAATGAATGACTGCAAAAAAGGAATCAATGAATCATGAGATCAATCAATAAACGAACGAATGGATGAGGGATCGACCGATCAGGTAAATATATACTTTGAAAGCATATCTAAGCATATGTATGCTTTTCTTTTGGAGATTATGTAAGCACACATTCATAATACCCACCCACCACCGTTGAGAGGACACACAAAAAAAAACAACACCGTTGAGGAAAATAAAAAGCGGGAGAGGGGGGGGGGGGGAGGTAAATAATCAATAAATTAACTAGCAAACAATTACTATTTATATTAATTAAAGAAGTACCCAACGGAGAAAGAAACACGCTTATAAAAGATGGGTACAACACAATTTATGAATATTTCGGGTAAATACCCTTTGTCAAAATAGACAAACAAACAAACAGAGAGATTAGCCGCTACTTATCTTCATTCGCAGAAGGAATTCCTTCTGCGAATGAAGATAAGTAGCGGCTAATCTCTCTGTTTGTTTGTTTGTCTATTTTGACAAAGGGTATTTACCCGAAAAATTCATAAATTGTGTTGTACCCGTCTTTTCTAAGCGTGTTTCTTTCTCCGTTGGGTACTTCTTTGCATTTTACACGCTTGGCAGTCACCTTTTTGGTCTGGATTATTTATATTAATGCCTCTGCTTAATGTTATATTGACACGATTTTACAAGATAATTCAGGGCTTAAAAGGGCTTGACACCAAAGTGACAATGGAAGGCCCTAACGGGCAGATTGCCTATGGAGTACAACCTGTACGTTGATAAATTTAGGCGTAAAGAAACACTGCCGCTTTGGTTTTGCCTATGGAGTACAGCTTGTACGTTGATACCTAAAGTACACCTCTAAGTGAGCACCTCAGTTACACTTCTGTTTTACCCCTTCTCTGTCAAGAAAAGGTGAACATGGTCCAACTGCAAGAGACAATTGTTGATTGTTTCAGTTTCTCGGCACCCACATCTCAAACGATCTAAATGGGAGAAAAACGTTGATTCTTTAGTGAAAAAATTACAGCAACGACTGTATTTTCTCAGACGTCTTAGAGGTGTACTTTAGGTGTGGCTGTGCTAGAGGTGTAATTGAGGTGCACACATAGATATGTACTTTAAGGAAATGTAGTTAATGTTAGAGGTGTAATTGAGGTACTGTACTTTAAGTCAATGTAGTTAATGATAGAGGTGTAATTGAGATACTCACATAGAGATGTACTTTAGGTGTGGCTATGTTAGTGGTGTAATTGAGGTGCTCAGATAGAGGTGTAAGAGTATAAAGGACGTGCAACACATACTGAGCGATTAAGGTCCTTCTATCTGCACAGGCATAAACTGTCATGACCTTTTCAACCGCAGGGGCTCAGTTAATAAAGCGTTAGCTCAGCTGTTCCTCAGATGGAAACGGGGTGTGAGAAGAGGGGAGGGGGGGGGGGAGAGTCATTGAGATATATACCGGGATATATCGTCTAATGCAACACCACTCCTCCTAACTCAATATCCTGGCTCTCTGTTAGACACTCTATATACACAGCCAACTCTTTCAACTCTGTTACAGGACACGCAACTGGTATGATTCTCGACTTTGGACCAGCACTCATTTTTATAAACAAAAATAAAATTATTTAACTTCCAACACAACACTAAAATCATGCATCACAACTGGTTTGTCATCCTGATTAGTTACAGATATACACAGTGACTCAAAGAAACTGAAACCTAATTTCTTAAATTGTAAATTGGGAAATCTAACAACCACACTTTCACAATCATTTGATAGGGTGCAGTTCCAGTTGGTAAGCATCTCAACAAAGTTGAAGGCTTTCCATTATGTACATTCTCAGTCGTGTTTAGTTCGTTCAAATGCACATTAAATACTGTGTGTACTGCCAAATTGACAGGACGTTTTCCAGTTACTTTAAGTTTTCTTGTCCTCAATGTCATAATATTAGAAAAAAAAATCTTCTTCAGCTATATACCAATCTTCATCCAAATAATAACCAAGTAAATATGCAAATTTAACTGACATTTTTAACCAGTCTTGTTTCGAAGATTCTAATGTAACAAGTAGGTTAGCTGGATTTAAAGTTGTTTTACCCCTTCACTGGCAAGAAAAAGTGAACATGGTCCAACTGCAAGAGACACAGATGAGCCCCCAAAGTTACTATGGGGCTCATGAGGCTGTATGCGTCTTTAGGACACGACTGTGTATCAATGTTCTGTGAATGGCTGGTATTTAGGACACGATGGTGTATCAATGTTCCGTGAATGGCTGGTCTTTAGGACATGACTGTATATCGATGTTCCGTGAATGGCTGGTCTTTAGGACATGACTGTGTATCAATGTTCCGTGAATGACTGGCCTTTAGGACACGACTGTATATCGATGTTCGTGAATGGCTGGCCTTTAGAACACGACTGTATATCGATGTTCCGTGAATGGCTGGCCTTTAGGACACGATTGTGTATCAATGTTCCGTGAATCGCTGGTCTTTAGGACATGACTGTGTATCAATGTTCCGTGAATGGCTGGTCTTTAGGACACGACTGTGTATCAATGTTCCGTGAATGGCTGGTCTTTAGGACACGACTGTGTATCAATGTTCCGTAAATGGCTGGTCTTTAGGACACGACTGTGTATCGATGTTCCGTGAATGGCTGGTCTTTAGGACACGACTGTGTAGCGATGTTCCGTGAATGGCTGGTGCTCTTTGGTGTTGAATTAACAAAGATTTCAGAAACACAATCAGGATAACTGGATCAACGAGTTTATCAATAGACGTGTTTGTCAGTGGGAATGGAAAGACTTGCAGGAGGCTGAATACCAGGACATGCTGTTACACTGGCATAAATTGTCCCTTGACAAGCTTAACATAACAGTGAGACAGAATTTGAACACAAATTGCAATAGTCGGAAAAAATGTTTTCCATGTACGACGCGTTTGTCGAGTGTTATCATCAAGTGAACAGTATTATTTAATGCCACATACAATGGAAAACTGAAGGGGTATGTCTTTCTGCATTGTGGTGAAGAACGTGGGGGGGCTCATGTTTGATTCGTTCTGTTCTATTGACAGCGCAAAACCACACTCAATATATTCCTGTAACACAACAAAGCCATCTCGCAGAAGAATAAACTGTGCCAAACATGTACATGTACGCTGGCTCCCAGCACTGACATTAGACTGCTGGATTTTGGTCGTAGCTCGGGATCATGCTAAAACTAACCAAATAAAGACAGCTCTCCCCCACCACTCCCTCCAGTAGGTGATAAAAAGCTTTTATTTCACTGATCAGCTGCAAAGGCATAATTCACTACCACAATAAGCGGGTGGTGCTCGGCGATATTTTGAGCTCGGTGTCTACATACTGCTTCCCCATCCTGATGTTATTGATGGACAAGGCTTTTGAGTCAGGTGGTTAGAAAAATCCAAACAGCTGTTCTCAATTCCAGCCAGTTACAGTTGGTGCCGAACAACTTCTATATGTCTTAGTCTTCCCGCCGGAAATCTGTAAATCTGCCGGACAGTCTTTTAACAACTGCAGTACACTCGGCAAGTGTGCTGTTCACGAACCTTACTGTACATAGGTTAGTGTCGAAGTTTCATGTCACAGTGTGGCTTGTACGATCCACTTACGCTCGGCCGGATTATCGGGTCTGTACTACTGAGATCAAACGCATAATGATCAGTGACCTAATAACAATGAAACAAACTACGTAGATGTCTCTCTCTCCCCCCCCCCCCTCCACTTCCTACGACTTGAAAAAAGTAGGGTTGGCCCAGAGAATCCCTTGCTTCCCCCCTCCCATGTCCCGTTTCAGCGTTTTCCGTCAATTTTCTTATTCAGATATATACGAAATCTCCTCACAAACCATGGTGTGAAACAAGCACAAGTGTGAAACATTTGGTTAATTTTTTATAATTTTTTTAGTGATTTTTAGACTTAGAACAATTTTCAAATTTTGCACACTGAAATTTTTTTATTTTTCATGTGATGGACTTGAAAATTGGTGAGCATCTTTCACGTGACTGACTGATTTAAACGATCATCAAAACAGGGAAATCGGACGGAAACTGTAGAAGTAAGATGTCTTTTCATATCCAAGTCATAATATATAGTGGTGTATTTTGTCCTAATAAGAAATTTTTTTAGTTTCTGCGTTTTGAGTCGGTTTTCTTTATTAGAAATATACCGCAAGATCTCAAAAACCATGATTCTAAATAGCGCATCTTTTGTAAGATTAGTTTTTTTTATTTTAATTTTTTTTAGTGACATTTGGTATATCAGTCATATTTTTATATACACATATACCCTTAGGGTTTCTATCAAATATAGGGTTAACAATGTTTTAAGTATGTCCATCGGATGCAGTTTCATCAGCTGCTTAAACTGATATTGACAACAGCCAGATCGCATGGAAACTGTACAACTTAAATGCATTTCCCTCTGCAAGTCATAATATATAGTAACAAAACTGATGCTATGAAGAATTTTTTTCAGTTTCAGCGTTTTCCGTCGATTTTCTTATTCAGATATATACGAAATCTCCTCACAAACCATGGTGTGAAACAAGCACAAGTGCGAAACATTTGGTTAATTTTTTATAATTTTTTTAGTGATTTTTGGACTTAGAACAATTTTCAAATTTTGCACACTGAAATTTTTTTATTTTTCATGTGATGGACTTGAAAATTGGTGAGCATCTTTCACGTGACTGACTGATTTAAACGATCATCAAAACAGGGAAATCGGACGGAAACTGTAGAAGTAAGATGTCTTTTCATATCCAAGTCATAATATATAGTGGTGTATTTTGTCCTAATAAGAAATTTTTTTAGTTTCTGCGTTTGAGTCGGTTTTCTTTATTAGAAATATACCGCAAGATCTCAAAAACCATGATTCTAAATAGCGCATCTTTTTTAAGATTAGTTTTTTTTTATTTTAATTTTTTTAGTGACATTTGGTATATCAGTCATATTTCTATATACACATATACCCTTAGGGTTTCTATCAAATATAGGGTTAACAATGTTTTAAGTATGTCCATCGGATGCAGTTTCATCAGCTGCTTAAACTGATATTGACAACAGCCAGATCGCATGGAAACTATACAACTTAAATGCATTTCCCTCTGCAAGTCATAATATATAGTAAAAAAACTGATGCTATGAAGAATTTTTTTCAGTTTCAGCGTTTTCCGTCGATTTTCTTATTCAGATATATACGAAATCTCCTCACAAACCATGGTGTGAAACAAGCACAAGTGCGAAACATTTGGTTAATTTTTTATAATTTTTTTAGTGATTTTTGGACTTAGAACAATTGTCAAATTTTGCACACTGAAATTTTTTTATGTTTCATGTGATGGACTTGAAAATTGGTGAGCATCTTTCACGTGACTGACTGATTTAAACGATCATCAAAACAGGGAAATCGGACGGAAACTGTAGAAGTAAGATGTCTTTTCATATCCAAGTCATAATATATAGTGGTGTATTTTGTCCTAATAAGAAATTTTTTTAGTTTCTGCGTTTTGAGTCGGTTTTCTTTATTAGAAATATACCGCAAGATCTCACAAACCATGATTCTAAATAGCGCATCTTTTGTAAGATTAGTTTTTTTTATTTTAATTTTTTTAGTGACATTTGGTATATCAGTCATATTTCTATATACACATATACCCTTAGGGTTTCTATCAAATATAGGGTTAACAATGTTTTAAGTATGTCCATCAGATGCAGTTTCATCAGCTGCTTAAACTGATATTGACAACAGCCAGATCGCATGGAAACTGTACAACTTAAATGCATTTCCCTCTGCAAGTCATAATATATAGTAACAAAACTGATGCTATGAAGAATGTTTTTCAGTTTCAGCGTTTTTCGTCGATTTTCTTATTCAGACATATACTAAATCTCCTCATAAACCATGGTGTGAAACAAGCCAAAGTGCGAAACATTTGGTTAATTTTTTTATAATTTTTTTAGTGAGTTTTGGACTTAGAACAATTTTCAAATTTTGCACACTGAAATTTTTTTATTTTTCATGTGATGGACTTGAAAATTGGTGAGCATCTTTCATGTGACTGACTGATTTAAACGATCATCAAAACAGGGAAATCGGACGGAAACTGTAGAAGTAAGATGTCTTTTCATATCCAAGTCATAATATATAGTGGTGTATTTTGTCCTAATAAGAAAATTTGTTAGTTTCTGCGTTTTGAGTCAGTTTTCTTTATTAGAAATATACCGCAAGATCTCACAAACCATGATTCTAAATAGCGCATCTTTTTTTAAGATTAGTTTTTTTTTTATTTTAATTTTTTTAGTGACATTTGGTATATCAGTCATATTTCTATATACACATATACCCTTAGGGTTTCTATCAAATATAGGGTTAACAATGTTTTAAGTATGTCCATCGGATGCAGTTTCATCAGCTGCTTAAACTGATATAGACAACAGCCAGATCGCATGGAAACTGTACAACTTAAATGCATTTCCCTCTGCAAGTCATAATATATAGTAACAAAACTGATGCTATGAAGAATTTTTTTCAGTTTCAGCGTTTTTCGTCGATTTTCTTATTCAGACATATACTAAATCTCCCCATAAACCATGGTGTGAAACAAGCCAAAGTGCGAAACATTTGGTTAATTTTTTATAATTTTTTTAGTGATTTTTGGACTTAGAACAATTTTCAAATTTTGCACACTGAAATTTTTTTATTTTTCATGTGATGGACTTGAAAATTGGTGAGCATCTTTCACGTGACTGACTGATTTAAACGATCATCAAAACAGGGAAATCGGACGGAAACTGTAGAAGTAAGATGTCTTTTCATATCCAAGTCATAATATATAGTGGTGTATTTTGTCCTAATAAGAAAATTTTTTAGTTTCTGCATTTTGAGTCGGTTTTCTTTATTAGAAATATACCGCAAGATCTCACAAACCATGATTCTAAATAGCGCATCTTTTTTAAGATTAGTTTTTTTTTATTTTAATTTTTTTAGTGACATTTGGTATATCAGTCATATTTCTATACACTTATACCTTAGGGTTTCTATCAAATATAGGGTTAACAATGTTTTAAATATGTCCATCGGATGCAGTTTCATCAGCTGCTTAAAATGATGTTGAAAACAGCCAGATCGCATGGAAACTGTACAACTTAAATACATTTCCCTCTGCAAGTCATAGTGAGAAAATTTATGCTATGAAGAAAATTTTTCAGTTTCAGCGTTTTCCGTCGATTTTTTTATTCAGATATATACGAAATCTCCTCACAAACCATGGTGTGAAACAAGCACAAGTGAGAAACATTTGGTTAATTTATTATAATTTGTTTAGTGATTTTTGGACTTAGAACAATTTTCAAATTTTGTACACTGAATTTTTTTTTATTTTTCATGTGATGGACTTGAAAATTGGTGAGCACCTTTCACGTGACTGACTGATTTAAATGATCATCAAAACAGGGAAATCGGACAGAAACTGTAGAAGTAAGATGCCCTTTCCTACCCAAGTCATAATATATAGTGATGAACGTTGTTGTAATAAGAAAAAAATTCATTTTCTGCGTTTTGAGTCGGTTTTCTTTATCAGAAATATACTACAAGATCTCACAAACCATGATGTCTAAATAGGGCATCTTTTTTAAGATTAGTTTTTTCTTTCAAATGCAATTAAATGACGCAGAAATGAAACAGATTCCTTTAACCCTTATCAATCGGAATACACCAGTGTGTGAAATAAGTTTCACTTAAATTATTCAAGGGAAGTGCCAGAATACTTTGGCGCTAAGCTATTCTGGCACCACCTTTTAACTAAAGCCATTGGTCTACTGACATCCTTAGCTGTAAATACTATATGTAATCCTATGTAATTTGTGTTAATGTGAAATCGTGTTTATTGCCTTTATGTTTAGACCACAATAGTTACTAAGGCATACGGTGTGTGTGTGTGTGTGTGTGTGTGTGTGTGTGTGTGTGTGTGTGTGTGTGTGTGTGTGTGCACGTGAGTAGCTTAATTATATTTTAATGTGTTTAATGTTCTTCCTTTAATGTTGCGTGGCACCGCAACGATTTCCTAATGTATTGTTACATATAGCAATAAAGTTCTATCATCATCATCTATCATCATCATCATATAATGTAGCTTGAATATGGCAGTCAGGTAAACTGAAGCTTTTAGCATCAGTCTGATATGGGTCAATATAGTCTTAACACACACAGTTAAGACCTAGCGGGAAGGGGTGTACAACTTGTAAAGTGTCCATCTCAGTGATTTTGCATTGGGCACCATCATTTTAATCAGTCGCCCGTCACTTAAAACGTGCTCAGCACCACTGAAGTCTCAAGTGCCAAACTAAAGCGGCTGGGAAATGTGCTCAGTAAGTTCCAAAATCACATAGGAAAGAGCATCTTACTTCTACAGTTTCCATCAGATTTTGCATTTGTAAGCATACTTTTAATCAGTCAGTCACGTGAAAGATGCTCACCAATTTCAAGTGAATCACATGAAAAATAAAGAAAACCAGTTTCAGTGTAAAAATTTGGAAATCAACCTGAACACACCCACAGACACAATATCATTACACAGCCACTATCATTGAGCCACATTACTCTTAAAACAGTAACATTTATGTGACTCCCTTCACCATACAACACACAATTACTGACTATATAACTGAAACCACCTGAAAATGACGGCACAGTTTTAGGACCACATATCCATTCCCAACCTTTTACACCCGTATTATCTATTGTTCCTGCAGAATCATGCAAAAACACTCTCAAGTCCCAAGGAAAAACGTTTGGATTTATATCAAGTATGACCTACCCTGACAATAAGTAAAAAAAAAAAAAAAAAAAAAAAAAAAAAAAACACCTCAAGGATGGCGTGCATTAAGTAAGACCACAGAAGTAAAAAATTCCCTCAGGGTCTCTGGCTGTATGGCCTTACTAGGAAAATATTACTAGAAAAATAAAATATTATGATCATGATCTACGAGTGTGATTGAGTGGCTGCAAGTTGCACCATAGGTGAATTTCCTGTACATAAAGTCTTTCGAACAATAAATTAAATTAGCTGCTTTATTGATTTATCCCAATAGGTGAGGTAGCAGGGATAATATGGGCAACCTAGAAACGTGTACAACACATGCGGACCACTCTTTATTCTAGTCACACTGTGACCTGTGAACACGGCATCCATGCTTGCACGTACCAGCTCTTTCCCCGGGCGTTATAAGTTTGAGCATGTGTTCAGTCTTATGCTAAAACCTGACTTTGTCCGCTCTGAGAAGACCTGCGCAGTTCGTTTGCGGCAGCAGGTTCTCAGTAGCCGTTGTAAATGCAGGGGCAAATGTACATATATGCTAGGACTAGAAGCGGTATATTGGCCTGTCTCCTGCACGGTTTCAGTTTCAGCAAGCATACTGGCCTGCAATACCAGCTTGGTGAAAATACATAGATTGTAATGAGTCTGTGCAAGTTTTAAAAACCTTCCGTGGTAAACCTCTCTCGTGATTTATACTATAGTGCTCCTCAGTTCCCGCATCAGAGTAGGGTTTGTCTAACGTGTAAACCCCGAGGCGGCCGGCGAATTTTCGCAAACGAATGCGGGCGCTTTTGGGTACGTTAGAAGCCTAGTGCCTGGCTTTAGGTTTCAAATGAATGGCCCAAAAAACGCATACTTTGATTGTGCAGTATCAAATCTAACGCTCGTAGCACGTGAGGTCAACACAATACACTCAAACAAAAGTAATTTATCAATAGCTGACCATTTAAAGCATTCTAAATAAAACATTTGATTTTGAACACTTTGAAACATTGCTACAAGTTTCCTGGCAATATAGCAATAGATTATCAATTTCCACAGTATCACATAAAAAAAGAAAAACAGCTGAAGAGAGTAAAACCAAGATGTCGGACCGCGTCGTTAGCAATGGAATCAGCGATCGCTTTACCGACTTGAAAAGCTGAGAATTTTTACAAAGGAAGGCCTCAGAGTAAAAATAGACTGTACAGAGACCTCGGGAAAGGGCTGGGAATTTGTTTACAGTACACATAAACACGCCGGCACGACCAGGGAGCGATAAAGCGGCAGCGGCGAGCTGTTAAAGCCGAGGCGTTGACAGTTTCTGTCGTTATGTTGGGGTAAGAGGCAGTCTGGCACCAGATTCTAGTGAGGCCTTGTTTCGGCATGTGAGGCTAAACATCTGGGTCACGGACATTTGACACTGCTCTGGGTGTATCAATTTACAGGTCAGTGTTGGCCGGACAGGTCGTAGACCCACCCACCCCCACCGCCCCCCCCCTCCCACCCCCACCCCTGCCCGGCATTTAGTGAAACCAGATGGGAGGCGGCGCGTGCCGTCCCTATTAAAATGTTGTCTGTCAACAAAAGGGCTACTGGGACGCTATATAGGAGCTTGTGATGATATGGAAAAGCACTGTCAAGGGAGAGAATTGTGCATGATAGACCAATGATCATAGACATATCCCACTGTTCCAGCCCCTTGGTGCATGGAAATTTAAATCTAGGTCCCCCAAGTGGGGGTCCAGATATCTAGCTGGTATGGACAGCTGTTTCGGTCTAGGTGACCTCATCAGCACGCCATCGGCAATACTGGAGGATGAGATGGAACTTCTGCCTACCTGCAAAGAAGACCACATTTTACTGTGGTTTCTGCAGGGGCATACATTCCATGCCTCCACCTAGAGCCAAATTTTTATGCACCCTAAGAGAGAACTGCCGTAAAAGTCCCCCACATGGGGGACCTAGATTTAAATTTCCTGCACCAAGGGGCTGGAACAGTGGGATATGTGATACGCCCCCCTTTGGGTGGGGGTGGGGGCTTCCATATGCATTGCTTCCAGTCACTTACTTAGCGCACCCCCTCTTTCCTTTTTTTTTTTTTTTTTTTTGTGCTTGGTTTAAAGTAGATTTATGATCATTGGTCTATCATGCACAATTCCCCCCTTGACAGTAATTTTTCCTACTCACTTGGTCGTTTCTTCTAAATTACAAGCACTGGCAGTCAACTCTTTCGGTCTAGATGTTTATATTCGAGCTCAGAAACGCTCCAGTTATGTTCTCTTTGAATGTCAACTGATTATCATGGTCCGCTCATAGCGTAATGTCTTCTATTAAACAGCATCGGGGATGAAACGTCATGGGACGAAATGTGATTGGGACGAACGGTGTGGGTGAATGCGCGTAGGGCGAAGATAGGCATAGAACAAGAGGCTCAAAGAACAAGTCCTTCGAAGCTTTCTAACGCTAAATAAACAACTTTTACGGCACCTACAACCTCAAATATATGAATATTACTACTTTAAGTACTCAATAATATGTGTTTATGTGGTAATTTGGGCTTAGGAGAGGTTATTTCGACTGGTTTCGGACAGAGCGATCGTGTAGCAAGGGAAGTAATCGACGTGTCAACGGTTGTGGAAAACGGCTTACTAGTAAAACTAAATCAACTTTAATGTAAACCAAACTTCTAACACATGATTATTTTGTGTTTAGGTACGCAATAATAGTTATAGATATGGTTATTTTAGCTTAGGACAGGTTATTCCGGGTTATTCCGGGTTTTAGTAGGACCCCAATCGCACATTGTCAGCCCATATGTTTCCGCTCATTGGAGAGCGGCATGCATGCTTTTGTGCATAGGGGATTATGAGTACCTATAATTATATATATAATACCTATAATTATTAAGCTATTAGCACGAATGACTATTTGCACCTTACACGGTTTCGTGCAACCGGATTTCAGCGTATTAGTATGTATGTCATCCAGGTAATCGGCAAAGGCAAAAGACAAGTCATTAAGTACGTCTTTGTGAAATGTGAGATTTTAATTGTGATGTAGTTTGTCTCGCTTTTCACACAAATGGACGTAATATATGATTATTTCTTCCTAGGGCAAACCTGGGACCAGATGCATGAGAGCGTATATTGTGTGTATGCTGCTAAAGCATAGCAAAATGCATAATGGCATATATATATTAAGCTACTTGTACAACTGACCTCAGGCCTTTACTGCATATTTTATTCCTTTCTCATGCGAATACAAGGCTCAGCATTTGGTAACTGTACTGACTTCCATTGAAAACGCGAAAAGTGTCTGTAGTGTACCCGCAAACAAAGAGCCACCCTGACAGCAAAACAAGAAAATTTTATTTGTTGCTTACTTTAGATGTTCAGCCTACTGTCTGAGCTAACTTCACACAAAAATTGGATGAGTTATCGCCCATGGATACCTTGGAGGACACAGGGTTTCATTAGAGGTGAAAATAAGCAAAACTGGACACACTCTGAAACAAGTTTCCTGTGATATGTTTTAACACACAAGTTGTGTGGACTGCTTATGTTATTAACTGCCTCAAATGAAATTTGACTCAAAAAAATTTATAAGAGAACCAGAACTTCCGGTGCACATCAATCTCTTCATAAATCTTATAGATCGTCACCAGACTGTTGTCATTAACAGCTACCGGTCGAGTCCTTCGTACTGCGCTTTGGGGTCCCCCAGGGCTCAGTCCTAGGCACCATTCTCTTCATTCTCTACATCCAGCCTCTTTCCAGTGTAATTGAGAGATTCTCGGTTTCCCACCATGGCTTTGCCGATGACTCACAGCTGTACAAACACGCTACTCCCGACCAAGTCCCTAGCGACATCCTAAGCCTTCAGAACTGTATCTGTGATGTCAAAGAGTGGATGTCATCAAACAAACTTCAACTTAATGATGATAAAACTGAGTCTCTTATAATCAAACCCCCCAGATTGACCAGTTCACTTTCCCTCCCCACGTCCATGGCCATAGGAACCAGCATCATCAATTTCTCACACACCGCCAAGAATCTTGGAGTAACCCTGGACGAAACACTGTCCATGAACCAACAGAATGTCAACACCTGTCGCACAGCCTACATGGAGCTCCGTCGCATTTCTTCTATCGGACACTATTTGACCATCGAAGCGACAAAACCCTCATCTGTGCATTTGTTCTTTCCAAGCTGGATTATTGTAATTCACTGTCTGCAGGTTGTCCCAAATATGAGATTGACAGGCTTCAAAAAGTTCAGAATTCTGCTGCGAGGCTCATCACCAAAAAGCGCAAAACTGATCATATTACACCTGTAATTAAATCCCTCCACAGGCACCCTGTGGCTGCAAGAATTCAGTATAAACTTTCTTCTGTCTGCTTTGCTGCATTTCCACATCAAGCCCCCCGTACCTGTCCTCTCTTTTGCAGCTGTACATTCCCTCAAGACAACTCAGATCCTCTGCTGACAGCCGCATTTTGCGTGTACCTTTTGTCCGTACCAAGTCTTTTGGCCAGCGGTCTTTTTCAAATCTTGGGCCGCTGTACTGGAACGAACTCCCCTCCCATGTCTGCCACGCTGCTTCAAAAGACGTTTTTAAATCTGCGCTAAAAACACACCTATTCCAACTCCATTACCCCACTGATTAATCATTGATTGCTGAGGATTCTGTTGTAGTTTTGCTATGGTGCCTGGAATGTGTGTGTGTGTGTGTGTGTGTGTGTGTGTGTGCGCGCGCGTGTAATATTGTGTACAGTTTTTGTAATTGTATTTTTGAATTTTGTAAGGCACCTAGAGCTCTACCTGAGGTTAGGCACCATAGAAATCATTATTATTATTATTATTATTATTTGATTTAACATGAATTACTTTCGAACCATTTGTTTATGCTCCAGTGACTGACACAGAGATAAAGAACTCGCCCATATCCATTTATCAGGTAAATATGGCAGCTAACCTAAAATTAAAGAACTTTTTGATTTTCATGTTTGTAGGTCATGTTGATTATTTAGGTGCCTTTGACAAACGAAAAGTAGGTCAAGACCAAACCGGCCGGATTTTCATGCACACGGACCCTAGTGATTGGTTGGCTTTCAGCTGTGTCCTCTGCTGATGGTCTCCATTTCACTTTCAATATCCTGTGATAGTAGTGTCACTGATGATGTCATGTCATCGATGTACGATTTTAAGACAAAACATTCTATTTGCACATGACACAATACACTCTTCATAACACTTTCTAATAAATGAGGTCAAAATAACCCAGATTAAAATATATTTAGAAGAAAAGCGTTATGGTGAAAAATTTGCGTTTCATTTGTTGATCAGTATATAATGGCCCACAGACCACAGGTGACCCTCCAGCAAGTCTCAAGCATTTTGCTACAGCATTACAAACTGCATGTGCAACATGTGACGGAGCTGCTGGCATATGACAGTAGAAACTTTGCCATCACGGTCATTCCTGTTGATGAGGACAGTAACATTGAGAAAGACAGGTCTGCCCATCAAAGGACTAAGCTCATAGGGTACGTATAATGGCGTCTGTTTTGGTTTGTTTATAATTATTTTGGTCATGCATGTCTACATCAGTTTTTTGTTAAGTGTCCCCTATCTTTAATTTTTTTTTTTTTTCACAGTCGTAACTTATTCACACTTTTTACTTTAGTAAACATAGATCTATTAAAGAAGGGCCGGATCCGGGTGGGGGGGGGGGGGTGGGTGGGGGGGGGGGTGCTTTGGTACTACAGCACCTCCCCTCAACTGGCATCAAACTATAAATAAGTGTGTTTAAATTCAGTTGTAACGCTTGTGTTTCAGTGCCATATGTAATAATAATAATAATAATGAGTATTTATATAGCGCTTAATCTTACTCAAAAGCTCTAAGCGCTTTACAATCTGTACACAAAAATAAAAATACAATGACATATGCACATAACAAACAAAGCACAATGCCCGAACACACCACTTTTACAATAAACTAAACAACAATACATACATAATAATTTATATTCTAATTAACATTTAGTCTAAACAAGGAGGATTGCAGAACTACAACTAAGGCATCAAACACTGGCAGTTATTCAAAGTAAAGCTTGAAGAGGTGAGTTTTCAACGACCTCCTGAAGTCAGAGACAGACTCACTGTTTCTGACCTCAAGAGGAAGTGTATTCCATAACACTGGGGCTTGATAAACAAAAGTGCGCTGACCAAATGTTTTAGTTTGGACAGAAGGTACACACAACTTCCGTTTATCAGAAGAGGAGCGGAGCTCACGAGAGGGTGTATACACATGCAGCAAAGAAGACAAGTATTCTGGGCTGGTGCCTGAAAGGCAGTTAAAACAGATTGACATAACTTTGTATTGAATACGTGAGGACACAGGTAGCCAGTGAAGGGACTTCAAGATGGGTGTGACATGCTCAGTCTTACGGACTCTCACAACAAGCCGGGCTGCATTGTTCTGAATTTTTTGGAGGCGATCAATGAGATACTGAGGGCAGCCACAAAGCAAAGAGTTACAATAATCTAGCTTGGACAGCACAAATGCACAAACTAGTGTTTTAGTGGCTTCCACGGTCAGCAGGTGACGAACTGAACTAATACGACGAAGTTCCAGATAAGCGGATCTACACACTGCACTGACATGCTGTGACATAGATAACTCGCTGTCAAGTGTAACACCCAGGTTTCTCACACTCGCAGAGAAGCCAATGAGTGTTCCATCCACAGACAATGATGATGGTAAAGGCAGGGACGAAGATAATCTTGGATTAGCTACCAACATTGCTTCAGTTTTGCCATCATTTAACATCAGTTTGTTGGTGGTCATCCATGATTTGACATGGTCAATGCACTGGCTTATACTTTGGACAGCATTCACAGCTCGCTCGACAGTATCACTTTTGTACATCTGCGTATCATCTGCAAATGCATGATGGGAAATGGAGCGACTACAAATCAGGTCGGACAGGGGCTGAACATACAGTAAGAACAATACAGGTCCTAGGACCGAGCCCTGGGGTACACCAAACCGAAGAGGTGATGGCTCAGAACGACAGCCGTCGACAGAAACAATCTGGGATCGTTCAGTCAGGTATGAACTAAACCATGCCAAGACTGTGCCTTCAATGCCAAATACAGATTGAAGACGGCACAGCAAAATTTCATGGTCAATAGTGTCGAACGCACTGGACAGGTCCAGCAAAGCAAGGACTGTGATCTTACGCTCGTCCAAAGCACAAAGCAGGTCATTGAATATCTTCAGCAAAGCTGTTTCAGTGCTACGATGGGGACGATATGCAGACTGGAATACACTGAACAGACTATTAGAGTTGACATGCTTTAAAGTTTGAACAAGGACAATTTTCTCAAGAATCTTTGATAGAAATGTAAGATTGGAAACTGGGCGATAGTTTTTCAGTACATTTGGGTCTAAAGATGGTTTCTTCAATAGGGGTTTCACAAGTGCAGTCTTGAAGCTTTCAGGAAAAATACCAGTGGAGAGAGAGTTGTTGATGACTTGTGTAATGGCAGGCAACACTTCATCCAGGCACTCGTACAACAAGGGAGTGGGTATGGGGTCTAACTCACAAGTTTTGGGGGCAGTGTTTGTGATCACTTTTCTGACCTCATCTTCTAGCACAGGTTCGAAAGCTGAAGTTGTAACGCTTGTGTTTCAGTGCCATATGTAACACCAGTTAGAAACTTTCAAAAACGTCGGAAGAACAGTTTCGGTTGTGGTGTCTTGATATATACTAGACCCTGGCAATAGAAAAAAATAAAAGTTAAGCCCCCCCCCCCCCCCCCCCCCCTCTTCCTTGAAAACTGATTGATCCAGCGCTGATTAAAGCCTGTTATTAATTGGACAAACCTTTGATCGGCAAACCTAGATCGGAGATGCGGCGATCTTTTGGTTTGCTTCTTAACTCAGGTTGAACGAACCTAGGCGAACTTGAGCAAACTAGATTCGCCATGGTTCTCTTTCTTAATTGAAGTGCTTGGTTTGGCATAAGTAGGTCTGGGAAGGTGTTCAAAATGGCTGCCGCAATGCCGCGTTGCGATTTGGAAATTGTACTCTTTTAAGTAGGGATCCCACAAACAGCGTTGCGCCTCCCAGAAATCAATAAAATAATTCTTGTTCTTCGCACAAAAGTGACATATCGCCGTCCGCCATGATTGTTGGATCGGTGACTATCTTCTTATCTCCAATGCAGAAGAGGGTAAAAGTTTTGACCAATCAGAGAAAAGGATCGCCTTGGATTGCTCAACATGTCCAGCGATCTTTTTCCGACAGCAAACTATGGTTTGTCGAGGTTCACAAACTACTTCGAACTAGGTTCGCCATATCTTTGGATCGTCCAATTAAGAACCAACCTGGTTTACCCGAGATCGCGAACTCTAGATCGTCAGAGTTGGCAAACAAATGTACAGGTAGGTTTGTCCGATTAAGAACGGCCTTAAGACTGTTCATCAGTTGTGGAACATGAATCAGCTGTGATACAGGTCAGCCTCAACATTACCTGCTCCAGTGTACCACAGTATCAGATATTACAATTTAAATTAACATGCACAGGTCTCTGGTTGTCACAGGGATGCCTGGTGAGGAAAAGGCCCTCAGGCTGATGTCAGCCTGAGCTGGCTTGCACAGGCTAGATGAGGCTGATATTGGTACAAGGACTTTTTGCTTACTGTGTGTCTTTGCCTCACAAATCTATGAAAATTCAGTACAACAATAACACATTCATAAATATCCCGGTCTGACTGTACTTCTCCCTGGTACTTTAATACACAGAAGCTGACCTGTAGTTCAATAGTTGTGCAGGTTAGCTTGGTGCTTATGCAAATTAACCCATAAAACCCTGAGAGACTACAACAGGATGTGGATTGAACATATTTCAAGGTTGGTGTCAGAATAGCTTGGCACCTCTAGGCCTAGGTGCCAAGCTATTCTGACACCAACCTTCAAATATCATGGTCCATCTGTCTCCAGAACTGTGACATAGACCTCAGAGGAAATCTACACAAATTTGATAATTTCAGCCTCGGGGCATAAGGGGTTAACTTTCACTACACATCACTTTTTACTACCTTAATCATACTTCATGGGTTATAGAAATCGCATGCTATTGTAACCGGCTGATGCGGTCCCTCCAGCTGAGACGCTATGATGTGTTTTTTTTATACCTTTACCCTCTGGCCACCAAAGTCTCTAAGCCTTTGTGCTACCCACGCTTAGCCAGGGGCCGCAACCCAGCAACGAAGTCAGTCAGCTAGTCATTTTGTAGTACTCTAAAAGTTGTGTTAGTGAGTCCGTGTTCTAGCCTCTATAACTTTTTAATGGCTTTACTGATCGAGAATCCGTAACTCACATCAGTTTCCTCGTGCAACTCCCCTTCTACTCATATGCTCGGTGTTTAGTGATTTTAGGATCACCATAGTTCAATTAGCGATTTACTTACTTTTACAAATTTCAATGAGCCCTCTTAGCCCACTTTAAAATTTAATAATAAATTCCTAGGACTTCCCTCCTGAATATAGTTTTTGGTAGGTTGTAGCTATTTACATTTCCTGTCTTTTACGCCAAACCCGAAGCCTTTGTGATAAGTAATTATTGAGTTATGGCTCTTTTTGTAGTACCTCGGAAGCACAGATTCACCCATTTTTCGGTCTGTCTGGGACCGTTTCTTTGTCCGTGCCGAGTTGCTCTCTTTGCGGTTCGCTCGCAGAGTATTTAAGCCGGTCAGTGCCAGAGCGGGAAGTCTTTGTCCTAAGAGTTGCCCCACTGACAGTATAGCTACCACCGCTCTGAGCCATCACTGAGCTTATCTTCAACCGCATCTCCACTGGGATATCCGTGCTGTGCTGTTTGTTTTAACGACAAATAAAAGTACGTCAACGCGACCTCTGCTTCGACTTCGTATATATTCCCCAACCTATTCACCCACAAACACCCGGGCACACAAGTCCACATCTGGCGCTGCGAGCAAAGGATCGGGGTAAAGAAGTCTAAAACAGCACGGAGAGGGCAACGAACACAACATCAATATGGAGAATGATGGAAACCAACAAGATACAGTCTCTCAGCAGGCTGTTGACCACCAAGCCGGCCAGGGACATGTCCTAATAAATGCTGTGGCAGGCCAGACAGCACGTATTGTCGTGCAATCTGCACAAGCAATAAGACTCCCCAAATTTTCCGCGGTACAAGGAACTTGCCCATGGACAGAGTTCGAAGAGGAAGTCAGACGGAGTCTTGAGGATGGACAAACCTCACCACAGGCGGCAGTACGGCTGGTACTATCTTCGCTGGATGGCCCAGCCAAACGGGAGGTTTTATCCAGGCCAGCTGAGCACAGACAGACGGTGGAGGACATTTTGAGGGTCCTCGACCATCGTTTTGGTGATAAAAGGACACATAGCGAGCTTATGGCTGCCTTCTACGCCTGTAGGATGAGTGCTGGGGAAGACATCCTGGCCTACTCGCACACCCTGGCTGGATTGGGTGCGAGAATTAATGCACTGACACCCAACTCCCTGTCGGACACCATGCTAAGGGACCGGCTAGTCAGCGGGGCACACCTTCAACTAAACGGTGCCCTGCGGCTGTTCCTGCAAATCAGGCCAACCAGCACATTCCAGGACATGGTGGACGAAGCGCTGCGGTGGACTCGCGAGGACAGCGAGCGGTGCGTCAGCGTTCAAATGCACACTGCTGAGTCCAGCGCTGAGATCGAGGCCCTCCGAGCGCAAGTGGTTGAACTGCGTGCGCTGTTGCAACAACAGCAAACAAGGATGAGAACACCAGGAAATGCGCCACGCTCATTCCAGGGAGCTTGTTTCTGGTGCCAGCAGCCTGGACACAGAGAAAGTGGGTGCCCAGCTAAAGAGCGGTACCACAATCGTCGGCGACCAAGACTGCCCCAGCCTCTGAACACCAGCCAAACCACCAGCCGTAACTCTGCCAACCAGGGAAACTTCTAACCCCCGTTGTCAGTAGCCAGACAACGGGGGCCAATGAAGTTTACATGGGACTCGTTGGACGTTGCCCTGTGGTTAGGGTGGAAGTAGGTGGCAGACAAGGACAGGCATTGATTGACACTGGGAGTGAAGTGTCCACGGTAACATCATCGTGGGTGGACACCCACTTGCCTCATATCCCAGTGCAATCGGAGAGCTTCCTGACTGTTCGGGCTGCAAATGGCCAGGCAATCCCATACAGAGGCATAATTTTGTGCAGTCTGGCAGTGTTGAAGGACAGCCTGCAGTCAGTGCCTTTCCTTGTAGTGAACGATCCACCTGACACTGTCACCCGGCGGCGCAAAAACGAGACCCCAATTCTGTTGGGAATGAATGTGTTGAGTCAGCTGCAAAAGTCAACCCAACAGCCTTCAGCCCTCCCACCAGCCCTTCAGGCATTCGTCCGAGAAGTTCACCTGGACAAATCCTCTGTTCGCGGGCAAGCTCGAGTTGCTGATGGATGCTGCGTACCAGCCAATTCACTCATCAACATCCGCATTACAGGAGTCCAACAGCACCGACCTCTGTATGCATCCCCACTGGCTACCCCACTCCCAGGCGGTCTGGTTGTCATCCCCACGTTGGTGAGCGCGAACCGGCATCAGCGATACATACGACTAGCCAACCTCAGCACCCAAGACCATCTGCTGAGGCCGCGAACGCCCATAGCACTACTTCATGCTGTAGACGCAGTTGAAAACGATGGAATCCGGGTCACCACAGACTGCCGGGAGATGGCTGTCACCATTGAAGAGGTCTCTACATCATCGTCCCCTACACCCCCTCTTTCTTCCAGTGACTCCCTTCCCGAGTGTGGCGGAGATGATTTCCAGAGGGCTCAGCTCCAGCAGCTTCTATCGCAGTATTCCCATGTCTTCGCCCAGGGTGAACATGACCTGGGATACACCGACCTGGAGCAGCACCGCATCCCGACTATGGACAACATCCCCGTCGCACAGCCCTACCGCAGCATCCCGCCAACGCAGCTGCGAGAAGTGCAGGAACACCTCAAGTCACTCATCAAATCCGGTATTGTGGTGGAGAGTAGGAGCCCGTATGCTGCACCTGTGGTACTTGTGAGGAAGAAGGATGGCAGCCTGCGACTGTGTGTGGACTATCGCCGCCTGAATTCCAAGACAGTCGGCGACGCATACCCACTCCCTCGCATCCAGGAATCGTTTGACTCGCTTGTCGGTGCGCAGTTCTTCTCCACATTGGACTTGGCCAGCGGATACCACCAAATAGCCATGCACCCAGAAGATCAGCACAAGACAGCGTTCATCACTCCGATGGGGTTGTTCGAGTACACGAGAATGCCGTTCGGGTTATCATCAGCGCCTGCAACCTTCCAGCGCCTGATGCAAGCGGCGATGAGTCAGGAGCTATTCCAGTTCCTACTGGTCTACCTGGACGATCTTCTGGTATATTCGAAGACATTGGAGGAGCACCTGGCCCATCTCGAGAGAATCTTGAAGCGCCTGTCTGACCTTGGTTTGAAGCTACGGGTAGATAAATGCCAATTTCTGCGTAGGCAGGTGACATACCTTGGACACACCATATCTGCGAATGGGGTATCCTGCGACAGCGAGAAGATCAAGGTTGTTCAGGAGTGGCCCTCTCCAGCCACCACGACGGAGCTGCGCAGTTTTTTGGGTTTTGCCAGCTACTACCGACGCTTCATCCAAGGGTTTGCGAAATTGGCTGGCCCTCTTCATGACCTAGTAACTGAGAGCTGCAAGTCCAAGAAGAAAGGGGGCAACATCATTCGACTTTGGGGCCAACCACACGACGACGCCTTCAAAGCACTGAAAGAGGCTCTGACATCTGCTCCTGTCCTGGGCTACGCGGACTTCAATGAGCCTTTTATCTTGGAAACCGATGCCAGCCATGATGGTTTGGGTGCGATCCTCTCTCAGAAGCAAGGCAAACAACTGAGGGTCATCGCATACGCCAGCCGTCGCCTGCGTCCCACTGAGAAGAGTTACCACTGCCAGAGTTCCAAGCTTGAGCTCCTCGCCATCAAGTGGGCTATCACTGACAAGTTCAGGCACTACTTGCTTGGGGCAGAATTCAAGGTCCTCACGGACAACAATCCCTTGGTACACCTCAAGACAGCCAAGCTTGGTGCACTGGAGCAGCGGTGGGCAGCACAGTTGGCCCAGTTCAACTTTAGTGTTGAGTACCGGCCTGGACGAGAGAATCGAGCAGACTCGCTATCCCGCCTACCTGTAAAAGAAGTGGAGATGGAAGTGCCACCTCCAGTCCTGACCAGTGTGCCAGCAGAGATAGCCATGTGTGAGCGCATGGCGGTGGGTGAACCAGTTGACATTTCTGCTTGTGACAACCCAGTTGACTCCTCCCCTTACCCTGACTCCAAGGTTCCTTCCTCAGACACCCAGACTGATATTGACGTCTTTCCACGGATTGGCAACACCCAAATGCGGCGCTACCAGGAGGAAGACGCAGTCATTGGCCCATTCCTGGCAGCTTGGCCGAGCAAACCCTCATCTTCTGGTAGATCGGCTCGTGCGCTCCTTCACCAACATCGACGGCTGCAGATGAAGGATGGCCTTCTACATCGGAGTGTCACCGACCCTCGACGGGGTGCCTGCCTGCAGCTGGTCCTTCCAAGTTGCCTGCGACCTGATGTCCTGGTAGCCCTACACGACAGCATGGGACATCAGGGCCATGAGCGTACCGTCGACCTGATAAGGACACGGGTCTACTGGCCTGGGATGTACGAAGACATCAAGGGGTATATCGGCCGGTGTGAACGCTGCAGGACCAACACTCCACAAAATCTGTCCCTGCCCTCTGCACACCTGCTCGCAACCCGTCCCCTCGAGATCGTCGCAATGGACTTCACCCAGCTGGAGACCTCCGATGGTGGCAAGCGAGACGTACTGGTCATCACAGATGTCTTCTCAAAGTTTACGCAGGCGATTCCAACACGGAACCAAGAGGCAGTAACAGTAGCAGACGTACTTGTTCGTGAATGGTTCCAGCGCTATGGTGTCCCCGAGCGGATCCATAGTGACCAGGGCAGGAACTTTGAATCTAATCTGATCAGCCTCCTCTGCGACCTATACGGTGTAAAAAAGTCCAGGACAACGCCCTACCACCCGGAAGGAAATGGACAATGCGAAAGGTTTAACCGCTCAATGCATGATCTCCTTCGGAAGTTGGACCCGGTTGAGAAGGCGCACTGGCCGCGCCACATCTCTGCGCTGGTGCATGCGTACAACTGCACCCCGCATGCCTCAACCGGATTCACACCCTACTTCTTGCTCTTTGGGCAAGAGCCTCGCCTGCCTGTCGACGATCTCCTTGGTCTGCCTACGACAACAGCTGCAGCTGGGCCTCAGGAATGGGTTCGTCGCCATCGCGACCGCCTTCACCGTGCCCACGAAAAGGCACACCAGCACCTGACTGAGGCCGCAGCCAAGCGAGCTGTGCAGACTGACCAAAGGGCTACTGACCACGCTCTGCAGATCGGTGACTACGTCCTGCTGCCCAACCGTGTTCGGGGACTAAACAAGTTCCAGGACAGATGGCAGAGGGGCGTGTATGTGGTCACCGAGCGAATCAGCCCGGAAGGCCAGGCCTACCGAGTGAGACCTCTTGACGGAGGTGCTGAGAGGGTTGTCAACCGTCGTGATCTGCTGCGGACTGACCACCTTCTTGACGACATGGCTGAACAACCGGCTGAGGAACCTGACCAGCCGGAACCACCAATGCAGAGACCAGTCCAAGCACCGGTGAACGAGGCTGAACAGGACTGGGCTCTGCCTCTTCTAATAACTACTAATGGTGCCAACCCTGTCGCCCCGGTTCCTGTTCCAGCTCCAGTCCCAGAGATGCGGGATCCCATTGCAGTTCCCGTCCTAGCAGAAGTGGAAGCTGCAGTCCCTCAGGCAGTTGATGATGCCCCTGACATCTCCATGGTCCCGGTGCCTGTCACGCCGGCTCTGGTTGTGACAGAGGTACCACCTACAGCAGCCCTGGCTGCAAGATCTGAACCACCAACGGAAACTGAGACCGGCACATCCTTGGCTCCAACTAGACGTTCTGTCAGACTGCAGAACAGATTTAAAGCAATGTGTAACCGGGTGGAAGCTTTGTTTTTTTAGTCTGCTTCCATGACTTAGAATTTGTAATGAGTGACACCGGCGTCAGAACTTTAAACATGAACTGCGCCATGAACTGTCCACCCAGAGACCTTTTATTTAGTGTGAGTCAGATGACTAGAGATTGCTGTTGCAATGAACTGTTTTTGGTAGGTGTTTTTTTTTTTGCGTTTGTGCTTTGTGTCTCACGAACAATACCATTTTATGAGTGCACTGTTCTGTTAGTTGGACTGACTCTTGCAAAGCAAGGTTTCTGGTGTTTTGCATGCCTAGTAGCTATATAAGTGGATTCTTTTATATTTTATTCCTAAGCAGGGTACATTTTGACTCAGGATAATGTTTTAATTACCATTTTTCTGTTTTGTCATTTTGCTATGCAAGCTGTGCTTGGAATGTTTTGCACTTTTGTGACCATGCTTTCCATACAGGTTAGCAAGAGGGTTTAGGTGGTGATGTTGTAACATGTTGTATCATGTTAGTGGTGTGGTTCTGCTCGAGGCCTGAGTAGTTCCTAATATTTTGTTCCAGCGAGGACGCTGGTAGGGTTTCAGCGGGGCGAAATGTAACCGGCTGATGCGGTCCCTCCAGCTGAGACGCTATGATGTGTTTTTTTTTATACCTTTACCCTCTGGCCACCAAAGTCTCTAAGCCTTTGTGCTACCCACGCTTAGCCAGGGGCCGCAACCCAGCAACGAAGTCAGTCAGCTAGTCATTTTGTAGTACTCTAAAAGTTGTGTTAGTGAGTCCGTGTTCTAGCCTCTATAACTTTTTAACGGCTTTACCGATCGAGAATCCGTAACTCACATCAGTTTCCTCGTGCAACTCCCCTTCTACTCATATGCTCGGTGTTTAGTGATTTTAGGATCACCATAGTTCAATTAGCGATTTACTTACTTTTACAAATTTCAATGAGCCCTCTTAGCCCACTTTAAAATTTAATAATAAATTCCTAGGACTTCCCTCCTGAATATAGTTTTTGGTAGGTTGTAGCTATTTACATTTCCTGTCTTTTACGCCAAACCCGAAGCCTTTGTGATAAGTAATTATTGAGTTATGGCTCTTTTTGTAGTACCTCGGAAGCACAGATTCACCCATTTTTCGGTCTGTCTGGGACCGTTTCTTTGTCCGTGCCGAGTTGCTCTCTTTGCGGTTCGCTCGCAGAGTATTTAAGCCGGTCAGTGCCAGAGCGGGAAGTCTTTGTCCTAAGAGTTGCCCCACTGACAGTATAGCTACCACCGCTCTAAGCCATCACTGAGCTTATCTTCAACCACATCTCCACTGGGATATCCGTGCTGTGCTGTTTGTTTTAACGACAAATAAAAGTACGTCAACGCGACCTCTGCTTCGACTTCGTATATATTCCCCAACCTATTCACCCACAAACACCCGGGCACACAAGTCCACACTATACCAATCAATTCGTCGCAGTCTATGTAATTAATTGTGTAGTGTGATTTCCAACCCATGATGTACTGATGCAAATATCAGCAATATGACTACCTTAATTGTATTTCATCTGTAGAAATTGCATTATACAATCAATGTGGCACAGTTTGTGTAAACTGTGTGGTACAATTTCTACTGACAACATGTGGACAAGGGACGTAAATTTTACGTTATTATTTTTTAATAAACAAATATGTAGGCATTTTTCAGTACACAGGTATATTATACCTGATAAGATGCTAAAGTCACCTGTCTAACATAAGTTTGTACAAATAACAGAGTAACAGGTGAAAATATTTCTACCCACGATATGTATCGTGGGTTCATTTGCTTGGTGCCTGGGAAGGAGCAAAGCTAGTCTGGCATCTCCCACTGTGGTGTCTTTTAATCCATCACATCCTGAGGCTGACATTTTTTAATTTGCTTTTTTTTTTTTTGGTCTTATGAAGGCTACATTACAGATTAGGAGATAGATCAAGCATTTTAGTTTAGGGTGTTGCCAGAATAGCTTGGCGCCACTGGCACCACCCTTTACCTGTCATAGTCACATTTAATTTAAGCAATAGTGTATCAGGATGAAAAGGGTTAAACCCTTTGGCTGTTAGTAGTGCTGTTTGTTGGCCTTGACAAAAAGCACCACCAACAGCCAGAGAGGTAAGGGTGAAAGTGTTAATCTATTGGACAGGCTCGAGACAACCAAAGAAGAGAATCGAGAACAGAAATATGTACTGAAAGTGCTGAACGATGCCTTATGTGCTGCAGACCGACTGCCAATAACAGAAAAACAAATCAAGTGTTCCCAGTACCTCCTGCAGAGGGGTTTCCTGTGTCCTGTGGTGATTCCCACTCACCGGGGTACAACCCTAGCGCCAGTTGGTCAAGACGGGTAAATTTTAACCCCCTTGTGCCTACAGCTGTTGGTATTATTTATAACTCTTCTGGCTGCATGCAGAAAGAGATTAATGTATATTGAGCTATTTATGAAGTTGGGTTTGAGGAATGCTGAACCGTGGCAATATATCATATTCCTCAAGCAAATATTCTCGGGCAGACATCCAAGTTAGTTGGCCATGCAGTGCAAACAAGACATCTGTTAGGATCATTTAACACATTCAGTGCCGGTTTACACAGATTGTGTTTTTGCAGTCTTCGTTAGCCAATTCAGCACCCAAAATTCTTAGCTGTCCCAATTACACGGATTCAAAGTGGTGTCAGCAAGAGGCATAGATCCTCATGAGCCCCTGCGGCCACGGGGGCTCATGAGGATCTCTACCTCTTGCCTTTGGTTGGTGTTCAAATTTTCTTAGCACTGAACGAGTTCATTGCTGTGACAATTTCCCATCATTTGATCATCACAGAGAACTGAACTCCAATGAGCTTTCAGTTTGGAGGAGATCCCCACAGTACACTTTTTTTCCAGCAAGAGGCTAAAGAATCTCATGAGCCCCTTGAAGATGGAAGGGGAGGAAACAGTTGATACATCAAGATTTAGCTGGTGTTGCACAAGAGAAACTAAGACTTGTAAATGAAAGGGACTTGTGAGGACAGATTTTAACCCCTTCACTGCCACTGGACACTTATCTTGTTTGTGAGTCTGTGTTGATTCAATGACCAAAAGCCGCAGCCGTCCAGAGGACCTGGATTCAGCAGGAGTATAGCTCCTCGTGAGCCCCATCAGCAACTGCGGGGGCTCATGATGACCAATACCTTTTGCAGTTGGGCGGTGTTCAGATTTTCTCAGTGCTGAATGGGTTAAAAGTCTTCATGAACACTATCTCTGAAGGGATTAACTCTTTTGAGACGTGAAGCAACCGGATTCCGTGGCTTTATGCCGTGAATCCGGTTGCGGCACGTCTCAAAAGAGTTAATTCAGACTCAAGAGATGTGAATGCTGTATGTCAAATGCCTTTTGCTTGCAGCTGATTCTATCGACACATGCACAAGACCCTTTCTGCAGGGGCTCATGAGGATCTATACCTCTTGCAGTTGGGTGGTGTTCAGATTTTCTTGGTACTGAATGGGTTAAAAGTCTTCATGAACACTATCTCTGTGACCTTTTTGAACGTACCAGCCAGTACATGTACACTGTTCTTTCTTAACCTAACATTTGGACCTAGAGAACTGTCATACTGTCAGTCCAGCTCACCAATATTTTCTGTAAAATACACACCAATTTGCACACTTTCTAACAAAAAAGAAAAAAATTATGAAAACATGCTTTCAAATTTATTCCTTTTAAATATGTGTTAACCCATATCATACTGAGGCTAAAAGCTTTAAATTTGTACACTGCCATATGCAAGCTACATTATAGTACTTACAGATAAGGATAAGATCAACGGCTTTAGTTCAAGGGTGGTGCCAGAATAGTTGGCGCCTAGAGGCGCCAAGCTATTCTGGCACTACCCTTGAACTATTTTAATCACACTTATTTCACGCACTGGTGTATTCCGAATGATAAGGGTTAATTTTCATTAGTACAATGTTTTATCTGTGGCTTTGCATGTTTGAACAATTCGATCAATGTGTGCGTGTTTGTGTGTTTTAAGGGTTATCATTACTTTATTATACGGTGTATAATCACAATGTCAGCAATATGTCATGTGTTGTTGTTTTTTTAATTTGCTTAAGTCTACTGGTATATTCTTAATTAGTCCTAGTTTAGCTTATTAACACTGGAGATGAGAGAGGTCATGAAACCTAGACATGATTTTGTTTTATGATTTGTTTTGAAACAGACAGTAATAAAGAGGGGGTTTGTATATTCTTGATCGTTAATATACCAAAACAGGAGATAGATTTTTCATGACAGGTGCCAAGCTAATTTGGCACTACCCTTAAACTGTCATCTAATCCCTTCAGTCCTGCTGGTGCCCAGTCCTTATGGACACCTCCCAAAGTTATTGTTATATTAGAAAATGGTTAGTTTTTTTCTTAAATGAGTCATTTTCCTCTAGAGGTCAACCCCCCTTATGTGTGCAGTCGCCAGTACTGTTCACAGTGGCTGCATGTGCAAGAGTGTTCATTTTTACCACTTTGACAGGTTTGCAGTGCTGATGACTTTCCTGCCGGGCAAGCAGCTTGGAGCAGACACAAGGGTGATCACAGCCAGAGTGCTGTTTGAAGTGGGTGTCCTGTTGGCTCTCATGCACCGAGCTCTGCAGGTCAGTACTGCCCCAGTAAGCATAAGGCAATTGGCCGCAGTCCGCCCATGCACGACTGTGCACTGAGGCCCATGTTGGCCCAATGACCTTTGAAACCACTGGTAGGATGTACTTGCCTGCTTGCAGGTAACATTCTTACATGCCCATGGGCCCCCCTCCCTCCCTCCCTCCCCCCCACCTCCACCCCCATGGGCATGTAAGGGTGTCACTAGCAAGTACATCCTTCCAGCAGTTTCAGAGGAGATACAGAAAATAACACATTTCCAGTTAACGTATTACTATATATAATTATATTGTTAATTATTACAGGAATGTGACAGTGAGCAACTGGATGAGCACCCCACGTCACCATGGGCACTGGAAAACATGCACCAGCTGTCGTCATATCTGCACTGTATACAGGTATGTACGTGTAATGTGTACTTCAGCTTTGTCACAAATCCTTTACACCTGTGTTAGTGACTTTTGTAACTGTTAAAGAGGGCATGAGGCATGGTATCCACAGTAGCAAATTTGTCATCAAAGTAACATAATAGTGTGTGTCACTTTTGTTTTTGTCGTTTATGTTCATTAATAGCATTTTATTGCTGATTTCCCAAGGACACAGTCCAGAGGAAACAACTGGCTGACATCATTGCCAGATTTACAGAAATCCGGTCAGGCAAGGAATTCAGCCGCCTTACGAAAGGTATGTGAAAGCTGTGACTTACTTTCCTTTCATCAATCATGCTTTCACCATAGATGACCAATATAGTTCGTGTTTATTGATGGACCTGTCTGTGGTACATAGCGGTAACCTAATGAGCCATCCAAGAAACATGGATACAAATTGGTCTCAGCAAAAGGCATAGATTCTCATGGCCCCCTGCAGTTGCAGGGCTCATGAGGATCTATGTCTCTTGCAGCTGGATCTTGTTCATTTTTTCTTGGCAGTGAAAGGGGTTACAGGTGAGCGTGTAAATGGTTATGTTTGTGGACCTGTGAATACATGTGTGCCTGTGTGTACTTGTAGGGATGTGCGTAAAGAGATAATTGTGTGTCTGTGGGGTTGGGTGGAGGGGAGATGGGGGGGGGGGGGAGGGAGGGGAAGGGAAGTAAGGTGCTATTAATCATGGTGAAAGCCCCAATGAGCAAAATGTCATCTGTCTGATGTCAGGTGCAGTTGGCCCGCATTCAGTTGGGCTAACTGTACCTGACATCAGCCGTACGAGCCTTTCCTTACTAGGCCAGTGAAAAACGTTTTTATTTCATACACTTAAAATTGGAATCTGTCTTTAAACGTGCAGGTATAATACATGGAGATTTCCACGACTACAACGTTATTGTTGACTGGGACACTGACAAAATGGGACCTGAACCATGCACATGGACTACGTCATCTGCAGACTCATCACTTGCATCACCACCTGCTCATGCCGACATCCTAAAAAAATATGCGATAATTGATTTTGAAGAAATGGTGTACTCATACCCAGCATTAGAATTATCCAGGTTGATTGCTGATATGATGATCGATTGTGAGACTGTGAATCTGCTTGAAATAGGTGGACACGTTATCGCTGGCTACATGACGATAGATAGCGCATCAGATAAGCCCATAATGCATGCAGTCACCAGTGATGTTAACAGTACCAGTGGCTGCGTGCACAAGAGGGTTACAGAATTTCCGTTTTTGTATGAAACTGCGCTGACTTGTGTAACTCAGTTTATTGTGCTGAAAACCCATGAGAATGCTGTACAAGAAGGGACTAATGATTATGTGCTCTTGGGGGTGGCACCTTCGGAGGCTATTTTGGAACAGTTAAAGGACATCAGCGCTGCTGGCGTGTACAAAACATGGGCAGATGTTTTGAGAACATACAATCTTCCAAACCCATTCTCTTCTTATCATGACAGACTGTGATAATTGCAACAGTTTTGAGTAATGTTTAACACCTGCACTGCCAGTTGACACAATCTTTGTTAATTCAGTGCCAAAGAGACACAGCCGTCCCAGGAACATGGATTCAAAGTGGTGTCAGCAAGAGGAATAGATCCTCATGAGCCCCCCCACAACTGCCAGGGCTCACCAGGATCCAAGTCTCCTGCAGTTGGATCCTGTTTAGTTTTTCTTAGCGCTCAAGGGGTTAACTCTTTCGAGACGTGTCGCATCCAGATTCGCGGCTTTACACCGCGAATCCGGTTGCGGCACGTCTCGAAAGAGTTAAAGAGATATAGACAGAAAATTATTTGAGTGATAAGTTTTGCCCTCCCCCAAAACACAGGCTTTCAATGTTTGTCTTGCATGAAGTAATACGTTTCTACCCTACTTTTTACAAGCCATGTCAGTAGGTGTACATAATGTTGGTGTCGTTACTGCCCATTTGCACATCTCCCATGTACGCAAGGAGAAGAAGAGCAGAAAGGTTTCATTTTACGATGTTCACATTTCACAGGTAGATGAAAGTCGTTGGTCCTTCTACCAGTAAGCATCATTATTGTGAAATATGCATGTACCAGGAATATTGATAAAGGAGGTATGAACTATTAATTAATACTTTGTGCTGCCTTTATGATGTCGCTTTTTCATACATTTAGCCCCTAACTTAGGCCCATACTGTTGTCTTCTAAAAACAGCATTACAGCCCAGAAGGCAGATTGACCATGGTAGTTCAAGGGTAGTTCCAGAAGAGGTCGGCACCTGGAGGTGCCAAGCGAATCTGGCACCACCCTTGAACTATCATGTTTGATTTATAGCTTGTATGTGTCTGTGCTGAATAGCTTAAAGTGACAAGCAACGTAAGCAGTGTGCAGATCTAAGGCAAACATTTGATTCATGACTGTCAACGTGTATTTCAACAGTCGACTGTCATTTGTGCCTGTAAGTGCCACATAAGCAGATATGATTTTTCCTGTAGGCCTACTGTAAAATACACATGTGTATATGTTCCATTAGTCATGAGGAATCAGGAATTAGAAACAAGGAAGGACAAAAATTTAACCCTTTCTGTCTAGATGGTTCCCACATATATGATTTAGCCAAAAGATTAATAATGAAATCAGCATTAAACTACTGCTTTCTGTTTATTTACATGTTGCAGCGGCCACCTTCATATAGGGGCCACCTCTCTGTAGCATCCACCCAAAACCTATACTTCTTGTTCAAATTTACTGTAGAGAGACTGTGTGTAAAACATTCACCTGCCTAGAGTGACCACATCTGCCCTATCCAGATGGTGACTGTTGTGTGCAGCTTTTTTTCTGAGAAGGAAAAATACAACAATTAAAACTGTTATTAGAATCTTTTCCATTGCGGAAATTAATATCTATTGAGTATTACACCAATGCTTTTTTCCTACAAGAAACAAACGCATGGTTTTACTATTTATTATCCATTTATTTTATTCCTAACGACTTTCAGTACTGAAATTTCTGTCTTTGCAATTCCAGTGTGTTTCTATTTATTTGGTTATTTTTGGGGGCATCATACCAGTCAGCTTCAGTATACTGCGGCACCAGGGAGCCATGAAGTCAGAGCACGTTATTCATGAGCACATTAATGTAGTGCTGAATTTATGTGGATGTGAAGAAAAACCATTTGGTAAACAAGAAGTCCTCAGTCAAGCCAGTGTCAGCCTTAGCTGGTCCACGCACAAATGTGCACAGGCCAGACAAGGCTGACGTCGGCCCGAAGATCTTTTGCTTACTGGAAATCCTGGCTGTGGGAGCCAGTCATGTGCACACTAATTTCAGACACCGTGATATACGGGAGCGCATAATAATAATAGTAATAATAAAAAAGGAGAGTTTGTTAAGCGCTTATTCTAAAAGTAGCTCTAAGCGTTGATACTATGAAAAGGCTAACAGCTAACACGCACACACAGACACACAACATACGCACACGCACACACACATACGTGACAGTGGTGATGAATTGTGTGCATGGCTGGGGAAATGAACTAGTAAAAGGCAGCATTGTAAAGGTGGGTTTTGAGAAGTGATTTGAATGAGGAGAGCGTTTGACAGTTACGGACAGGGGCGGGGAGGCTGTTCCAAGTGGCAGGGCCAAGATGGGACTGAGAAGGCACGACCGCCACGTGTTTTACATTTGAAATTGGGAAAGCGAAATTTATGTGTGTCGGAGGATGAGCGGAGGGTGCGCGATGGAGTATACAGATGGAGTAAGTCAGAGATATAGGCAGAAGAAGTCAGGCTGAGAGAGTTAAAGCACACGCAGGACAGTTTATACAATATAATACTGAGGTTGACCTGGCATACACACACTTTTTTTTACCCCCTTTGTGCATGCAGCCAACTGTACTGTAAACCGTACCAACAGTCGCATGCACGAGAGGGTCAATTTATGCTTGCAGATCTGGATCAAAACTGTCATGGATCTCCTGATACTCTGCAAAACATTTCATTTTCTCGATAAGCCAAGGGCCGTAAAGTTTGCTACCGCCCGATTCCAACACCTGCAGATTAGCTGTCTGGGGCGCTGGCATCACACGAGTGATGTCTGCGTCATTTCGTGGCTCAAAGAAGAAGGGGACAGAAAATCTGTCAACATTTGTTTCGATGACTCTATGTCGAGTGGCCTTGAAGCGACCCCCTGACATGGCAGACAGCATGTCTCCAATGTTCATAACGAGGGAGTTCGGCCGACAAGGAACGTCCATCCACAGGCCATCTTCAGTGCTAATTTGAAGACCCGTGTAGTTGAAAGTGGCCAGCAGTGTCACAAAACCTGCAATACATTGCAGTTCATAGAGTCTTGCCACTTTCTGTTTGACAGCCCTGACTCATGACAACAACAGGAGACAGCTTGACCATAATATGACAGTTCAATCATAGTGCACGAATATGTTGGCACTACCCTTGAACTATTACGGTTGATCTGTCTCCTGTAGTGTATTTGTAGTCTTTCTAGGACTCCAAAATGTTAAAATATCCGCCTATGACTCAGTGTGGCTGTAGCAGTTGTTTAAAATTCATTTAGTTGTAATCCTACCCAGATATAAAATCCACCCAGTGTAGATATTTAGTGTTGTGACTGCACCCAGATTTCTCAGTTGAGTGGATGCACACAACCTGCTTAAACAGTAAGTCTAATCGGTTCACTCACCCGAGTCAGAGTGTTCAGAACAGCTCAACACTGTATCCCCGTCCCTGGCTGCCTCTGGGGGACTCCCTGGTCGTGGGGGGTAGTGCAAGAGACGCAGAGTTGACAGGCTGTCGGGGAAGAAGAGGGAGTCGAACCAGTCCTCGGGCAGCCCACCACCCAGGCTCACTAGTCGCAGAATCTCGGTGCCACACTGCAACATAATTCCATCATTTCTGTTAAAACCCTGACATTCTACAAGAGGATGTGGATCGACCGTAATACTTCAAGGGTGGTGTCAGAATAGCTTGGCGCCTCTAGGCATATATATAAAAATGTCGCAATGAAATATTTATAATAATGTCATAAACATTTCATTGCGACATTTTTTCCTCCGCACACTGCGTGTCATTACTCCTGTTTTCATGTCATCAGCAGTGACGCACTAAATATCACAAACTTATGCATGTGCTTTTGTACCTTAGTCTATATATGTAAAAGTATAATTTAGAATTTGAAAGTGCATGCGTGTACATTCTGTATCTATTTTGACGCACTACATTCTCACACGTAAATTATGTTTTGTTACCTGTTACCTGGGCATTATTCCCCTGAAGAAGCCCTCACTGAGAGGGCGAACAATCGTGCAAAGAATAAAAGTGTAACTCCTCCTAAACTACGTGGTGTATGTGGATTTTTTCTTCACATTTGAAGTATTTCACTGCTGCTTGGATCCATATTTGGAGTGTTTGGTGCCAGCTTTCTTGGACAGGTTTTATTTATTCATATATATATATATATATATATATATATATATATATATATATATATATATATATATATATATATATATATATATATATATATATATATATAATTGATAATTTCACCCTCAGGATGTAATGAGATAATGCTGCTGCCTAAAAAGGGCAATGCATGGAATTTGAAGCCCCGTACAAATGGACGTGGATTGGATTCAGTTGCAGGTAAAGCTGACAACAAAGAGCAAGAGACATAGATTCATGGGCCCCTGCAGGGTTCATGAGAATCTATGCCTCTTGAAGGCAGCAGGGCCAGCTCAGGACTGACCATCCCTGCCTGAAAAGAACAAAAGAACAGAGATGAGAGTAATGACGAAGAGGCTTAGATTCTCGTGTGCCTCTGCAGCCGCGTCTCAGCGTGGAACCATGTTGATTGCCTGTGAAATTATTTACAGTGAAGCACTGCAGCTGTTTGTTGTGTTTTCAAGGGTCAACAGTGTACGCAGAAATGAAGAATCAGCGGGGAAAATTATATAGCCTGGTATAGGATGCGTAATATTCCTGGGTAGTACCCACCTACCCCCCCCCCCTCCCCCCGCATACTTTGGTACCGGTTTCACTGAGGCCACTTTACAAATTTCAAATACAAGCGATCAAAAATCTCTGTAACTTCAGTAGCTGAACTGGCCCTTTGTCTGTCTTTTACTGTGTTTGTCTTAAATGGCGTAAATCCGTGTCTGTTACGTGAGTGTGCGTGTTGGGTTTCAGTTCGCGGCGCCGGCTTTTGAGTCGATTCGTCCAAAAATTGAGAAAAAGCGCCTATATAATAACGGTATTATTATAATTATTATATGTGCTGTCCCTGCATTCAGTTTAACCCGATTCAGTCTCGACACACCGGCCACAGCAAGATATGGATTCGGACCATGAAAGTTCAAGGGTGGAGCCAGAATAGCTTGGCGCCTATAGGCGCCAAGCTATTCTGGCACCACCCTTGAACTATCATGGTCGATCTGTCCCCTGAATTGTAATACAGTCCTCAGAGGACAACTCCAAAATGTGGGTATTTCATACCTGGGACGCAATGGGTACCTGAGAAAGTGCCTATGAGCAAGTGTGGTTGTCGCGTTTTTATGCCATAAAGTTTAGTTTTTTTAAAATAAATATTTAATTACGAACTAACGCCTTGTACTGACACGAAAAAATAACTTTAACATCTTAGGGAACAGTAATAGTAATGAAGCATATATTATACTATAAGTTATTGGTCGGAGGGGTTCGCTACACGGACCTTTGTAGGCCTGAGGTAGGTCAAAGGAATCATATTGTACCTCGAAGGCCGAAGGCCTGAGGGGTACAATGATTCCTTTGACGTAACTCAGACCTATAAGGGTCCGTGCAGCGAACCCCTCCGACCAATAACGTATTTGTTTTCATTCCTCCACTATTTTCGTAAAAGAAATCAAGAAGACATCTTGCGACCTCGATCACGCCAGACATGACTGACGTCAAAGGAATTTACATTTATACATGAATAGACTTACGACGTAATTTAAAATATGTCATGACGTTGCCGTCTCCAGCACTGAGTGTGCTTGTTGTTTCGAACAACACTAAGTGTACTTTAGAACGTTTGGCCTATCTTTTATAGAACCGGCTGGCAAAACAGGCATCCAAGATGTGTCTTCGAGAGGGCTACAAAACGTCCGCCATCTTTTCGCTATAGGGGTTTTTATATCACGGTCACATGGTACGGTTTGCGCTAAAGTGACTGGTCGTGTGACGTAGGGAGGAAAACAAAGGCCTATTAATTCCACATGGATCATTATCTCTCACAGATGGCACTGGCAGTAAACAAGTGAGCAAATTTTTCTTCGGGCCAACGTCAGTCAGTGCCAGTTGCCTGGCACAGCGAAAGCCTGTCCTCAGGCTGACGTCAGGCACAAAATGCCCTCACACAGACCGTTTTACTGGGATGACGCACCTGCAGCACCGCACGGTAATGTGCGAGCAGCTGTTCTCGAAACAACTCGTCCCCCTCCCCCTGCGGCCATGCATTGGTCTCCTGGAAAAATGGGTGCTCTGGTGTTGTGGAGTCCCTCTGCTGGTCAAGGTTGGTCACTGGAGGCTTAAGGTCATCGTGAAGGTCACGACCAATTTCAAACCCTTCTTTGTAGGACACCTCGCCTGGCTGCAGGGGGAAATAGCCTGGCAGGAAGAGACCAAAAGAACAGTGGAAGATACATGTTCTGTCATTTTAAGTCCTCGGTCGCGTGTGTTGTTTCTGAAATCTGTTAATTAAAGAGCCCCAGCCGTCCCAGGAACATGGATTCCGGCAAAGTCAGTGGTGTCAGCAAGAGGCATAGATCCTCATGAGCCCCCGCAACTGCGGGGGCTTATGAGGATCTATGTCTCTTGCGTTTGTTTTTCTCGGCAATGAAGAGATTAACCCAGTCAGAGTGATAGTAAACCTTTCATTAACCCTGTCAGAGTGATACTAAACCTGTTTCATGTTGCCACACATTTTGGCACCAATGGTTAATTTGTTGAGTCGGAATCACGTGAAACTGACATCAACTTGAAAGCAGTGTCAATCACAGCTGGAAAGTTGTCAATAGTTGCAATACACGTTTACTGGGAGGCAGGCCAGAAGAGTTGTGCCCCTTGACTTGGAGCTCAGTTCACGAGTACTTATTGATATATAGTTTGGCTCGCAAACCAGATAGGTGAGGCTATTGACGCTCGGAGTCAGGGGTCACAATTCAGTCTTGCCATAACTTAGTTTTTCTCCACCCGTGGTATATATTTTATTGACGCTCGGAGTCAGGGGGCACAACTCTTGCCATAACTTAGGTTTTCTCCACCCGTGGTATATTCTCAGTTATTTGTAGCTGGGGGTTTGCTTCACGGACCCTTGTAGGCTTGAGCGGGGAAGTCAAAGTAACCATTGTACTCCGAAGGCCGCCGGAAGGCCTGAGGGGTACAATGGCTACTTTGACCACCCGAGGGCGGCCTACAAGGGTTCGTGCAGCAAACCCCAGCGGCTACCAATGATGCATTTATTTTCATACCTCCGCTAATTTCGTAAAATTAGACAAGTTGATCAAAAACTTTGAACGTCTGTGGCATCTCTATAGCTGACCTAAATACATGTTCTGAGCGAGCTCCTGCAGTTGCAAAGGGTCACGAGCATGCGCAAACACTGCACTGTCTACATATTGTCAGAGTAATGCGATTTAACAGTGAGCATGTGTTTTTCCAATTGTCTGTCACTAAAAAAATATTTCAGAATTTAATTTTCGGCATTGAACCTACGATCTTGTGACATTGACCTGGATGCGCCATTTTCGATCAGGGAAGACTCAGTTGCTCTATTTTCATTCTCTTGCGTTTCAAAGGAAAATATTGTTCAAAACTGGATTTTGGCGCCTTTAAAACAACTCTAGAGTGCGTATTGTTATGAACAATGCGAAGAGACTATGTTGTTTAGTATGTGTTTTGCTCTTTTTGTCGAACAAAGCTGGGTACTCGAGAGTCGAAAACGAGGTCATAATGCGTCATACAGCGGGATACAAAAAGTCCGCCATTAGCCGCTACAATATAAGTTATTGGTCGGAGGGGTTCGCTACACGGACCTTTGTGAGGTCAAAGGAATCATTGTACCCCGAAGGCCTGAGGAGTACAATGATTCCTTTGACCTCCCGAAGGCCTACAAAGGTCCGTGTAGCGAACCCCTCCGACCAATAACGTATTTGTTTTCCTTCCTCCGTTTATTGTTTAGAAACTTCAGTGAAAATCCGGTTTATGAAGACGGCCGCTTCTGTGGCGGATAGGTGACACCATTGAATATACATGTTCTGCCGGGGATTCCCAGACTGTGACGTAGCATGATTCCGTGTCAGAAGCGCAAGTCTTGTTTTCGCGAGTAAAAAGCTAATCTTGGCTTGTGTACAGAATGATTCAAGCTGCAATGTCTACAAAAGGTCGTTAAAGTATTACAGTGACAGTGCTTCTTGACTGCTGTGTGATTCAGAAAAATTAAGAACTTTTTGATGAAGCGATCGGCATTTGACCACTGATGTCAGTGACAGCTTGTGCAAGTTAGCATGGTGCCTCGTGCTCAATTTAGATTCAAGATGACAGAAGGGGATGCGGGCTTCGAGTGTGCAGCAGATTGTCGTTGTTATATCCTCAAAGTGTCATGTGTGTTGGGATATCTGGAAAAAGGAATACCAAAACAAAACGCTCGTTGTTAACAGCAGGACTAGTGCTGAGACTGATGGATTTTAAGGTAAGATTTTATTTTACAGCGTAGACATGATGTCAGATAGTCTTCGAAAATTCGGGAGATGTTTTTCTTCAGATAGTCCCGCATTGAGTGACGTGAAAATTTGGCAATAGCGTGCGTTGTGTATAGTGTTGCTGGGTGTGTATTTTCGTTTTAGTTCTTGAATTTGTTGCTCTGTGCTTTGGTGAAATTGTGGCATGTTGCCTGTTGGTGTTTGAGCAGACGACAGTGTGTTGCCGGTTTGCAAGGACTATTGTGTCTCTGATTGGTTAAAAAAAACAACTCGGAAGCTATTTTTGTTCCGTGGTTTCCCGAACTTTGAAAATGTCTCGGTGGAAGGCCTGTGCTGTTTGCGCTATGTAATTAGTGGTGAAATATTGTTTAGTTGGCTCCTCATGTCGTAAAAAAATAAGGCAGATGATGTGTATTACGTCAAGTAGGACTACTTTAGTGCGTTTTTTTTCTGCTATTTTGTCGAACCGAGTTGCTATCAAGACTCGAAAACGAGGTCGTAACGCGTCATCGAGAGGGCTATAAAACGTCCGCCATTTTTCGCTACTTCACAGTGGTTTTTATATCACGGTCACATGGTACAGTTTGCGCTAAATTTACTGGTCGTGTGACGTAGGGAGGAAAACAAAGGGTTTTGTTTTCATCCCTACGTCACACGACCAGATACTTTAGCTCAAACCGTACCATGTGACCGTGATACAAAAAGCCTTGTAGCGACAAATGGCGGGCTTCTTGTAGCCCTCTTTGTGACGCATCCTGGATGCGAGTTTTGTTCTATAAATGATCACTAACACTTTCTCAAGTAAAAGTTACTTAAAACGGTGTTGTTCGAAACAACAGGGACACTACTGGAGACGGCAACTTCATGAAAGATTTTAAATTACGTCATACGTCTATTGTATAAATATATATTCCTTTTACGTCAGTCATGTCTGGCGTGATCCAGATCGGAAGATTTCTTCTTGATTTCTTTACGAAAATAGTGGAGGAGTGAAAAAATACGTTATTGGTAGTAGGGGCTTGCTGCACGGACCCTTGTAGGCCTAAGGGAGGTCAAAGGAACCATTGTACCCCTCAGGCCTTCGGGGTAAAATGGTTCCTTTGACCGCCCTCAGGCCTACGAGGGTCCGTATCCTGCGACCAATAACTTATATTGTAGCTCGGTTATGTGGTACATATTGCGCTAAAGGGATAGTGGTCGTGTGACGTAGGGATGAAAACAATATAAGTTATTGGTCGCAGGGGTTTGCCACACGGACCATTGTAGGCCTGAGTGAGGTCAAAGGAACCATTGTACCCCGAAGGCCTGAGGGGTACAATGGTTCCTTTGACCTTCCGAAGGCCTACAAGGGTCCGTGCAGCAAGCCCCTGCTACCAATAACGTATTTGTTTTCATTTTTCCCACTATTTTCAGAAGAAATCAAGAAGAAATCTTCCGACCTGGATCACGCCAGAAATGAATGACGTAAAAGGAATATACATTTATACATAATAGACTTTTGACGTAATTTAAACTCTTTCATGACGTTGCCGGCCGTCTCCAGTAGTGTGCATGTTGTTTCGAACAACACAAAGCGGCAACTTAGTACTCGGTTTAGAACGTTTTGGTGATCTTTAATTGAACATAACTGGCTTCCAAGAAGCGTCAGAAAGAGGGTACAAAAAGTCCGCCATTAGTCGCTACAAGGGATTTTGTAGCTCGGTCATGTGGTACAGTTTGCTCTAAAGAGATTGGTCGTGTGACGTAGGGATGAAAACAATAGAAGTTGTTGGTCACAGGGGTTTGCTACACGGACCCTTGTAGGGCTAAGGCCGGAGGTCAAAGGAACCATTGTACCCCGAAGGTCTGAGGGTACAATGGTTCCTTTGACCTCCCAAAGGCCTACAATGTTCCGTGCAGCAAGCCCTTGCTACCAATAACGTATTTGTTTTCATTTCTCCACTATTTTCTTTCTTTCTTTTTTTAATTCAAGAAGAAAACTTCCGACGTGGCACACCAGACATGACTGACGTCAAAGGAATATACATTTATACATAATAGACTTATGACGTAATTTAAAAAAAATTTATGACGTTGCCGTCTCCAGTAGTGTGCCTGTTGTTTCGAACAACACTAAGTAACTTTCTACTTTAGAACGTTATGGTGATCTTTTATAGAACAACGCTGGCATCCAAGACGCGTTTGAAAGAGGGCTATAAAAAGTCGGCCATTAGTTGCTACAATATAAGCTATTGTTTTCCTCCCTACGTCACACGACCAGTCACTTTAGCGCAAACCGTACCATGTGACCGTGATATAAAAACCCAGGTAGCGAAAAATGACGGACGTTTTGTAGCCCTCCCGATGACGCATCTTGGATGCCAGTTTTGTTCTATAAAAGATCGCCAGACGTTCTAAAGTACAAAGTTACTTAGTGTTGTTCGAAACAACAAGCACACTCAGAACTGGAGACGGCAGCGTCATGACATATTGTAAATTACGTCATAAGTCTTATGTATAAAAGTATATTCCTTTGACGTCAGTCATGTCTGGCGTGATCGAGGTCGCAAGATGTCTTCTTGATTTCTTTTACGAAAATAGTGGAGGAATGAAAACAAATACGTTACTGGTCAGAAGGGGTTCGCTGCACGGACCCTTGTAGGCCTTCGGGAGGTCAAAGGAAACATTGTACCCCTCAGACCTTCGGGGTACAATGGTTCCTTTGACCTCCGGCCTCAGCCCTACAAGGGTCCGTGTAGCAAACCCCTGTGACCAACAACTTCTATTGTTTTCATCCCTACCTCACACGACCAATCTCTTTAGAGCAAACTATACAAGGGTCCGTGCAGCGAATCCCTCCGACCAATAACGTATTTGTTTTCATTCCTCCACTATTTTCGTAAAAGAAATCAAGAAGACATCTTGCGACCTCGATCACGCCAGACATGACTGACGTCAAAGGAATTTACATTTATACATAAGTGACTGGTCGTGTGACGTAGGGAGGAAACAATATAAGTTATTGGTCGCAGGGATTTGCTACACAGACCCTTGTAGGCCTGAGGAAGGTCAAAGGAAACATTGTACCTCGAAGGCCTGAGGGGTACAATGGTTCCTTTGACCTCCCGAAGTTCTACAAGGGTCCGTGCAGCAAGCCCCTGCTACCAATAACGTATTTGTTTTCATTCCTCCAATGATCTCGTAAAAGAAATCAAGTAGAAATCGTCCGACCTGGATCACGCCAGACATGACTGACGACAAAGGAATATATATTTATACATAATACAATTATGACGTAATTTAAAATCTTTCATGACGTTGCCGTCTCCAGTAGTGTGCCTGTTGTTTCGAACAACACTAAGTACTTCGTACTTTTGACTGTTTTGATGATCTTTTATAGAACAAAACTGGCATCCAAGACGCGTCACAAAGAGGGCTACAAAAAGTCCGCCATATGTCGCTACAAGGGTTTTTGTATCCCGGTCACATGGTACGGTTTGCGATAAAGTAATTGGTTTGTGACGTAGGGATCAAAACAAGGGTTCCTGTATCACGGTCACATGGTACAGTATGCGCTAAAGGGACTGTTTGTGTGAAGTAGGAATGAAAACAAGGATTTTTGTAGCACGGTCATGTGGCACAGTTTGCTCTAAAGAGATTGGTCGTAATAGTGACGTAGGGATGAAAACAAATATATTTGTTTTCATCCCTACGTCACACGACCAAACTCTTTAGTACAAACGGCTGTACCACATGACCGAGTTACCTTGAAAAACCCTTGTAGCGACTAATGGCGGATTTCTTGCAGCCCTCTTTGTGACGCGTCTTGGATGCCAGTTTTGTTCTATAAAAGAGCACCAAAACGTTCTAAAGTACAAAGTTACTTAGTAGTGTTCGAAACATTGAATAGGCACGCTACTGGATTTGTTTGCAGTACACATTTGTAGCAATAGTGTGTATCAGAACCGCTAAAGAAAGAATCTTTGCAAAATCAAAAGCACATGAGCGTCCTATGCGGCTATTTTATTGAAGACTTTTGAAGTCGTTTGAAGAAAACAATCACTCACCTCTTCCATTGCATTACTCCGAACATTTTTAGACAATGCTGCTGGTCATGCAGACGGCATCGTCATTACAGATCTTATATTACGTCATAAGTCTATTATGTATACATGTATATTCTTTTGACTCAGTCATGTCTGATGTGACCCATATCAGATGATTTCAGCTGTTTGCTTTTACGAAAATAGTGAAGGAATGAACAAATACGTTATTGGCAGCAGGGCTTTGCTGCACGGACCCTTGTAGGCCTTCGGGAGGTCAAAGGAACCATTGAACCCCTCAGGTCTTCGGAGTACAAGGTACAATAGTTCATTTGACCTCCCTCATGCCTACAAGGGTCCGACACTGTAGCAAACCATATGCGTGAATCTAACTATTCTCGACTGACCTCTGTAGTGGTTTTGACTGAGAGGGTTCCATCGTTTCCTCGACACCTGCAGCTTCTGGGACTCGGACAGGTTGAAGAACCATTTGGTCTTGTCCAGAATGGCGTCGGGTTCGAATCCCTCCACATTGTCCACAAAGAGAAAGCCCACTGTCTCTAGCGCATGCACCAGTTGCCTAGCAACGTCCGGTCGGAGAGCGGGGTCTCGGGCCTTCTTCAAGTCGATGACAGGGAGGGGGAGGTTGGTGATGGGGGTGCCCGCCATTATGATAACATGTGTTATGGTTGCCACTCTTCACCTGACTAATTAAGAGCAGTCACAATTTTAAAATATACACCCAAACGTCACGCAGGCGGCGTGTAACATGCAAAGAAAATGAGTCCCAAGAAAGTAAGACGACTGCTTAGAAAGGACACCGAAGTACCGTGGCAACAGTGTGTGCTACTGGTCCGCCTCCCTAAGCGTGTTTCTTTCTTTGTTGGGATTTTCTTTGCACACAACACGCTTATGGAAGTCAATCCCGTTGATCTTGATTCCATCTGCAAGAGGCCTGGCGCATACCCAATGCGCAAAAGGTCATCGGGCCGACGTCGGCCCGATGGCCTTTTGCGCATTGGGTAGATTCCCATGAGGTGCTGCAGGGCTCATGGCGATCTATCACGACCTCAGTTTTGCTGCCCGAGGGTGAGAAGTATGATCGGCGTGGTGTGTATCACCAGTCAGGTTCATGGAACTGGAAGCCATGCGACTGTGTGATAAAGACTGCAGAAAAAAAACAAACAAAGAAAGAAAGAAACAAACAAACAAAAAAAAAAAAAAAAACAACTCTTGAATCTTGACCCTAGAAAGGCCTCTGGACCTGATCTTGCCGTTCTCCTTTCACCTTGAGATCTTGTGCTGACGAGTTACGGGTAACTCCACTTCAGTGTTATAGTGATAAACTTGTTAGTCACTTAAAAAAGGACGGGTACCCAACGAGTAGAAGACTCAAGAAGGCTCATCGTCGCCCAGTCTTTAAAAAGGGAAAGAAAAATTCCGCCTCCAACTACCAATTCAATTCAGTTCAATTTAAAGAAACTTTATTTGTCACTTAAAGGTCAATTACAAACGCCCAGTGAGCCTTACCACTGTAGTCTGCAACAGCATGGAGGCCATCATCAAAGACCGCCGCCTCATTCGGCTTCATTTAACACATTCTGCCCCAGGACCGAAATCCCCAAATGTTGAAGTTGCCCTCTGAAGCACTGTATTACAATTATAGAGACAGATCGAACATGATAGTTTAAGGGTGGTGCCAGAATAGCTTGGCGCCTATGGGCGCCAAGCTATTCTGGCACCACCCTTGAACTATCATGTTTGATCCGTGTCCGCCTTGCTGTGGTGTGTCGGGGCTGAATGAGTTCAGTTAACACAACTGGCATCGCTTTGTCAGAGGTCCGTCTTTTCTGCACTACTATTTTCATTTTTATTCGGTGTATTTTATTTGTTCGTTGTTACTTTTGTGCTGTAATTGACTTATAGACAAAAATACTTGAAGAGGAGGGATTCATTGCCGGGTGTCATTCACCTTCACTGCACTATGGCGTTCGACACAGTCCTACACGAACGTTTGTTAAATAAAAAATAATAATAATAATAATTTTAAAATTATTTTTTAAAAAATAATGAAGTCTACTGTAAACAAGATGAGGATTTTATCCCAAAGTCTACAGTATTGTTTGGAGCTCAGATGCGTTTATCTTTTAGGAACATTCAGAGTTGTTCATATTTTTAGGCTTATTATGCTGATCCATTTTCCTCCTCTCTTAGCCAACCTATGATCAGCACACACGTCGGCGCACACAAATAAAGACGGACACAACGGCGCTTCCCGCCATTAGTACGCTCTGTGGGCTCGTGTAGCAACAGGAATCCATCTCCTTCTACTCTAACCCACCCTCTGATCCACAGACACTAGCACACAGAAATAAAGACAGACACACGGCGATTCGCCATTCGTAAGCTCTGTGGTCTGGCGTAGCATAGCTATTCTGAAGGTGAATAATAGCACGAGCAGCGAAATGACATCACTTCAAGCTTCACGTCATGGCATCATCAGTCCCACGACGCGTGTTCATAGTGACGACTCGATGTTATACGTCAATTATCGCAGTACTAACATTTGACGTATCAGAGGATCAACTTTGCAATTTTCTTGCTGATTTAGTTCACGCCTAGGGCTTACAGGTCACAATTTTGACCTAATCCTACCCCAGGGCCGGGACAAACAGCAGGCTTATGCAAACACTGTTTATGAAAAATTATGCGGGTATTAATAAGAAGATAGTTTGGTTTTTTTTCGTAAAAGAAAAATTAAAGTTATGTTAGCCGTTTTACAAATTACTCCGAAAAAGTGGCGCAGAAAATTGTCTGATTTTCACATCTAGGGCATACAGGTCACAATTGACCTAATCGTACCCGACAGCCGAGACAAACTGTAGGCTTTGTAAATACCCACAAACCAGCTAGCGATGATAGAATTGTACACATACCAAGGGGAATTACTCAGCGCTGGACAGACAAACAGTTAGATCCCCTGCCTCCGCCTATCAGGCACCCAATCGCCAGCCCACAGTTATGTTAGCCGTTTTACAAATGACTCCGAAAAAGTGGTGCAGAAAATTGTCTGATTTTCACATCTAGGGCATACAGGTCACAATTGACCTAATCGTACCCGACAGCCGAGACAAACTGTAGGTTTTGTAAATACCCACAAACCAGCTAGCGCTGGTAGAATTGTACACATATCAAGGGTAGTTACTTAGCGCTGGACAGACAAACAGTTAGATCCCCTGGTCCGCCTATCAGGCACCCAAACGCCAACCCACAGAAAAATACGCAGGTATAGAACCAGACGATATTCTACATCCCTAAAAAGGATGCATCAGGTCTTGCCTATAACCCATGTCGTTTTCTAGAACTTAGGAAGTAGGCAGGAGAAACACACAGACACAAACACTGAAGAATGTGCACTACTAAATGTGGTCGGGTAAATACCCTGGGATTTCCCACAGTAGATGCACAAGACAATACACAACAATCCAGACCAAAAAGGTGACAGCCAAGCGTGTAATATGCAAAGAAGTACCCAACGGAGAAAGAAACACGCTTAGAAAAGACGGGTACAACACAATTTATTAATATTTCGGGTAAATACCCTTTGTCAAAATAGACAAACAAACAGAGAGATTAGCCGCTACTTATCTTCATTGGCAGAGGGAATGTGGCAACTGAAGGAGGTGACGTAAAATAAAAGAAAAGGAAGAACAAAAGTGCGGAAAAAGTAAAAATGACGTCAACGAAAAATCGTGAGAGAGACTCGGAAAGAACCTGAACACGAGAGACAAGAATATGTGCAAGCACGTGCAGGAGCGAGCGAAAGAAAAGGCGTGTAGATGAGGCCAGAGAAAGAGAGAGAGAGAGAGAGAGAGAGAGAGAGAGAGAGAGAGAGAGAGAGAGAGAGAGAGAGAGAGAGAGAGAGAGAGATTGATTGATTGATTGTACATTGCTTAACGTCCCGACAGCAACAAGGCTTTCTCAGGACGTGCCTGCACTGCTTGTGAAAAAAAAATAAACAGAACATTGAATGTATGTCGCCAGCCGGTCAAATACATTAAATAAACCTAACACATGGGGCCTAAATAAAGCTAAGACCATTTAGCAACACACATCCAATATCAAGAGCTACAGGCAGTGCAGACAGTAGGGAGAGTTTGAAAAAGGCAAATACAGGTGAATGGACAAAGGGTAGACAGAAACACATGCCCCAGAATAGAGAGAAAAACCCACCCTGTGGGGCTGACCAGGGTGACCCTGGGAACTAAAAAAACTACCCCCCAGCCCCAGGCAGACCGGTGGGGAGAGAGAGAGAGAGAGAGGAGAGAGAGAGAGAGAGAGAGAGGAGAGAGAGGAGAGAGAGAGAGAGAGAACGAACGGGGATTACCCTTGGGCACGAAGTAGACTGAGTGTCTAATACACAAAGCCTGCTAAACACCAACCCGAAGGCAAACTTTATATCACCTTCAAGTTGAGGACTACCTCGGGGAAAAACGGGAGGACCCCGGGAAAAAAAAAAACCCAGCATTTAGCACGGTACACAACAAGGAATAAGTCATGAAAACAAAGCAAAAAAGCAAATTCAGTAAGAGAATAATTAGGTATAAGTGGAGAGTAGGTAGTTGTGAAACCGTCTTCAAGGGTAACTAAAAAAATAATTTAAAAAATATAATAAGGGGGGGGGGAGAGAGAGAGACGGGGGCGGGGGGGGGGGGGGAGGGAGGGGGGGAAGAGGAAGGGGAAGAAAGGAAAAGGAAAAAGCGTAAAGAGAGAAAGAGGGCTAGAGAGAAGTGTTAAGTGGGGGAAGAAAGAGGGAGAGAGGTAGAGAGAGAGGGGGAAAAAAAAGGGGTGGGGTGGGGGCGGAAGACAACCAGCCAGAGCCACCAGCCCCACCCAACAAGCACCCACCAGCTCACAGAAAAACACACAGGCACGCAACAAGACGACCACATACATCCCCAAGGGATGCACACGATCGCCCCGCCCCAAAACCGCGTATTACTCCGTGAGCCGGAGACCGGGCGCCCGACAGGGAAGGGCAAGGGATCCAACTAAACGTTCGGCCAGCGCTGAGAAAGTCCCCAAGGGAAATGTACAATCAACCAGCGCCAACCTCACCTAACTGGTTAGTGAGTAGTAAAACAGTGAGGTAAAGGTACAGTTAGCAGACACAAGCAAGGTAAAAAAATGTTAATCTTTCATATTCATCCCGAGGGGCGCCACAGTGCCCAGTTTATCAATCAGAAATTTTTCACGGTCTTTCCTGGCCCAGACAGTACTGGCTTGCATAAGCCAGAGGCCTTTAACCCGAATGTCCGAGACGGAGTGGTCGGCCTGATTGAAACACAACAATGTAACGATACAAGTTTTGCCTCGAGTTATAGAATACTCACAAACCAGATAGGTGAGGCTAGCGCTGATAGAATTGTACACATACCAAGGGGAATTACTCAGCGCTGGACAGACAAACGGTTAGATTCCCTGCCCCCGCCTATCAGGCACCCAATCGCCAGCCCACAGAAAAATACGCAGGTATAGAACCGGACGGTCATCTACATCCCTAAAAAGGATGCATCAGGTCTAGCCTATAACCCATGTCTTTTTCTGGAACTTAAGACTGAAGTAGGCAGGAGAAACACACAAACAAACATCGCACAAACAAGAAAGTGCACTACTAAATGTGGTCGGGTAAATACCCTGATTTCCTACAGTAGATGCACAAGACAATGCACAACAATGTAACGATACAAGTTTTGCCTCGAGTTATGAGAAAGAATACTCACAAACCAGATAAGTGAGGCTAGCTCTGGTAGGATCATTGTACACATACCAAGGGGAATTACTCAGCGCTGGACAGACAAACAGTTAGGCACCCAATCGCCAGCCTATCAGGCACCCAATCGCCAGCCCACAGAAAAATACGCAGGTATAGAACCAGACGATCATCCACATCCCTAAAAAGGATGCATCAGGTCTAGCCTATAACCCATGTCGTTTTCACTGGAACTTAGGAAGTAGGCAGGAGAAACACTACTAAATGTGGTCGGGTAAATACCCTGATTTCCCACAGTAGATGCACAAGACAATACACAACAATGTAACGATACAAGTTTTGCCTCGAGTTATAGAATACGCACAAACCACATAGGTGAGGCTAGCGCTGGTATAATTGTACACATACCAAGGGAAATTACTCAGCGCTGGACAGACAAACAGTTAGATCCCTTGCCCCCGCCTATCAGGCACCCAATCGCCAGCCCACAGAAAAATGCGCAGGTATAGAACCAGACGATCATCTACATCCCTAAAAAGGATGCATCAGGTCTGGCCTATAACCCATGTCTTTTTCGGGAACTTAGGAAGTAGGCAGGAGAAACACAAAGATGGGGATGGATCGGTCACAGTCTGAGAAAGCCAGCTTCCAGTATCACTAGGCAGGCATTGTCATGGAACCCCCAGGGAAAGAGGAAAAGAGGTAGGCCGAGAAACTCCTGGCGTCGAGACCTCCAAGCAGACATCAAGAGACTGGGAACCACCTGGAGTAGAATCGAAAGAGAAGCACAGGACAGGAGTTGCTGGAGGTCTCTCGTCGACGGCCTATACCCGGGTAGGGGTGACAGGCGTAAGTAAGTAAGTAAGGAGAAACACACATACACAAACAAAAAGGTGCACTACTAAATGTAAATACCGTATACGAAAAATCATACGATTATTAATGAGAAGCATTTTTTTTCTTAAATAAGATTCAATTGTTTTAAGATTAACCCATATAATTCGTTAAATTAATCCACAGAACGTGAAAATATACTTTTAAAAAAAAATCATTATCACTCAAAAAGTTCTACAGGTACAATACTGGTTAACGAATTCATTCAATATCTCCCTTTTATCTATATATATCCAAAATATCTAGTAAAAGTAAGAAAAATTACGGACCACAGTGTGGATCAACCGTTTTTTTTTTGTTTTTTTTAATGAAACGTCCATTTACTCGCCAATGAGCATCTTAATAAAAAAAAAATCGGGAAAAATTGTCTCGAGATAATTCTTTTAGGGACAATATCCTAAACTTTCAAGCTTGTCCGTCCTCAAACGAGGGCCCTAGTCGCTGTCACACACACACACACACACACACACACACACACACACACACACACACACACACACACACACGGTGCTTTGGCGCCAAAAAGACGTTCTCTAGCAAGGTTTGCGACTTAGCTAGACGTGACGTCATTTTTATCGTGTTACCTCTTTGCCAGAATTTCTGCCCCGCACGCCAAAAACGTCATGTGCATGCTCCGGAATGCTCTCCGACCAACACCATTTCAAAGTCTGCCGTATTTTCAATAGGGTAGACAAAAATGTAACTCAAGTGTGCTTCTTTCTTCGTTGGGTCACTCAAAGTGCTTCCCGTCCCAGATATTCCGTGTATTCATAAGTTCCGTGCGATCACGAGCTAAACGATCCGCACGGAGTTTTAGTGGCGGAGCTCAGTCTAACAGAGCTCAAGAGTAGTTAGTACGTGCTATTCTGTCATTGAGGACGGACGTATGTCAGATACACTAAGCGTATTCCAAGACTCTGAACCTAGATTTCAGGTACGTTTTCAGTTATATGTATTATCGTCACTGAGCTAGTGAGAGAAAGGTAGTATGCGTTAGCAAGATTTAGCTCGGTGGTGTAGCGTTGATTTGGTTCAGTCATGTCGGTTTAGAACTTGTTGAAATAACAGGGGATTTTTCTATATATACTGATCAACAAAAGAAACACGAAGTAGCCCCTTCAAATCACATTTAATCCAACATTTGAAAGTCGGTTTCGGACAAACCATACAACGGATGTTATCGACATTTTAGGAATAAAATCATAGACACCAGCGTAATCAGTGTGGAAGTTTATTCTGTATTTGGAGCAAGCATGGCACAGCACAAAGTCAATTTGGCGTGTGACCCTGATTGGCGTTGATGACGGCTTGGCAGCGTCGGCAGTTGACAGCTGCACTGGGGATGTTGTTCCAGGCCTGGACAATGGTATTATCCAGTTCTGCGGCTGTCGTTGGTCTGGGGCGTAGAGCGTTGGCCTCCCTTTGCAGTTGGTCCCAGAGATGTTCGATGGGATTGAGGTCCGGGCTGAGGGCAGGGCAGGCCAGGGCATGACTGGGATGTTGTGCTGCTGCAAGAAGTGCTGGGTGATACGTGCAGTGTCTGTATGCGTATTATCTTGCTGCAAGATGAAGTTTCTGCGTCCCTGAGAAAATGGCAGGACATATGGGTGTAGTACTTGGCCAATGTAGCGCTGAGCTGTGATGCCATTTCCGCGACCTGGTACGAGTCCACGGAAGAACACAGGTCCTACTGTCTGGTTCAGGGTAATCCCACCCCAAATCATCACGCTTGGCCCGCCCCAGGCATTGTCCTTCAGCACACGGCCATCATCATAGCGTTCACCCCTTCTCCGCCACACTCTTATGCGCCCATCTTCATGGCTGATGTAGTATCGGCTCTCATCCGTGAACAGGATGTTTTGCCACTGTCGCCAGGTCCAGTCGACATGAGCCTGTGACCACTGTAGGCGTGCACGGCGACGACGGTCAGTAAGAACAGGTCCACGGCCTGGACGGCGGTTGTGCAGATTTTGCTCCTCTAGCCGTCGTCGCACTGTCTGGACACTGATGGGTGCCTGGTGGTTGCCGATAACTTCTCTTGCTGTTTCCTCGGCCGGCTGAAAGCGATTTCGCACGTGTGCCCGGAAAATGTCGCGGTCTTGCCGTGGAGTTGTCACACGTGGTCGTCCGCTTCGGGGAGCGTCAGCAGAAGACCCGTTGGCATGATAGCGTTGCTGCAGCCTGTTAATGGTCAAAATGTGACATCTAATGGCCACTGCCACAGCTTGTGGATCTTCTCCGGCTTCCAAACGCTCAAGAGCTCATTCTCGTTGGGGAGCACTAAGTCTTGGCATGGTTGATGTGGCAACGGCAAAAGTGACAGAAGGCGTAACACTGCTGATTTTTTATTGCCTTGCATTGCTGAACACAGTTCATGACCTAACATCACAGGGAGGGTAACACGGTTACTACAGTACGGTGACTGCAAGCTTACATGTTGTTGCTCGTACACTGGCTATCAAAAATAGTGTAACTTGTAATTTCGTGGATTTATCATACAAATACAACATACACTCGAATTTCGCGTTTCTTTTGTTGATCAGTATAGTTATTTACCGGGATGGATAACTAAGGAATGTGGTGTGTTTTGTGTATGCCTAGTTTACGAAGGGTGTGTTAAGTATATCTTTTCGTAGGTACGAACCAGTGTATGCCGCGTACGTCATGTTATATTTTTTTTTCAGTGTAGTGACTGAGTTATGGTATGTTGCGAATCTAGTCTGTTTATGAAGCACAAGTGTGTGAATGAACGTGCAGATTTATTTGTATCAGCCAGGTTACGTAATGTACCTCATATCATCCAATATGTGTGTTGCCCACTACGGCACCGGCCTCCACGTGGGTGGTTAGTCTCTTCAGTCACTGACTGAGTGGGCTAGCGAAGGGGTGCCATCTTTGTCCAGGGTTAGGACTTGACGTCAGCAGATACGTTGTTTTTTTCAGTCTTTTTTACTGGTCCGGTTTTTAAGGAGCTGTGCTAACCCAGGTCTTACCATGTTGGATTGGTCCTTACAAATACTCATTAGTTTTTGGTCTTTTGGATCCCAAGTGTTTGCCATGCCGTGTCGGGGGAGAAGAGGTTCCTGATGGCTGAAACACTCTACTTTGGCCTTGACTTTTACTTAAACGGGAGGCTAGGAGTACCGGCCTAGTCAATCGGCTCGTGTCATGTTGAGCCATATCCCACTGTTGACATGCAGGTTGATATACGGAACATCAGGCTATAGCCTCTGCTGCTGATTAGGTGCTTTACGCCTATATTCCCCTGCATTCAACAATGTGATAGAAGGCGGTGGCTCAGACGGTACAATCGGGCTGAACCCCCCGAGTATATCTTTCGGGCAGTCTCCATCGTGCCTCGGCTGGAGACCCGCCGACATATGCACTTTCCCTTGTTGGGCTTGGTGGTAGTAGATCTGGGGGGTTTGATTATAAGAGACTCAGTTTTATCATCATTAAGTTGAAGTTTGTTTGATGACATCCACTCTTTGACATCACAGATACAGTTCTGAAGGCTTAGAATGGCGCTAGGGACTTGGTCGGGAGTAGCGTGTTTGTACAGCTGGGAGTCATCGGCAAAGGCATGGTGGGAAACCGAGAATCTCTCAATTACTCTGGAAAGAGGCTGGATGTAGAGAATGAAGAGAATGGGGCCTAGGACTGAGCCCTGGGGGATCCAAAGCGCAGTAGAGAAGGACTCGACCGGTAGCTGTTAATGACAACAGTCTGGTGACGATCAGTCGGGTAAGATCTGAACCAGGACAAGACACTACCCGTGATGCCAAACGTAGAATGAAGTCGGTGCAGAAGGATCTCATGGTCTATTGTATTGAAGGCGGCTGTCAGATCGAGCAAGGCTAGAACAGAGACATGTCCATTATCAATTGTCCTAAGCATGTCATTCACAATCTTGAGGAGAGCAGTCTCGGTGGAATGCCCGGGCCGATACGCTGACTGGCAAACAGGAAGAAGACTGTGAGCATTCACATGGTCAAGGAGCTGGGATAGAACAATCCTTTCAATGAGCTTGGATAGGAAGGGCATATTTGAGACAGGCCTGAAGTTTTTTCAGATTTTCAGGGTCAAGACTGGGCTTTTTAAGCAGGGGTTTGACGATGGCTGATTTGTAAACAGCAGGGAAAATACCAGAGGACAAAGAGTCATTGACCAGGGAAGTGATGGTAGGGAGGACTATGTCAATACAATCAAAGAGAAGTTGGGTAGGGATGGGATCCAGGTCACACGTCTTTGCAGCGCACTTTGTCATGATCTTACCAACATCATCTTCGGACAAACTCTTGAAGGTATGGAAGACTTGTCCAGCAAAAGGCACATCATGACTGTGAGGTGAAACTGATGACTGGGAGTCCAGTTTGTCTCGAATAGACTCTACTTTCTGAGTGAAAAACTCACAGAACTTCTCAGGTAACTCAATGGGAGGAACAGATTTTGGCAGAGGAGACAGTCTTTTTTGCCAGAAGTTTGCATGTGAAGTTGAACAGCTGTTTGCTTGACGTGCATTCCAAAATGTTCATACTGATGAAAGCCGTTTTTTTTGCATTCAGCACTAGTTTATTGACTAACTTTTTTGCTGCCTTGAAGATCTACTTGTGGACCGTCAGACCTGACTTCAACCAAAGTCTTTCCGCTTGTCGGCGTTCCTTTTTGGCGGCACGAAGCTGCTCACTGGCATCAGTAAACCATGGGGACGGCTTACGGGATGAGGATCTGCGTTTTGACAGTGGAGCATGACTGTCTAGGACCAACTTCAGACACGCATCGAACTGGTCAACAGTGGGATGAGACAGGTCAGACAGGAGACCCTGCAGGCCAGCCTTATAGGCCACTTTGTCCATGGTTCTGACATTGCGGGACTCCACAAACGTTGTCTGCAGGTGGGGGACAGAGACGTTCAGATGAATGATCACACAGTAGTGGTCCGACTCAATGGCATGTGACACATGTGACTGCAGGGCCATCTTCTCGAAAGCCCATCAGAATGGCCTGATAGCGAGTGGACTGTAACTGATGAGACAGACTGACATGTCGAGATATCACTGCTTTCTTTGTGCTTGGACTGGATGCTGAGTCAAATGGAGATTGAAGTCTCCAGTAAGACAGTCTACTTTCAAAGAGTTGCGTGTTCCAAAATTCAGTGAACTGTTCAAAGACAATGGTTTCGTAAGTTTATTCTTCCGTTGGTGGTGGCGGTAATCGTGAGACATGAATGGTTTAGAAGGAAGGCAAGGGTGTGTGACCAACTCAAACTGGAGTGGCAAACTGGATGAATACGTAGTGGCTGTGAATGGAGAAGCGAGTCCTTGAGAATAATAGCTATGCCTCCACCTCTGGAGTCACGAGGGAAGGACTTTTCTGCATAGCCGGGCGGGGCAAGGTCCATACATTTCGCTTCATCACCATTGGGTTTCAGCCATGTCTCCGTGATGAAAAATGTCAAACTCGTGATCAGCTATGAAAGTGTTAATTTCTGCTCTTTTCTCAGGCTTGGAGACAGAGCGGGCATTGAAAACAGCAGCACAGAGATCACTTCTCTTTTGGGGGGAATAATCGGGGCATGTAGAAATGTCAATGGAAACACAGATGAGGTTACTTATGTCAAGAGATCTGTGGGCCCGTGGACTTTGTCGCCTAACAGACAATGGTAAAATAGGGATATTTCCAGTCTTGTCAGTTTCAATATTTGTGCTGGGAGGTCGTATGCCACTTGAAGACATTATGCGAGGGATGAACTCGGAGAGCAACATCACATCTGGGAGCAATCCAGGCAACGACACAGTGTTAGGGAGGATCCCGGGCGACGATACGGTGCCAGGGAGGATCCCGAGCAACGATAAGGTGCCAGAATTATTGTGCGGAGCGAGGGACGTGGCGCCGAGACGTCAAAGTCAAAAGAGGCTGCCGCTGGAGGAACGTGTCGTGAGGACATTCACCGTTCGGGGAGCGAGAGACTTGGTGCCAAGACATCAAAGTCAACAGAGGCTGCGCTAGAGAAGTGTGTCGAGAGGACGTCCACAGTTCGGGGAACGTGGGACAGCTTCAGGAACGCGTGACGAAAGTACCTACACGCCTAGAGGAACGCGCGAACGATACAGAGCGATAACACCATTTGAGCAGGTTGGATAATGAGGACAACCTAACCTGCCTTTTACTATATTGTGTGTGAATGTGAGGGTGATGTGTTAGTGTTGAGAATTGTGTATATTATGAAGAGTATTTTTGAGTTCACGTTTTGTTAGTTAGGGGCCACCAAAAAACAAAAACAAAAACAAAAAAAAAGTTTTGCGTTTATGTACTGCACGTATGCGTCCGACTGAGAGTTAGCGTTGTTGTGTATGTGCCCGTTGCGTTTGTGAGTCTGTGCGTGCGACCGGTTGAAAGTCTTCGTACGTTACACACATATGCGCGCATTTCCAAGAGGCATAGATCCTCATGTGCCCGGAGGGCGCATGAACATCTGTGCCTCTTGAGGATGTTTGCAGCGCGCGCATGCACGCACGCACATGCATACACGCGCATCGACGCGCTTTTAGAACATACAGGTGTACTTAGTACCCAGCATGTAGCTAGGTAAAGTCAACCTGATTTCACACAAATTATAGCAAGACTGAAATTGTACCGTGGAATTCTAGTTTTGTCCCCATTTTCGCAAGTCTTGAAGCGAAAGCGAATCTCATATCACGTTAAATATAACTAAAAACAAAAAATATACGTCATGACAAATTACGTTTGACAAACCAATGACGCGTATGCACTGCGCGCGCCCCTTATAGATCTTACTATGACGCATTGGCACTGCGAGGCTTTTTCAAAAGGAGATATTTCAACATCAGAATCAAGTCAAAGACAAACTGAGGTAGAGCTCTCATATAGAAGGAACTTTGTGGGTTATGGTTCATCCCATAAGTTGTTTGGAATACTCATGCACTATTCCGCATAAATGGACGTGGTTAAGAATAAGATAAGAAACAAACCTACCTCGACGCAGACCAGCTGAAAAAGTGCCGGCTCAGTGTAGAGACTAGCATTGACATTGGCGAGTCCTTCCCTTGCCACAAGTTACCCGACACGGGCTGAAGCACCTCAGTTGCTAACCTCAATACTGAACTTCAAATGTCGCGTGCTGGTCATTGATCTTGAACCTTACGGCTATCAGCTGTAAGGTCCCGCATCACAGACCAACACATTGGAGGAGTACAGTCAAATCAGTTCTGGATGTAAATGGACAGGCTGTTACTGAAGCAACGACAGGTGCTTATCAGTCAGTGCCGACAATCTGGCTTCCTGCACGTGGAAGCCTGAGGTACCCCCCTCCACCCCCACTTCATAGTACGCGGCGTGACTTGAAACTTGAAGGTCTTTAGTCAGGTTGGGCCGACTGCGGCCGACGTTGGTCCAAAGACTCAGTTTTTGTGCACCAGGGACCGCAACCAAGTCAGGTCAGTTTTAGTGTTGTAGTGCCCTGTCCCGGCCGTGTACCTTCTCGGCTGACTTTCTACTGCCGGCGCGATCCGGCAAAGGCGCTCGTAAATGGTGTCAGTCCCGTGACGCGGGTCAGTGGTACGTGTATCCGGAGTCCGTTCTCATAGTTCCCGGCCGGTTCTTCCACTTGAAACTGTCACTGAAGACTTGCGGGCTGCGTACACCGTGCAACTATTTTGGTTGTTGCTAATGAGTATCCGAAACCGAATTCAGTGTCAGTTGTAGGGTGCAGGCGCGGATCAGTTACCTCGAAATTTTCCAACTTTTTGTTTGGGACCTTCAACCTGACACAAAAGGCCTCCCCGACGCTAGACCGTCTTCCAATGGCCGAAAAATCAAATAACGTAGGAGTGAGGGGTGTGGGTGTGGGGGGGGGCGGGTGCGGGGTGGGGAGGACCGTGTGTGTCCAGACTCGCGCCAATCGCCAAAATATCAAACAACGGGAAGTAGGTGGGGTGGGGGGGGGGGGTAGCGTGTGGGGAGGGGGTGAAGGACTGAGGGGGGGGGGGGGTCCGGAACCCCTGGACCCCCCTCCCCGATCCCCCCCCCCCCACCGGGTTCTCCGAGAGAGTAAACTACCAGCCGTTTTTTTGTTACTATAGTAGTTTTCTGTACCCTGAATGCGCCAATCTAATCTGGCACTACCCTTAAATTATCATGGTCGATCCATTTCCTGCAACTGGTATAGTCATTAGGTGACACTCCCAACTTTGTGGGAAAAGCGGCCGTGGGATTAAATGGGTTAAATTTTGAGTTGGTATAGTCTTGGCTCAAAAGTCGCGTCACCATCTCAGTAGCGGGGAGCGTTCTCGCGCCACAGTCGGAAACTCACAACCAGAGTCACAGAAAGGCCAATGTAACAGATCGTTTGAACGCCGGGTCACCCACGAATGAAATAAGAACGAAGTCTATGTGTGTAGCTTACTTACTTACTTACGCCTGTCACCCCTCCCCGGGTATAGGCCGTCGACGAGAGACCTCCAGCGACTCCTGTCCTGTGCTTCTCCTTCGATTTTACTCCAGGTGGTTCCCAGTCTCTTGATGTCTGCTTGGATGTCTCGACGCCAGGTGTTTCTCGGCCTGCCTCTTTTCCTCTTTCCCTGAGGGTTCCATGACAATGCCTGCCTAGTGATACTGGAAGCTGGCTTTCTCAGACTGTGACCAATCCATCCCCATCTTCTTCGCCCAATTTCATTCTCTGCTTGTTATCTGCTCTGTTCTCTCCCAGAGTCTGACGTTGCTGATCTTCTCTGGCCAGTGGATTTTCAAAATTCTTCTAAGGCAACTGTTTATGAAGATCTGTACTCTGTTGACAGTGGTTTTTGTCAATCTCCAAGTCTCTGCTCCATATAGGAGAAATGCTTTTACGTTGGAGTTGAAAATCCGGACTTTGGTGTGTTGTGACAGCTCTCTGGAACTCCACACTTTTTTCAACTGGAGAAAGGCTGCTCTGGCTTTACCGATTCGTGCTCTGACATCTGCATCAGTGCCGCCTTTTTTGTCTATGATGCTCCCGAGGTAGGTGAAGGACTCCACCTCCTCCAACGGGGTGCCAGCAAGCAAGACTGGTTCTTCCCTGGTTGCGTTCAGCCTCATTGTCTTTGTTTTCTGTTTGTGGATGGTGAGGCCCACTTGGGACGAGATGTCAGCAAGCCTCGTGGTCTTGTCCTGCATGTTTTGATGAGTGTGGGACAGTAAAGCCAAGGTGTCTGCAAAATCGAGGTCGTCAAGCTGTGTCCACAGTGTCCACTGTATTCCACTTCGTCTGTGCTCTATGGTTCTCTTCATGACCCAGTCTATGGCCATAGACAGCGATAGATTGATTAGGATATACATTAGCATAACGTCCCGACAGTCAACGAGCTATTTTCTCGCAGGACGTGCGCCTAGCACTCTCATGTGAAGCAAGACAACCATCGAAACAAACCTATCGAATGTATGGCGCCAGCCGGGCAAACACGTTAAATAAACCTAACACATGGGGCCGAAATAAAGCTACAAGACCATTGAGCGACACGCAGCCAATATCACCTACAGGTGCAGACAGTAGATGGAAAAAAGGCACATACAGGACTGACCTCTAGACAGAAACACATGCCCCAGGTAAGAAAAACCCCACACGTGGGCGACCAGTGACCCTGGAGCGTGAGAAAATACCTAACCCCACCCAAGTCCCCATTAGGACGAGGAACGGAGACAGCAAACACCCCTGCCTGACACCGGTTCTGACCTGGAGCTCCCTGGTGAACTGCCCTTGGTGGATCACACGACATGTCATGCCATCGTAGCTGCTCTTGATCATGCGGATGAGCTTTGTGGGTACACCGTAGTGTCGAAGGAGTTTCCACAGAGTCTCTCGGTCCACGCTGTCAAATGCTTTCTCGTAATCCACAAAGGTGACGTACAGCGGGGAGCTCCTCTCCAGAGAATGTTCCACAATGATGCGGAGAGTGGCGATCTGGTCTGTACATGATCGGTTTTTCCTGAATCCTGCTTGCTTGTCTTTCAGCTGGGGGTCAACGGAGCTCTTCATTCTCTCCAGGATGATCCTGTTGAAGACCTTTTCTGGTACTGACAGCAAGGTGATTCCTCTGTAGTTGGAACACTTGCTGAGGTCGCCTTTCTTGGGAAGCTTGATAAGGTACCCCTCCTTCCAGTCAACCGGCATCACCTCCTCTTCCCAGATCTTTCCAAACAGTGGGTACAGCATCTCTACTGTTGTCTCTATGTCTGCTTTCAGAGACTCATCTGTCGAGTTGGTCTGCTCTGTCTGCAATAGGCTTGCCTTCTTTGTCTTTTACTGGTCTTTCTGTATGGCCATACTTGCCCGACAATCTTCTGGTAATGTCGTAGAGCTGTTTCATGTTGCCGCCGCCTGCTGCCTTTTCTGCCTCTGCTGTCAGGCTGTCTGTGCAGGCTCTCTTGTCTGCCTTGATACTTATCTTTACCTCGCGGTTGGCTTTCGAGTATTCCTCCTGTGCCCATGCTTTGGCTGCTCTCGTGCGACTGTTGTTGACAACTGCTTTCTTCTGCTTCCTCACTTCTATCTTCTTCAAGGTCTGTGCCAACAGCCAGTCCTTGTGATGGTGTTTCCTGAACCCTACAGTGTCTTTGCAGGTTGAGTTCAGCGCCTCTCTAACTGCCTTCCACTGCTGCTCTGTGGTGACCGCCTCCTCTTCATTTACTAGCTCCCGTAGCGTTTGAAACCGGTTGGACAGCACCAGTTTGAACTCTTCTCTCACTCCAGTCTCTCTCAGGAGGCCTACATTATAGCGTTGTCTTCTTGTTGTCTCTGTGCGGCTTTTCTTTAACTTGAGCTTTATTCTTAAGGTATGCAGATGGTGGTCTGAGGCGACATCTGCTCCCCTCCTCACTCGAACATCTTGAAGGGATCTTCTAAATTTCTTGCTAATGCAGATATGGTTCTCTGTGGTATGGTCAGGTGAGACCCAAGTTGCTTTGTGTATTCTTCTGTGTGGTAAGATGCTGCCTCCAATGACATCTTGTCTTAAGACCTTGCTTTTAGTCTGGCTGACCAGATTTTTACCCATCCCGCCGCGAGATGGCCTTAGTCGCCTGCTCGGCGTTAAACCCAAATAACTAACTGCCTCCAATGACAAGTCTGTTTAGAGCACAAAAGTTTACAAACCTCTCCCCGTTCTCACTCATCTCCCCTAGTGCCTGTCTCCCCATCACCTCTTCATATCCGGTGTTGTCCTCCCCTATTTTGACAATACAATCGCCCATGACGATGGTGATGTCTCGCTCCGCACATTTGTCCACAGCACTCTGGAGCCGGTCATTGAACTCTTGTTTCTCTTCCTCGTCACTGTCATTAGTGGGCGCATAACTGGATGACATTCAGCTTGATCTTTTTCTTGGTTCTAAAGGCTGCTGTGATAATTCTTGGCCCAAGAGGTTCCCAGCCCATCAGCGCTCTCTGTGCCACTGGTGACAGCATGAATGCTACTCCTTCTGCATCGGGGGCATTCTCCTTTTAATGACCTGAATACAGAATCATCTCCCCACTTAACAGCCTTTTCTGGCCAGACTGCGTCTATCTGGCTTCACTGATACCTAGCAGGGAAAGGTTGTACTTTTGCATTTCCGCTGCTATCTGGGCGGCCTTGCCGCTCTGGTACATGGTCTTGACATTCCATGTGCCCATGGTTATGTCCCTGGATAGAGAGAGGCGCCTCGGTCCTGTGGCTTCCGAAGACTTCCGGCTTTCACCACAGGACGTCATAAATCTTCTGGTAGAAGAACCTTCCTCCTCCAGGAAAGGAATTGCTGTTTGTCTTTTCGTCGGCGTTTTTGTAGCTATTTCCTTATTTGCAGGGTGGGGAAGCTACCCCCACGCCCAACCCCCTTACTAGGAGGACCAGGGGTTTTCTGTCGGGGTCACCTTCCCTTAAGGTCCCGCCACACATGCCCGATTTTGAGGCCGATTCTCGAGCAGTTTCGAATCGGAGTGTGATCGGACCGGACTACAAAAACGTGTACACTGCCACACATTCCCCGACTTTTTTTTTAGCCGACCGGTTTGAATCGAAGATCAAGGTCGAACCTGTTCTGAAATGGCTGCTAGTTTTGACAGTGATGATGATGTGCTTTTATTATCAGCAGTTTTGCATGATATTCGGGAAGAGGCGGGCGAAACATCGGCAACGAAGGTGGTACTGATCTTCCGCCATTTTCAAACTGAAACGACATGCTTTGCGAGACGCGCTGGTCTGATTGGTTGAAGCTTACAATCGGGGCCGATTCGGATCGGAAAAATAGAGCAGGTTCTAGACACCCGATTCCTAGCCGATTGGGATCGGATCGGATATATGACGTCATCCGATCGTAATCGGATCGGAATCGGCTTCAAAATCGGGGCACAACCGGTATGTGTGGCGGGGCCTTAAGACCATGTTGGTTCACGGCACCTTATTTCATTCGGTGCACCCCTCTCGCGAGGGACCCCCTATCCACCACCCAGGGGACGCGCCTCAACGCCATATGGTCCCAGCGCGAGGTATGTGTGTAGCTGTGTTACCTTAAGTTAATAAACTCGAATTAAGCACAGTAAAAGCACAGCAATACATCAAGTGAGAAAGAAAGAAAGAAAAACTGCGGTTAGGGTGGTCTGCATGATCAATATTTCTGTGAGAAATAAATACGATATTTTTCTTTAAAAAGAACAATTACAAATAAGTTGTGTTGAAATTATTCTTTCTTAGTGCTTTTCTTTTTGGGATTTTATTTTAAAATTGTACTATGATGTTGTAACCGTTCTCTCTACGCGTGTTCCTTCTTTTTTCTTCTTTTTTTCCCTTTTTATTTATTATTTTTTATTTTTATTATTATTTATGTTTTTATTTTATTTTATTTATTTTATTTTATTTATGTATGTGTGTTGTTGTTTTGTTGTTGTTGTTGTTTTGTTTGTTTGTTTGTTTGTTTGGTTTGGGGGGAGGGGTGGGGGGGGGGGCGTTCTCAAACATACTTAGAGTTTTCAGAGGCTCTTGTTCAAACCACTTTGTATAATCAACGTTCCCTTGACGACTGGGGATCTTGGACGTTGAATAAACAATTAAAAAACGCAACATGCGTCCACTGGCAGTGAAGGGGTTAAACGAGCCGTGGGTTCAAACCACGCCACAGTCCCGGCCCCGCGCGGGTTACTGCGGACTGGGCTCAGTCGCAATGGGAAAAGGCCGCGGCCTTATCCTACAGCATAATCGCTGCTGAACATCTGTTCCCGTCCTGGTACATCAGTCGGTTAAAAATGGAGTGGCACAGCTGCAGCGAGCCTGAACTACTGATCAGTCACAGTCGTTCAGGTCGTACTCCGGCCATGGGCAATAGCTGCATGACCCTGCCCCCACCCTAACCCCCACCCCCTCCCGTTTTGCAAACTCAGTGTGTCATACAAAAGAAATCTGAGACCAAAACCAAATATCAGGCGAGCATAATATTATAACAAAGAAAACAAGATGAGGATTTCATCCCAAAGTCGTATTGTTTGGAGCTCACGGCGTGCATTTTTCTTTTAGGAACATTCAGAGTTGTTCATATTTTTAAGCTTATTCCTTCTGATCCATTTCCCTCCTCTCTAAGCCAACTTCTGACGAACACACACGCCGGCGCACACAAGGAATAAAGACTACGGACACACAGCTCTTCCCTCCATTCACCGTGTAGTACGCTCTGTGTTTAGGGGTCCGATGATAGTAGCTTTGACTAATGCAAATCCACTGCGCCACCGCATGCGCGCCAGCGCCTCCTAAGCTCAAGACAGAATACAAGGGAAGAAACGAAGACACCCGCGAACTTTTAGATGTGGCCGGAAGTATCCAGCATGCCGCACGGACCTCTTTCTCAACATCTAGAGTTGAAAGTTAAACCCTTTAATAGAGTGCCGTGAAAGGAGCCTCTCAGTGCATCCATTGTTTTCTGCCGTGTTTACTCTAAAAGTGAAGCAAGGCTGCGTGCTGGCACCGACCCTCTTCACCATCTTCTTCAGCATGATGTTGAAGCAGGCCACAGTGGACCTCGACGATGACGACGCAGTGTACATCAGGTATCGTCTCGATGGCAGCCTGTTCAACCTCAGACGACTGCAGGCCCACACGAAAACCCTAGACCAACTGATTCGTGAGCTGCTCTTTGCTGATGACGCTGCCCTCGTTGCACACACAGAGAGAGCCTTGCAGCGCATTACGTCCTGCTTCGCAGATGCCGCCCAGCTCTTTGGACTTGAGGTCAGTCTGAAAAAGACAGAGGTCCTTCATCAGCCGGCACCCAAGGAAGAGCATCGCCCTCCCCACATCACCATCGGCGAGTCCGAACTGAAGTCTGTACACCAGTTTACCTACCTTGGCTGCATCATCACGTCAGACGCCAAGCTGGACAAGGAGCTGGACAACAGGCTGGCAAAAGCGAACAGTGCTTTCGGGCGACTATTCAAGCGGGTGTGGCACAATCAACAGCTGAAAAAAGGCACCAAGATCAGCGTGTACAGAGCTGTCGTCCTCACCACCCTGCTGTACGGTTCCGAGTCCTGGGCCCTCTACCGCAGCCAACTACGACTCCTCGAACGCTTTCACCAGCGCTGCCTGCGTACCATCCTGGGCATTCACTGGAGTGACTATGTCACCAACGTCGAGGTCCTTGAACAGGCGGAAACTGTGAGCATCGAGGCTTTGCTGCTGCGGACACAGCTTCGCTGGGCGGGGCACGTCTCCAGGATGGAGGATCATCGCCTACCCAAGATCACTCTGTTCGGCGAGCTCGCCACTGGACACCGAGACAGAGGGGCACCAAAGAAGAGATACAAAGACGGTCTCAAGAAGTCACTTAGTGCCTGCCAAATCGACCACCACCAGTGGTCTTCGCTTGCCGCGGACCGTGACACCTGGCGCTCCACCATTCACAAGGCAGCCGTCTCCTTTGAGGACTCTCGCAGAGCTAACCTTAAGGACAAGCGGCTCAGAAGAAAAAACAGAGCTGTCGTAACTCAGAACCCTGACCAGACCTTCCCCTGCAGCCACTGCGGTCGAACCTGCCTGTCCCGGATTGGCCTCCGCAGCCACGAAAATGCCTGCAGACGACATGGGCAAGCCCTATAGAATCTTCGTTCGCGAAGTCAAGCCAAGAAGAAGACTCTAAAAGTCGAAGAGAATTACTCGGAAAAGATATTGACAACTGAGCAGTGTTTAAACCAGACTTAATTAAAGTAGACCTTTTTGGGCTGGGGAAAATACGTCATATACTCCCTAGTCTTGCCTACCGTGCCCCCCCCCCCACACACACACACACATGATACTCAATAAGATGGGTTTCCAAAGTGTACCTTAGTGTGTTCTGAAGTATTTAAGCCATGTTCTCCTAAAATCCTTAGAAACACACCAGAGATGATAGCCTCAGCTCTTGTGCGTGGCAAAGGGTATCCCCCCATTTCACGCTCTCTTACTTCGCGGATCCTAAAGTGAGTTTGAGATGAAACATTTTCCTCTAAATAAATCAGAATTTATTACAGGAGCCCAAATCAGGCAATATTATGTTAAGGCATACCTTCTGCGTCCTCTGCAAAAACAGAATGAAAAAATATTGAATCTGTCGCTCACAGTGAAGGTATTTGTGCACCCAGTAAATGGCCATTTCAGCGAAATAAAAAAAAAAAATAATAATAATGGATGTCTTCGTTTCTTCCCTTGTATTCTGTCTTGAGCTTAGTAGGCGCTGGCGCACACGCGGTGGCGCAGTGGATTTGCATTAGTCAAAGCTACTATAATCGGACCCCTATGGAAGAAAAACAGCAGGAGCAGCAAAATGACGTCACTATAAGCTCAGTGACGTCATGGCATCGCTGGTCTCACGACGACGTGCAAATTCAGCTGATTCCATTGCTAACCGCGACGCGGTCCGACATCTTGGATTTTACTCTCTTCGATTGTTTTTCTTTTTTTAATGTGATTCTGTGGAAATTGATAATCTATTGCTATATTGCCAGGAAACTTGTAACAATCTAGCGTGGTACCTCTTCAACTTTTTCAATAATAATTAATTAATTTTTGCAAGTTTTGGAGCCACTATTTACTCCCATCAAACGGTCAGCCGGAGGAGGCTGTGTGGAACAAAACAGTCAGATCTGCCCGGAAGAGCGTGCCTTTCGGATGAGTGACGTGAAATATCAAATTCGTCACAGTGATTACGAACTCATTCAGTATCTCCCTTTCAACATCCCCCACCCCACCCCACCCCCTCCTGATCCGCACGACAATGGCACACACAAACACAAACGGCAGAATGGCACACACAAACACAGTAAACGAAGGAGAACATTGCGCCAGCTCATACACACACTGAAGTGCTGGTGACTGATTTGCGTCAATTAGGAACATTGTGTAAAACACTGACGCGTTTGGTGCTTTTACGTCACCGTCGGTGTTTGATTCTTCTGATGAAATCAAGGAGTCTTACTTTTGACATCAGTGTTTTCCGCATTGCTTTTATTTTCGAAAAGGTTGAAGAGGTACACAGCTGGATAGTAAACTCATCCAATGTCTTTCTACAAATTCGCCAAAAGAACATATCCAAAATTTCAAGCGCATATACACTACCTCAAAAGACAAAAGCTACGCACTCTGAGTGAGACTGGAGTGGAGACCCACTGCTCAGAGTGTGATGTGTGTCGGGATTAAAATAAAACTTCGTGATATCTTAAGTCAAACCACCGTTAACGAGCGCCTTGGTGCAGGACTGACGTGGCCCGCCGGGGCCAGTATGATCTAGGTTATCGGCGGCACTGACAAAGATTAGATTGTCCATGATCAGTCAGCGTCACCGAGTTCACCAGAATAGCGTGGGGCCGCGAAGCCGATACTGCCGGGAGACCGGTTATTCTGGTACCGCCCTTTGCAGGAACAACTTGACAACCCATTCAGCACCACCGACCCTACTGCAAGAGGTATAGATCCTCATGAGCCCCCGCAGTTGCGGGGGCTCATGAGGATCTATGCCTCTTGCTGAAACCACTTTGTATAATCAGCGTTCCCTTGACGACTGGGGATCTTAGTCGTTGAATGAACAATAAGTGATTTAAAAAAACGCAACCTGCGTCCACTGGCAGTGAAGGGGTTAAACGAGTCGTGGGTTCGCGGGTTACTGACTGGGCTCAGTCGGCAATCCAGGGGAAAAGGCCGCGGTCTTACTTCTGCAGCATGATCGCTGTTGAACGGCTGTTCCCGTCCTGCCGGTACATCAGTCGATTAAAAATGGAGTGGCACAGTTGGAGTGAGCCTGAACTGATGAGTGTTCAGGTCGTACTCCGGCCATAGATGCATGGCCCTTCCCCCTCCCCGCCCCCCCCCCCCCCCCCCAGGGGCCGTCTCTAATAACTGTGGACGCGGTTTAGCACCAATTAACCACTACACCGCAAATGGACGCAGACTGAGTTCAGTTTTGACATTGTAGATTCAGCATCATAGATCAGATGAACATGGATATAAAGCGGTTTCAGCAAGAGGCATAGGTCATCATGCGCCCCCGCAACTGGGGGCTCATGAAGATCTGCACCTCATGCCGGTTGCGTGGTATTCGGCACTTCTTTATCGGCAGTGAACGGGCGAACCAACTAAATATATACCAAAGAGTACAGAGACTACTCTAGCATATCTGTCAAGTAGCCGAGCCAGACCTGAGAGCGTCACGAAAACGCTAAGGAAGAAAAGCAGAGATAGGACAAATACGAGTTTTCGCCGAACAGGCCCAAATTTTCACCGGGTCGATGCCGGTTTCAGCAGCCGCCATCGCCGGGTTTATCACCCCTACACCATCGTGGACGTGTGATTCAACTCTGGCTTCGCCGTGATATGTGAAGCATATAATGCTCACATACGTTCTCACGTCGATTACGTGTCAACGGTATAGGATGGATGTAGTGAAAGTCCATTTAAGGAGACTCAAGTATAATTCCCTACACAGACGGGCGGCCAAAATAACTTGATTTGCCCTGATCCAAACCTAACCACAGAAGAAAAGCTCACAAAGCAGGTCTCCTGCCTCTTCAAGATCATTTCAAATATAACAAAGCAATTTTTATGTTCAAAGTGTGGAAGCGCAAAACACCTGAGTACATCTCCACTTTGTTCCGCAAGTCTGAGTCCATGAGCTTGGAAACGTCAGAAAGCTTTTCATAGTCCCAAAACCAAGGATCGATCTATATAAAACAAGCTTATCCTTCTCAGGGACACAAATCTGGAATGCGCTTCCCGACCATGTAAATCCGCCTCCTCTCTAGCCTGTTTTAAAAAGGGTCTCTGCAAGGCAGTATTTCGTGGATCACTCGTAGGCCTAGGGATGCCTTAACTACATGTATTATATGCCTCTTTCTATGCTGGGTCCAATTTATTCACAATTAAGGCTCTTATCTTTTTCGTTTATCATTTGAACTACTTAGCTCTGTGTGTGTGTGTGTGTGTGCGTGTGTGTGAGTGGAGGGGTAAGGAGGGAGGGGGTGTCTGAGAGTCTAGGAGTATGTCTGCCTATGTGAATACTCCCCTGCAGTGTTGTTAATTGTCAATTGTCTGCAAGTATTATGTTTTACTGGCTTATATGTATGTGCATGTGTAGTCTTGTAGTTGTTAGCAACGGCAGGTTTGTAAAATGGCTGTGTCAATGACGATGCCAATGCCTTCGTTGTAAAATAAAGTTTCATTGATTCTACTACTTTTGGCCAGGCCGACTTCGGTAAAAGGGAAGTATTATCTCAGTCAGTGATCGATATAATTGTTCCCCACCCGGGTCTGCCCTGGGGGACTTGGGTGGGGTTAGGTATTTTTTAGTTCCCAGGGTCACCCTGGTCAGCCCCACAGGGTGGGTTTTTCTCTCTATTCTGGGGCATGTGTTTCTGTCTACCCTTTGTCCATTCACCTGTATTTGCCTTTTTAAAACTCTCCCTACTGTCTGCACTGCCTGTAGCTCTTGATATTGGATGTGTGTTGCTAAATGGTCTTAGCTTTATTTAGGCCCCATGTGTTAGGTTTATTTAATGTATTTGACCGGCTGGCGACATACATTCAATGTTCTGTTTATTTTTTTCACAAGCAGTGCAGGCACGTCCTGAGAAAGCCTTGTTGCTGTCGGGACGTTAAGCAATGTACAATCAATCAATCGATATAATTGTCAACCTATCACTGATAGGCGAGCACAAGTTACGTCAGTTATTTGCTGCAATACTGACAGTCGTGTTTACAGCAGGCGATGTGGATCGACCATAACTAATAGCTGAAGGGTAGTGCATGTCTGATGAAAATGGCGCCGGGCACGGCTAACTGCTGGAGTCAGCCGCAGTGTTCGAGTCAGTAGCTTAACCGGCGGCACAGTCTGGGAAATGTAAAGACATGTTTGTCCATGTCTTTGACTCGGCACTGCATCCGGCACTACTGCCTGTAGTCTAGCAGCTTACGCAATTTCTGTCGAAGTAAGTAGTTCGTCAAAAGAGTAACAATGGTTTGCGGGTGTAAAATTAAAGTGCGAAAGGAAATAATTTTCTTTTTTTTAACACAATAGTTGGATGGAGACATTTTTGTAGAAGTGTTTTTTCTCGACTGTGTTTCGAGATAGGGGACCAGTCCGAAAGTAAGGGGGGGGGGGGGGACTAGTAAAATAGGTAAAAGCACTGTCACGGGAGAGACGTGTGCATGATCGACCAGTGACCATCGATCAGTGATCATAGATCTACTGTGGCCAAAGCACACACACACACACAAAGATAGAAAAGAGGGGGTGCGCTAAGAAAGTGACTGGAAGCAATGCATATGGAAGCCCCCCCCCCCCCCCCGAAGGGGGGGCGTATCACATATCCCACTGTTCCAGCCACTCCGCAGTGCATGGAAATTTAAATCAAGGTCCCCCAAGGGGTGTCTAGATATTTAGCCGGTGTGGACAGCTGTTTCGGTCGTGGCGACCTCTTCAGCACACCATCGGCAATACCGGAGGAGGCAGGAATTTCTGCCTACCTGCAAAGACAGCCACATTTTACCGACTGTGGTGTCTGCATGGGCATGCATTCCATGCCACCACCTAGAGCCAAATCTCCATGCACCCTAAAAGAGAACCTACCAAAAGGGGGATAGGGGTTGCAGTCGATATTGTAGTATTTTGTGCTTTGGCCAGAGTAGATCTATGATCACTGGTCGATCATGCACACTTCTCTCCCCTGACAGTGCTTTTACCTACTTTACTTAACCTTCCTAAAATATTAGCACTGGCAGCCTCCCCTTTTCTTTTCATAAGGGGGGACTAGTCTAAGTCGGGTATTTAACCTAAAAAAGAATCGAACAAATATTTGGTATTGAAATAGTATGTTTAACTGGATTAAGTTCAATATTTGTCCAAGTGATGGAATGAAATTATGCTTGCAGCAAATATGTTTGTATTGTTGGCATAAATTGTGGAAAAAGTACTTTTTATTGTGGTTAGTATAGAGTCGTTAGTTGCAAGATGACGCCCGCACCTACGTGTGTGACCAGCACACTCGATAAAATGCAGGTTTCTTGCTGTTCATGTGGACAGGAAGATTTTTTTACACTTCAAGAACAACTGGGAACATCGCAAACCTTTATTTTATTTCCTGCAGTACACGTAAAATGAACTTGCAGAGGTGAGTACATGTTTTCTTTTAGTTCGTAGACGTACATGTACATTCTACTAATACAAATACGTGCGCGCGCACAAACACCCGCAGACAGACACATTTGATCAGGGAATTCAAAATATAAAGCCCATTTCAACAAGGAATTGTAATGTAAGGTAACAAGTTAGTACATGTAATGCACACAAATGTGGTATTGACTGAATCATGATCCTCGCGCTGGGACCATATGGCGTGGAGGCGCGTCCCCTGGGTGGTGGATAGGGGGTCCCTCGCGAGAGGGGTGCACCGAATGAAATAAGGTGCCGTGAACCAACATGGTCTAAGGGAAGGTGACCGACAGAAACCCCTGGTCCTCCTAGTAAGGGGGTTGGGCGTGGGGGTAGCTTTCCCACCCTGCAAATAAGGAAATAGCTACAAAAACGCGGACGAAAAGACAAACAGCAATTCCTTTCCTGGAGGAGGAAGGTTCTTCTACTAGAAGATTTATGACGTCCTGTGGTGAAAGCCGGAAGCCACATGACCGAGGCGCCTCTCTCTATCCAGGGACACAACCACGGGCACATGGAATGTCAAGACCATGTACCAGAGTGGCAAGGCCGCCCAAATAGCAGCGGAAATGCAAAAGTACAACCTTTTCCTGCTAGGTATTAGTGAAGCCAATTGGACGCAGTCTGGTTAGAAAAGGCTGTTAAGTGGGGAGATGATTCTGTATTCAGGTCATGAAGAGGAGAATTCCCCCCACACAGAAGGAGTAGCATTCATGCTGTCACCAGTGGCACAGAGAGCGCCGATGGGCTGGGAATCTCTTGGGCCAAGAATTATCACAGCAGCCTTTAGAACCAAGAAAAAGATCAAGCTGAACGTCATCCAGTGTTATGCGCCCACTAATGACAGTGACGAGGAAGAGAAACAAGAGTTCAATGACCGACTCCAGAGTGCTGTGGACAAATATGCGGAGCGAGACATCACCATCGTCATGGGCGATTTTAATGCCAAAATAGGGGAGGACAACACCGGATACGAAGAGGTGATGGGGAGACAGGGACTAGGGGAGATGTGAGAACGGGGAGAGGTTTGTAGACTTTTGTGCTCTAAACAGACTTGTCATTGGAGGCAGCATCTTCCCACACAGAAGAACTTACACAAAGCAACTTGGGTCTCACCTGACCATACTACAGAGAACCAAATAGACCATATCTGCATTAGCAAGAAATTTACAAGATCCCTTCAAGATGTTCGAGTGAGGAGGGGAGCAGATGTCGCCTCAGACCACCATCTGCTTACCTTAAGAATAAAGCTCAAGTTAAAAAAAAAAAACTGCACAGAGACAAGAAGAAGACATACAGCGCTATAATGTAGGCCTCCTGAGAGAGACTGGAGTGAGAGAAGAGTTCAAACTGGTGCTGTCCAACCGGTTTCAAGCGCTACAGGAGCTAGTAAATGAAGAGGAGGCGGTCACCACAGAGCAGCAGTGGAAGGCAGTTAGAGAGGCGCTGAACTCAACCTGCAAAGACACTGTAGGGTTCAGGAAACACCATCACAAGGACTGGCTGTTGGCACAGACCTTGAAGAAGATAGAAGTGAGGAAGCAGAAGAAAGCAGTTGTCAACAACAGTCGCACGAGAGCAGCAAAGCACGGGCACAGGAGGAATACTCGAAAGCCAACCGCGAGGTGAAGAAGAGCATCAGGGCAGACAAGAGGCCCTACACAGACAGCCTGGCAGCAGAGGCAGAAAAGGCAGCAGGCAGCGGCAACATGAAACAGCTCTACGACATTACCAGAAGATTGTCGGGCAAGTATGGCCATACAGAAAGACCAGTAAAAGACAAAGAAGGCAAGCCTATTGCAGACAGAGCAGACCAACTCGACAGATGGGCCGAGAATTTTGAAGAGTTACTGAACAGACCCAGCCCACCCAACCCCCCAGACATTCTGCCAGCAGAGACCGACCTACCCATCAACTGTGACAGACCCAGCCGGGAAGAGATCAAAAGAGCAGTGGCATTTTTGATAAAACGGCAAAGAAGCAGGGCCAGATGGCATCCCAACGGAGTCTCTGAAAGCAGACCTAGAGACAACAGTAGAGCTGCTGTAACCACTGTTTGGAAAGATCTGGGAAGAGGATGTGATGCCGGTTGACTGGAAGGAGGGGTACCTAATCAAGCTTCCCAAGAAAGGCGACCTCAGCAAGTGTTCCAACTACAGAGGAATCACCTTGCTGTCAGTACCAGGAAAGGTCTTCAACAGGATCATTCTGGAGAGAATGAAGAGCTCCGTTGACCCCCAGCTGAGAGACCAGCAGGCAGGATTCAGGAAAAAACGATCATGTACAGACCAGATCGCCACTCTCCGCATCATCGTGTTACAGTCTCTGGAGTGGAGCTCCCCGCTGTACGTCAACTTTGTTGATTACGAGAAAGCATTTGACAGCGTGGACCGAGAGACTCTGTGGAAACTCCTACGACACAACGGTGTACCCACAAAGCTCGTCTGCCTGATCAAGAGCAGCTACGATGGCATTACATGACGCGTGATCCACGAAGGGCAGTTCACCAGGGAGCTCCAGGTCAGAACCGGTGTCAGGCAGGGGTGTTTGCTGTCTCCGTTCCTCTTCCTACTGGCCATAGGCTGGGTCATCTAGAGGAACACGGAGCACAGACGAAGTGGAATATAGTGGACATTGTAGACACAGCTTGACGACCTCGATTTTGCAGACGACTTGGCTTTACTGTCCCACACATCAACAAATGCAGGACAAGACCACTGTCACGACTAGGGAGGGACAGACGAGATTGAAAGATAGAATAGAAGTAGAACCCCCAAATGTCCCGACTAAAGAGAGATAGACGACAATGAAGGTTAGGAGTAGAAGAGAGGAAAGAGATAGATAAAGAACCCTAGCGTCTTGCTTCAAGACAGGTTACAGCTCAGCACAAGCAACACAACACATTTCCTATACACATACACTCACTCTTTTATTACTTATTACACTAACTATCCCCCCCCCCTTCCTTCCTTCCCACAGACACTTCCCCTCCCTGCCCGCTCCTCCCCTCCCCCTCCCGGAAAAAAAGAAAGAAAAGAAAAACAAAAGGAAAAAAACTAAACCAAGTTTAATACTACTTCCACAGCATCAGCATTGCATCGAGTGGTGGAAACAAGCACTCCCCCACGCTACGCAGCACTGTTGCTCCACAATAACAATAAAAGACAGGTTACAGTCCTCCGAACTGACGGCTGAAAAACGTCGTTTACAACGTACTGTTCATATACAAGAGTCATGAAACTACACCAAGACAGAGTGAGCAATGGAAAGCTGAATAAGAATAGGACCACCGTGGCGAGTCGACGAACGCCAGGAATCCCTCCCGTCCGGCTTCCTTAACGGTCGTACAGCTTCGCGGGCCTTCTCTCCCTCTCTGTTCCCCTGGCGCTTGGTCTGGCCGTGATGGTGACACGGCGGCTTCGGCAGCATAGTCGACCGCGCCCTTCCACGCCGACACCCGGTCCAGCGAGCCGTGGTTGGTCCCGATGCCCGTCGGTCCTCCAACCGGTCCCGACCCCGAAAACGAATGCAAAACAAAAGCAGGAGCCTAAACGGCCTCGTAAGTAAGGTAAACCAGTGGGTCGTTAAAACAGCTAACCTCCCATACCCACCCTGCTTGGTTTACAAAAACACTACCACTAACCGTTCAAGCACTCGACCCTCACCCATGTGACACGTGCTATCCAAACCAAAAATTACACAAAAACCAAAACAATGAAAGTTCTCAAACATTATATAAAAGCCTTCCTAACATTCTCTGCACTTTCACAACCAGCCAATACAACATTTCACTAACCAACACATTCCACTAACCAATGCAACATTTCGCTAAACAGTTAAAAATAACTAATAATGAAATAGAACCAAACCAATAATGTCAAAACAATACTTCCCCTTTACCACCCATCGCGTTCTCCCCTCCTTTTCCCCCCACGATACTTCTAGCCCTAACACATAGTACAAACCACCCATAACAAACAAGACAAAACATCCGCACGCGGGTTTTGTTTACGCACTTACCTCCTCTGCGACTCGTCACAAAACGCCGCCACCCGTAGGCAAAACAACCCCAGTCTCCGGCCTCCAAGACCCGGGCCTGGATCGGCGCTGTGTCACTGACTCCCAACAGTCAGCTAGGCAGGACTACTTGGTCCAACCGAGTACAGCTGCCAACTAAAATATCATTCCCTTGCTCCTGACGAGCTAAACTCTGCAGTGAACACACTACCGCATTCACTAGCGCGCCCCACACGTGCAAAACAAAGAACACTAACCCGACTCTACCAACTTGTAAACAACTCACTATCCCTGCGTGACCGGTGCTTCGGTAACTTTCGACTACCACTGTCAAAACCGTCACTAACCGTGACAACCACGAGGCTTGCTGACATCTCGTCCCAAGTGGGCCTCATCATCCACAAACAGAAAACAGGCAACCAGGGAAAAACCAGTCTTGCTTGCTGGCACCCGTTGGAGGAGGTGGAGTCCTTCACCTATCTCGGGAGCATCATAGACAAAAAAGGCGGCACTGATACAGATGTCAGAGCACGAATCGGTAAAATAAAGTGTGGAGTTCCAGAGAGCTGTCACAACACACCAAAGTCCGGATTTTCAACTCCAACGTAAAAGCAGTTCTCCTATATGGAGCAGAAGAATTTTGAAAATCCATTGGCCAGAGAAGATCAGCAACGTCAGACTCTGGTAGAGAACAGAGCAGATAACAGCAGAGAATGAAATTGGGCGAAGACGATGGGGATGATTGGTCACAGTCTGAGAAAGCCAGCTTCCAGTATCACTAGGCAGGCATTGTCATGGAACCCTCAGGGAAAGAGGAAAAGAGGCAGGCCGAGAAACACCTGGCGTCGAGACCTCCAAGCAGACATCAAGAGACTGGGAACCACCTGGAGTAAAATCGAAGGAGAAGCACAGGACAGGAGTCGCTGAAGGTCTCTCGTCGATGGCCTATACCCGGGGAGGGGTGACAGGCGTAAGGAAAGTAAAGTAAGAAAATATATTTTTATTTACTTTATAACATGTTTTCATGGTGTAGCATGTTTTGTTTTGTTTTTGCACTAACTTGCTAGCATGTTCATTATATTGTTGCAGACATCATGCTGTTTTTCATATTCACTGGAATTATTCCTCCTGGAAAGACACAGAGCCTGAAAAGGTGTACACCTTGTACATTTCTTGTAAGGCACAACTACTGAGGATGGACTCTTTTGCTGCATTTGACAAGTAAGTACAGGGAAAATGTTATAGTTAATATTAGAGTATTGTGGACTATGATCACAAAAGGGCAGAATATTATACAGCAAGCATGTTGCTACTCATTTTTCTGTGTTGCTCAGGGACCAGAGTAACTATCATTAACTGACTCAGTTGGAACTTTCAACACTATAAATTTTCTGGTTCAGATATCTTCCCAAGGGATGCACACTGAGCATGCTGCCTCCATCGTGAGTGGATTTGTACACCACTGGTCAGCCTCAATGTCTGGCAGTTGTGCCAGGCATTGACACATAGCAGTGCATGGCTAATTACTGGTGTAGCAAGTGCAAGTTGCATTGCATGTGTATGATGGGCAGTCACAAATGATGTCAGACAGCAGTTCAGGGGCAGACACCTCTTGTGTGGTCATAACAGGTGTAATGGCACCAGTTTCATTATCTTTCATGTACCCAAACTTTGTGGGATCTAGGTGAGTCAGGATAGGTTCATGTGCATGTTTCCACACATACAGCTGGATCACTGCTCGAAGCAAATGCTGATCAAAGCTGTCACAGGTGGGGGGGGGGGGGGGGGGGAGTTTTTTTGCCCTCACATGCTTGTGGCCTCTGGCCATTTTGCATCGAACCTTGTTGGTGTCATTTTCATGATGTCCATACATCCTGCACACAAACTTCATGCTGGCTGACCTCATGTCAGATGTTATGATAGGCTCAGTCAGTGCCGAGTGAAGCAAAGTCTTGAAAACCACTTGCCTCTTTCATGATCAGGCGAAATGCTGTTCCTTTGATATGACCATGAAAGGAACTAACGGTATCACACCCTGTTATGCACTACACCGACAGCAGCACATTTCTTTGGGGAACAGTCAGCATATCATATAGAGTGTGCACAGGGATATGCCTTCTGGAATGTGTGAATTTAGCCGCACCTCCTGTTGCAAAGAATACACGCCGTGCTTGTATTGCAGGTCGGTGGTGCAGCAAGAGTAGAAGGACATCTGTGTCAGGACTCTGAACAACCACCGACAGGCAGTGGCAAAGATGGTGTGCAGAACTAACCGCGTGTCTGCTTCCTCATGGTTGTACTGGAGCTGCGGACAGTCTTCTTCTTAATGCGCTCATCTCTGCCTGGATCTGAGTAAGTGTACACACGTTTACATGTGTCTCCATCACCCCCACTGATGAACAAGCTTTGTGTGGCATTCAAATGCTTAGCAGCATGAAGGGCTAGGGCTTGACTGAAGCAGCTTGCGAGCTGGGCTCTGTTGTCATCACACGCAAGAAAGCGATTCCAGTCAGGTGAAACTTGGGTCTCAGGCTGAACTCTGTACTTCACTGTGCCTTCACTTCCAGCCCTCTTCTGTCGTGTAGCACCCTTCAGGCTGTCTGCAAAATACCGGTCAAACAGTAGATGCACTTGGCTGAAAGCTGACCCACAGGTGTGTCTTGCAGTTGACATGATGTGCAGAAGAAGATCATTTGCCAAGTCACTGAATGCATAAGGCATGCCAGTTTTGCAGGGGGGTTTCAGAGTGTGCAACACAGCATTTCCATAAAAATCACAACGTCAGCATCATCAATCGTGGCATGCGCAGAATTTGGCAGTAGTGTTTCAAGTTTATGTAGGAACACAGACTTTGGACTCGAGAGCATACTGTTGTCATCAGTGAAAAGACTGAGAGGAACGTTAGAATTCTCATATAACATGACTCTTTCAAGGGGCATCATCTTCTTCACATTGACAGTCATGAGCCGCATGTACATTTCCTCTCCAGTCATATTTTTAAGCTATATTTACATCTTGTCTTAAGACCTTGCTTTTAGTCTGGCTGACCAGATTTTTACCCATCCCGCCGTGAGATGGCCTTAGTCGCCTGCTCGGCGTTAAACCCAAATAACTAACTAACTCCTCTCCAGTCATGCTCACCTCTTTGTTTTTCACCTTAACAGTTTTCAACATGTCACTCATGGTTTTTACTTTTGTTCTTTGCAGGGGGTGATAGAAGCTCTTTGCAGGAACCTCTTCCCCATCTTTGATGGACAGACGTTCAGCAATGAATTTCTCCGCAGCTACTTCCCCTTTGTCAAGCACGACCAGAAGGCTTTCCTCCACGTCAGGTGCAGCCAGGGCTCCAGTCGCAAAGTTCATCAACTGAGGTGGTAAGTCAGAAATTTGAATGGATTTTTGAAAGTTTCAGAACTGAACATATCTTTCATCTTGCCAGAGTCTGTGTTCCATCTTTTCATTTCTGCTTTGCTCATGGTGTGATGTGAGTATGTTTGTGTCGTTCCGCTTCCTGAACACATTGATTTTTCAAATGTTTCAGAGTACTTGGCCATCAATGGACGTGACAGGAACCACCTTGCCAGTGCGCCATCTCTCAAGGTCAGCCCGATGATGCCACCAGAACCCTTCAACGTTTTGTTCTGAGTTGTCTCCAGAGCATAGTCAATCGCTACTCCCTTGAAGGCGCCTCCAGTGAGCTTGGCTGCAAAGCTGCCATTTCTGAATGCTGTGATTACTTCTGCAGGCAACCTCTTTGACAGCAACAAGATACTTACTTACTTACTTACGCCTGTCACCCCTCCCCGGGTATAGGCCGTCGACGAGAGACCTCCAGCGACTCCTCTCCTGTGCTTCTCCTTCGATTTTACTCCAGGTGGTTCCCAGTCTCTTGATGTCTGCTTGGAGGTCTCGACGCCAGGTGTTTCTCGGCCTGCCTCTTTTCCTCTTTCCCTGGGGGTTCCACGACAATACCTGCCTAGTGATACTGGAAGCTGGCTTTCTCAGACTGTGACCAATCCATCCCCATCTTCTTCGCCCAATTTCATTCTCTGCTGTTATCTGCTCTGTTCTCTACCAGAGTCTGACGTTGCTGATCTTCTCTGGCCAATGGATTTTCAAAATTCTTCTAAGGCAACTGTTTATGAAGATCTGTACTCTGTTGACTGTGGTTTTTGTCAATCTCCAAGTCTCTGCTCCATATAGGAGAACTGCTTTTACGTTGGAGTTGAAAATCCGGACTTTGGTGTGTTGTGACAGCTCTCTGGAACTCCACACTTTTTTCAACTGGAGAAAGGCTGCTCTGGCTTTATCGATTCGTGCTCTGACATCTGCACCAGTGCCGCCTTTTTTGTCTATGATGCTCCCGAGATAGGTGAAGGACTCCACCTCCTCCAACGGGGTGCCAGCAAGCAAGACTGGTTCTTCCCTGGTTGCGTTCAGCCTCATTGTCTTTGTTTTCTGTTTGTGGATGGTGAGGCCACTTGGGACGAGATGTCAGCAAGCCTCGTGGTCTTGTCCTGCATTTGTTGATGAGTGTGGGACAGTAAAGCCAAGTCGTCTGCAAAATCGAGGTCGTCAAGCTTTGTCCACAGTGTCCACTGTATTCCACTTCGTCTGTGCTCTGTGTTCCTCTTCATGACCCAGTCTATGGCCAGTAGGAAGAGGAACGGAGACAGCAAACACCCCTGCCTGACACCGGTTCTGACCTGGAGCTCCCTGGTGAACTGCCCTTCGTGGATCACGCGACATGTCATGCCATCGTAGCTGCTCTTGATCAGGCGGACGAGCTTTGTGGGTACACCGTAGTGTCGTAGGAGTCAGCAACAAGATGGCTGGCATATATCTGGCAAATGTGGTGCGGTTGGCTGCAAATAACAGTGCCAGAAACTGTGCCTTGCTTGACATTTTCACATCCCAGTCACCATTTCGCGTGGATGACAGAAATATCTTCAGTGGGACTGACACACGCTGAAGATAGTCATCCCAAAATTGGAATGTAGCTGATGCAGCTCGACCATCTTCTCTGAACTGGCCAAGAAGCGGCACAAGATCCTTTTCCAACACTTCCATCAGCTGGGTAAGCAGTGCAGGATCACCTGGCTGTTCAAGATGAACGTGCAGCTCTTCCAGCAAATCAATCAGCGTGTGAGGCAGATCTATCTGTTTCCCAGTGCACCACTTAGTGAAAGCCTGGAAAAACTCTACATGCAACACCTCATCGACTAGCTTCATGGCATACAACCCTCTGTCAAAGTCATTGCCTGCAAAGATTTTCCGCGCAGTGCCTGCGGCAAAGACACCGGAATCAGTGTGGAGCTGGCACAGGCCAGCATCACTGTAGAGACTTCCAATGGAGGCCATGACTGCCATCAGCAAGTGCATTCCACCTTCACATGGAAACACATTTATTTCTTCAAAAACATTACCGATGACATGACTTTGTGGAAGTGTCTACTACTTACTCAATTTTAGCCTAGCCCATTGTGTTACCACACAACCCGGGAGGCACTCGGAGAACCCCCAGGGGGGCCGAGAGTTGTCTCCCGTTCCTGCCTATCCGGTTCCGAGTCACGTGGTGACCAACCAGTCATGCTACTTAGCTCACGCGGTTCAGACGTGTTTGCCTTAGCCTACGGACTTAGACTTTGCCTTGTTCGACCGGTTGCTTCGCCAGTCTTCCGGACGCCTTGACTTCTTGTTGGACTTCTGCTTCGCCGGCCCTGCCTGTGCCCTGTGTGGGTCTGCTTGTCCCCTGCTCATTAACTGCTGCCCTCTCCTGCGCCTTGGGTTGCTTGGGCTGCTCGGTGCGGTTTGCTGGGACGTCGCCCGCGTTCGCGCGCTGTGGGTGTTATAGAGGTTCGTTCCCCCGTTCCCGCTCCGGCGGAGAGGTAAGGCTGTCTTAGCCCTCGGCCGGCTCCCGGGCTGTTGCCGGTTCGAGCAGGGATGAAACATTCATCTTCGCTGTGGCTTTTTCACGCCAAAAACTCCTCTTAGCTTGGCGGAGCCCCACGTGCCCGCGCTCACTCACCTTTCAGCTGATTGGTGTTGCAGGATTTGGCGCTTACCTGCTGGCTTGTACCTTGTTTTTTGTTTGGGGTACTATTATGCGTACATGGCTCGCTTAGCTTGGTGGGACCCCTCGTGCCCGCGCCCTGTCGCCATTACGTTGGTAAATGTTGCAGTGCCAGACGCTTTTTTTATGCCTGTACCTGTCGTGACATGCTTGTGTTTTGTTGTACCTGATGCGTCGTATGCTCGCCTTAGCTTGGCGGGGCCCCACGTGCCCGCGCCCTCTAGCTGTTATGTGGATAGGTGTTGAAGGACCTGATGCTTACTTGCAGGCTTGTACCTTGTTGTTTTGTGCCATTATGTTGCGAAGGGTCGCCCTACCTGGGCGGGGTCCCACAGGCCCTCGCCCGCGTGCCTCCAGGTTTGTTATGTGTTGCAGTTGACAAGTGCTGACCTGCACGCAATGCGGAGGGTTTAAATGGCCGTCGGATAACCACAAGGTCTGTCTCCCCTGCGCCGGATGCGCCTCCGACCACGCTTGCGACACCTGCTCCACCTGGCCTGAGCTGCGCTGGTCGCAGTTATGGAGTTTTTACAGACGCGAGCGACCGGCACCAGTGTGTGATCCGACTCCAGTCGAGGCGCCATCCCCCATGCCCGAAGCAGTGACCACACGAGACCGCAACGACGTTGTGGAAAGGACGCCACACCGGACGCGGGAGCCCAGCGCTCGGAGCAGGACTGCTATAAACGCGATTGCTTCCAGGAGGGAGCCCGCCCGGACAAAGCCCGCTGGTTCCTACGGGGAGCCTACTTGCAGGCACAGAGCCCGCCTCACTGAGCCCGGCTCGGAGAGACGCGCCACGCGCCGTCTCATGTCCGCTGTCAGTCCTCGCTCGTCTCCAAGAAAGCCCGCTGACTCTTACGGGGAGTCGCTTCGCCGGCAGAGAGCCCGCCTCACTGAGCCCGGTTCGGAGAGACCTTTACCCGTGCGTCCGAGGACTTCGGGCAGTTCAGAGCCCTCACGCTACTCCAGCTCTATCAGACGCTCACGCTCCCCTGTTGGCGAACGCAGGAAGGACCACGCGTCACGCCGCGCCAGGGACCGTAGCCCCCACCGTTCCTCGGCTTCGTTGCGCTCGACCCGCTCGTGGGTGTCCTTCCCTCGACCGGCCGCCCGCTCATCTCGTCCCTCCCCTCCGCGCCCGGCTCGCCACCTTCGCCCTCTCCTCGACGGCGCCCTAGTAGGAGCCCCCCCCCCCCCCCACCCCTCGGCTTTGTCGGCACCGTTCGCGTACTCGCAGTCGCTCGTCGCGCTCCGGACGCCCTGCCCGCGGCAAGAGGTCTTCGCCACGTCATGCCGCGCCTCGCACGCCGCCCTGTCATCGTCAACAGCCCCCTCTCAGATCGGGTCGCTTCCCCTCCTCCTCCTCTGGCCGCCGGCGCTTGGATGTCGTCGCCCTTAGCCCTCGTCTGCCTCGCCGGACCTCCTCCCCCCCCCCCCCCCCCGAACGGTGGAGGACGAGACCCTGAACCTGCTGGCCGAGGACTCCGTCTCCGCTCTTCTCGGTGGACTTAGCCGCTCTCCTTCGCCTTGCTCTCCTTCTTCCGACGCCTCGGTTTCCCCCAAGCTGGCCTCTTCGTCGCGTACGGACACCGTGCTTTCCCTGGACGAAGCTGCTCGTCTCATCGCCGCCACACTTCCCGCGGATGACTGCCCTCGTCGCCCCCGCTCAAGAGGAAGATCTCCGCTTTTGTTGACGCTGGAAGACAGGTGAAGATATTCAAGTCTCTGCCGCAGCCTCCCGGCTTTCATGACCTGTGCGACGCCTTCTCCACTCACCTCCTGTCGGGTTCCCGGGACTCCGATTTCTTCTCGGACCGTAGGTGGCCAGCCGGCCTCGACATTGCCTTTCGTCAGGATTGGTACTCGGGACACTCCCAGGCGTTCACCTACCCTCTTCTTGCTGTGGATCCGCCGGCCTTGGTGCAGGCTGGAGGCGCCGCCCTGAAGTGCGCCCTGCCCCGCGGACTGGACAAGACTGCCTCGCTCGTCCGAAACTCCTTGGCCTGCTCGGGATTCCTGGAGTTGCTGACCCAAGCCTTCGTGCGCCGCATCGAGGACGCCTGGCACCCCTCCTTGACGCCCCTCCTAGGAGACCTACTCGCTCTCTCGGAAGTGGCCAACTGGGCGGCGTATCACTCGTCGGTCAACGCCATGGCTGCCGCCCCCAACTGCGACCTGTTGCGTCGGGATGCCCTGTTGCTGGCCTGCCGCGAAATGCCCCCCGATTTGAGGACTCAGCTGTGCCGTGCTCCCCTGGGTGGCCTTCTGCTCTTCGGTGAGACCTGGCAGACCGTGAAGGATGCAAAGTCGCAGGCCTCGCAGGACAGCTCCACCTCGCGTTCAGGCCGCCCGCAAGGCCGTGGGTCGCGCCCTGCTGACCTCCAGACCCGCCGCGTCTTCCGCCCCCGTGCCTCCGCGGGCCCCTCGTCGCCGCCCCGTCGTCGGCCACCCCGGACCTGTTAGCGCCCCTGCCCCCACCTGGCCCCGTCCTGCCCGTCACCCAGGGCGCGGGCGGGCCGCCTGACTTTTCCCCTCTACTGCCTCCTCCAGTCGGCGGAAGGCTCACGCTGTGCAGCGAGAAGTGGCGCTCGCTGTTCCCAGACGACCCCTGGATATTGGAGACCGTTACCGAGGGTCTTCGGATCTCCTTTCGCTCCCCACCTCCGCTGCGTTGCTCCCCATTGTGGACCGAGGTGCCGTCAGACGAGCTCAAGGCCTGCGCTGTACGCGGATAAGTCGCCGCTCTTCTGCAGAAGGCCGCCACAGAGGTTGTGCTACACCCCGACTCCCCAGCCTTCTACAGCTGCCTCTTCATGGTACCCAAACCAGGCGGCAAGTGGCGACCTGTCGTCGATCTCTCAGCGTTGAACGCGTTCATCACGGCCCCGTCCTTTCGCATGGAGACTGCCCGGGCCCTCAGAGCTTCCGTACAGCCAATGGACTACACGATCAGTCTAAACTTATCCGACGCTTATCTTCATGTACCCATGCACCCGGCGTCCAGGAGGTATCTCCGCTTCGCCTGCGACGGAGTAATTACCAGTTTCGGGCACTGCCGTTCGGTCTCAACCTCAGCCCCTGGGTTTTCACCCGCATCATGGACGCAGTGGTGGCCAGGGCGCGACAGTCGTCTTCCAGCCCGACGTCGAACTACCTCGATGACCTCCTCATACGCAACCAATCGGAGGCGCGGGCAAGTCGGACCTCACCCCCTCCGCGTCGCTTCATCCACCTCGGCATGGAATTCGCCACAGACCTCAACAGGGTACGTTTGCCGTAGCCGCGGATCCTGAAGTTAGTCGCTCTAGCCTGCCAGGTAGCCCAGCAGGACGCAGCCCCCACCAGAGCCTGGCTGCAGCTCCTTGGCTTGATGAATGCGGCGGGGATCTACTCCCCCTCGGTCGTCTCTACGCCCGGCCACTACAGCTGCACCTCCTGCTTCACTGGCGTCCCTCCTCCAGCGATTTGGCCACCATGTTAACTCATTCTACCCCAACACCTAAATCCTTAAATTTTGCCGTTGTCCTCTGCAGACTGCATTGCAGTGCAGGACACAGATCGACCATGCTAGTTCAAGGGTGATGCCAGAATAGCTTGGCGCCCATAGGCGCCAAGCTATTCTGGCATCACCCTCGAACTATCATGGTCGATCCTTAGCTTCCTGTTGTGTGTCTGGGGTAGAATGAGTTAACCGTGACTCCGTTGCTTCGCCCCCATCTGCTACGTTGGACGGACACGTCGTGGCTCGCTTCGGGAGTTCCCCTGACTGCTCCGCCTCCTCGACTCTCCCTGTGTGTCGATGCAAGTCTTGCTGGTTGGGGAGCCCACCTGCTACCGCGGTTCCACACAACGTCCGGCCCCTGGCCTCCTGAGTTCGCGGACAAGCACATCAACTGGTTGGAGCTGCAAGCAGTCTGGCAAGCCCTCATCGCGTGGGATGAACAACTCCGTCACCAGGAGCTGCTCGTCCTCTCCGACAACGCAACAGTGGTTGCTTACATCCAGAAGCAGGGCGGGACGCGCTCACCCGACCTGTGCATGCTCCTCTACCGTCTGATGCGCTGGTGCAAGGACCGCAACATTTTCCTCTGTGCTAGACCCATCCCCGGTCACCTGAATGTGTTGGCCGACTCTCTCTCCCGGCGCGGCCAGTTGCTACACATGGAGTGGACCCTACGCCGGGACATCTTTCAGATGATCTGCGCGCACTGGGAGACGCCTATGATCGACCTGTTCGCCACGAGGTGGAATCACCAGCTTCCCCTATTCGTCTCCCCCATCCCAGACCCACTGGCCTGGGTAGTCGACGCGCTTTCCATCCCGTGGGATGGTCTCATCGCGTATGCGTACCCCCCGACAGTCCTCGTCCCCAAAGTACTCCTCAAGCTTCGAGGGTGCAATGCGGTCGTCTTACTGGTCGCCCCGTTCGCCTGGTACCGGTCCTGGACCACCAGACCTGTTTACCCCCAAAAAACCAAAGTGTAATCCAGGCAGTTGAAAAGAGTAATCTGAGGGTCAAACGAAAACGAGGAATCTGAGTAAACGGCATACGCGCACACTTGAGAACAAACCCACGATACTTAATTAAGAACATAATTACCAACTAAACAAACTAAATGCACACTAAAAAATAAACTAATAATAAACAAAACCACAACAAAACAATACACACAATTTATAATAGTCTTCAAACCTTTACAAAGACTGTACAGCTGCAAAGCACACATGTGTTAATTTACTCCTGCCAAATGGAGTTCCAGCGGAGAGGTCATGCTATGGCTCAAGGTAGTCAGCTGGACCTAAAGCAATGAAACTAAAGTTCCAGTGGACAGGCTTGACACAGTTCAAATTGCTCATAGAAAGTAGAACTTCAATGTTATTATGAACTCACACACAGATCTGATGACAGGCATTGAAAAAGCTCTAGATGCTCATAGAAAATAGAAACTCAGTGTCATTATCTGCTAGAACTCATCACACACACAGATCCGATGACAGGAACAGCTCAAAATGCTCATAGAAAGTACAACTTCAATGTCAATGTGCCATCTGCTAGAGCACATCATGCAGACAAATCTCTGATGAAAGAAATTGCCACAGCATTACTTCTTCAGAGATTCGTAACTGCAGCTCTTCAGCCAAGAAAGCTGGTCATCAGGATTTTTGTTGCTGTGGTCCATGTAGTCGCCTGGCTTTGACTTCAAAACGAGCATCGCTGGCAGCGCACTCAAATTGCTTATGTGAAGTTGTTCCCACATGTCGAGTACAATCAAACATACCGCTGTGCTGGATGCTGAAATCCGCTTTGCACAACGTGCAGTGCGCATAGCCAATTCCCTTTCTTGACGATACGAGGCACGGGTATTTCTCGTGATACATCGCCTTATATTTCTGCAAAGCTCTCTTTTTCTTGTTGTGATCGCTGTTTAAGACTTTACAATCCGAATCGCTGTCAGATTCCTCCGTTTCGTGTGCGCGTTTTTCGCTCGCCATGTTGTCAGTCGACTAGAAATTTCGAACCGGAAGATGGAATTGTAAGTTTGTTTATATCTGATTGGCCATTCTTCGAAAGCAAAGGGCAATCCAACCAATCAAAACACGTAAGAAGAAAGTTAGGCGGAAGTTACCGGCGAAGGACCGAAAGTACGATTTACAGATTGAAAACGATGTTGACGCTGAAAGCGGAATCGCGATGCAAAACGCATAATTTGAAGTGACAACGCGTAACAGCGTAATGAGACCCTCAACAGGGGAATTTATTACGCTCAAAGCGTAAGGTAAACAGGTCTGGACCACCGACCTCCTCAGCCTCGAAACGGACCCCCCACTGCTGCCGCAGTGCCTACGCTGAGCACGATGCTCAAGCAGCCCCGACAACCGCTGTTCCACCCGTGCCTGGAGCGCCTACTCCTTCACGCTTGGCGGTTGTGCGACAAGCCCTCGCCGCTAGAGGCTTCTCGAGTGCAGCAGTGGAAGCTATCGCTACAGCCCGCAGACCATCGACACGTCGCGTATGCGTACCCCCCGACAGTCCTCGTCCCCAAAGTACTCCTCAAGCTTCGAGGATGCAATGTGGTCGTCTTACTGGTCGCCCCGTTCGCCTGGTACCGGTCCTGGACCACCGACCTCAGCCTCGCCACGGACCCCCCACTGCTGCTGCCCACGCTGAGCACGATGCTCAAGCAGCCCCGACAACCGCTGTTCCACCCGTGCCCGGAGCGCCTACTCCTTCATGCTTGGCAGTTGTGTAGCAAGCCCTCGCCGCCAGAGGCTTCTCGAGTGCAGCAGTGGAAGCTCTCGCTACAGCCCGCAGACCCTCGACACGACGCGTCTACGAGGGAAAATGGCGAGTACTGTGCTCCTGGTGCGACGACCAGCGCCTCGCCCCCACTGACCTAACCAATCCCCAGCTCGCGGACTTCTTCCTCTGGCTCTTCGGAGACCTAGGGTTGGCCCCTATTACCATCAGGGGGTACTTGTCTATGATTGCAGACACCTACCGGCACCTTGACCGCCCGGACCCCGGCGCCTGTAAGGACATCGCCGACCTTATGACTCACTTCGGCCTGCAGCGTCCGGTGCCCCGCTCGCTCATTCCTCGCTGGGACCTACCCTGGGTACTGACTTGACTGAACTCTGCCAGATTCGAACCGCTGCCTTTGGCCCGCTTTGCGGATGTGACTCGTAAGACATGCTTCCTGTTGGCCCTTGCCACGGCGGCCCGAGTTAGCGAGCTACACGCACTGTCAGCGCGCCCTGACTGCCTGCAGTTTCGAGTGGATGGTTCCGTGCAGTTGCTTACGGATCCTGCCTTCATTGCCAAGACCAGGTCTCCTTTGACCGCCCGCCGTGAGATAGCCTTAGTCGCCTGCTCGGCGTTAAACCCAAATAACTAACTAACTCCTTTGGCCGCGCCACAGGTGATCACCTTACGGCCGCTGAGAGGGACGAACTTCCCCCAGGAGACCAGGCAACAAGATCCTGTGCGAGTCCTACGCGTGTACCTACGCCGTACCAAAGCCGTCCGGAGAGGACACTCACGCCTCTTCCTACCTTTAAAGCCCGGCAGAACTGACATAACAGCCCAGACGATATCTTCCTGGCTACGCTGGGTCATACGCTCCGCCTACCAGGACCTCTTCCCACAGGGAGCGAAGAGGCTAAAGATACGTGCAAACGAGGTACGCGCCATGGCCACGAGCGTCGCGTTCGACCAGAACTGCTCTGTCAAAGACATCGTGACAGCCGTGGGCTGGGGGCAGAATCAACCTTCGCCCGCTTCTACCTCCGGGATCTGGCAGGCCAGCGAAACAACCTCGCACTGGTGGGGGATATCACTGCGGCGCAACACTCCCTCCCGGCGCCACAGGTACGCACTTAGCTAAAATTGTCGGGAGTTTTGTGCCAGGGAGGATGGCTCTGTTTGGCCCTCACGGGGGTGTTTGGGTGCGGCACCCTCCTTCTTATCGCAATTCTTCCACAAAGTCATGTCATCGGTAATGTTTTTCAAGAAATAAATTCATTTTTCTCTAAAAGGTATTTTTTCCGAAAAATACTTACCGATGACATAACTCGGAGGCTTGCCGCTGGTGAGCTAAGTATACTGACTGGTTGGTCACCACGTGACTCGGAACCGGATGGGCAGGAACGGGAGACAACTCTCAGCCCCTCTGGGGGTTCCCCGAGTGCATCCCGGGTTGTGTGGTAACACAACGGGTTCCTAGGCTAAAATTGAGTAAGTAGTAGACACTTCCACAAAGTCATGTCATCTGTAAGTATTTTTCGAAAAAATACCTTTTAGAGAAAAAATAATTTTTCAGCTCATGCGGTCGAGCCCACTTGATTTCGAGAGCCTTGGTGAGCAGCCCCATGTCAAAAAATATTGGGAGGTGCTGGTAACCAAGTTTTTCTACAATTTCAAAGTTCCGCTTTAAGGCTGTGTAAACTGTGTTCAGGTCTGTTGGTGGGGCCATGATGATGGGGTTGTAGGAAATAGTGGAAAGGGGGACACAGTCTTCTGTAAGGAGACAGTAATATGGACTCCATGGAGGAAACTCATACTCTGCATCAAGAAAGTTTCGGCCGGCATGGTAGATCAGCTCCAACATTCTGGATTTCTTGACCGCAGGATGTTGACTGTCATGCTTGATCTCGTCAGGCTTCGGTGCTGGTTGGATCACTGGCTCAGGACGCTTGGCTGGTTTCTGGTAAGGAAGTACCTTACTCAGATTCCCACCTGATTGATGATCAAGAACAATGTTTTATTTATGTGTACCACAGGCCACTTTTCATTAAAAAAATTTATCTGTTTATTTTTTCACCTTGCACTCAGTGCTTTTACATTTGTGATGGCCACCTGAACCTCTTCACTGCAGGAGGATAGAAAACAACACCCAAACGCAAGGGGCACAGATCCTCATGAGCCCTTACAACTACCTTCATGAGCCCCTTCAGTTCCTGATGAGGATCAATGTGTCTTTCCTGTCTTAACCCATTTAAGCCTAAGGGTGCCTTTCCCAAATTTGGGAGGTGTCAACAACACCAAACACCTATAAATTTACTAGTTGCAGGAGACAGATTGGCCACCATAATTCAAGGGTAGTACCAGGTTAGCTTGGCACCAAGGTAATATTGCATTACCCTTTAATTATCATGGTCGATCCATCTCCTGCTCTTGAGCGTTGGTGTTAAATGGGTTAATACAGTAAACAGATATGACCATGTTGCAGAACTGACAGTAAACTGAAGGATAAACTTTGCTATATCAAGGCATAAATGTACACATGAATCCACCCAGTAAAGATCTGTCCAGCACAAATCCTCCTAGGCTTGGCTCCACCCATTTTAAATATGTGCTGCCATGATTCCCCCCTTGCATACACAATCTATCAAATGTATATGGGTGAAATACAGCAGCCAAAATCTACTTTGAGTACATCATGCCTGGCTGGATTTGCATCGGGTTGATTTATGCTGTGTACATTTATGCCTATTTAATACCATCATAGTAAGTTTCAGTAACATTCAAGTGTCTAACCAATAATGAAGTAATTTTGTTTCATATTTTTCACAATACAGTCCATTTCTCATTGTACATGTTGTGACATCTTCAAAGTCAAATTATGCTTGATGAAAAGGCACCTGAAAACTGTGCGAACAGTTTGTGTTACAGACTGAATTATTAAGAATTATTAATTGGATGTGAAAACTTAGTATGAAAAGCACTGAGCTTAATAAATATGAACGTTATATTTGTCTTATGTTTGTGTTTGTATGTGTGTGCTTATGATTATGACAATTTAGTGTCAGTCTTTTGGTTGACACTTCCATAAGAAACACATAAGTGTATCAGCTGTAACTGCTCTCATCTTTCAACCACTTTTTTCAAGCAATATACAATTATTATTTAGCACTGACTGCAAATTTATATTCTTGCACACACAAACCACTTGTATCCCAAAAAGGTATTTTTATATAGATGCTTGAAAATTTGTAATGCTGAAAAATCTGCACAGGTTTCATGGACACACATACACACCTGGCAGGAGCGTCATGTCATATGTTTTTGTTCCACACTTAGGGATCCTCACTGGAGGTAGCAGGCATGGCTTGTTTCGATAAGGATGCTAGTGAGGGCATGCGTTGTGTTTTTGCCATCCACTCTTACCTCATTGTGGTCCCAGTTGTCAGCGGCAGCTAGTGCAAGGTCTCCATGACACTCTTTGGAAGGAAGATCAGCAGGTAAAACAGCACCAGAAGACAAGGGTGTCTGGCCAGCTGTAGCATGAACCGCAATGGAAGTGAGGAAGTGTCTCAACACGTCATAAGAAATGCCATGCCCAAGTGCACACAGCTCGTCCACAAGCTTCCTGCTGCCATGTTCCTTATATGCATGCACCGATAATCCAAGATGTTTTGGGGAAATCACCTTAGTCGCCAGTGTTGTGATGTCGCACGCAATAGATACTGCTTGTTTATCCAGAGCTCCATCAGAGGCAGTGAGACATGCAACCTCATCACTTAGCCATTTCAACGCTCTGTAGAGAAAATGTCTACAAAGTCTTTACAACTGTCGACTGTCATTTCATCATATGAGTGAAATTCAGTTTTCCGTTGTCTGGTTTCCTGCAGTCTAGTCCTCAAAATTCCAACAGCCTTGTGAACTGCTTGTTCATCAGTATGCGCCCGATAGCCCGGAGCAACGATACAAGCTTATCTCCTCTCCCCCCGTCAGCCCTAAAGACAACGTGACGGATGAAAAGAAACCCACGACCCTACTCCAACGGGACGACTGAGGACCCCAAAAGGAAGATCAAGCCGGATTAACAAGGATCTACTACCGCGTCAAAAGAAAAACGGCCACACATCACAACCAACAACTGCCGCCTGTCACCCTAAACTCATCGGACCAGGAAATGAACTACGTAACCCTGAAGCACAGCCCACAACACTGCCCAAATAAATGTCCAGTTTGGGCACTCTGCCTGCAGTTTTACTTTCAAAGCATGAGCTTTCATTATGACTTTTGGTGTGATATCACTTTGTGCAAGCAGATAATTGTACGAGTTAGTAATTGTTGAAAGCAAGAACACTTTTTTTTTTTCATCTTCAATTTGAATACAAAACTTTTCGATGACTTCTGTCAGGATGTCGTCTTCTCCCTGCTGTGGAGTGTCTGAACTTTCCACTTTTGTACTATTGTCATTTTCTTTCTTGACATATCTGGATGGGCAGTTTTTCTTTCTGTGATATCTTGCCTCCGTAGCCACCAGATCACCGCAAGCTCCAGCAAGGCGAATGAGCATTTCCTCATCATTTTTCTTCAGTGCTGCTGAGTATACCTGGTGGAATATACTGCAGCTTTTGTTTTTTTCTGTGATGGTTGTTACCCGAGATCAGCTTCTGTCTTTGGAGGTCCTGTGATGTGCCGCACATTTATTGCAAATGAAGCAATTTTGCTTCCAGTTGAATGCGGTAGTGGATGATCGAAGGCGTGGTGGAGTTTTGGCAGTGTTTGTGTGTAATACTTTCGTATCTGTACTTGGAGTAGTGTTGTCATTTTAGTCTAGCTTGCAACTATCATCCTGTGTCAAGATCTGCCACGGCATCAGGGGGTACAGATAAACGGCGTTTTTTACAGTTTGATGGAACCCGGAATACTTCGATTTTACCGCCCTGATCCCCCACAAACGCGTGGTGCATGCATGATTGGCTGCTCGTCGCAACTCAGTTTTGAAGATAGCGTTTGTTTTTGTGGGTTGCGTTTTGATTTGGTGCTGAGGTGTCGAAATAAAATGGGCAAAGCGATGGTAACGTGAATGGAAATAGACATGACAAACCTTTAATACGTCGTAAAAATGTACAAAGCGACCTTGCACCTTTACATTTCTGAGGATGAGCCATCATACTGTACGGTACCTTTCATTTCGTCATGAAAGGATTTGACCACCTTCAGAAGCTTGGGGGGGGGGGGGGGGGGGGGGGACATCCGATCCTGTGTAATAGGGTGAAGAGACCTCTTCTGCTGACCAAGTCGAAGGCCTTGGTCAGGTCAATGAAGGCGATGTAAAGTGGCTGTCTCTGCTCCCGGCACTTCTCCTGCAGCTGTCTCAATGAGAAAATCATGTCGACTGTTGATCTTTGAGGTCTCAGTGAAGCCGCACTGCGCCTCTGGGTAAACTCGTTCGGCCAACACTTGGAGTCTGTTCAGCACCACGCGAGCGAAGACCTTTCCCACAGTGCTCAGCATGGAGATGCCTTGATAGTTGTTACAGTCACTGCGGTCTCCTTTGTTCTTGTAGAGCGTAATGATTTTGGCATCCCGCGTGTCCTGAGGGACTGTTCCCTCCTCCCAGCACTGAAGTAAAAGCTCACGGAGGTGGTCAAGGAGGACACTCTTTTTACCAGCCTTGAGAACCTCTGGGGGGGGGGGGGGGGGAATACTGTCATTGCCTGGAGCTTTACCACATGCTAAGGAGTCAATGGCCTTGCTGAGTTCGTCTACAGTTGGCAGAGTGTCAAGTTCTTCCATCACAGACAGAGGGGTAGTGCTCTCCACTGCAGTGTCAGTGACGTTGTTCTCCCTCGAATACAGCTGCTGGTAGTGCTCGGCCCATCTCTCCATCTGCTTGCCGCGGTCCGTAATGATGTCTCCAGTAATGGACCTCAAGGGGGTGACATTAATGGTGCTTGGGCCAAATGCTTTCTTCATGCGCGGATATTCCCAGAGTCGGCGGAGAGCTGGATGCTTTGGCAGAGATTCAGCCAATAGTCGTTGGCGCATTTCCTGGCGATCCGCTGAGCATCACTTCTGGCCTTTCGGAGTGCAGCTAGTACCTTCTCTGAAGGTTCGCACTTGTAGCCCAGCAGTGCTGCACGCTTGGCTGTGATAGCTGGTTCAAGTTCGATTATTCCTGCTTCGAACCAGTCTGGGTTTTTCTTCTCCCTCTTGCCAAAGGTTGCCATGGCTGAATTGTAGATGGCGTCACGAATGTGGCTCCACCTCTCTTCAGCGTTGTTACCTGGGCAGTCCTTGAAGGCCTCTTCCATGGCATTAGCAAAGCGTGTGCAAACTTCTGGTACAGATGTCAGGGTTGTGTTAATATGTGGCCGTCGTTTCTGCTTGGAGTTGTGGATCCGCTTGGGGTGGAGGCGTACCTTGCTCCCAACCAGTGAGTGGTCAGTGTCACAGTCGGCGCTGTGATAGCTGCAGGTAGTAAGAACGCAGTTCAGCAGCGGTCTTCTGGTAATGATGAGATCCAACTGGTGCCAGTGACGTGATCTGGGGTGTCGCCAGGACACTCGGTGGCAGAGTTTGGTTGAGAAGAACGTATTTGAGATACACAGGTCGTGGTACGAACAAAATTCTAGCAGTCTCTGTCCATTTTCGTTGAGTTTGCCGATGCCAAAACGACCAATGCAACGAGGCCAGGAGTTGTGGTCATCTCCAATCCGGGCGATAAAATCGCCGAGTAGGAATAGGTGTTCTGTGGTAGGGATCTCTCTGATGGTGGTCTCAAGCTCTTCGTAGAATTCATCCTTTATCTCAGTTGAGGAGCAAAGTGTAGGAGCGTAGGCGCTCAGGGTGTTGACTGGACCTGAAGAGGTAGAGAGGCGGAGCGAGAGGATTCTGGGTGTGCCTCTGGAGGGCGGCTCAATTGAGGACAGCATGGACTTGGACACTGCAAATCCAACACCGTGTATTCGAGGCTCGCCAGGTTCATTTCCCTGTCAGAAGAACGTGTAATCCTATTCTCTGAGGCTGCCACTAGAAAGGAGTCTAGTCTCTTGAAGGGCGGCGATGTCAATGTTCAGTCGTTTCAGCTCACGGTTGATGATAGCTGTCTTCCTGACGTCGTCGACTTGTTTTAAGTCGTCAGAGAAGCCAGGGCACATGGTTCTGACATTCCAGCTTGCCAGCCGCAAGGTTGACTGTTTTTTCTTTCTTCTTATTGTTTTGTCTGGTGCAGGCTATACAGTCTGCTCTTCGGTCGTGTCCCTAAGCTCCAAGCACCCATTTCCCCACCCGGGTCTGCCCTGGGGGACTTGGGTGGGGTTAGGTACTTTTTAGTTCCCAGGGTCACCCTGGTCAGCCCCACAGGGTGGGTTTCCTTTCTATTCTGGGGCATGTGTTTCTGTCTACCCTTGGTCCATTCACCTGTATTTGTCTTTTTAAAACTCTCCCTACTGTCTGCGCTGCCTGTAGCTCTTGATATTGGATGTGTGTTGCTAAATGGTCACAGCTTTATTTAGGCCCCATGATGTAGGTTTATTTAACGTATTTGACCGGCTGGCGACATACATTCAATTTTCTGTTTAGTTTTTTTCACAAGCAGTGCAGGCACGTCCTGAGAAAGCCTTGTTGCTGTCGGGACGTTAAGCAATGTACAATCAATCAATCCAAGCACCCATTGGAGCAGGCAGACTGTGGCGGGTCAGCACCTTACTGAGTGGGGGCTGCCCAGTTTGAGGCGGGCGATAGCTGACCAGTGGGACGTGATGATCCCTCCCACCGTCGGAGACAACCCGTAGCGCCCGAGCTTAGGCCTATACGCTCTGGGCTTATAACTCGTAACTGCTGTCTCCCGTGTTGTGTTGTCGCTGGAGCAGCGGCACTGGAGTGACCTCTTCAGGGCGCAAGCCTGGGCGAAGTGTATGGAGATCCTGGGATGCCCAGTCGTCAAGATCCCCCTCTCGGCCTTGCTGATGTAGTCCAAAGGAATGCAAAGCAGTACGTTTGGCACCAGTTTGGCTGCAGGAGCTGCCGGAACAGCGCGTGAATACAGGCAGCTGTCCGCCTTCGCTGATTTAAAGGGTTTACTCCCCCACATTTGGCCGTTGGATCAAGCCTGATCTCCTCTGTCTTTTAGCCGTTGGCTGTCAGAGACAGCTCATCCGCCTAGTGGTGCAGTGTGAACACCATCCCCTCACGTGGTTTAGCCCACCAGCGGAGGTGGTTTTCCGGGGTGTGGCGCTTGGAGCCAGCACGTGAGAGATTAAGGAAATGGATGAGGATCAGTGATGCCCGTCCGTCCTATGTAGGACGCAGCTGCCGAACAGCAAAGGTACTACCTCTATCCAGAGCCCCCTACACCCCCTTGACTTTACTATCCCACACTCATCAACAAATGCAGGACAAGACCATGAGGCTTGCTGACATCTCGTCCCAAGTGGGCCTCACCATCCACAAACAGAAAACAAAGACAATGAGGCTGAACGCAACCAGGGAAGAACCAGTCTTGCTTGCTGGCACCCGTTGGAGGAGGTGGAGTCCTTCACCTATCTCGGGAGCATCATAGACAAAAAAGTCGGCACTGATGCAGATGTCAGAGCACGAATCGGTAAAGCCAGAGCAGCCTTTCTCCAGTTGAAAAAAGTGTGGAGTTCCAGAGAGCTGTCACAACACACCAAAGTTCGGATTTTCAACTCCAACGTAAAAGCAGTTCTCCTATATGGAGCAGAGACTTGGAGATTGACAAAAACCACAGTCAACAGAGTACAGATCTTCATAAACAGTTGCCTTAGAAGAATTTTGAAAATCCACTGGCCAGAGAAGATCAGCAACATCAGACTCTGGGAGAGAACAGAGCAGATAACAGAGAACAGAGCAGATAACAGCAGAGAATGAAATTGGGCGAAGAAGATGCCGGGGATGGATTGGTCACAGTCTGAGAAAGCCAGCTTCCAGTATCACTAGGCAGGCATTGCCATGGAACCCCCAGGGAAATAGGAAAAGAGGCATGCCGAGAAACACCTGGCGTCGAGACCTCCAAGCAGACATCAAGAGACTGGGAACCACCTGGAGTAAAATCGAAGGAGAAACACAGGAGAGGAGTCGCTGGAGGTCTCTCGTCGACGGCCTATACCCGGGTAGGGGTGACAGGCGTAAGTAAGTAAATAAGAAGTTAATAGCCGGGTGGAGGTTTGCATATAAAGTAGCGCTTAGTAGCAACAGGCTTTTGGAAAAGCTCCAGCTTAGTCCATCCCTATGGCGGCGCCTTGAGCATCTTTAATTAGATGGATATGTGCAGCGCCTCGAAGACGCCATACCACTCATACCATACCATCCCGGGAATCTTGAGAGTGGTCCAGTAGTGCCACATTGAGCTGAGGCCGGCAGAGTCTCTCTCTCTCTCTCTCTCTCTCTCTCTCTCTCTCTCTCTCTCTCTCTCTCTCTATATATATATATATATATATATATATATATATATATATATATATATATATATATATATATATATATATATATATATATGAGATGTGTAAGGCGGAGTTATGTGTAAAGATTTTGTAGTGTTTACTTTATATCCATTTGGAATTTGTAGCTGTGCAAGTGCAGGGAGAAAATGTTCATAATTGTGCTATAATGTTTTTATGTCTTGTTTGTACTATTTGTTATAAATGTACCACAACCGAATTTCTCTTTTCGAGATAATAAAGTACTCTTATCTATATATTCATTAAATTACGTCCCTTGAGCTATTCCGTGATTGAGTGCATTTTGGGGCTTTGGGCGACGCGGCCTTTGTTAAAAGTAAAGAATATATATACAGCGGATTATATTATATACACACACACACACACACACACACACACACACACACACACACACACACACACACACACACACATAATGGTAGTCCCAGTCGGACAGACATGGGCCTACACTGCGTATGCTTACCGCGGCCAAAGACTTGACTGGATAATAGAGCCGCACAGTGGCTAGCTGACGATGCGTTCAATGTTTGGTACCCCTGACCGATCGGGGATCCACACATTACCGAAGAGAACACTGTATACTTTTACATAAGTACATATGAACGTAACATTAACATTTTAATAAATGCTGTAATATTTGATAAAAATAAAGTTTATACAATATTTTAGCATCAAATTTATAATATTATACTAAAAGGAAAGAACATACAATAAAAACAGTTTAATATAAACCTCTCCAAAAGTCGAGGAGATCGAGGTCTTGCGAGAAGTTCTTTTGCATCAACATGGCGACTGCCCTGCTAAGAACAAGCGCTGGCGTTTTGCGGAGATCGGTGGCCCTTGGTTCTGCCAGAGCTGCTTCAGGCGGCGGTGGACCAGTTGACCACCAAAAGGGCAAAATAGGTAATGTTCAGAATCAGTTAGTTTACTTCTAGTTTGTATTTTCGTTCTGTTTTGTTTAGACGTGCGTGACCATCCTCCATGAATGGCCGTCAAAGGACAACGGCCGGGGGGAAAACCCTTCTCCCGACAGTCCCAAAATATTTCCAGTCAATAGAAATATTTCGTGTTGCTCATTTAAATGCGATTAATAAAAATCCAACAAACAATGTCTATTTAACTGTCTCATGTTTGCTACTGTTTGTATCGATTATTAATGCTGGTATCAAAGGGCACTTGAAGGTGACAAAATTATTGAGTATTTTGTCACTAACTCATTTTATCCATTTGATCTTCATGACGGTCACCATTGATTAAAACATACATGTGTACGACACGTTTGTATTAGCCGTGCTTTATTTCGAACGTTTAGCTCTATTAAATGGTCATTGAAGGGTCCTGCTAAAACCCGGAATAACCCGGAATAACCTGTCCTAAGCTAAAATAACCATATCTATAACTATTATTGCGTACCTAAACACAAAATAATCATGTGTTAGAAGTTTGGTTTACATTAAAGTTGATTTAGTTGTACTAGTAAGCCGTTTTCCACTGCCGTTGACACGTCGATTACTTCCCTTGCTACAAGATCGCGCTGTCCGAAACCAGTCGAAATAACCTCTCCTGAGCCCAAATTACCCCAGAAACACATATTATTGAGTACGTATAGTAGTAATATTCATATATTTGAGGTTGTAGGTGCCGTAAAAGTTGTTTATTTAGCGTTAGAAAGCTTCGAAGGACTTGTTCTTTGAGCCTCTTGTTCTGTGCCTATCTTCGCCCTACGCGCATTCGCCCACACCGTTCGTCCCAATCACATTTCGTCCCATGACGTTTCATCCCCGATGCTGTTTAATGGAAGACATTACGCTGTGAGCAGACCATGATAATCAGTTGACATTCAAAGAGAACATAACTGGAGCGTTTCTGAGCTCGAATATAAACATCTAGACCGAAAGAGTTGACTGCCAGTGCTTATGCATATGGAAGCCCCCAACCCCCTCCCCCCCCCCCCCCCCCCACCCAAAGGGGGGGCGTATCACATATCCCACTGTTCCAGCCCCTTGGTGCAGGAAATTTAAATCTAGGTCCCCCACGTGGGGGACTTTTACGGCACTTACAAGTAGGTTCTCTCTTAGGGTGCATAAAAATTTGGCTCTAGGTGGAGGCATGGAATGTATGCCCCTGCAGAAACCACAGTAAAATGTGGTCTTCTTTGCAGGTAGGCAGAAGTTCCATCTCATCCTCCAGTATTGCCGATGGTGTGCTGATGAGGTCGCCTAGACCGAAACAGCTGTCCACACCAGCTAGATATCTGGACCCCCACTTGGGGGACCTAGATTTAAATTTCCATGCACCAAGGGGCTGGAACAGTGGGATATGTCTATGATCATTCAGGGCCGGACCCAGGGGGGGGGGTTACCTGGGTTCCGGAACCCCCCCTCCCAACTAAAAAAAAAAAAAAAAAAAAAAAAAAGAACTGAATTTTTTTATGCAAAGGGAGTTCCAAAGTTTTATTATTTTTTTATTGTTTTTAAAACATTGCAGTTTTTAGTCACTTTTGATCCAAGGCACAGAGTTATTTATAGACAATTCAACGGAAATCCATTTCAAGGGATCCGTTTAAACGTCCAAAACGTTTTCCCGTTGAAACAACCAAGTAACCCAACCCCTAACCCTAAATTAGTAAATGCAGCCATATTTTCTTGTTCTGGCCACAAGCCTCTTCCAGCGCCTTCACCTTGATACAGCCCTAATCCCCCAAAAACGACTTTTTAGAAAGATTAATTAAGACGCTAAGTTGATAATTATGATAATTCGTTGTAACGAACATCCGTTGAAACGACCATCGTTGAATCGTCCAAAAACATCGTTGAAATGGATTTCCGTTGAATCGACCAGGTACCCAAAAGAGTTGCTTTCCTTCAGTGCATGTCTTTCCGAGAAAGATCAGTGAAAAGACGTCTGACGTCATTAAGGTTTGTGGGGGGAAGTTTAAATCTAGATCTATTTTCTTTGGTAACACTTCACTTTTGCTGTCTCCTCGAAAATGCCGAAACTGAAAAAAACAGATGCTGATGGCAGTAGGCGACTGTCATGCTGGTTTTCATCAAGCTCCATTTCAGAAGGTGGGTACATTTTTAAATCCAATTTTGTCTCATAAAAGAAATGTAGTCAGTAGAACTAGGTAAAATTCACCCATTCCGAATTCGATTCAAATGAGCACGTGGCGATGGCGCCGGTACTTCCTTCCTGTGAGTGTAGCCTATGCTGTAGGAGCTGATACTAGCTGCATATAATGAATATCATAGATATAAAACAGCCCCACTTATTAAAATACCAAAACAGGTAACAATTAAAGTAATGCATAGCCTAAAATTTATTTCACAAAGTATTATGATATATAACTTTAAAAATGTCAATTTAAAGAATAAAGATATCGGCATCAATGATCAATATTGCTTTTATATTTATAAAAAAAATCTTTGGACGGCAAAATATCGTTTTCAATAACAAAACCAAGGGCCAAGTTATAAGGTATCGTTTTCACTAGTGCAGCTTACTAGCTATGTATTGTGACGTAAATCTCTTCGGAGAGCAGAACAGAACCGTCTTGATGGCTGACTATGGAAACCATAGCCTATCTGACACCACTTTGACAGCGTCGCCATCAATTGTGACGGCAACATAGCCTTTCCGGGTGCGAAACCGTCATGACGACTTCGGTTTTTGGAACGACAAGAAGCCATCATGACGGCATCCCAACCACTGCCTTTTTCACATAATAAAATGGAAAATAAAAATGTGCTGAAATTTTGCCAACTGCTGAAAATCAGCAAATTTGTTAACAGTTCCTATGCCTGTGAACAGCGTGCTACAAAATAAGATTATTCACCCTTAGGCCTTTTGTTGATGAAATTTAAAATAAGCTAAGAACTAATCAGAAAACCACTGTTTTTTTTTATATTAAATTATTATTATAAAATTGTAGTAGACGTGTTAACACCTGCAATGCATAATCATATATAAGATGTTGAAAAGACGGTTCTATTTTATTTTACATTTTTGTTGTTGCTTTTAGGATAATTTCATGTTTTAATTTTTATGTTATGTCTTTGTTTTTGTTTTTTTGTTTTTTTTCTTTTTGTTTGTTGTTGTTGAGTAAATTGTAAAGCGCTTAGAGCTGTTTACAGGTAAGCGCTATATAAGAAAACCTTTAATAATAATAATAATAATAATAATAAAAGTTGTTTTTCTAAACGGCAGATGATGCAGTTCCTCGAAAGAGACAAAAATCAACCCAAAGTGAGACCACTGGCAGTGGAGTTCGAAACAGTGACATGGGAACAAGTAAAAGCAGTGTTGGTGAGTAATTTACTGCCCCGCGCCCCCCCCCCCCCCCCCCTCTCAAAAAAAAAAAAAAAAATTAAATACAACCTGAAATTGATACGTGATTGAGTGTTTCAATTTAATAATTAATATTAAACAAAATGACTGGTGTGTTCCATTGGCTATCATTAGCCTAAGAAGACTCTACGAGTCATAAGGTAGCAAAGATTTTGTCCATCATTTGGGGGGAGGGGTCTAAAAAGAAAAGCTGTTATTTCAGATCATAAATATATATCTAAGCTTGACTGAAGTGTGTAAACGAAGACATATATATGCTTTAAATGTAATTATCTTGTTGCAGGTCTCTCTCTCTCTCTCTCTCTCTCTCTCTCTCTCTCAGTATGTGTGACTCTGTGTGTGTGTGTGTGTGTGTGTGTGTGTGTGTGTGTGTGTGTGTGTGTGTGTGTGCGCGTGCGTGCATGCTGTGTGTGTGTGTATGTGTGTGTGTGTCGGCGTGAGAGAGAGAGAGAGAGAGAGGGGGGGGGGGGGAGATAGCACCTGCATACATATTTGCCCTTGCTGTATGAACTTTAATGTACTTAATGATTCTTTGTTTATTGCTTTACTTTGTATTTTTACTCATTTTATATTTTTGTGCGTACGCGTATGCGGGTAGGAATGTCTGGAGTGAGTGTCCGAGAGCGTGTATTTGTTTTTGTGCGTATGTGCCTGAGTGCGTGCGTGTGTAAGTGTGTGTGTGTGTGTGTGTGTGTGTGTGAGTGTTCGTGCGTGTGTGCATGCGTACTGAATTGCGGTGTACATGAGTGTGTGTGTGTGCGTGCGTGCATGCGCGAGTTGTGATGTGCATGCGTGCGTACCTGAGTGCGTGTGTGGGTATGTGTGTGTGTATGTGCGTGGTGCGTGCGTGCGTGCGTAAGCGAATGCAGCAGTGCATGCAGCAGTGTGTGGTATGTGTATGTGTGATGGGGTGAGGTAGGAGGCGTCGGAAGTAGGATTAGATGGTGGTGGTTGGACTTAGTGAGACTGAGACTCGTTCATGTTGAGCTAAACTTTTATTTCTAACAAAACTAGAAAGTAGAAACCAGAAAGCAGAAAGCAGTACCTGTAGAATAAACAAACAGGTAATCAGTAATGGTGCCAAGAATACAATAAACAAGGCACATAACTAAACTAAGGCATACATCAACATGCAGTGAACGTACAACACTTTGATTTTAAAGACTGACAAAATCAAAGTGATGGTCGTGTAACATATAGAATGTGTAGTAATAGACATGATAGCAAATAAAATGAAAAATATAAGTCACAATACTAACTACAAAGTCATGCAAAGCACAAGTCAAAGAATAAAGCAGAGCACCAATACGTAAGTGCGCTATGCAGTCAGACCTGGTAAGGCGAGCACGCAAATGACTAACAAATGGGTAGTCACTCTGACCGGGGCCTCCCTAACAGGTCAGCCCACATCAAGTTAAATGCAAAGTACTAAAAATAACATAGCAAAAGTAAAATACCAAATTAAATCAGATGCTATGCCAGCGGTACAATAACTATGTGACTAGGCACTAATGAATAGTATATAGAAATAACTAGTATCAAGGGGAAAGTAATGTGAAAGTAACATGACACAAAAAGAACTCACAATACAACCGACTTACCATCAAATGAATAAGGACGTACACACAACCTTATCATTCACTTGGTCTTTATTACATTCGCACCACAGACACAAGCATTGAACATCAACGAAGAACGCAAACATCTACACACCCTGCAGTCATTCATGACGAAGAGGAAAGACAGGCAGAAATGTGTACTTGAAGGGAAATTATGTGCATGTAACATAAGATAGCCTAGAATAAAGTATATCTACCAAAATGCAATCTAATGAATGTCACCATACACTAAATAGAGGCATGGTGCACTTAATATGGCTACAAAGCACCTTTAAGTTTCATACACATAGTAGTGAACAATGACCCTTGAGGTCGCATAACAGAAATGTCCTGTATTTCTTACAGTCACTCAAAGGCTTCACTTACTTATTATACATTGTAGTGAACAATGACCCTTGAGGTCGCATAACAAAGATGACCTATATCGCTTCCTGTCACACAGGCTAATAATGCCTCTCAGTGATGTGAACCAAACCTATGTACTATGTCAAGTGAAATACTTAGTCATAAAATAGGAAGCAAATAATGGCTAAAGTCAAAATAAATAATAAAAGACCTATAAACAAATGACTAATGAATGGAATGAGTGACTGAATGAACCAATCAATCAATCCATCAGCCAGTCACTCGACCTATGGCTAGGCATGGCATACGGTCCGGCATAGCAACGTATAAACAACTTAAGCGGAAGTCCAAAATCAAAACAAACATGGCGCCTAAGAGACTGAGTCAGCTGTGAGTGACGTCACCAACGCGGGAACATCACGCAAAGCTGCCGCCCCGCTCCCTAGCTCGGTGATAGAGAAGGGAAGACTCCAGAAAACATAGAACTAAATAAAATAAAGATCATCCCTAACTATGAAATACCTTAAATCTCTCCACAGCAACAACAACTAAACAATCAACCACTAAGAAATAGCATTAAATGAACAACAGAACGAAATGCGCGCATTATGGTGCATCCACCATGCAAGCAATGTAGTCAATTGTCATGATTGCCAGCAAGACCAAACTTAGCGAATCATTTTAATTAGAGGCATAAGTGCACTCCCATTTACTCCCACGGTTATGCGCCGAGGGAAAACTATCACCTAGTCACAACTGACTACGTGCGGTCGGTCATGCACGCTAAGCGCCGCATCATTCTGACACGTTAAGTTTTCTAAGGCAAAATTCATACATGATATCTTCCACATCAACATTGTTACAAAAGTTTGTGTACAAATTTCCTCACTGCAGCATTACATGGAAATGTACTAGCATGTAAATAATCGTCTAGCGTGAGAAAACAAATGGAATCAAGCTAGCCTCACAGAATGGCTAGTGCCAACCGGTCTGGCAATCATGTCAATTTCATGCTCAAGACAATCTTCAAAACATCCAGCATCACAATGTCATCAAATAGTACAAAATAATAATGCATCAAATACAATATAAAAAAAACTGAGTACTTACAGGGTCTCCAAAACCCGCGCAGTTTAGGTTAAAAAAAAACTGTTTTCCTCCAAGGCACCGGTGCCAGAAGTTAATTGCTGGTACTGTGAGTCTTGCACGTTTGGTAAAAAAAAAGTCTGCCACGCGAGCAGCTGTACTTATAGAGGCACGCTGCTGTCTCCGCGTTGGTACAAAGTCCATGCGTCGGTGCAAAGTTCAGCGTCGGTACAGGGGTCTGGCACCGATATAAATGGCAAATCCGTATTATAGTACTGCCAGCCCTAGGAGCTAGAATATCTTCTGAACTACATAGTGTAAAAATATAATCGTTAAATATAAATTTAAGAACTTTTACCAGCTGTACTCTGGATTTAATTTGAGATTATGGGCTATTAGTGGAAAGTTTATATTTATTCTTAAAGCGGTCTCAGAAGTGCCACAGAAAATCAAAAAGGCTACTAAATCGCCATTATCACTCTGATCGGTTATAATTAACCTAAAAACATATGCATTACAAAAAACTATTACCTGGGCCAAATCTAACCATGCTAAATACTAAGCAATGGTGTTGTATTTTGGCTACAATACATGGTCAAAACCGATATACCATACAACACGTACACTGAGCTATCGCGTACACAACACTTAACGCTGCGTTTGGCAGGGCACCGCGAGCGGCGCACGTCATAGCTAGCAGTCGACACGAGTGAAATCCGAGAAGCAATGGTCATAAGTGCTATCGGCCTAGGTACACAGAGGAACATCGGGTTCACTCTGTTACATTTTCCCATCGGCCTTAACAATACAGCGACCTCGCTGTATAAATACCAAAACCATAAATCCAAAAACACAAGAACACATTGGGCCCAATGACAACATAACATCAAAACACATTATCAAACAGTACCATCCACATGGTACACCACAAATATAGCAAAATAGCACTAGTGACCAAGGCTCTCTTGTCTACACTATTATACTGTAGACTTGGACTCACACAGTCATTTTCAAACTAAGTTATGCATAGCCGAAAACTGACATAGGATATTATCATTTGGAAAAATACCTACGCAGCGGACTAAGTTTGAAAATGAAATCAACTGCACAGCTGTTGTGTACTAGAAAGACACAGATGTACCGATGCCTTGATTTCCAATATTCATTTAAGACATCAAAATTCAAAGCATTGTACTACTCGAAAACACAGTACCGGTGCCTTGGATTCCAATCCATGACAAATCAAAATCCGATGCACTGTACTAACTAAAAATCCAATAATTTTAAATTAACCTATCACCTTAAGCAATCCTTCACCTAAGACAGCCTCTTTAAGTAAAAACAATAAGCCCAAAACAATTTACTCAATATTAATTTGTCCTATTTTCCTAACACTATTAAAGCATCCGATGCACTTGGAGGAATATTGAAGCTTTTATGTCTTGTGGGCATTTAAAGTTGCAGAGGCATACCTTCAAAGGCCCACTGGTCACATTCAAGCTGTCAATGTTACTAAAAGTTTTAATGGTGAAGCTTTAATGACTGGTGGGCATTTAAAGTTGCCGAGGCACACCCTTAAAGGCCCACTGTCTAGACAAAACGCACATGCCAAACACACTATCAAAATCAACTGTGCACTGTGCTAACATCACATCAGCTGCATCTCAACACACACAGTAACCCGACATAAAAACAAAAAAACATTTCTTGCATTATAAGGTCATTCGCATAATTATGCCAATGTCCCACAATCAGCATTGAATGATTGATCCTATCGCTAATCGCTACTGATGAAAGAACAAAAAAACAAGCATCAGTAACCACATGTAGACCAAACAGAAGCTCAAATCATGACAAATATTGACGTTGCATCACAAACATCAGATCCAAACACAAGATCACTACACACAAGACATGTACCTCAACCGAACATCAACACATTCATTTTAACGGGAAAACAAAACACATATCTGATACGCCAGCACATCTCGCTACCAACGTGACACCCGAACGCCAAATTACAAACATGAGACAAAGCAGCTTCGCCAGGAATCCACAGTACAACAACCAAAACATAACGAATGACTCACCTACACCAGTACTCACACAAAAACAGTTACAAACATACACAACACATGCACAGCAGCATAGATGATCAGCATCACACAATGGAGGAGGGGGAGGGTGGGGAGTGGGGGTGTAGATAGCGAACAAAATATGCACGAAAACAAAGAATACGCCAAACAATACATTGGGGTAAGAGCAGTGATTTCACATAATAAAATCCGCCCTAATTACTCATCAAACTGCAGGCTCTAGCCAAGTGCATCAGACTCATTATCATAAACCAACATGGCCGACACACAGGCGCCATCAACATGAAAATGATCTCTCAAGACAGCCATTAGCCAAATACACCATCAACAGCTTTCAATCCATGTACATGAGACAAAACCAACACAACAAAATGCATAAAACAGAGATGTTTACCCCCCAAAAAAAATGGAGTAATGGGCTATGCCAGAAAGAGTAATCTTGGGTAAAAAGAGTAATGCTTTCTGTCAGCACATTTGATCGTTCTCAAACGCAATCTCACTCAACAAGTTCTTACAAAGCCTTGCAGTTTTTATTTGCACTCGAAATGAGATACAAGTGAAAAGAAAAAAAAAAATCACTGTGTTAATTCAGGCATGCCTAGCCTCAATTTGAAGTTTCAGTATTAGATATTTGAAATTTCAGTAATACTATTAAAATTTCAGTAATACTATTACTATTGTTTCCAATTATTTCTGCACTGTTTTTTATATTGTGCCTTTTATATTAGCACGTGCGCAAAAATAAAAATGACACACACACACATCACTGACCAGGACACATATAGTTTGCACATCTCTGTAATGGGTTAAATAATGGTTGGGCGCCCCCCCCCCCCCCCTCCTCCACTTAATTTTTTAATTTTTTTTAAAACTTGCACATTGCAAAATTTTCTGATCATTGCACTTAGGTCCAACCAAGGGAAAGCAGACACTGACAGGTTGGTTTAAATAAAGGGACGTAATCGAGCAAATTGTCCTAGTGTGATTACTCCCCTTGTTATTGTTTTAATTTGAATAACTCCTACATTTACTTTATTTCTAGATTTAAAAGGCAACTAATATTAATGATAAATTAGGAAATCATATAAATTATTATTTTATGTACTAATGTTGGATCTGGTCATGGACCCGGTTATGTTTTGAAGTAGGATTTTGTTTGATCACTTTCTAAGAAAAAAAGCGGATTGGAATATGATTTCAAAAATCATAGTTTTTGTTTTAAATAATCGTAATAGTGTGAAAAAAATCGTAGTGGCGTAATCTATGCCAAAAATCGTAAGAAATTACTCCAAAATCGTAAGGGTAAACATCTCTGATAAAATAAACCTACTAACAAATGTACTTCCAGAGGCCAATTCAGGGTCAACATTTCACAAATTCAGTCCATCATTGTTGGAGCAGCCACCGTCACAAATTGGTTTATATGCGGAATGAAGGCCTGAAACTAGTACACATAGCCATCATAGCCATCATAATGTTTATGGCGATAAAATACATGGCTTGGCAAATCACTTGAAACAGTGCCATCTGGCAGAACATCAAAATAGGCAGTGGTACCAACCGTAGCAGTTCTACATGGCCAGAGGGCATCGAGAACTCTCTGCGCTGCTGGAATGTTTGTCGCTGTTGGTCACTGGGACAATCCCGGCGGCGGTGTCCTGGCATATTACATTCCCAACAGACAAGCGGGGGTCGCGAGTGCCCAGCTGGCTGTGGTGGGCCACAAGACTTCCAGGAGTGCTCGGCATACGGTGCGGGTGGCCTCTCAGCAGGTTCAGCCACCTCTTGTGCAGATGTGCACGGATGCGGTGACTTGGGAACAGTTGGCTCATGGAGAACATCGACAGGAGTTACCTCCACTGCCAACTGTGTCACGTGTGCCTCCTCGCATGGTGGTTTGGAAGGCAATGGAGAGGGTGGCTGCAGGGCAGGTGTTACGACTGGTGCCATTGAGGTGTCGCTGAGGTCTGGTTGCACTGGAGGTGTCTCAGCTGTAGCACCCGGATACTGAGGCTGTGGCGCTAAATCGTCGCCGAACTCGCGTTGCAGGCAGGCAAGGAGTTGAGCCGCAGAAGACCTGTCTTCCCTTGTCGCATTGTACGTGTAGTATGTGTCTGCCCCATAATCCAATGCGTATGTGATCCATCTCACAAACACAGCTGGGTGGATCTGGTGGACAAGGTCCTCACCGAGGTCAGCCATGACCTGTTCCGCACGCCGCTTGAACGATGCAAAAGATGGACCCCTGTAGCCACGACCGTTGTAGATCGGGAGTGGAGGCAGTAGACGCCGCTCTCCCTGCTCATTCAGCATGGCGTTGCCATCAAGGTCCTCCAGTTCAACGAGGATTTTCGTCATCGGGCACTTGCGCTTCCTCCCCATGTTGGTCGTGGTCAACCTGAGGTGGCAGCACGCCCTCTACACTTTTCCGTTTGTACTAGTGACTCCTCCACGTGGCTGCATTGTTGCCCTGCACTGCTTTCTGTCACGTCTGAGTCTCTCTTTGTCCAACCATCCTGCTCGCAGCGCCATTTGTGATGGGGTGAGAGTGAGGAGGCGTCGGAAGTAGGATTAGATGGTGGTGGTTGGACTTAGTGAGACTGAGACTCGTTCATGTTGAGCTAAACTTTTATTTCTAACAAAACTAGAAAGTAGAAAGCAGAAAGCAGTACCTGTAGAATAAACAAACAGGTAATCAGTAATGGTGCCAAGAATACAATAAACAAGGCACATAACTAAACTAAGGCATACATCAACATGCAGTGAACGTACAACACTTTGATTTTAAAGACTGACAAAATCAAAGTGATGGTCGTGTAACATATAGAATGTGTAGTAATAGACATGATAGCAAATAAAATGAAAAATATAAGTCACAATACTAACTACAAAGTCATGCAAAGCACAAGTCAAAGAATAAAGCAGAGCACCAATACGTAAGTGCGCTATGCAGTCAGACCTGGTAAGGCGAGCACGCAAATGACTAACAAATGGGTAGTCACTCTGACCGGGGCCTCCCTAACAGGTCAGCCCACATCAAGTTAAATGCAAAGTACTAAAAATAACATAGCAAAAGTAAAATACCAAATTAAATCAGATGCTATGCCAGCGGTACAATAACTATGTGACTAGGCACTAATGAATAGTATATAGAAATAACTAGTATCAAGGGGAAAGTAATGTGAAAGTAACATGACACAAAAAGAACTCACAATACAACCGACTTACCATCAAATGAATAAGGACGTACACACAACCTTATCATTCACTTGGTCTTTATTACATTCGCACCACAGACACAAGCATTGAACATCAACGAAGAACGCAAACATCTACACACCCTGCAGTCATTCATGACGAAGAGGAAAGACAGGCAGAAATGTGTACTTGAAGGGAAATTATGTGCATGTAACATAAGATAGCCTAGAATAAAGTATATCTACCAAAATGCAATCTAATGAATGTCACCATACACTAAATAGAGGCATGGTGCACTTAATATGGCTACAAAGCACCTTTAAGTTTCATACACATAGTAGTGAACAATGACCCTTGAGGTCGCATAACAGAAATGTCCTGTATTTCTTACAGTCACTCAAAGGCTTCACTTACTTATTATACATTGTAGTGAACAATGACCCTTGAGGTCGCATAACAAAGATGACCTATATCGCTTCCTGTCACACAGGCTAATAATGCCTCTCAGTGATGTGAACCAAACCTATGTACTATGTCAAGTGAAATACTTAGTCATAAAATAGGAAGCAAATAATGGCTAAAGTCAAAATAAATAATAAAAGACCTATAAACAAATGACTAATGAATGGAATGAGTGACTGAATGAACCAATCAATCAATCCATCAGCCAGTCACTCGACCTATGGCTAGGCATGGCATACGGTCCGGCATAGCAACGTATAAACAACTTAAGCGGAAGTCCAAAATCAAAACAAACATGGCGCCTAAGAGACTGAGTCAGCTGTGAGTGACGTCACCAACGCGGGAACATCACGCAAAGCTGCCGCCCCGCTCCCTAGCTCGGTGATAGAGAAGGGAAGACTCCAGAAAACATAGAACTAAATAAAATAAAGATCATCCCTAACTATGAAATACCTTAAATCTCTCCACAGCAACAACAACTAAACAATCAACCACTAAGAAATAGCATTAAATGAACAACAGAACGAAATGCGCGCATTATGGTGCATCCACCATGCAAGCAATGTAGTCAATTGTCATGATTGCCAGCAAGACCAAACTTAGCGAATCATTTTAATTAGAGGCATAAGTGCACTCCCATTTACTCCCACGGTTATGCGCCGAGGGAAAACTATCACCTAGTCACAACTGACTACGTGCGGTCGGTCATGCACGCTAAGCGCCGCATCATTCTGACACGTTAAGTTTTCTAAGGCAAAATTCATACATGATATCTTCCACATCAACATTGTTACAAAAGTTTGTGTACAAATTTCCTCACTGCAGCATTACATGGAAATGTACTAGCATGTAAATAATCGTCTAGCGTGAGAAAACAAATGGAATCAAGCTAGCCTCACAGAATGGCTAGTGCCAACCGGTCTGGCAATCATGTCAATTTCATGCTCAAGACAATCTTCAAAACATCCAGCATCACAATGTCATCAAATAGTACAAAATAATAATGCATCAAATACAATATAAAAAAAACTGAGTACTTACAGGGTCTCCAAAACCCGCGCAGTTTAGGTTAAAAAAAAACTGTTTTCCTCCAAGGCACCGGTGCCAGAAGTTAATTGCTGGTACTGTGAGTCTTGCACGTTTGGTAAAAAAAAAGTCTGCCACGCGAGCAGCTGTACTTATAGAGGCACGCTGCTGTCTCCGCGTTGGTACAAAGTCCATGCGTCGGTGCAAAGTTCAGCGTCGGTACAGGGGTCTGGCACCGATATAAATGGCAAATCCGTATTATAGTACTGCCAGCCCTAGGAGCTAGAATATCTTCTGAACTACATAGTGTAAAAATATAATCGTTAAATATAAATTTAAGAACTTTTACCAGCTGTACTCTGGATTTAATTTGAGATTATGGGCTATTAGTGGAAAGTTTATATTTATTCTTAAAGCGGTCTCAGAAGTGCCACAGAAAATCAAAAAGGCTACTAAATCGCCATTATCACTCTGATCGGTTATAATTAACCTAAAAACATATGCATTACAAAAAACTATTACCTGGGCCAAATCTAACCATGCTAAATACTAAGCAATGGTGTTGTATTTTGGCTACAATACATGGTCAAAACCGATATACCATACAACACGTACACTGAGCTATCGCGTACACAACACTTAACGCTGCGTTTGGCAGGGCACCGCGAGCGGCGCACGTCATAGCTAGCAGTCGACACGAGTGAAATCCGAGAAGCAATGGTCATAAGTGCTATCGGCCTAGGTACACAGAGGAACATCGGGTTCACTCTGTTACATATGTTTACATGTCTATGTCACTTATGTAGTAGATGTAGCAACGGCAAGTTTGAAAACTGGTCCTGTTACCAATAACTTCTACCGTTGGAAAATAAAGGTTCATTGTTCATTGTTCTCTTTCTCTCTCTCTCTCTCTCTCTCTCTCTCTCTCTCTCTCTCTCCTCTCTCTCTCTCTCTCTCTCACAGGTACACACACAATCGTTTTAGTATTTCAGACTTCTCATAGACCCAACTTTTATTTGTATTTCAGACTCCTCCTCAAGCATTGATCAGCCTGCCGGGGGCCTGCTTTCTGAATCCTCTGCCATGCCAATGACCAACCAGCCTGATGTGAGCCTGCTTTCTGACTCTTCAGATTTCTCCTCTCAGATCGCCAGCAACAAAAATATCGATTTTGGTGAAGTTTTCAAGAAACACACGCGAGTCGTTTCACTGTCAAGCCGTGACAAGGAGCATCTTCTAAGGCAACACTGGAGACCATCACCTGGTTTTCAGTTTCCAACAACAGTGATAAACAACAAGAACCGAAAATTTCAGCATGAGTGGTTGCAAAAGTACTCCTGGCTTGTGTATTCTCCTTTCGAGGATGGGGCTTACTGCAAGTATTGCCTATTATTTGCAAAGTCTACTGAAAACCTGGGCAAGTTTGTGAAGACGCCATGCAAGAACTGGAATAAAGCCTGTGATCAGATCAAAAAGCACTCGTTATTACAATACCACAAAGATGCAATGGCAAATGGAGAGCAGTTTTTGACAATCATGGATAAACCAGAGCAGAGCATCGCCAGTGAAATCAATCAGAAAAATGCAGAAAACATCGCTGCAAATCGACAAGTTCTGACAAGCCTCTTCAGGATTGTTGAAGTGTGTGGAAGACAGGGGTTAGCTCTGAGGGGCAACTGTGATGATGGCATTCTTCAGAGTGAGAACAGAAGCAATTTCAATGCCCTTTTGAATCTGTGCATCAATGCAGGAGATGAAACTCTCCGGAAACATCTAGATACATGCGATAAGAAGGCCACATACATTTCAAAAAGTACACAAAACAGACTGATAGAGGTTCTTGGTGATCAGATCCGCAACAAGATTCTTGCAGAAATTATTGCAGCAAAACAGTTTACCGTGCTTGCTGACGAGTTAGTTAGTTATTTGGGTTTAACGCCGAGCAGGCGACTAAGGCCATCTCACGGCGGGCTTGCTGACGAAGTCACAGACAGCTCAAACTGGGAACAACTTTCAATTATATTGAGATTCGTCGATGGAAGTCTGAAAGTTCGTGAAGAGTTCCTGGCTTTTGTCCAGTGCAGAGATACCACAGGTGAAACACTTTACAACAAGATTGTTGAGTGTCTGGGCTTGTGGGGGCTTGATTTCAACAATGTTAGAGGACAAGGTTATGACGGGGCCGCAAACATGGCAGGAAAGTTTAAAGGAGTGCAGGCACGTTTTCAAGCAAGGAACAACAAAGCACTGTACTTTCACTGTGCTTCCCATAGCTTGAGTCTGCATTGTAAAAGCATGCGGCTTGCCTGCAGTGAAGAACATGATGGGAGCACTGAGGGAACTGTCACTGTTTTTCTCAAACTCTCCAAAGAGACAACGAAAACTTGAAGATACCATCGAAGCATCTCAGCCTGACACGACGAAGACAAAGCTTGTTGATCTGTGCAGAACAAGATGGGTAGAAAAACATGAAGCACTGGAGGTTTACACATCTCTCTTCCTGGTTGTTCACGACTGTTTGGGACAAATGTGTGAAGACAGTGACAATTGGGACAGTGAGACATTGACCAAGGCAACTGGCTTTCTCCACACCTTGAGCAGCAGTGTTTTCCTCGTTGCATTCGTTGTCGTCCGCAATTGTTTGCGTTACTTAAAACCCTTGACAGTGAAGCTCCAGAAAAGAACAAAAGATGTTGTCGATGCCTACAGGGAAATCAAAGAGGTCAGTAACTGCATGTCTTCTATTAGAAGAGATGTCGACACAGCGTTCGTTGCCTGGTTTGGTGAAGTCAGCAAAATGGCAAATGCTTTGACAACTGATGTTGTTGTTCCTCGTCAAGCATCCCGCCAGACTCTCCGTGACAACCAACCTGCGGCCACTCCAGAAGAATATTTCAAGATTAGCATTGCCATTCCTTTCTTGGAACACCTGTCAACCGAATTGGACTCGAGGTTCAAAAATGCTGACCTAGCAGTTGATGGTCTCTGTCTGGTGCCAAGCACTTTAATAGACAACCAGGATGGTTTCATGCAGGTTCCAGAAGGGGTGAAGACACTGGCAATGTTGTGGGAGTCTGACCTACCAGACAACGCTACCCTTGATGCAGAATACCAACGGTGGGTTTGCAAATGGCGAAGTGGCCGCCCCTGATGTAATTTAGATCACCGATCATTTAAAAACTATTATCAGTTGCCTGTGAATTGCTGTATTGTTATATGACAGAAGACAACCCAGTTTAATAACGGTATATATGACCATGATCATCAGAAATCAAACAAAAACAAAATTGAAACAATTGCACATAAATAACCTAAATGTATGTGACTTTACCCGGTCCGACCATGTGACCTGCACAACAAGACTAATGGTGTGAAAGCGTAGGCCAGTGCAGTGGCTAATTAATGGCATAATTCATCATTCTGCAGATTCCACCAATTTCTACCATTCCAGTTAAAATCTCATTATGCCCATATAATAGAATGTCAGGTGATCCAAATCCATTTTTAAAAGGTACAGTATATTAAAAGTGAATAAAGCTTACACCTCTGAAAATGTATATCTATATCCAAAACTGGTTATAGAGTTGATCTTTATATAAACAGTGAGACAATTGACATAATGCAGTGTTTTAGTATGTGAGTTTCTGTTTCAAATTCAGAAACTTAGGAACTTTGTGTTGTGCCTGACTTACAGTATGCAGTGTATCCGGAACCATACAATGGACTATTATACAACCGTGACAAACGTCTGAAAGATAAACTACATGCCGACACACTGATAACTGGCAGGGAAGGTGTGCAGGATTGTTGGGGAGTGGTGTACATTTTTTTTAGGTGACTGTGCTTACATACTTTTGGGACACTTTTTCTGATCAACAGACATAGTAGCTTTAGCTGTAATTATTCTAGTGTGTGGAAATGGTATGTTGCAACAATGTGCCTGTGAGCAGAGAAGGCAAATATATCTTTCCAATTGTTTGCAACACATCCGCTTTGCAGTGAGGACGCCACAACAGGGGAATGATTTTCATTGATGATTTACAAGTAGTGCATATCAACTTTATCTGCAAAGGCATCAACCTGAGTATCATAATTCACCAAGCTGGCATAGCCGTTAGTAGTATTTTAGTTAATATTGATACATAACTCAAAGAACTCTGAGAAAAAACACAGACACAAGATTGCACAACAATTACATTTATTAGTCTAGTTGTTTTTTTTTTGTTTTTTTTAAAGGACAAAAACATGAAAACCCATTGACGTCAAGAATAAAGATATGACCTCACATGTCAAAGAAACAAACACAAGTTTGCACAACAATTATGTTTATTGGTCTTTGTTCAGAATAAGACAAAAACATGAAAGCGCCACTGGCACCAAGAATAAAGATATGACCTCTCATGTTTCATAAAAGACATATTATTACACAGTGTAGATAACAACCGTGACCATTTGGCCAAACACTCGAAGATTGTGGCAATGAAATGCAAAAGTATTACAGCAGCAGCAGCATATGTAATAAAGTTGATATACTTTCTCATGTGAACATTCTGAGCCTTGTGCGTGTGTAATGGTTGAGGAGTTGGTGGTGGGGGGAGGGGGGTTGCAAACAGTCACACATTCCTTGTCCTCCAATGTCAGTACTCAAGTGAATAATGTTTGCAATATCACCAGTTTTGAACACATACACTACGTCCTGATTTCTAGTGGTCCTGCATCCAGTTTTTGCGGGCTTTCATCCTAATAGCCATCCTTTCTGCTTACAATTTGGCTATGAGCCATTATAAACTAATCTGCAATGCTTCTTTGCACAGTCAGTGTCATTCAGTGGCTCACCATAACCCTACATATGCCTGTCCCTATGCGTGTATCTAATCCCAAGGTCAACACCAGCTTTTGCACTATATGCAGAGAAAAGCCATTTGGCATTTCAGTCTGTTCTTTCCCCTTGAATAGTTTGACTCCTTTATTTAGCAGTAATATGCCCATTTTCTAGCAAACTTGGGAGTAGCTTACAAAATGTAAAGTTTCAAGAACTATGACAGTGGCAAAACCTTTATGCTGCTTCTTTGGATATGGTCAAGTGTACGACTGGGTGTCTAGTGGTAAAATCTACACCCTCCCTCACAAAACCTGCTACAAAATTATCAGAAGTGGTCAGATCAAACTAAGGCATACATCATGTTGTAGGGAAATGGATAAGGTTTCCAGTGATACATGATTTTTGGGTGACCACAGAAGAATTTGGGACATTATCACAGTTTGTTTGACCAAATCTGAATTATAACTTGAGAACAAAACGTGACACATTTTACACATGCTCCATGGAACTCAGATTTTCAAAGGCATGCTGCACTATGAAAAATCACTGTTACTGTCACAAGAAGTTTGCAGTGTTGGCCTAAATTACCATTGAGTTGGTGATTTTCTAGAGTGAGTTGCTTTTGCATAATTCACCATAATATAAGAGCCTGCTTGAACATAACACGTGTTGTAAATTTTGTCAGCAGAAATCATACTACTATAACACATTTTGACAAATGGTCAATTATTAAAACTTATGTGTTATTTTGTAGAGTAGAGTATGTACTTTGTTTTTATAATGAAAGGTTTATGGTTCTTACATGGAAAATCAAATGATCCAGTTTTGAAGATTTATATTCCGAATGGTGTAAATGTTGAGTTATGTTCAAACAGTTTAGACACTTATTTATCTCTACTAATCTGTTCTTTTTGCTGAAGACAATTGGTGTAGTGATTTATATCAAGGTTTTGAAGAGGATGCATGGGTGATAGATGAAAGAAACCCTTTACGAAATTTACAGTATGCGTCCAAATTTTGGGTGTAAATTGTTATGTTCAAGCAGTCCAGCAAACTTTATAGATATATTATTTTCTTTTTACTTATTCTGCAATAAATCTATAGTAGCACTATACTTATTTAGACAATACCTTGGTAGGCCCAAAAATACCTAGTTTTTTTTCTGCGTGCTGGTGTGTAAATGTTATGTTCAAACCAGTATGCACACTGAGACACCAGCAACACCGTCACCCTTCTCAGTGTGTACTCCCCAACCCTCCTGGCAGAGCCTGCTGAAAAGGACAAGTTTTACACTGACCTGCGCAGCCTCCTACAGAGTACCCCTGCAGACGACAAAGTCATCATCCTTGGCGACTTCAACGCCAGAGTGGGCCAGGACTCTGAAGCCTGGAAAGGAGTCCTCGGCAAGCATGGCGTGGGGAACTGCAATGACAATGGCCGCCTACTGTTGGAGTTCTGTGCGGAGCAGCAACTGGTCATCACCAACACTACTTTTCAGCAAAAGGACAGTCGAAAGACCACCTGGATGCATCCTCGCTCCAAACACTGGCACCTTATCGACTATGTCCTAGTGCGTCAGAGGGACCGCAGTGACGTCCTCCTCACCAGAGTGATGCCCAGCGCAGAGTGCCACACTGACCACCGCCTTGTCCGCTGCAAACTCAGGCTCCACTTCAAGCCAAAACCCAAGAAATGGGGGCCCCCCAAGAAAAAGCTTGATGTTGCCAGCCTTCAGCGTGACGATGTGAAAGCTGCCTTTCAGACAGATTTACAGCGCAGGCTCAAAGACACAGCGGACCCAGTAGACTCCTCCCCTGAAACACTTTGGGAACAACTGAAAACTGCTATTGCAAAATCCTCTGCAGAAGTCTTGGGTTTCGCCAGAAAGAAGAACAAAGACTGGTTTGACGAAAACGATGTAGAGATCCAGGAACACCTAGCAAAAAAAAGAGCCGCCCATCAGGCCCACCTAGCCCAGCATTCCTGCCCTGTGAAGAAGTCTGCCTTCCGCCTCGTCTGCAGCAGTCTCCAGCGCAAGCTCAGAGATCTCCAGAATGAGTGGTGGACCACACTTGCACAGAGGACCCAGCTTTGCGCTGACAATGGTGACTACAGGGGCTTCTACGAAGCACTGAAAGCAGTGTATGGCCCCAGGCACCTGGTACAAAGTCCCCTGCGAAGCGCGAATGGCCAGGCACTCCTCACAGATAATACCTCCATCTTGAACCGCTGGTCGGAATACTTTCAGAGCCTCTTCAGCGCTGAGCGCACTGTTCAAGAAGCAGTCGTCCTACAAATCCCACACCTCCCAGTAAAGGTTGAATTGGACGAACCGCCCACCGCTGAAGAGACCCTCACAGCCATCCACCAGTTCAAGAGTGGCAAAGCAGCAGGCATTGATGGAATACCGCCAGAGATCTGGAAACATGGAGGCACAGCACTGCACAACAAGCTCCATGACCTCTTTCTCTGCTGCTGGGAGGAAGGAACACTACCAAAAGATCTCCGTGATGCAGTCGTTATCACCCTGTACAAGAACAAAGGCGAGAAGTCTGACTGTTCCAACTATCGGGGAATTACCCTGCTGTCCATTGCTGGGAAAATCCTTGCAAGGCTGCTCCTGAATCGGCTGGTACCTGCCATCGCTGAAGACCAACTCCCAGAGGGCCAGTGTGGCTTCAGAGCAAACAGGAGCACCACCGATATGGTCTTTGTGCTGAGACAGCTACAGGAGAAGTGCCGCGAGCAGAACAAAGGGCTGTACGTAACATTTGTCGACCTAACAAAAGCGTTCGACACTGTGAGCAGGCAAGGCATGTGGCAGATCCTGGAGCGACTTGGCTGTCCCCCAAAGTTCCTCAACATGATTGTCCAGCTACACGAGGACCAGCAAGGCCAGGTCAGACTCAACAATGACCTCTCAGAACCATTCCCCATTCTCAACGGCGTAAAGCAGGGCTGCGTGCTGGCACCGACCCTCTTCACCATCTTTTTTAGCATGATGTTGAAGCAGGCCACAGTGGACCTCGATGATGACGATGCAGTGTACATCAGGTATCGTCTCGATGGCAGCCTGTTCAACCTCAGACGACTGCAGGCCCACACGAAAACCCTAGACCAACTGATTCGTGAGCTGCTTTTTGCTGATGATGCTGCCCTCGTTGCACACACAGAGAGAGCCCTGCAGCGCATCACGTCTTGCTTCGCAGATGCTGCCCAGCTCTTTGGACTCGAGGTCAGTCTGAAAAAGACAGAGGTCCTCCATCAGCCGGCACCCAAGACAGTGTATCGCCCTCCTCACATCACCATTGGCGAGTCTGAACTAAAGTCAGTGCACCAGTTTACTTACCTTGGCTGCATTATCACGTCGGACGCCAAGCTGGACAAGGAGCTTGACAGCAGGCTGGCAAAAGCGAACAGCGCTTTCGGGCGACTTTTCAAGCGGGTGTGGCACAATCAACAGCTGAAAACAGGCACCAAGATCAGCGTGTACAGAGCTGTGGTCCTCCCCACCCTGCTGTATGGTTCCGAGTCCTGGGCCCTCTACCGCAGCCAACTACGACTCCTCGAACGCTTCCACCAGCGCTGCCTGCGTACCATCCTGGGCATTCACTGGAGTGACTATGTCACCAACGTCAAGGTCCTTGAACAGGCTGAAACTGTGAGCATCGAGGCTTTGCTGCTGCGGACACAGCTCCGCTGGGCGGGGCATGTCTCCAGGATGGAGGATCATCGCCTACCAAAGATCACCCTGTTCGGCGAGCTTGCTACTGGACACTGTGACAGAGGGGCACCAAAGAAGAGATACAAAGACTGTCTCAAGAAGTCACTTAGTGCCTGCCAAATCGACCACCACCAGTGGTCTTCGCTTGCTGCGGACCGTGACACCTGGCGCTCCACCATTTACAAGGCAGCTGTCTCCTTTGAGGACTCTCACAGAGCTAGCCTTAAGGACAAGCGGCTCAGGAGAAAAAACAGAGATGTCGCAGCTCATAACCCTGGCCATACCTTCCCCTGCAGCCACTGCGGTCGAACCTGCCTGTCTCGGATTGGCCTCCGCAGCCACGAACAAGCCTGCAGACGTCGTGGCGGGCAACTCCTATAAAATCTTCGTTCGCGAAGTCAAGCCAAGAGAGTGTCGAACTTTCGCAGTGTGGCTTGTACGATCCACTTACGCTCGGCCGGATTATCGGGTCTGTAACTGAGATCAAACGCGTAATGATCAGTGACCTATATGTAACAATCAAACAAATGTAGATGCCCCCCCCCCCCCCTCCCCTTCCTCCGACTTGAAAAGGTAGGGTTGGGCAAGAGAATGGCACCTAAACTACACCTCAAGTACACCTACACCTAAGTTACACCTCAACTGATGTGTGTATGGGTACATAAAACTATCTCTGAACAATAAATGACTATCGGTTCATGTTTACCGTAGCTGCCGCTGTCGTGTATAGACGGATCAGGGAAACAAGACAGTTCAGTGTTTTATCGAACACTTACGCATGTGTGTGTAGGAAAACATGGTGCTCTCATCGCACACACGCAGGCTTCTGGATTTACCCGCTCTGGCCGTATACACAAAACTAGTTGACGTTTGGTCTTAATTTGTCGTTTATTTGCGTTTGTGTATTTCGAGTAAGTTTTTTGCTTTATTTGCCAGGCACTACTCTCGTCAGTGGGGTCAAGGGGTCTCTGCCTGATTCAAAGGGTGGGGGCCCCAGGGGACGAGTTGCGTTGGTGGTGCGGGTAGTGGGGAACTCTTTAGCGCCTCCCCCGGAATCACCCTAGTCTAGGGCCTCTTGGCCTTCGTTAGGCACCCTCGTGTGTAATCCCTCCGGACAAGCATAGTATCCCTCTATCCCAAGACCGCCCGTGCGTGGTCTCTGGCCACATCCTCTCCGAGGTGACCCCAAAACTGGGCAGCACGAGCCCCCAGGCTAAACACGGCGGATCTAGAGGAGAGAACCTCGAAAAATTAATCATCATTGTCCTGCTGCCTTGCAGGCCTGGCCGCTTGGCTGCAGAAAGGCTATGGGAGGAAAACCCTGACTCATTAAAGTCTTCGTGTCTCCGGGGAAGGTTCTTGAGCCAAAGACTAGGACAAGGACAGCCGCAGTCTCAAACCTGCATGCAGGCGGTTCAGGATATTGGTCGCCTGATGTTGACCTGGGGATGACAACGTCACTCGGCACACCCTGAACGACCAAGCAGCCTTCTCTAGGGACAGCACTGCTTGCTCCACACGGAGAGGGGCCTAGAAAAGGTGGCTTACCAAAGCTCGTCCCCTCGCAACCCCAGTTGGCTAGCCGTGGTCAACAGGCATCTTCTTCTGCGGTCAGAAAACAAGTAAAAACAACGGATCCACTCTAATGACGACCACGACCGGACTCAACGTAGCATGCTGGAACATCCGAACTATGCTCGACACAGCAGACAGCGGACGTCCCGAACGTCGCCCCCCCCCCCCCCCCCCCCCCCCCCCCCCCCGATTACCCATGAATTGCGGAGGTTAAACATCGACATCGAACCCTGGCCAGACCTCCCTCTGCAGCCACTGCGGTCGAACCTGCCTGAAGGTCAGAGAGTAATATTATTACATGTCGGGCACATTGCACCCCCCCTCCCCCCCCCCCCCCCCCCCCCCCCCCCCCGCGCCAATCCTCCCTGAACAAAAAACATATTCCTAAGGTACCACTGCGTGTATGACGAATGCCTAAAGCACCTAAACTATCGCTCTGACTACAACTTAAGTACACCTACAACTACACCCAAGTTACAGTCTCACTCTCAACTGTGTGTATAGTGCATGCCAGGGAAGGGTGGGTGGGGGGGGGGGGGGGGGGGGTGGGGGGGGGGGGTAGGCCTTGTGTCATTGACAAAAGATTTATTGATATTTAACCTTTGAACGTGAAAGTCCTCTGGATTTAACACAGGTGGGTAGGCCAGCAACTCCACACTTAGTGAGGCTAAACATACTACTAATACTACTTTTCATAGATGACTGATCTTGCCTTTAAATTGTTTTACTTTTGAGAATATACCTGTCAGCCAGATTTGACTAGTATTTGTGAAGCAGTCAGATTTGCCAGCTATGTCGCGTTGAGATGTAGAAGATTTTCGAGAAATGAGCAGTACTTTTGGTGTCAGTTTGACTGTCCCACCAGCGCTCTGTTAGGATATTAAAATGGCTTTTTACATATTCTGACCACCACCACTACCACAAGGAACACCAACAATAAAATAAAGAAGGATGAAAAAGAGAAAAAAAATTCAAGCAGTTAATCCACTGTCCTTATGTATTAACATGAACTAAGGATTCCTCTTTTTTTTTTTTTAATAGTTAAAATAACAGTCCCAGAACGTATATATTAAAAAAAAAAAAACACTGTCAAGAGAGAGAATTGTGCATGATAGACCAATGATCATAGACATATCCCACTGTTCCAGCCCCTTGGTGCATGGAAATTTAAATCTAGGTCCCCCAAGTGGGGGTCCAGATATCTAGCTGGTGTGGACAGCTGTTTCGGTCTAGGCGACCTCATCAGCACACCATCGGCAATACTGGAGGATGAGATGGAACTTCTGCCTACCTGCAAAGAAGACCACATTTTACTGTGGTTTCTGCAGGGGCATACATTCCATGCCTCCACCTAGAGCCAAATTTTTATGCACCCTAAGAGAGAACCTACTTGTAAGTGCCGTAAAAGTCCCCCACGTGGGGGACCTAGATTTAAATTTCCTGCACCAAGGGGCTGGAACAGTGGGATATGTGATACGCCCCCCCCCCCCCCCCCCCTTTCGGTGGGGTGGGGGGGGGGGTGGGGGCTTCCATATGCATTGCTTCCAGTCACTTACTTAGCGCACCCCCTCTTTCCTTTTTTTTTTTTTTTTGTGCTTGGACTAAAGTAGATTTATGATCATTGGTCTATCATGCACAATTCCCTCCCTTGACAGTGCTTTTTCTTACTCACTTGGTAGTTTCTTCTAAATTACAAGCACTGGCAGTCAACTCTTTCGGGCTAGATGTTTATATTCGAGCTCAGAAACGCTCCAGTTATGTTCTCTTTGAATGTCAACTGATTATCATGGTCCGCTCATAGCGTAATGTCTTCCATTAAACAGCATCGGGGATGAAACGTCATGGGACGAAATGTGATTGGGACGAACGGTGTGGGCGAATGCGCGTAGGGCGAAGATAGGCATAGAACAAGAGGCTCAAAGAACAAGTCCTTCGAAGCTTTCTAACGCTAAATAAACAACTTTTACGGCACCTACAACCTCAAATATATGAATATTACTACTTTACGTACTCAATAATATGTGTTTCTGGGGTAATTTGGGCTTAGGAGAGGTTATTTCGACTGGTTTCGGACAGCGCGATCTTGTAGCAAGGGAAGTAATCGACGTGTCAACGGCAGTGGAAAACGGCTTACTAGTACAACTAAATCAACTTTAATGTAAACCAAACTTCTAACACATGATTATTTTGTGTTTAGGTACGCAATAATAGTTATAGATATGGTTATTTTAGCTTAGGACAGGTTATTCCGGGTTATTCCGGGTTTTAGCAGGACCCGTCATTGAAAGTTGAATATGTTGCCACATTACACCAGTATAACCATCTTCAGAGACATATTTTGTGATTTTGTCCCCAAATTAAAGTGACTAATTTTTAAAGGTGAAACTTGGAAACGTCTCATAGCAATCATATATTTTGTTTGTTACAGCATCTGATAAAGTTACCATGCCAGACACCCTTGGACATGCTGTCGGTATTGAGCGCTATGAACTGCTTGCCAAACTGGCTGGAAATGAGGTTAGTGTTTTAGATTCTTGTCATGTGAGTGGTTTTTATATTTAAAACCTAATCCTACTTACTACTTAGTGAGAGCGAGTATCTCACATTGAGCAATGCAAATTGTCTTAGTTGTATAGTCTGATAAACAAAAGTCAGTTCTGTTCCTCCTTGATGGCATTAGTTGCACTGTTTGATATTAATTTAAATGACCATAGAAGTGTTTCTCGTGCACATTCTGTGGCGGAAGCTTAATCTAGGGCTATGTTTCTAAATTATATTGTACACTTTACAGCATGAGCAATACAAGGCAGTCTACACTGCAGAGGCTTGTTATCTTAAAAGATGTTTGTGTAGAACTGTCAGTGTTGTGAAGGTTGTTTTAAAGCACACGTGTCTAGACTCTTATAGTCCGTTTAAGCAAAGCTTGCCTCATGTTTTTTGCAAATAACTATTGAGCACAGATGATTTCAAGACAACAACTAAGAAGAAAAGATGATCAGCAACGTTGCAGTTGCACCTAATTTATTAAATTTTTTCTTTAGTCCTGACAAACAATGGACCTATTTAAACTTACTATAAAATATACCCTGATCAAACCCCATTCAGCAACACGGACACACATTTATTCCTGTAAATTTCACACTCTCTGTTGAATGTTTGGTTATCGATGATAGCTTGGTCTTGCAATGCATCTGATAGCTTGTCACAGTTCGTCAGTGCTGCAGGTCAGCGGTCACTTGACTTTGGCTTGAACAGGGTATATGACTAAGTGCCAAAAGGTGAGCAAAAAGTGAGTGATCTCTTTTGCGTGAAACTAAAATCTGTTTAAAAAGACATGTGTTGACTTTAACAAGTGCAATGTGTGTGTGAAAGATTGAAGATATACTGGCAATAATTTCTGCACCTAAGGTAAAGCCGTTTGGTGAGTATACTGTAAAACGCCAGAATTCACCAATAAAAATCGGCCCGGGAAAGCGGACAATGACATGCCGTCGGTCTGTTTTGATCTCGCGTGTAAAAGCAACAATAACAAACCTGGTGCCAACCATGCCCATATGTTCAGGGAAGATTGATCTTATAATCCGTGTATTTCCCAGATTTGAAGGCAAGCCATGCTTTTGTTTATTGCTCTTGAAAGTAGCCACTGTCGGACGTCATATTTGTCGCAACAGCAGCATCTTAATTTCCGCAAACTTGTGCTAGCGAAAGGAACGCTGACCCAAACCGGAAATGGTGTCACTGTGTTGTTTCGCTTTCGTTGAATATTTTATATGCTTTAAATTTACTTTTCCGTCACAGTTTTCTAAGCTGGCAAAAAAATTGTGAGCGGCCAGTTTTTGTCGCAAGATCTGACGTTCAACTATTTGACAAGTTTAACAAAGTTGTTTTGGGTTTTTTTGGTCTACGATCGTCCGGTTATGATAGATGCATTATGGGCCACATTCCAGCGTGGTTGTTTTGAATGTCCGGTTTGTCAATGGAGAGCCACAACTCGTGATATTTTGTCGCAACTGTTTTCATAAATCTGACGTTCGAGTGTAATCATAGACAAAATAAAGAGCCAAATGTTTATTGTAAGGGACCATTTTCAAGAGTTTGAATCGCCCGAGACTCCAGCACCGATTTTAGGCAGTAGGTTGGAGAATGAAGATGATTTCTTGTGATAACAAATTTTATGGCTGTAGCAACCTGACGTTCGATCGCGAACACGTGTCGCAAATCTGACCTCCAATCGATGCAAGTTGGTAAATGAGTTATTTGAATGAACATGGGTCACCGATGTATTTTGTCGTTTGATGGAGACGTGCAGTTGTTGTGACGCAAACGTAAGATAATGAGATCAAGAAACAGGTGAATTTCATAACATAATAATGCAATGATAAAAAATGTATCGGACGTCAGGCTTGTGCCAACATATGCTGCTGCAATCCTGACGTTCAACACATATGGATTGTAGAACTTTTGGGGGCAAAGGCACTGTTAAAATGAGCCATTTTGGACAACCAGTTGCATAGCCATTAGGACCTTCTAAATCTGAGGGTCAGAGTTAAAATAGTGCATCAGCCTGTACACAGATAAAACTTATTTGAATATTTGTTTTATTTTTTCGGGCGCAGACTGTTTAGCACGTCATGTTTCATCATGTATATTACATCAGAAAGCTGTATGCAGTTTGTTCTTCATATCTGTTTTGTTTGTTAAATATTGTAGCTTGAAACTGGGGGAAAGGCTTTGTGTTTGTGGTTTCTGATAACTATTCTGGGGATATCTGCTGCAATCCTGATGTTCGACATAAGTTACAAATTCTGGCCCTGACTGCCAATAAATATATTTGGGCAGCAAAGATAGACTCCCATTGTGCTCTAATGTGTGCATGTATTCCTGTGAGTGGTATATAACATGACAAAGTGTGTTTTTCTTGGTTGTAGGATGTTTTAAAAATGTTTTAAAAATTGAATATGGTCGGATGTCAGGTATTGCAACACAAATCATGTTCGGGGATTAGAACATTCTAAGCCAAAAAGCAGTAATTGTTTGGATAGGTCAATTGTGACCACTACTTATTATTTTAACTGTTTAGAAACTGATTTGTGTTTTTTATCCCACTAATTTAAAGGCACTATGTCGCAATACCTGATGTTTGACATATCCAGATGTCAGGTATTGCAACACAAATCATGTTCGGGGATTAGAACATTCTAAGCCAAAAAGCAGTAATTGTTTGGATAGGTCAATTGTGACCACTACTTATTATTTTAACTGTTTAGAAACTGATTTGTGTTTTTTTATCCCACTAATTTAAAGGCACTATGTCGCAATACCTGATGTTTGACATATCCAGACTTACAAATCTTAACAGCCATTTTCTCAAAAACCATTTCAGATATTATCTTTTTCTTTTACAAACACATTGCCAATACAGTGTACATCACTTAATACATTTTCTGGTACTTTATGTCACACTTTGATTTTCAACCCAGTTGTCCTCTTTTTGAGAGCACCTTTTGGCACTTAGTCATATATTTCAACATTTAGACCATTTCCATGACCTCTGGAGCATAGTGACTAAGTGTTGGTTTTAAGCCAATTAAATTATAAAATGAATTAGGACTAAGTCTGATCTTTTTATAGTCTCTTCTATTTGTAGAAGAGACTTTTTAGGATGGGTCGTGACGGAGCAAATTAAGTAAATGCCCATGACAACATAGGTGGGCAGATCTAAAATTCTGACAACTAAAGTATCCAGATAAAAGTTAGATCATGTCTAGTTCCGCTAACCTTGCTGCTGAAGTACATTTGGCTGGAAGCACTGTGTGTGTGTATTTGTGTAGGTACAAGCTTAAAACTTTGGAAGTGCTTTGTTCAAGGGGTGCCTTGGAGAGCCTATGACTAATATGAGCATATTTAAATTGTGTCTCATTGAAGGGTTAAAATACCGTTTATAGGATTTAGGAAGTCGGTTGTACCACTTTAGAGTCCGTAATTTTTGTCATATTGACTTGAAATGTTGGATATAGCTAGATAGGAAAACGATATTGGATGAGCTCGTTAGCCAGCATTGTATCTTTTGAACTTTTTCAGTAAAAATTTATTCTCAGCAGAAATTAAAAAAAAAAAAAAAAAAAACCTCGCCTTTGGTAAAAATCAGATGGTGATGTAAAAGCAGCAACTTTGTGACCACCCAGACATCGATGCAATACTCTAGATATGATGTATCTCGACCAATGATGCATATACACTGTGCCCCTTATAGAGCTTATGAACGCATTGGCAAGTCTGCTAGGCTTTTTCAATAAGAGATATTTCAACATCAGAATCAGGTCATGGACAACTGGTAGAGACCCTTGACAGCGAGGAAAGCTCACATATATAGAAGGGACTTTGTGGGTTATGGCTCTCATGTAGAAGGGTTATGGTTCATCCCATCTTATTTTGTTTTTAGTGTTGTCGTGAAATCTGTCTTGTTGAAATGTTAATTGAAAAAAAACATGAGGCAAGCTTTGCTCAAATGAACTATACTTGAAAATGATAGATTCTTTTTCATTTGTGCTAACTGTAGCATTAGCAGCCTGAATGTGTTACTTTTATTTTTAACTGCCAAGGCAAGAAGTCATGATGTGTTCCATCTGGAAATGTCCTACTTTTAACTGCCAAGAAAGTAATAATGCGTTAATCTCTTCAGTTTTACAACATTGACATATGGTCAAGAGTATGACTGGGTGTCCAAAGAGTGTGACATGGGTCTCTGATTTTAAACTTAAACATATGATTATGAGCATCATTGTGATGTGTTTAGTCATAAGTAACTTGCCCCCCCCCCCCCCCCCTCCCCCCCAAAAAAAAAAAAAAAAAAAGAATTTCCCCATGAGCAGTCGTTTGGGTGTAATTGGCGTTAAGGTTTGTACATAACATTTACACCGTCACACATTTATAAAACACATTTTCTAGCTTTCACAAAGTAGATTCATGCTGTATAAAATTATCATGTTGTTCTTTTCTTACTAGGCTATGCTTAAACTTCAAAGAAAGTTTGATGGGGTGAATAGATACACAATGGTGCAACACCAGTGTTCCCTCCACACACAAAAAATGAGAGTCCTTGGGACTCCCAGGTATAAAATTTTAAGAGTCCTTGTGCAAATTTTGAGAGTCCCCAAATCGGAAAAAGAAATGTAAAAAAAAGTCCAAGCCTCACTTTTTTTTTTTTTTTTTTTTTTTTTTTTTTTACTCTGTTAAAGCGTCACATTAGTTATCATAATCATATAAAACCAAAAAATTAAAACGTATTAAATGTTTATTTAAGCCTGAGTCGCTTGGTTGCTGCAAACTCCTTCAGAGCACCCTGCACAACAGCTTCTGGGTTCTTGTCTGCCAAAATCATCATTTTATTGTTCAGGGTTTGAACAGACATTCTGTTCCTTTTCTTGTCCATGACACTGTTCTGAACTGAAAAGGCTCTTTCACAAGGCACTGATGTCAAGGGCACAACAAGAGAGATCTGTGCCAAGACAGCAAAATCAGGAAACTGCTCAGCATGCTCCTGAATAATTGTTGTACACATACTTTGCAGATTGTGATCCCTGTTGGCATTTAACAGATACTTAAACTGCAGGTAATCTCCTTTCGCTCTTTTTCCATCCACCTGGGAAAATGCCTCGGTCAGACTCTCAAGGTGTTTTTCTCCATGAGCATTAATCTTCTCTCTTTCCACTGGAAGAGCCTTTGGGTTGAGGACTTGGTTCAGAGCCTTCAGTGTTGACATAACTTCTGCAGGAAATCTCTTCTCCACTTCTGTTCTCAAAAGGTTAACAAAGTGAGCGCAAATGTTCAGAGTTGCTTTTTGCTGATGGGGTGTTGTCTGAAAGCAAATGTTCTGGTACTGCTGCTCAGTTTCCAGACTGTCATGCAGTTTTGAGATATGAACTCCTGGGTTCTCAGGTAGGACGGAAATTGAATCCAATGTAGCATACAGCATTCTGGAAGTCACCTCTACATCAATGTTATCACGTTGAAATGACAGGCTGCATTTGGTGAGAGGCTCCAAAACATCCCGTAGCATGCAGAGCATGGCAATGAAGTTGTACGTCTTGATCTCTTTGAGCAATGAAAGGGCCAAAGCAGAGTCCCCTTCATTTGATGTTGCTTCATGCTCCAGTGTGAGTACTAGTGCCCCCCATGATTCTTGTGCTGCCACGACTGCATCTTGCACGGAAAGCCACCTGACAGCTGTTGGCTTCTTGAACTTTTTTACTTTCTCTTGCATGATAGCCTTCAGTCTTTTGAGGTTATTTTGACGCACTGCCGAGTACTTAAAGTATTTGTACAGGTTAAGCAGAGTGCCTTGCACTTTCACAAGGGAAGGTACCCCCTGTGCAGCCCAATGTGCAACAAGAGCAAGTCTGTGTGCACAGCACCACACACTCACCAGTGATGGGTTTAACCGCTTGAGAACAGTTGTCACTCCATTGACAGACCCAATCATGACATTTGCACCGTCAGTGCCGATACCAATTACTTTGTCCAGTCGAATGCCAAGGTCATGGAGATATTCCCGAAGGGCAGTGACAATTGTGGCTGATTTTCCATTTTGGATTTCACAGTTAGTGCCAAACTGTACAGCAGGTTCACCATCTACTAACAGTTTAAAGTATATCACAAGTTTTTTTTTGCACAGCAATATCTAGGCTTTCATCCAGCATCACCCCAATGAAAGGTGACTTTTGCAGTTGCAATGCCAGTTTGTTGTAGCAAAATCTAGCTGCTGCTGCCTGCATATCTTTCACAACAGTGTGACCTCTCTGTTGAGAGCCGATGCACCAAAGTCCGGATTTTCAACTCCAATGTAAAAGCAGTTCTCCTATATGGAGCAGAGACTTGAAAATTGACAAAAACCACTGTCAACAGAGTACAGATCTTCATAAACAGTTGCCTTAGAAGAATTTTGAAAATCCACTGGCCAGAGAAGATCAGCAACATCAGACTCTGGGAGAGAACAGAGCAGATAACAGCAGAGAATGAAATTGGGCGAAGAAGATGGGGATGGATTGGTCACAGTCTGAGAAAGCCAGCTTTCAGTATCACTATGCAGGCATTGTCATGGAATCCCCAGGGAAAGAGGAAAAGAGGTAGGCCGAGAAACTCCTGGCGTCGAGACCTCCAAGCAGACATCAAGAGACTGGGAACCACCTGGAGTAAAATCGAAGGAGAAGCACAGGACAGGAGTCGCTGGAGGTCTCTCGTCGACGACCTATACCCGGGTAGGGGTGACAGGTGTAAGTAAGTGTCACCATTAATTCGGGCGGACCGTCGGGGGTTCTTTCTCCGGGTACTCCGGTTCTTCCACCCTCCACCCACCCACCCCCCCCACCCCCCCCCCCCCCCCCACCCCACCCCACTTTGGTACCGGTTTCAGGCCACTTTACAAATTTCAAATACAAGCGATCAAAAATCTCTAACTTCAGTAGCTGAACTGGCCCTTCGTCTGTCTTGTACTGTGTTTGTCTTAAATGGCGTAAATCTGTGTCTGTTACGTGAATGTGTGTGTTGGGTTTCAGTTCGCGGTGCTTCGAGTCGATTCACCCAAAAATCGAGAAAAAGCGCCTATATAATAACGGTATTATTATTATTATTAACCACTCTCCACTCGCGTGCACTGTTGGAGAGTGGCAGGAAATCTACAGCTGACGCTACAATCATAAGCATATCATCCCCTACTTCTTGGATGTCATCTATTTCAGGGTAAACAAATACTCCTTGTTTTGTCTGGTGAGGCTTGAAGAATTTGACCCCCAGCGGATCTACTCTGATAATCACTCCTGAAACAGAAAAAAGAGACTGCTTTATTTATGTTGCATAATGATCACAGCGCTTTCTTGAAGCAACCCATAACAAACTTCCTGCTGATCAAGTTTCCTAAGGAAACTTTAAACTTCTTTTCATTATTGGCCAGTGACAACCAGTCCCACTTGTTTTGGCCGTACCTTTCAACCTTTTATAATTTTTCAATGTCTCCATCTCAAACTTAAATGGAGCTAAAACGTGTTTAAAATCCACATTTTTCTGGTTTCAAATACTTTAAAAAGATTCCTGGCTGCTATCATTCGTAAGCACAAGTATGCTGACATAACCTTGCTCACCAGGGTACAACCTGTCAGGGTACTGCACTATGACGTGTTTAGTATCCATTTTCTGGGTGCTTTCACGGCTGGGAAAGACCCTTCAGCCTCGAAAACTTTTGATTCAGGAACAAATCCTGAAAAACTGAAACAGAGAGGGTCAAATAATTTCAATTTGTGTCCTTGTTTGCGATTTGTTTTTAGCTAGCATCAGCCTAATATGTCTGGTTATTTTTCAACAGCTTTGTACTAAAATGGTTGGTTATTATTAAATTATGATGTATCATGGCAGCTATCAAGCTTGGCCAGCACAACAAAGAGTTAAAGGCATGATCAGACTGTAACTTGGAAGACAATGTGTGAACCAAACACAACTGTGGTTGAACATAACTTGACAAGACATGATGTTGTCATGTTATGTACAAACTATTTAAAACAGAAAAATGTATATTCTGGGTTTAACAATTTATATTTTAGTACCCAAGCTGTATTTTGATAAATAGTTTGGCATCCTGTCTCGGAAGACAATGGAGTATATGCGCTTGCTGGGTCAGTCACTGGAGTGACCTCTCCAGGGCGCAAGCCTGGGCGAAGTGTATGGAGATCCTGGGGTGCCCAGTCGTCAAGATCCCCCTCTCGGCCTCGCTGATGTATCCAAAGGAATGCAAAGCAGTACGTTTGGCACCAGTTTGGCTGCGGGAGCTGCCAGAACAGTGCGTGAATACAGGCAGCTGTCTGCCTTCGGGGCTCCACTCCTGATTTGAAGGGTTTACTCCCCCACATTTGGCCGTTGGATCCAACCTGATCTCCTCCGTCCTCTAGCCGTTGGCTGTCAGAAACAGCTCATCCGCCTAGTGGTGCAATGTGAACACCACCCCCTCACGTGGTTTAGCCCACCAGCTGAGGTGGTTTGCCAGGGTGTGGCGCTTGGAGCCAGCACGTGAGAGATTAAGGAGATGGATGAGGACCAGTGATGCCCGTCCGTCCTATGTAGGACGCAGCTGCCGAACAGCAAAGGTGCTACCTCTATCCAGAGCCCCCTACACCTTGTTTTGATAAATAACAACTAGCAAAGTGGGCATCCCAAAGACAGTATACTAGGAATTGTGCTACAGTAATGAACATAACTTTACATGTCAAGTTTGTCAAGTTATGTTCACAGTCATCTAGCTAGAATAATAGTTTGTATATTAGTTACAATAGACAACATAATCAAACCAGTCTTCCACTTTAAAAAAGAGACTGTTACTATGAAGGAAAATGCTAGCTGAGCACTGTTTTAACTGTACATAACTTGACAACATAATTGTTGTCAAGTTATGTTCAAGGCATTTCTTAAAAATTGTCATTTCTTGGGTGCAGAAAAGTTTTAAAAAAATGCACAGACTATCTGTACTTACCATAGAACACTAAACCATACAAAAATAGCATGAAGCACAGTGTAACAGAACTTTACAACCCAACCACCGTAAGTGTTACGTCATGTTATGTTCAGTCCAATACTGCCAGCACAGGGTTATTCTTACTTAATCATATGTTACATAATAAAGAAACAATAATATAAAGTACATAAAGACAATGGGAACATTATCACAGCTTAAAGATAAGAAAAACGACCATTTTTTGATTGAAGATGCTGTGTCTGTTCCCTTTTGCACTGCGTCATGTGTACAAACGCTATAATTCAGCAACTGTCTATGACCCGAAGTATAAATCAGATTAGCACAATATCCCTTCCTACCAACAAAAATTGGTACAAAAAATGTATGACTTGTCCTTCCCCCAAAATGCAAAACTCAGGGTTTGAACATTACATACAGATTTACCTGGCCAAACTGTAAAGTTATGAACAAAGAAACAGCAGGAGCAAAAGATATTTACTCAATTTTTTATATCAGGAACATTAAAGACAACAATACTGAATCGACGAAAATGTGTGATATGTAGTGTTCTTTTTAATCTTTGAAAATAAAGCTGTAATTGCCTGAACGTAACGCTGACAACCTTCAACCGTGTGTAAAGTTATGTACAAGCCGACACAATGGAAAGGTGACGGTAAAAGGTAATAATTATTGTTTCAAAGTGTTGCTGCGCTACAAAACTAATCCGAACATACATTACTTGTTCTGTTTTATCCTTTGAAATATTGAATATCGCATTCAGAAACTTGAACATAACTGTTACAACCAAAACTAAACCGTCATTGTCGGATGGAGGCAAATTCCATCAAGTAATGTTTTCTTCCTTTGTTCAAAACACGCGGTCATTGAGCCGATTGATTTTACATTTGTTTGCGTCAACATTCATTTGAAGTAATTAGAAAAGCAGTACACTTACATTGCTTTTTTTTTTTAAACATTTATGGTGCTCAGTCATCAATTTTGCATGAACATAACCATTTACAACCAAAACTTACCTTCAACTTTGTCGCTTTCCTGCTCCATCAATGTCACCTGTACATATGAGGTATATAGGACTGACCAAATGCAAATCTCAAAATGGCCGTCGATTCCACAAAATCACGCATGTTGATGATTGCGAGATTTTTTCCCGTGTTTGAACGTAATGCAAAATTTACAACTTTTGGGTTTAAGAAGTTTAAAATGCAGCTTTCTTTCAATTCTCAAAAGGATTTCAAATTTGTTTACGTTACTCAGAATGAAGAGTAATGTTGTCTAGGATATATTAATTATGTTCCTCACGGTACGTTTTTTGTGTTCCGGTTCACAGCGAGATCCGGACGTGTGAAATTGACGACGCACGTCAGTTCATTCTAGCCTTTACTTGCCCTCAAACTACTTTAAACTTAGACACACGAAAAATTTGACGATATGGTACAACAAAATGGTAACTTGCATTGGCTCTCTATAGGCCTAAACATGGTTTCAAAATTCTATTTCATTCCCCGGAATTTTTTATCTGAAAGTGAACACACGTGTGATGTCACGTTTCGAAATTTTGGCATCCGCCGCTCGATCGCACAAAACAATAAATAACTATTTTATCCCATCGGACGTATGCAAAAATGACATAGGATTAGAAGATATGTTCAATTTCTAACCAGTTGAGATAGGTTGTGTGAGATGCGTGCCCGATTTTGAGTTTGAAGGCTTTGTTTTGTCAGTCAGGTAGCGAAACGGGCACTCGACGCCTAGTCGTACTCTTGACCATATAGTAAAACAGCTGCTTTACTAATCTTCTTTAACCAATGGTGTCTTTGGTTTTATCTGTTACTCTTTGCAAGCATAGAGGATGTTGCTTAAACAATCTTGATTTGTTCTGTTTTTGGCTCACTTGCGAAGCAAAAGTGAGTTTAGGTTTTGGGCCAGTGGTTGTCTGTCATCTATCATCCGTGGTAAACTTTAACATTGGCACTTTCTTGGAGACTGTTCAAGCCACGGTCTTCAAACTTGGCCTGATACTTTGTGCCAAAGACCTTTATAAACATACCAATTTGAGTGACCTCTCACAAAGGTCAAGGTCACAGTGGATGAGGAAATAGACCAAAAATAGCTATATTTTGGCATATTGTACTATGTTGTTTTTCTCAGATACATTTCACAAATTCAAACCCAAACTTGGTTCAAAGATACCTGATGGTAAGACCTTTCTATGCATACTAATTGGTTGATCCCTCAGAAAGGTCAAGGGTCACAAGAGCTCAGGAAATATGTCCAAAATAGCCTTATTTTAACAAAAGATGTTCTTTCTCAAATACTATTCACAGCTTCAAACCCACACTTGCTACAGTGATACCTGATGGTAAGACCTATCTATGTATACTTATTTGGATGACCCCTCAGAAAGGTCAAGGGTCACAAGAGCTCAGGAAATAGGTCCCAAATAGCTGCATTTTCCTCGCGCTGGAACCATATGGCGTTGAGGCGCGTCCCCTGGGTGGTGGATAGGGGGTCCCTCGTGAGAGGGGTGCACCGAATGAAATAAGGTGCCGTGAACCAACATGGTCTAAGGGAAGGTGACTTCGACAGAAAACTCCTGGTCCTCCTAGTAAGGGGGTTGGGCGTGGGGGTAGCTTCCCCACCCTGCAAAAAATTAAATAGCTACAAAAACGCCGACGAAAAGACTAACAGTAATTCCTTTCCTGGAGGAGGAAGGTTCTTCTACTAGAAGACTTATGACGTCCTGTGGTGAAAGCCGGAAGTCTTCGGAAGCCACAGGACCGAGCCGCCTCTCTCTATCCAGGGACACAACCATGGGCACATGGAATGTCAAGACCATGTACCAGAGCGGCAAGGCCGCCCAGATAGCAGCGGAAATGCAAAAGTACAACCTTTCCCTGCTAGGTATTAGTGAAGCCAGATGGACGCAGTCTGGCCAGAAAAGGCTGTTAAGTGGGGAGATGATTCTGTATTCAGGTCATGAAGAGGAGAATGCCCCCCATACAGAAGGAGTAGCATTCATGCTGTCACCAGTGGCACAGAGAGTGCTGATGGGCTGAGAACCTCTTGGGCCAAGAATTATCACAGCAGCCTTTAGAACCAAGAAAAAGCTCAAGCTGAACGTCATCCAGTGTTATGCGCCCACCAATGACAGTGACGAGGAAGAGAAACAAGAGTTCTACGACCGACTCCAGAGTGCCGTGGCCAAATGTGCGGAGCGAGACATCACCATCGTCATGGGCGATTTTAATGCCAAAATAGGGGAGGACAACACCGGATACGAAGAGGTGATGGGGAGACAGGGACTAGGCTCAGAGATGAGTGAGAACGGGGAGAGGTTTGTAGACTTTTGTGCTCTAAACCGACTTGTCATTGGAAGCAGCATCTTCCCACACAGAAGAATACACAAAGCAACTTGGGTCTCACCTGACCATACAACAGAGAACCAAATAGACCATATCTGCATTAGCAAGAAATTTAGAAGATCCCTTCAAGATGTTCGAGTGAGGAGGGGAGCAGATGTCGCCTCAGACCACCATCTGCTTACCTTAAGAATGAAGCTCAAGCTAAAGAAAAGCCTCACAGAGACAACAAGAAGACAGCGCTATAATGTAGGCCTCCTGAGAGAAACTGGAGTTAGAGAAGAGTTCAAACTGGTGCTGTCCAACCGGTTTCAAGCACTACAGGAGCTAGTAAATGAAGAGGAGGCGGTCACCACGGAGCAGCAGTGGAAGGCAGTTAGAGAGGTGCTGAACTAAACCTGCAAAGATAGAAGCGAGGAAGCAGAAGAAAGCAGTGGTCAACAACAGTCGCACGAGAGCAGCCAAAGTAAGGGCACAGGAGGAATACTCGGAAGCCAACCGCGAGGTGAAGAGGAGTATCAGGGCAGACAAGAGGGCCTACACAGACAGCTTGGCAGCAGAGGCAGAAAAGGCAGCAGGCAGCGGCAACATAAAACGGCTCTACGATATTACCAGAAGATTGTCGGGTAAGTATGGCCATACAGAAAGACCAGTAAAAGACAAAGAAGGCAAGCCTATTGCAGACAGAGCAGACCAACTCGACAGATGGGCCGAGTATTTTGAAGAGTTACTGAACAGACCTAGCCCACCCGACCCCCCCCGACATCCAGCTGGCAGAGACCGACCTACCCATCAGCTGTGACAGACCCAGTCGGGAAGAGATCAGAAGAGCAGTGGCATTTTTGAAGAATGGCAAAGCAGCAGGGCCAGATGGCATCCCAGCGGAGTCTCTGAAAGCAGACCTAGAGACAACAGTGGAGATGCTGTACCCACTGTTTGGAAAGATCTGGGAAGAGGAGGTGATGCCAGCTGACTGGAAGGAGGGGTACCTAATCAAGCTTCCCAAGAAAGGCGACCTCAGCAAGTGTTCCAACTACAGAGGAATCATCTTGCTGTCAATACCAGGAAAGGTCTTCAACAGGATCATCCTAGAGAGAATGAAGAGCTCCGTTGACCCCCAGCTGAGAGACCAGCAAGCAGGATTCAGGAAGAACCGATCATGTACAGACCAGATCGCCACTCTCCGCATCATCGTGGAACAGTCTCTGGAGTGGAGCTCCCCGCTGTACGTCAACTTTGTGGATTATGAGAAAGCATTTGACAGCGTGGACCGAGAGACTCTGTGGAAACTCCTACGACACTACGGTGTACCCACAAAGCTCGTCCGCCTGATCAAGAGCAGCTATGATGGCATGACATGTCGTTTGATCCACAAAGGGCAGTTCACCAGGGAGCTCCAGGTCAGAACTGGTGTCAGGCAGGGGTGTCTGCTGTCTCCGTTCCTCTTCCTACTGGCCATAGACTGGGTCATGAAGATGACCACAGAGCACAGACGAAGTGGAATACAGTGGACACTGTAGACACAGCTTGACGACCTCGATTTTGCAGACGACTTGGCATTACTGTCCCACACTCATCAACAAATGCAGGACAAGACCACGAGGCTTGCTGACATCTCATCCCAAGTGGGCCTCACCATTCACAAACAGAAAACAAAGACAATGAGGCTGAACGCAACCAGGGAAGAACCAATCTTGCTTGCTGGCACCCCGTTGGAGGAGGTGGAGTCCTTCACCTATCTCGGGAGCATCATAGACAAAAAAGGCGGCACTGATGTGGATGTCGGAGCATGAATCGGTAAAGCCAGAGCAGCCTTTCTCCAGTTAAAAAAAGTGTGGAGTTCCAGAGAGCTGTCACAACACACCAAAGTCCGGATTTTCAACTCCAATGTAAAAGCAGTTCTCCTATATGGAGCAGAGACTTGGAGATTGACAAAAACCACAGTCAACAGAGTACAGACCTTCATGAACAGTTGCCTTAGAAGAATTTTGAAAATCCACTGGCCAGAGAAGATCAGCAACGTCAGACTCTGGGACAGAACAGAGCAGATAACAGCAGAGAATGAAATTGGGCGAAGAAGATGGGGATGGATCGGTCACAGCCTGAGAAAGCCAGCTTCCAGTATCACTAGGCAGGCATTGTCATGGAACCCCCAGGGAAAGAGGAAAAGAGGTAGGCCGAGAAACTCCTGGCGTCGAGACCTCCAAGCAGACATCAAGAGACTGGGAACCACCTGGAGTAGAATCGAAGGAGAAGCACAGGACAGGAGTTGCTGGAGGTCGACGGCCTATACCCGGGAAGGGGTGACAGGCGTAAGTAAGTAAGCTGCATTTTGACAAAAGATGATTTTTCTCAAGTACTATTCACAACTTCAAACCCAAACTTGTTACAGAGATACCTGATGGGCAGACATTTAATAGTTTCTATGCATACTAATTTGATTGATCCCTCATAAAGGTCAAGGGTCACAAGAGCTCAGAAATAGGCCCAAAATAGCCATATTTTGACAAAATGTTTTTTTCTCAAATGCTATTCACAACTTCAAACCCAAACTTGCTACAGAAATACCTGATGGTAAGACCTGTCTATGCATACTGATTTGGATGCCCCCTCGGACGGGTCATGGGTCACAAGATGCCAGCAAATGATTGATAAAATTGTAGGTATTATCAAAAAATTTTGCACATTTTTCAATCAAATTTGGCACAAAAGTAGCTGATGATAAGACCTTATGCATACAGATTTGCATCGCAAAGGTCAAGGGTCACTGGGGGTTGACAGATGTGTGAAAAATGCTTACATTTTAGAAAACATAGATTTTGCTGGTGCGGAAGCCAGCCCTTATTGTCACAAAGGTCACCAATATGTAAAATAGGTCATACACGTGAGCCATAATGGCTACGCCTTTCTTGTTTATTGAAAACATGGTACTTTCATGTGTACAATTGTGTTTGTTTTGACAGGATCCTTTTGAGATGAATGTCAAGAAGAGGGCAAAGGGGTCTTTTGAGGAGCCAACCATGATTCCATCCTTGTATGAGAAGCGATTAGTTGGATGCATTTGTAAGTTTATGCTGATTAGACAAGTATACATGAGTGGTGATGATTTTTGAGCTGGGACTTACTTTTGAGCTACTGCTCTGGCGCCAGGGCTCTTCTGAGGAACCAGAGCTGTGTGTCAAAAGCAAGTGTTTTTTCTTCTTAAATCATAACCATCCATGGCATAATATATTTTTCACACTGTCATATAATCTCTTTTTATATATGGATGGTTTGGTAGATTAGGGTCACATTTATGCAAATAAATCCGACCTCACCGTTCACAGACAGATCTTCCAAACCACCAGATACAAAGTCTGCAGAATGATCTCCGACTCCAAACGTAAACATCTTCAAAACAAAATCCTGGAATCCACTTCATCCAAAACCCTCTACGCTACCATGAACACATTCCTAGGCACTTCTAAAGACTCTCCTCTTCCCAACACACACAGCAAAGAAGAACTCCCGTCCGCTTTTTCCACCTATTTCTCCGACAAAATCCAAACTCAGCGCAACACACTCGACACTCTGCCTTCTCCACCTTGCCTTCCTGACCCCCCAACCCCCCCCCCCCCCCCCTTTTCCCGGCACTCCCCTCTTGTCCTTCCGCCCCGTCTCTCAGGATGAAGTCCTCAAGACCGTAAAGTCCATGACTTTCAAAACCTGCGAACTAGACCCCCTCCCAGCTTCTCTCTACCGGGAGGACCTTCCAAAACTTTTGCCCTTCATCAACACATCTCTAGAAAAATGGCTCCGTCCCCGATATCATCAAGTCCGCCATTGTCCGTCCTCTCCTCAAAAAACACAACCTCGACCCAAACGATCTCAAGAACTACCGCCCAGTCTCCAATCTCTCTTTCCTGTCCAAGCTTCTTGAGAAGGTTGTCCTCAACCAGCTCAACCTCCACCTCGCCGACAACAACCTCCTCAGTCCCTTCCAGTCTGCCTATCGCAAACATCACAGCACTGAAACAACCCTTCTACATATCCTAAACGACCTGCTTATCTCCACCGACTCTGGCATAATCTCCCTTCTTACGCTACTCGATCTCTCTGCCGCCTTCGACACCATAGACCACTCTATCCTCCATCGCCTTCACCACTCCTTTGGCATCACTGACTCTGCTCACTCCTGGTTTCTCTCCTACCTCTCCGACAGACAGCAATCAGTCACCATCGATGGCGTCTCCTCCAACCCAGTCAGGCTCTCCTGCGGCGTTCCACAGGGGTCCGTCTTGGGTCCGGTCCTTTTCACACTCTACACCTCTCCCCTGTCCAACATCATCCAGTCTCACCACATACACCGCCACCTCTACGCTGACGACTCACAACTACTAGACATCCCCCACCCGGGTCTGCCCTGGGGGACTTGGGTGGGGTTAGGTACTTTTTAGTTCCCAGGGTCACCCTGGTCAGCCCCACAGGGTGAGTTTTTCTCTCTATTCTGGGGCATGTGTTTATGTCTACCCTTGGTCCATTCACCTGTATTTGCCTTTTTAAAACTCTCCCTACTGTCTGCACTGCCTGTAGCTCTTGATATTGGATGTGTGTTGCTAAATGGTCTTAGCTTTATTTAGGCCCCATGTGTTAGGTTTATTTATTGTATTTGACCGGCTGGCGACCTACATTCAATGTTCTGTTTATTTTATTTTTTTTTTTTTTCACAAGCAGTGCAGGCACGTCCTGAGAAAGCCTTGTTGCTGTCGGGACGTTAAGCAATGTACAATCAATCAATCAACAACTACTAGACAAAGACAAACTTGACAACACTCAGTCACTACTGACTCGCACGGCTGACTGCTACGAAGACGTGAAAAACTGGATGACAGCAAACAAGCTCAAACTGAACGACGACAAAACGGAAGCCATGCTGGTAGGCACTTGCCAGAAACTTTCCCAGCTCCCCCCTTCTCTCCACCTTCAACTCGACAGCACCCCCATCTCCCTCTCTGACTCGGTCAAGAACCTCGGCGTTATCCTCGATTCCTCTCTTTCCATGACCAGCTTTGTCTCCGCCATGGCCCAGGCATGTTATTTCCACCTCCGCCGCATCAGTCAGATCAGAAAATACCTCACTACCGAAGCTGCCACCAAACTCGCTGTCTCTCTCATCTTATCTCGCATCGACTACTGCAACTCTCTCCTTTCCGGCCTTTCTCACTCTACCACTCTCACTCTACAGCGTGTCCAGAACAATGCTGCTCGCCTCGTCCTCAGAAAGAAAAAATCCGACATCACTCCCCTGCTCAAGCTCCTTCACTGGCTCCCCATCCCCCAACGCATCCAATACAAGATTCTGTCTCTCTGCTACAAATCCCTGAACAACTACGCTCCTACCTATCTCTCCAACTTACTTCACCCCTACACTCCTTCCCGCTCCCTCCGCCCCTCTCCGCCTCCTCATCCCCCGCACCAAACTCAGCACTTTCGGCCCCCGCTCCTTCTCCGTCTACGGTCCATCCACCTGGAACACCCTCCCACTCTCTCGCCGTCAGAAACACTCTCTCTCTCCTCCTTCCAGTCCGCCCTCAAAACTCACCTCTTTCAACAGTTCTAGCACTATATCACTACACTCCCCAACCCAAGCTGACCGTCGTAATGTATTTTCACTATTTGTGGTACGTGAGTCATTGTCTAAAGCGTGCGTGTGCGAGTTGTGAGTGCGCGCTTAGAGTTATAATTATTATAAGATAAGCGCATTATAAATACCGTTATTATTATAAATGCTGCATGGGCTTTCCTTAACCTGGTTGGGGCCTCGGTCGTTTTGGGGGGCTCTAGGACTAAGGCCCTGAATCCAACCATCAAGTATCGGTAACGCATAAACTTAGCTGATGAGATGGTGGTGGCATGTAAGATATTTTGGATCCTCACACTCTATAGATCTGATAGCACACACATGTAAGTTGAGCGGATACATTGCTTGGGGTGAATCATTTTCATTGTTAGACAAAAAATCTGCATTTTGACCGTGTGATGTGTAAATATCTCAGCCACAGAGTACCTTGTGAAAAGATTTAGCTGGCAGTACAGAATCACTTTATTTTTTTTTTTTGTTTTCTTCCTGTAAAAAGCCTTGTCAAGGAGTACAGTGTTTTCCAAAATTCATATTTACTACGAGAAGGAGATGTCAAAGAAATTATGTGCTACAAGAATATGATAACTTGCTGTTAAGCAACATACATGTAAATGTTTTCTTGTTACTGTCATATTATGGCATGGAATCTGTTTATCCCAAACTCTTTTGGTCCCCCACCTGGGTCTGCCCTGGGGGACTTGGGTGGGGTTAGGTATTTTTTAGTTCCCAGGGTCACCCTGGTCAGCCCCACAGGGTGGGTTTTTCTCTCTATTCTGGGGCATGTGTTTCTGTCTACCCGAGGTCCATTCATCTGTATTTGCCTTTTTAAAACTCTCCCTACTGTCTGCACTGCCTGTAGCTCTTGATATTGGATGTGTGTTGCTAAATGGTCTTAGCTTTATTTATGCCCCATGTTGTAGGTTTATTTAATGTATTTGACCGGCTGGCGACATACATTCAATTTTCTGTTTAGTTTTTTTTTTCACAAGCAGTGCAGGCACGTCCTGAGAAAGCCTTGTTGCTGTCGGGACGTTAAGCAATGTACAATCAATCAAACCCAAACTCTTTTGGGAAAAATGTCAGGAGATCTGAAATCTTTCACATCACAGTAGTTGTCAGTAACTTGTGCATTGACTAGAGCCTTCTGCATCAGTTTATGGTGGCATAGGAGTGCATAGGAAGTTAGCATTTTTGGTTCCTTTCTTTTTGGGGGGCTCACGTGCGCAGCAATAGTGAGTATGTTCTGGGTCAGTCGGCATTTTTTCGGAGACTATTCACGACACATTCTTCAAACTTGGCCTAAGGATACTTTGTGGCAGGGCCTTTCTAAACATACCATTACCAATTTCATTGACCTCTCTCACCTCTCAAAGGTCAAGGTTGTAGGGGATCATGAAATGCGGTAAAAAATAACGATGTTGTGGCAAAGTTTGTTTTTTCTCCAATACTTTTAACAACTTGAAACCCAAACTTGGTACAAAGATACCTTTCTGCGCAAACTAATTTGGATTACCCCTTGAAAAGGTAATGTGTCACAATCTATCAGGAAATAGGTTAAAAAACAGCCGTATTTTGACAGTTTTATATATATATATATATATATATATATATATATATATATATATATATATATATATATATATATATATATATATATATATATATATATATATATATATATATATATTTGAACAAATACTGTTCATAACTTCAGACCCAAACTTAGTTCAGAGGTGAGATACCTGATTGTAAGACCTTCATATACATACTAATTTGGATCACCCCCGTTGGAAGATTCATGGTCGTAAGAGATGGGCAAATGATGTGAAAGAAGTAGAATTTTAGCTTTTATCAGCACTTTGCAAAACGTTTCAACCAAATTTGGCAAAAGGGTAGCCGATAACACCTTTCTATGCATACCATTTTAATTCCCTCCTCGCAAGGGTCATGGGAGATTGACAAAAGTGTGAGAAATGCATACATTTGAGAAAACATAGCAGGTACAAAAGCTATCCCTTTACTGAATCGTTCATGAACCTTAAAGTACCATTACGCGTAAATTTGAAGACATTTCAGCACAATTTGTGTTTGTTATGCCTTGTCGACACACCTAATGAGCTTTAACAGCAGTTGGGACATACAGCAAAAGTACACGCATAATCACACTTATTTATTCTGCCCAGCCGTTAGCATGTCAATCTATTTTTAGCTGTTTCTCGTACTGAAAGCGTTGTATTTATAGAACGGAGTAGAGTCATTGCCAAATTACTTGATATCAAAACGACGTGTACTGAACTGGATTGTCCTGTGTCTAAATGAACCATATCTAGATCTGTGTGTAGCGTTTCGTAACCATCTGTTACAAGAGTGTATCTTTCAGGGCTCGCAATCCTCCGCCTTTTGGCAATTTTCCGCCGTTAATGGTAACCTTACCGCTGCACAAATGACAAGATTCCGCCGTAGGAAGGAAAAGGAAAAAAGCGATTGTATTGCTATTCTGCCATATTCACATTTTGTTCTTTGCTGAAATCGCTATGTTACCGGAAGTAGCACAAGCTATCGTTTTAAAATGGCGCAGCGCACAATCGTACAGCGTGGTACAAAATTTGATGTAACCCCCCACGCCCCCCGCCCCCGCTTTTCGACCTTTTTCGGACCCTGAAAGCAAGGTCTAGTAAGTGTCAGCGCCTTTTCTCTCTCTATCCCCCTCCTGTTCCCAGGGTCAGTCCCACAGGGTGGGTTTTCCCCTCTTCTGGGGCATGTTTTTTTTGTCTACCCTTGGTCCATTCACCTGTATTTTCCTTTTTTTAAACTCTCCCTACTGCCTGTAGCTCTTGATATTAGATGTGTGTTGCTAAATGGTCTTATGTTTATTTAGCGTATTAGACCGGCTGGCAACATAATTAAATATTCTGTTTTAGGTTGTTTTTTTCACAAGCAGTGCAGGCACGTCCTGAGAAAGTCTTGTTGCTGTCGGGACGTTAAGCAATGTAAACCCCCCCCCCCCCCCTCCTTTTCGATTTCTTCAGACCCTGGACTGGAAGCAAGGTCTTTGCCATTCTTGTTTTAACTATTTCTGTCGTTTAGCGTCACATGCCATGAGTCCTAATCCTATGATAATTCACATAGGTGAGACCCTGGTATGCGCTTGGTGTACAAGTACAAGCTAGGATGTGCCTAGGAACGTGATTGTGATACATAATTTGCAAGGCTGAGTCACATATATACTGAGAGACAATTGGTGATGCAAATTGTACACATAAATTGTTCTGGCGCAATTGCAATCTGAGCGGCGATTAAAGGAATACATGCCAAATGTGGAAGAATATATCTTCTGAACTACCGTATGTCACTTGTCTACCTTACTCTTAGTTTGAATGCAATTTCTCATGGACATGTAATTGTAACGCTTATGAATGGTGTCCAGTCCAAATCTATGGATATTTGTAAACCCAACACTGAATGAAGCCTGCTTTGAAAGGACAATTTACTATTAAAAAATACTATTAATTATTATACATATTAAGTGAATTGCTTGTCCTTTCAGAGTGGGTTTCTTTCTTTGTTGGTTATTTTTTAAATACGTCGGCTATTTTTTGTTCTTGATTACATGTATGTTTGTGTACTTAAAGTTACAACATCAGACAGTCAGCTCTCAGGGAAACTGCCGTCTGGCAGCGCGATAATTGTTTGCTAACAACCAACACCATTTCCCACAGTTTTTACTTCCCACTGTTTTCCCTGGACACCATTTTATTGCAAATCCCTCTCCCCTTCTGGAAATCCCACACCAATGTGGGCAATTAGGCATTGAATCGTCTGTGTTGGGTTACTTCTCGGGTTACATCATGGTATTGTAGTCCAATGAAGATGATTATCAGACCGAGGTCTGATAATCAGCTTCCGAGGACTACAAACCATGATGTATCCCAAGAAGTAACCCAACACAAACGGTTCAATGCCATTGTCGTTAAGTCTAAATTATGCACTATTTGAAGCCTCGAGTGTGTGTCTGACGTCAGGAGTAAAACGTCAAATATTTCTGATGTCAGACTGAATTTTCTAGGAAATACTCAGGGGATGCGACTCCTTGTGCATGGGCTACCATGCCTGGTTGCGCAAACATGCTTGATGTTTGCTGCTGGAATTTCAAACATTTACAAGCGGTGCTGCTTGTTGTATGCAGCCAGTGAACATTTCAGAATCTGTAGCAATCAAGTGCAGACTTTTCTCACTGGGTTCAAGTGATAGAACTTCTAAATTTTGAGCGCAGTACTGCGTGGCAAGCAACTGGACATGTGGTAGGTCTGATTTCGCACATAAAAGTGCGTATTGTTGACGTCTTTCGCCAACCAGTACTGAGCTCATACACATACACGCATTCAACAATGACTCGATCTTTTCAACAAAAACTAAAATGTCATAGATCTGTCACGTTTTCTTTATTTCGCTTTCTCACTTACTGCACGTGTGTCAACAGACTTCGCTTTCTAAACAGCATACATGTTGACACGGAGCACAGTGAAAAGTTTCGAGCTGTCTCGGTTCAGAGTTTGAATTGCGACACATTTGTGTAATAATAATAATAATAATAAGCGCATTAAATAGGCGCTTTATCCCAATTGAAAATCGGCTCAAAGCGCTGCCGCGAACTGAACCCAACAAGCACGCTCACGTGAATCACACGCATTCACTCACACACTGTACATATACACAGAACATTCACGTGGTGCTAAGGGCTCACCGCTTGAGTAATGCCGAAATAAGGTACATTTATTTCTCTATCGTCTACCACCATTTGATCTTTGCGTTTTCCGTTTATTTATGATGCAAGGTGTTGGGCAGCCCTGATCAAAGCATTCAGACAAAAGACTTAGGACAAATTCGTGCACGATACTGAATTGCGGATTGGCCAGCTGATTAAAAATTACATGTACGGCAATGGTTCTAGGAGGTAGGCATTGGGGCATTGAACTCCCTGCGATATTTAGATGCTGACCAATCGGTGTTGGAAAATGGTGTGACTGAACGACAGTGTGATTTGTCAGGCTCTACCCTGGTGTGATGGGATTTGAAAATCTTTGATAACCTTTTCCTTTTTGAAGCTCACTATAGCAGTGTCTTTGCAGGTGAAGAGGATGCCGTCAGTATAAACTGGATGTACCTGCACAAGGGTGAACCCAAGCGCTGTGAGTGTGGTTATTGGTTCAAGCTGGTCGACCTGCAACCCCCTGCCTACTAACCACGGATGGCTGTAGTCTAGCCCAGCCCTCCAAATTGCACATCAGATTTTGCAGTGTCATGCTACGGCTGAGTGAGAAGAACAAGTCCTTCACAAACGATTACACAAGGTGAACTACTGTAATGGTTCACCTTTCGTAATGATTCATAACGGTTGACCTTGTGTAGTGGTCAGTGCAGGATCTGTACTTTCTCGTACTTGATACAACTCGGCCCAAGTTGAACCAAACAGATAGGACTTTTTAATTCCTACCTTGTGTCATCAAGTGATTTTGTTTAATGTGAGTTATTGCATCAACTGGCCTATTGCAAGCGCCGGCTTGGTTTAGTACAAAATATCAGTGTGGAAGCGAGAAAGTGTTGAAGCTAATAAAAGGTTCTCATAGTTAACCCCAAGTGTGTTTCTGTTGGCGAATATTTGTACTGAATACATGTATATTTTTACATCGGTGTGATACTGAGAATATACAGTGGAGTCCAGTTAACACGAACTCGCTTTACACGAATTTCCGGTTAACACAAACCGTTTTTGCATTCCCGGCCGATGGCCTTCTTATTCTATATTAAAAATTCACTGATAACACGAAATGCTTAACACGAAATTTCGCTTTACATGAAGCTGGTTTCGGTTCCCAACCAGGGCAATTTCACTATTATTCACCTGTTTAACACGAACACAGATTCCATTCACCAAAAACCAATTCACGTGTCGCTCATACGCTGTAGTACACATGACAGATAGGCTCTAGTCTGTGATTGGCTGAATAGCCTTCGGCTGTTGTAATCCGTCTTCTCATTAGCTAGCGTTTCTGAACTGTACTCATGTTGCATCATTCGTGTACCAACGCAACCCTTTTACCTATGCGGGATTGTACTACAGCCTGTGTTGCTTTTACCTGATGGATTTTAACTTGCTATCAATTTTACCTGATGGATTTTACATTAAATACGCGAGCTGTACACGTTTCCTTGTGTTTTCCTAGCGAGCTGATGTTATGCATATAAAGTAGGATAATTTGCACTTTTAACACACTTTCTCCTTGAGGGCCGTGATCAATTTTGAGGCCATATTGGTTAACACGAAATACGTTTAACACGAAGTGATTTTCCGTGTCCCCAGAATTTGTGTTAAGTGAACTCTACTGTAACTCTAGTGGTTTTAGAGCCTTGTCCTATGACTAGTATGAGCGAAAGTGAGGTTTTAAGACCACGAGAGTGAGATTCCCAGCATCCGCTAAATGCCAATGAATCTGTTTCTTGTTCACCTTTTTGGCTCGCATGTGAAGCAAAAGTGAGCATGTTCTGGGCCAGTTGTCTGGCGTCCAGCGTTATCTGTGATAAACTTCAACGTTGGCGTTTTCTCGGACACTGTTCAAGCCACAGTCTTCAAATTTGCCCCAATGATACTTTTTGGTAAGGCCTTACTAGTCGCACCAATTTCGTTGACCTCTCAAAGGACAAGGTCACTGGGGACCAGGAAAAAGGTCCCAAATAGCCACATTTGGACAAAATTTGTTTTTAATCAAATACTATTCACAACTTCAAACCTAAACTTGCTACAGAGATACCTGATGGTGAGACCTTTCTATGCATACTAATTTGGATGATCCCTCGGAAAGGTCAAGGGTCAAACGATCAGGAAATGGGTTTTAAAAAAGCCATTTTGACAAAAGATGTTTTTTTCTCTCTCAAATACTGTTTGTAACTTCATACCCAAACTTGGTACAGAGATACCTGATGGTAAGACCATCCTATGCATACTAATTTGGATGACCCCTTAGAATGGTCATGGGTCACTAGAGATTAGAAAATGGGTCACAAATAGCTATTTCTTGATAAAAATTGTTTTTTTCTAAAATAATACACAGCTTCAAACCCAAACTTGGTCCACAGATACCTGATGGTAAGACCTACGTATGCATGCTAATTTGGATGACCCTCGGAAAGGTCAAGGGTCACAAGAGATCAGCAAATGATGTGAAAAAAAAAAGTATAATTTTAGCTCCTGCAAGCAATTATGCAAAACATTTCAACCAAATTTGGCAGAAAGGTTGCTGATGAAACCTTTCTATGCATACTATTTTGATTTACTACTTGCAAAAATAAAGGGTCCTGTGAGATTGACGAAACTGAAGAATACATACATTTTGAGAAAATATGGATTTCGTAAGTACAAAAGCCAATCCTTTACTTGCATTAGAACTGCATCATTCATGCACATCAACCTTAATGGCTCTGCCATTCTTGTTTTTAGTTATCTGATCTAAGTTTCTTTAGAGGCACGCTTGGCCACAACAGAGCGACCATTGTGTCTTGATCTTGATATAATTTTCTTTATAGTGTAGCCTGTCTGTTTTCAGACAAATGCTGCTACATGATGATGTAATAGCACAATACATGACGCCAGAGTGCCAGTCATCACTATGAAATGAGGTCATTGCACTTGAGCTTTCAATAGGTCAACTACAACTACAAGACGACTTTGCACACGTGTCCGTTCATGCACCAGGGATGTATCACACATGCATGATACAGCCAAGCTCTTCCGCTCAAAGGTGGAAAAAAAAGTAAATTTCATACCATGCACATGCATCACGTCATGAGAGAAATATGTGAATCACATTAGAATTGCAGGCACACATAATGAGCAGGTGATAAATGTATGGGCAACGGTCATCAGTCCTGGAATCTGTTTTGTCATAATTGACGAAAGCTGAATTTCAGCTTTTTGGTTCAGACAGAACGGCCTATCGGCCAGCCTGTTCCATTGGCAAGAAACAAATTCTCATGAACCCCTGCATCTGCAGGGGCTCATGAGAATTTGTCGCCTGCTGGCCATAGAGTAAGGGCATATTTGGTCCGTGGTCCGTTTATAGCCCTTTCAATGTTTTGCATTGTCACCCTTGTAAACGGTGATTTCACAAAATATCTATCAGGTATGCATTTCAGCATATTTGCAAGCGGAAGCCTGTTTCCTTATTGATGAAAACATGCTGTATTTTAAACAGGCTTTGAAGACAACAACATTAAAAGAGCAGCAACACTTGAAAACAAACAGGAATAAGAGTGTGTGTGAGCATTTCTTAATTTACAATCTGTTACACACAGCAAGGTGAGATGTTGGGTACCCAGTTAGAAATCTGGCCAAACGGAAGAAATGGTCACATCATTGAATTGTTCAGCCAATTTACTCATAAAGGTTATCTAAGACAATGAGCCTTTCGATCAAAACACCCATACTTGTAAGCTGTCCTGAGATTACATCACCATTCCAGCGAGTGATTGACCTTGACAGTTAAAGGGCATTATCAGAATAGCTTGGTACCAGTACGCTTCAAGCCATTTTTGCATCCCACCTAAACGGCTAAAGTGTCGGTCGCTTGCTCCATCCTTCATGCCGAAGATTATCCGAGTTGAATTGAATGGTAAGTCCACTCCGCACTTCCACCTTCTTGGCTATGGCAGTTCATAACGAATTTGTCAAGTAAGTTAGTTAATGGGTTTAACAGCACTCGGCATAACTAAATGAATAGCTTGTAGTTTTGGGTAAACGAGAATACGCAAAAACAAAACGATGAGTGCTGAGCTTGTAAAATGCAAAGGAAATAAGTGTGTATGTACATTGTTCAGGGTTATATGGCTCATTCTATACAACCGGTGCAAAGAAAGATTAAATAGTAATATATATTATATCTATAATCTAAATTGTGAAGAAAAAATTACGAACGCGAGACGAATCGGAGCCATAGTGGATACCACTTGCAAGCGTTGTCTCCCTTTAAGGCCTCTTCTGCGCATGGAGGTAGGCTACTTGTAAACATAGTCCATATTTTTAGACGAAAGGGCGATATGATTTCACACAAATATCGGTGACTATGATGCGATTCTTGGGTAGAATGCATCGATCTGGCAGAAAAAGGACTATCGGAAAATGACAGAGGTAAGTGAGTTTATTTCCACCCATGGTTTGTGGCAAGGTTGAAAGCTGACGAATCTTATGTTGGGTAGGCGAATGGCGTACCCGAGAAATGGTGTCAGCAATTTGTTGTGACGTACGCTCAGCTGTTCAAGTCGGTGTTTACATAATTTCGCAAATGAACGACCAAAGAGTTTCATGGCGTTAAGGAATTATAGTTTAGCATTTCATAACTGACGTTGTCTTTGAACAGATTCGAAACAGATTTGTATAGAGACAAAGGCTTTGTCTTCAGGAGAAAAACTGACGCAAGGACATACTGCGCGAGTTTTTGCCACGATGATGTTCGCAGCATGGAGGGCATTACAACTGTTTTTAATCCGCCACGTCGCTGATGTGTATTATGCTCAATTCGAGACTGACATCTAAAACAGCAGTAGTCCACGGCGTTTCGTTCTTGTGAAAGGCCAAATTTTTCCTTTTGCTAAGTTATTCCTGCGAATTCCTCAAACAGAAAGAGAAAGCAGGTGGTGCTCGAAAGTCTGTACATGACTCTAAATGTATTTACTACGTGGTCTTAGTTTAACATGCAGTGCCTTGAAAAGAATATAAAGAGGAAAGAAATTGAAAGAGAAAGGCCATAACTATGACTAACCATTCACTGATTCAGGGTCTGCAACTGCAAGGTACTGGCCATTTTATACTGTGACCAATAAGCAGACATTTCACATAGTGACACCTTTTCTTTTTTTCAGTACCCCCAATGACTGTTAAGTTTTGAAAATAATACAACAAACTGGTCATATCTGTTAGTGTTATTGTCCAACTGATTTGAAAAGACGTGATAGTGATAAAAAGGTTCCTGAAATAAAACTGCATGTTTTCTTTTTTTTTTAAATGTGCTTTCTGAAATTTGTATCTTTACCCATGCACAGAAAACTGTGTTTTTGTATTAATGTATGTGATGTTATACATAGTCCTTTTCATTTTTGCAGGCATGCAGAAGTCCTTTTTCTGACTGAGGAAAATAGCAAACTTGCATAAGATGGGATGCGTGAGAGATCAGCAGTGAGTTTCCTTGTTGGAGGTGGTTTGGAGAGTGTGACGCTTCATCACTTTTGGAGCATATTAGCGCACCTGGCAGGCTCCATAGTCAGACACCATCTTCAAGATGTTGTTCGTCTTCTGTGTGGACACGGGCACTATGTATAAGTTCAACATGGAACTTAGCATGCAGCCGTAAGTGTAAAATATACTGTCTTCTATTTGAGAGTGTACACTTCACTTGTAATATTATCCTCAGTAAAGTTTTCAAATTCTCATTTGTCAACTGCTTAATCATGGACTTAGAATGGCCCGCCAAAAATCAGCATATGACTCACTCTCAAACGCTGCCATGCAGACAATCAGAAAATAAACATGGGTTGAAAACAACCTGACAAGATTTTCTGAGTTTGTTTTCCATTTGGCTTCTCAGTTCTGTAGAGTTTTTGAAAATATTATGAGTGGTTTATGAGAAACTGAGATTTTAAGGCTAGAGGTTAAAATGTGTTTCTTGTGAGTTGTGACACAGGACGACAAATTCTTTAATTTTGCCTAAACTATAGGTTAGATGATGCCTATAATTGATTAAAACCATTTCTCTAGGTAGCCCTCAATTAAATATTTCTGCAAAACAGGAAAACAAATGACCTGATTATGTGCGAAATGAAAACCCATTGTCTTCTCTTTCCGGATTATTACAATTGTGTGAAAAATGCATAATGAGAAAACACGGATTTCACTTGTGCAAAAGCCAACACTTTACCCATGTTAAGACACACATAAACACTTGCTCATTTTAATGACCTATCGGAAAGGTTGAGGCAAAAGAGGGTCAGACTAATTTTGTGGAGCCATACATGTGAACCATAAGGGCTTTATTATTTTTGTTTGCTGTTGATGAAATTCATCGCCAAGATTTTGTTTGAGAGGTTTTGGAACTGTTAATTGACTATGTCTGTCTATGTCTGTTGCAGGTCATTGATAGACTGTGATGGTTGGAGGTTAGTGTCCGATTAGCTTGAGAAGAACGAGCCAGGCTAATTAGACCTTGCCTTTGCCTTTTGCTTGGTCTATATATGGTCAGTCCAGCTCCTGCTGTGGAGTGTTAAAAAAATATTGTGTTTACACTTCTGTCGCTTCATTTTCTCTCCTCAGCGTGTGGCGGCTGAAAGAAACAATTGCCAAGTTGTGTCGGGTGCCAGTGGACAAACAGGTGTTGCTGATCAGTGGGGGAGAACCGCTCAGTCGCGACAAGTTGGTCTGCAGTTACAGTGCCGGCACAGTGAGTACAGTGTTAAATCCACCAACTTCCAAGGCATAAATCTACCCAGTATAAATTTGTTCCATCACTATTCCATTGAGATATTTTAAAATTCAAGCCTTTGTTGATTTTATGCTGGACAGAATTATACTGTGAAGATTCACACTAAGTTTATTTCGGTCTAAAAATGAATGAAACCTCAGAGGCATGCATTTGCGCTGGGTAGATGCATGCCTGTGTGGTTTTGTGCTAAATATATTTCGCTGTGTAGTATCATGCTAGGTAGTTTTATGCCTAAACATAGCTAAATTGACTACTTCAGCACAATGGTGGCCAATTTAGTGAAAGATCAGAAAGGTTCTATGAAACATAGCATGGCCCTTTCTGACTAAAAGGAAATACAGAAACACCTTGCCACGTTGTCCCTCATCTTCATCAAACAATACCAATTTAGCCTAATGGGTCGGTCGATATACTTGAATCAGATGTGGGGACGATGTTTCTCGGGGTCTGTATATTTCCTATAAGCCAGAAAGGGCCATGCTATGTTATAATATCATTTGTTTCATCCCTACGTCACACGACCAATCTTTAGTGCAAACTGTACCACATGACCGAGCTACCAAAACCCTTGTAGCGACAAATGGTGGACTTCTTGTAGCCCTCTTTGTGACGCATCTTGGATGCGAGATTTGTTCTATAAAAGATCACCAAAACGTTCTAAAGTAAAAAGTTACTTAGTGTTGTTCAAAACAGCAAGCACACTCAGTACTGGAGACGGCAACGTCATTAAATATTTTAAATTATGTCATAAGTCTATTGTTTATAAGTGTATATTCCTTTGATGTCGGGCATGTCAGGTGTGATCCAGGTTGGAAAATGTCTTCTTGATTTCTTTTATGAAAACAGTGGAGTAATGAAAACAAATACGTTATTTGTAGCTGGGGCTTGCTGCACCTCAGGCCTTCGGGGTACAATGGTTCCTTTGACCTCCCTCAGGCCTACAAGGTCCATGTAGCAAACCCCTGCTACCAATAACTTATATTGTCTATGACTGTAAGTATGGAATATGTGCAGTGCATGTAGTAACATGCAACTTTAGTCGACGCATAATGTTCGATCGCTCTATCTTGAAGTTTTCATTGTGATGTAAAACAAAGATGGGATGAACCATAACCCACAAAGTCCCTTCTATATGAGAGCTGTCCTCACTGTCAAGGGTCTCTTTGTCTTTGATGTGATTCTGATGTTGAAATATCTCCTATTGAACAAGATGAGGATTTCATCCCAAAGTCTACTGTATTGTTTGGCGCTCACATGCGTTTCTCTTTTGGGAACATTTAGAGTTGTTCATATTTTTAAGCTTATCCTTCTGATCCATTTCCATCCTCTCTAAGCCAACCTCTGATCAACACACATACAAATAAAGACGGACACACAGCGCTTCCCGCCATTAGTATGCTGTGGGCTGGAGTAGCGACAGGAATTCTAAAGAAAAAAATCATGAGCAGCAAAATAACATCATTAGTTGGTAATAATTTTTCTCTCTGATAATTACAAGCCTGGCCTTGAGCAGGATTTTTGTTTGCTTTGTTAATGTTATGTCTATGCAGTTGCAGAAAAAAAAAATGCAAAAATCATGCCATTCCATTCCCTTTCATCATCCCAAGCAGCCATTTGCCTCCCCCCCCCCCCCCCCCCCCATCCCCCACCACTTCCAACTCTCCCCATACACACACACCTCACAAAATCCTGCACTGTACAACAAAATATTTGTGTGTGTCTCGTGGTTTCTTTGGTCAGTAGGTCTACCTGTGAGCTCTCGACACCCTGTCTTGAAATAGACACTGGGAAATACCTGTTCAAACGAGTGTCGCCCTTGTCACTATGCATCATTGCCCTAGGTGTTGCATAATTACAATAATAGACATGTATAATATTGTGAGAAAAAAAATGTCTGTGCATGTGCTTGCCTGTGATTTTAGACCATGGCATAAGATGAAGAATCACAGACTAACAGGACACAGATTGAACTGGATTTTCCTCCCTTGCAGGATACCAATCCCATTTTCCTGTTCTGCAAGAGCGTGATTGAAGGAGCCATGCCTCCAGCGCCCAGTATCTACCATGGCTCAGGTTAGGCAGCAAATCACTTTTTTTCTGTGAATGGAACAATTGGAATGACTTTCATTCAACAAATACTCTGTTCTACACTTTAACTCATTCAGCCCGACGGCTGTTAATCCCAAATTTTGGAGGCGTCATCTAATGACTATGTACCAGCTGCAGGAGATGGATTGACCATGATAATTCAAGGGCAGTGCCAGATTAGCTTAGCGCCTGTCGGCATCAAGCTAATCTGGAACTACCCTTGAATTATCATGGTTGACCCATCTCCTGCTTTAGTGCGTCAGGGGTGAATGGGTTAAACATTTCTCGGGAGTTTTGACTGTCAGAAATCAAGACCAAAAAGGTGACTCTTATACACGTAAAAGTTTGGGTGTTTGGGGTTTTCTATACGCGCACTATGATTCAAACTGTATTTTCTCTTTTTTTAATCTGTGCCTCTGCAGCCAGCGTTTCTCATTTTTAACTGGTATCGTGTGCCTGCTGCTACTTTCTTTTCAGTATTTGCCTTCACAAACCGGTAAGATATGAAGTACATGTACCAGTTGAGTTTACATGAATACCGATGCATATAGAAGATGAATACCGATGCATACATAACAGTTTTGTGTACTTTCTTGTTTGAGGGCCTAGCAGTACCGGAGCAATGCTTGTTTTTTTCTATGGCTAATGCTTGTTTGTTTGATGGGCTAGTAATCTGGCTTACAGATGTTGACCTGAGCAGCCAGGTGGAGGGGTCTCTGATTATGCCGCCAGCCTTCGACACTGTTGTGCAGCGGACACAGCTAGCCAAGGTCTGTATTCTTTTCCCACATCTTGTAGTTCACTGTAAACAGTACTGGTGATGTATATGCACAAAGGGAGGTTGGGGGGGGGGGGGGGGGGGGGCGCATTTTTCTGCTTGAGAAATTTTTTCCTAGTTTCATCCTGTTGCAGTCGAGACAGATGAACTGTTGTTGTGTTACATTACTTTGCATCAGTGCTGGGTGAGTGTTGTTGCTAATAAACCTGTTTTAGCCAATTACATCCTGAGGCTGACTTTTTAAAAGTTACTTATTGCCCTATGAAGGCTACACTACAAAGTAGAAGATAGGTCAACCATTTTAGTTCAAGGGTGGTGCCAGAATAGCTTGGCTCCTTAGGCGCCAAGCTATTCTGGCACCACCCTTGAACCATCATAATCAAATTTATTTCAAGCAGAAGTGTATCAGGATGAAAAGGGTTAATCTGATATGTTTCCCTTTAGCAAATCCATGAGATTGATGCAGAAGAGCTGAAGGCATGTGAGAGGCTGGTGCTGGATCAACATCTTCAGCAGCAGGGATGGGCAGCCGTCGTTGCTAATCTTGAAGACCTTGTCTGGTGAGTGTACAATGCTGCTCAAGTGTGTGTCTCTGTGCGTTTAGTCCGTATGCATGAGTTTAGGTATGTTTGTGCGTGTGTGTGTTTAGGTGTGTGCCTGTGTATGTGTGTGTTCGAGCGGCTGTCATTTTGTGAACCTTGAGTACAGTGGAGTCCAGTTAACATGAACTCGGTTTACACGAATTTCCGGTTAACACGAACCGTTTTTGCATTCCCGGTTGACGGCCTTCTTATTCTGTATTAAAATTTCACTGATAACATGAAGTGCTTAACACTAAATTTCTCTTTATACGAAGCTGGTTACGTTCCTAACCAGGGTAATTTCACCATTATTCACCTGTTTAACACGAACACAGATTCTATTCACCGAAAACCAATTCATGTGTCACTCTCACGCTGTAGTAGACGACAGATCAGAGCGAACTCTAGTCTGTGATTGCCCGAATAGCCTTCGGCTGTTGTAATCCGTCTTCTCATTGGCTAGCATTTCTGAACTGTATTCATGTTGTTTGCATCATTCGTGTACCAACACAACCCTTTTACCGATGCGGGATTGTATTTCAGCCTGTGCTGCTTTTACCTGATGGGTTGTAACTTACTATGGATTTTACCTGATGGATTTTATATTAAATACGCAAGCTGAACATTTTTGCTTGTGTTTTCCTAACGAGCTGAAGGTATGCATATAAAGTACGATAATGTGCACTTTTAACCTCGTACTCATTCACGCACACATCTCTTACACACTTTCTCCTTGAGGACCGTGATCAATTTTGAGGCCATATTGGTTAACACGAAATACGTTTAACACGAAGTGATTTTCCGTGTCTCCAGAAATTCGTGTTAAGCGGACTCCACTGTACATTTACCTGATCTGTTCATGCAAGCCACTGGTTCTGTAAACAGTAACTGGGGTTGATGTTGAGCAGTTAGAATGGAGATACATTAAAGAGTACAGAGAGTGTGTGTGTGTCCAAAAGGTTATGATGTATAATAATATATATATAACAACTCGTATAAATGTGTGCGTGCAGTGCATTCAGCCAGCGTGCCAAACTGTTTGAGCGAGAGTTCTGTCAGTACATGAACACCAGAGAGGACATTCTGGCCTTGCTGCGCAGGTTGGTGACATTACTATTTCTTAACCGTTTGTGTGTTGAGATTCCTACAGGAATCATTGCAGGAAAAACTGCTACCAACACGCAAAGGGTTAATGCTTTTTTTTATTTCATTTATCAACCCCTTTAGGCATGCAGCCAGTGGCACTGTTCAGGTGGATGTAAACACAAAGGGTTAAATATATGGATATCCAGACTGAAGAGTGACTGCCTAGTGTGTAAACAATTATAAAACAACCCAGAAATAAAGAAAAGTGCATTGAAATGACAAGTTTTATGTGTAAAATTATTTATGTTTATTATTCTTAAAGGGAATATGACTATGAGTGTGTGTGCAAGGGGTTATTTCATCATATTTGATCTTATTTTGCACTTGGTAGACCACTGTTGATGCTATTTGCAAGGTTTGGTTTGGAGAATGATGGTTAATGAAACATTAATTGAACTTGCAACATAACATCTTTGTGGGGGCAGATGGCTTGCGAGGTCTTTGTTTCCTCCAAAACATTACCAATGACATTACTATATGGAAGTGTCTACTAGCTTACTTAATTTCAGCATAAGAACCTGTTGTGTTCCTACACAACCAGGGAGGCAACTCAGGGGACTGTAAGCAGGGCCGTGAGTAGCTTCCCGTCCTGCCCATCTGGTCACGTGCCACGTGGTGTCACGCCAGTCGGTCTACTTAGCTTACCATGAACGTTGTGTTCTAGCCTACGGGACTTTGACTGTGTACGGTGCGACCGGTTCTTAAAGGGCCGGTCGGGTTTGGATTACCTGTGTTCCTTTGGATTTTGTGTTCTCTTGGATTACGGGGGTGCTTTCTTGTGGTTGGATTACTTGTGGCTCCCATTCCTACCTTGGACTTGCGTGGTTGCGTGTGGGTTTCTGGGCTTTGGTGTGCCTTCTGGAGCTTTCCTTCCCGCCGGCGCGCCCTGAGGGTAGTATGGAGGTTCTCCCCTCCCCCCCGTCCCCGCAGCCATGGAGAGGTAAGGTTCTCGGTCCCAGCCCTCGGCCGGTCCTCGGGCCGGGTGTCGGCTTCGACCAGGGGCGCTTCATATTGCTCGTATCTGTTTCGCGTCGAACGGTCAAATTCGTTTGGCGGGACCTCGGGGTGCCCACGCCCGGTCGCCTTTCACATCTGATATGTGTTGCAGCTGCCAAGTGTGCACCTGTCCGCAGTGCGGCGACTTCCAATGGCCGAGCGATAACCAACAAGGTCTGCCTCCCCTGTTCTGGCTGCACCTCCGACCACGCCTGTGATGTTTGCTTCGCATGGCCAGAGGACCGTTGGTTGCAACTTTGGAGCTTTTACCGGCGCGAGCGCCCGACGCCAGCATGTGACCACCCGTCCACCATGGCGCCCCCCTCCATGATTGGAGAAGTGACCAGTTGCGCCCGCTCTGACCTTGGGGAACGGACGACACGTGGGACGCGTGACCACGACTCACGCCCCAGGACTGCATCTACCACTGCACCCTCTTGGACTAAGCCCGCTCACTCCTACAGGGAGTCAAATAGCTGGCAGAGTGCCCGCCTCATTGAGGCCAGCCTGCAGTGAACTTCGTCACGTCGTACGTCGACCTCTGACAGTCTTACTGAGGCCGGCCTGCAGAGACCTTTGTCGCCTTGTCCGCTGCCTGTTGGTAGACCTGATAGATTACATGATACCAGAGGCCCCATGCGCCCCCGCGCTTCTGTCGGCGCTCCTAGGACGGACTGTGATGCGCAGTGCTACAGCAGACGCAGCCATCGGCCCTCCTCGTCCTCGTCGCGCTCAACCACGCCTCACACCTCAAATCCGCGACCACCCTCCCGTGCTGCGCGGCTCGCCTCGCCGGGCCCGTCGCCTTCGCCCTCTAGTCGTCGCGGTAGGGGCCTGGTCGAGCGGAACTGTCTACCGCGCTCCCGTCATCGCAGTCGCTCCCTCCGGGACAGACACACAGCCCGCGCCAGCCCCCTATCGCCCCAGCGCGCCTCGTCCCCGTCTTCGTCCCTCCTTCGGCAGAGGAGCCTCTGGGCGAGTCCTGCTCCCCTCTCCAGACGACGGAACGTTGCTACCAAAGCCCCCGCCGAACTTCTCGCCCCCCTGATGACGACGAGGCCCTGAGCCTGCTGCCCAAGGACTCCGTTTTGGCCCTGCTCAGCGCGGACAGCCTCTCTCCCTCTCCCTGCTCGCGTTCGCTAGATGACCCTGTGTCTCCTGCAACCCCTTCGGCCCCGTGAGCGGAGACTCTTCTGTTTTTGGACGAAGCAGCTTGTCTAATTGTGGCCTCTCTTCCCACAGAGGCCTGCCCGCTGTCCCCTCCGCTCAAGAGGAAAGCCTCCGCCTTAGTCGACGCTGGCCGTCAGGTGAAGAGATTCAAGTTGCTCCCCCAGCTCCCCGGCTTTAGGGACCTCAGTGCAGCTCCAACAGGCCGCTTCCCGTGAGTACGACTTCTTATCCGACCGTAGGTGGCTGGCTGGCCTCGACATAGCCTTCCGCCAGGGCTGGTATGCAGGCTATTCCCAGGCTTTTTCCTGTCACCCTACCCTCGGTGGATCCACCAGCGCTAGTGCAGGCTGGCGGCGCCGCTCAGCTGAAGCACAGCCTCCCCTGCGGCTTGGACAAGACTGCGTCCCTGGTCCGTAACACCTTGGCTTGCTCGGGTTTCCTGGAGCTCCTGACCCAACCTTTCATCCGTCGCATCGAGGACGCCTGGCACCCGTCTATTACGCCTCTCTTGGGAGACGACCTCACCCTCGCAGTGGCGGCCAACCCGGGCAGCACATCACTCCTGTCAATGCCATGGCCGCCGCCTCCAACTGTGACCTGATGCGTCGCGATGCTGTTCTACAGGCCTGCCGCGGCCTGCCCCCCGACTTGAAGGCGCAGCTCCGTCATGCTCCCCTTGGTGTCTCCCTCCTCTTCAGCCCCTCCTGTCAGGCAGTGAGGGACGCGACCAAGGACCGCTGGCCCAGCAGTTTGGCTCCCCACCGCGCTTTCCGGCAGCCCGCAAGGCCATGGGTCGCGCCCAGCGGATCTCCAGACCCTCCGCTTCCTCCGCCCCTGCTCGCTCCAGGGCCCCCCTGCGGCCACTCGCCTTCGACCGCTCCCGCCCTGTCTGAACCCCGCCTGGCCCCGGTCTGCCGCACTGGCGCCCGTACTCTGGCGATCTCACTGCCCAGATACCTGTTTTTCAGATGCTTCATCCCCACCTGCAATGCTGGTCGGACCACTCATGGCTCACGTTGGGAATACCTCTGACCTCACCCCCGCCCCCGCTTTCGCTCTGTGTGGATGCCAGTCTTGCCGGGTGGGATGCACACCTGCTACCTGGGGTTCCTCACGATGTCCGGCCGCTGGCCACCAGACCTGGCAGACAGGCACATCAACTGGTTGGAACTAAACGCAGTTTGGCAGGCCCTCATCGCGTGGGAGTCCCGCCTCCATCACCAGGAGCTCCTCGTTCTCTTGGACAACTCCACGGTGGTTTCCTACATCCAGAAACAGGGCGGCACGTGCTTCCCCGACCTGTGCATGCTCCTCTACCAGGTCCTGTGCAGGTGCGAAGACCGCACCATCTTCCTCCGAGCGCGACACATTCCGGGTCACATGAACGTCCTAGCCGACTTCCTCTCGTGGCGCGGCCAGCTCCTCCACACGGAATTGACTCTGCGACCGGACATCTTTCAGATGATCTGCGCTCACAGGGAGGCTCCCATGATCGACCTATTCGCCACAAGGTGGAATCGCCAACTTCGTCTCCCCTATTCCAGACCCCCTAGCCTGGGCGGTGGACACGCTCTCCATTCCTTGGGACGGCCTCATCGCTTACGCGTATCCCCCAACGGTTCTAGCCCCCAAAGTCCTGCTCAAGCTCAAGGGATGCGAGGCGGTGATGTTGCTGGTGGCCCCATTCTCCTGGAACAGATCTTGGACCACCGACCTGCTCAGTCTTGCCACGGGACCCCCCCCCTGCTGCTCCCCACCTTGAGCACGATGCTCAAGCAACCCTGCCAGCGGCTGTTCCATCCGTGCCCGGAGCGGCTTCTCCTTCACGCCTGGAGATTGTGCGGCAAGCTCTCGTGGCTAGAGGCTTCTCGAATGCAGCAGTGGAGGCGATTGCTACTGCCCGCAGACCCTCGAACCAGACGCGTCTATGAGGGAGAGTGGCGAGTACTACTGGTGTGCTGACCAGCACTGAATTGACTACCCCTCAGCTCGCCGAATTCTTCCTCTGGCTCTTTGGCGACCAGGGATTAGCCCCCATCACGATCAGAGGATACCTGTCCATGATTGCGGACACCTACGACACCTCGGCCGCCCGGACCCCGGCGAATGCAAAGACCTCGTCAACCAATGGCACACTTTGGCCTCCAGCGCCCGGTTCCCTGCTCGCTGATTTCACACTGGGAACCTGCCCTGGGTACTGACGTGGCTGAATTCAGACCGTTTCGAACCGCTCCACTTGGCCCGGTTTACGGATGTGACTCGGAAGACCTGCTTCCTGTTGGCCCTCACCACGGCGGCCCGAGTAAGCGAGCTACACGCGCTCTCAGCATGCCCGGCCTGCCTGCAGTTCAGGATGGATGGCTCTGTGCAGCTTCTCACTGACCCGTCCTTCCTCGCCAAGACTAGGTCTCCCTTGACCGGGCCCCAGGTAATCACCATACGACCGCTGAAGGGAGTGAACTTCCTCCGGGAGACCAGGCGGCAAGATCCAATGCGTGCTCTGCGTGTCTATATACGCAGATCCAAGCCCGTTCGGAGGGGACGGTCCCTCCTCTTTCTGCCACTGGCCCCAGGCAGAACTGACATTACAGCCCAGACGATATCTTCCTGGCTAGGCTGGGTCATACAGTCCACCTGCCAGGACCTCTCCCCAGAGGGAGCTAAGAGGCTAAGGATCCGCGCACATGAGGTTAGAGCCATGGCCACGAGCGTCGCCTTTGACCGCAACTGTGCTGTCAGAGACATCGTGGCAGCTGTGGGCTGGCGGGCAAAATCCACCTTCGCCCGCTTCTACCTCCGGGATCTGGCAGGCCAACGAGACAACCTCGCACTGGTGAGGGACATCGCTACGGTGCAGCACTCCCTCCTTGGTAATACTTAGCTGAAATTGTCGGGAGTTTGCTCTTATGATTGCAGGTCTGGCTACAGGGATAATGTTTTGGGCGCCACCCTACTCTTTTTCGTAATTCTTCCATATAGTAATGTCATCGGGAATGTTTTTGAGGAAACAAATGAATTTTTCTCTAAAATGTATTTAAAAAAAAAATACTTACCGATGTCATTACTCGGACCCTCCCACCTGCCCCACTTGCTGCTGGTAAGCTAAGCATTTCCAACAGGCGTGACACCACGTGGCACATGACACGAGTTTTTGGGGCTAAAATTGATAAGCTAAGTGAAGCATCCTATAACATAATACAGAAATAAAAAATGAGTTTTTATGTAAAATGTATTTTAAAAAAACAAACTTACTGATGACATTACTAATAAGAATGCTTAGCTTATCAATTTTAGCCCAAAAAAAACGTGTACCTCACAACAGGGGAGGCAACCTAGGGGTATCGTTACCAGGATACCCCGAGTAGCCTCCCATGCCTCTCTATCCAGTGGCGCACTCGCCCTTTCCCGCCAGTCTCTTCGCTTAGCTCACCTAACAGATTGTGTGCACCTCACGTGCTTCGGCTGTGTTGGTGGGATTACCTTTGTGAACTCGAACTCACGTGGATTATGTGACTGTTCCTTGGACTTGTGTTACTACCTGTGTGGTTTGAGTGTTGGATTGCCTTCATTTCAGAGGATTTACTTGGAGGTTGGGTCTTGAGGATTACTGGTACTCGGGACATGACAAGGTAAAGCTTCGGTTACTGCCTCAGCCGGCATTTACAGCGGGCGGCAGCATTGACCGGAGGCTATGTATGCGATCGACCGGGAGCTCGAACCCTCATGAAGAGGCTCTGCGCGCCTGCACTGGCCTTTGTCTGTCTTATGTTACAGGGCTCAGGTGACGACCTGCACCAAGTATGGCGAATTCCAGTGGCTAGCGATGCGCACGATGTCTGCCTACCCTGCTCGGGCTGCTCCTCCAGGCGACCTTGCATCCAATGCGCGACGTGGAAGGAAGAACGATGGTTGCAGCTGTGGGCGTTCTACCAGAGAGGGAGACTGGCACGTAAGCTTGTAGCGACCGCAGCCTTGGAAGTAATGCAGAGGAAAGCCAATTCAGAAATCGTGTGCTTCTGGGTGCAAAGAGGGGTCCTGCTGCCCCCTTCGGTGCCACGAATTGAGCTGCTACATCCTAAACAGACAATTGAGCCTAAAGCAGCCGACAAGACTTGCCATCTCGTCTTGCACCGAAAGCTCCAACCCGCCCTTAACAGGCCAGGGAAATGCCTTTATGTTATGTGCCACCCAACGATAAACAGGCAATGAGAGCTAGGTCCCCCCACAAGGAAATTGTTGGGTCTCATGCATGCCACCAGGAATCAGAGAACCCAAGCAGCAGACGCGGGGGACCACACCTCTGAGACGACAGCGCCCTTTTGCCGTAGGCCGGACAGTGCCTGGACAGGGCCGCACCATCGGTGCACCTCTCAGAGCGGGACCGGAAATTAAGCCGCCGACGAGATAAGCCACGGAATCAGACCGGGGTCCCAGACAGAGTGGAGCCACTGAGACTGACAGCCTCTATGGAGATGGAACAAGTTCAGTCAGTACTAATAGCCAACGAGATGTGTTTCCTCGTCGAGGGCGGACCCCCGAAACTTTACCCTCCCGCCTTACAAGCGCAGTGAGGGATACCCAGCGTCCTCGGTACCCAGGATCGGATGAGCGATCACAGTGCGTGGGGACAGGGCGCTACAGATATCACACACAAGGGGACGTCTCCACTTCCCACTCCTCCTCGCCGGCGAACAAGTTCAGGCGTGTTGCGGCGACAGACCTCGTCTCAACACCGGACCTCGGAGGCAGCCGGCAGGAGCAGTCATTCTTCCTGACAGACCATCAGAGACCGCTTTATTCCGGAGGCGCAGCCCCGACGTTAGCGCTGGGACCACGCGGATGACAGCCGATTGACTGGTGCAGCATCCCTGCGACACCAACACAGCCCATGCTGGTGGATCGCAACGGACCAAGGGTACAGACACTCCCCAGGGACGCCTCTTCGCTCGGCGCATGGACTGGCCACGGCAGCCACAACGCAGCACACGGCGGTCGACGTCGAGGCTTTTGGTCTACACTCAGGGGACTTGGTGTCAGTGGTGGGCGTGGGCGACGAGCGACCGACAGCACCTGGTGGATGTTCTTCACTCTACACCACCTCGGTAGACGCAGCTCTGGCATCGCATGCTTGCCACTCCTTGGACGAAGTGAAGAGGGAGACCACGGCGATGGGCGACACTATGGCAGCTCTTGCGCGTCAGGTCACTCCCTCAACAGGCAGACTTCTGGTACTTAACAGAGGACCTTCAGCGTGCCTATGACATGACGGCTTCGGGGACCAGGGTTTCTTCTCAGGCACCCGATGACCAGAGGAGATGGAGGTTACTTCCAACAGCAGTGGTTTGCAGGTCGCTCCCAGGCGTTTTCCTGTGCCCTCTCGGCGGTGGACAAGGGTGCGTTGTTGCAGGCAGGGGCTCCCCACAGCCAACGCACTCTGTCACAAGTCCTGGACAAGACGACATCCCTGGTTCGCAACTCCATGGCCTGTGCGGGATTCCGGGAGATGGCGGCACAGTCTGTAGTCAAGCATCTGGAGAACACCTGGGACCTTTGGCTTCGGCTCCTCTGTGAGAGATCCATGCGGTGCTGGTAGCAGCGATCAGAGCGGCGTTCCATTCTTCGGCCAACACCATGGCGGCGGCCTCCAACTGCAACCAGACATGATAGGACGAGTTCCTGGGACGCTGGCCTTCTCTCTCAGATACGGTAAAGTCACAGCTGCATCAGACGCCCATAGGGGGAACTCTACTGTTCGGACCGACTTGGCAAATGGTAAGGAGACTTCCAAGGACCTTTGGCCGGCACTGACAAGAACAGTCTCCGCCTGCTTCAGTCAGCAGGCAGAGCTGGGGTCTTGCCCTGCAATTCGTCAGACTCCTCTCCTCCCGTCCTACACGAGGCCGCGGCGGATCTTTTCCCCTACCTGCGTGCTCGTGCTCTTTCCCCGCAACCTCCACTGCCTGGTCCAGAGGCGCCCGGAAGCGAGGGCGCGATGGGGCGCTCTGACTTTAAACCTGTCCTTCCGCCAATGCCTGTAAGGTCTCCGGTCGGCGGGAGGCTAGCCCTCCTCAGCAGCGAGTGACGGTAGCTGTTTGCGGAGGGTCCAGGGTTTCTTTCGACTGTCACGGAAGGACTGCGGATCGCCTGCCAGGCGGCCCTCCATTGAGACACTCACCCCTGTAGACGTGAATACTGGGAGATTAGGACAAGGCGACAGCATGGCATGGTAAGTGAGGGCCCTGCGTCCCGGCCTGCTACAGTCGACGCTTCCTCGTCCCAAGCCCGGAGGCATAGGGCGACCAGTAATAGACCTTTGGCCCTCAACAGGTTCTCTCGGCCCCGCGCTGAAGGAGGGAAACTGCCAGAGCACTGAGGGCGGTGGTGCGGCACCAGGATTGCCGTGAACCTCGACCTAGCGGACGCAGATCTTCACGTGCCCTTCCTCCGGCGTCGCAGTGTTAACTGCGCTTCTCCTTCCGTGGGGTAGTTACCAGTTCAGGCCCTGCCTTGGACTAACCTCAGCCCGTGGGTCTTCACAGACCTGCCAACCACTACGCTTTTGCCGTATTTTCCTACGCCAACGCTTCCAATACTACGCTACTACGGTCATTGATGAAATTCTACGCTGAAGAAAAAAATAAACCCCAAAAATCTTTTTTGTGTTGTTTTCGGTTTGTAGTCGGTAAGAACATGTGGTTAGGGCCAATGAGAATGAGCGGAGCGAACTTCCGGGTTTCCCAGCGTGCATCATTTTATTGAGAAAATGCGTCAGATAAACGACAATCTGAACCATGCTGAAAAGAAAGGAGCCGGAATCGGTGTGTAAAGATGTGTTTGACATCGCACACTATATGATGCAATGGCCTGTTTATCGGCCGGCCGTACACACTGGAGCGACACAAGTCAGTGAATTTTTATGTCTAGTTCATGTGTGTTTCGAGGACGCGGTTTTGCTTTGAATTGCCGATACTCGTCATCGTCAGCGGACCAAACCGTGGAGATTAAAATTTAGTGTAGCGTTCTGCTGCACATTTCTCGATCTCCGTTTAATCCTATTCCCTGTATTCACCCCCCCCCCCCTCCTCCCCCACTGTTTGATTTTCCGGCGCCCAGAAGTAAGCAAGGTGCACCGCCCCCCCCCCCCCCCTTCCCCCCCACTGTTTGATTTTTCGGCGCTCAGAAGTAAGGAAGGTCCGCCGCTTACCCCCCCCCCCCCCCCCACACACACACACACACACACACACACACACACTGTGTTTGATTTTTCGGCCCTCGCGGAAACTACTCTTTCACTCTCCAAAACTACTACCACTTGTCCCAAATACTACTCCCATAGCCGTGCAGGGGTTGGCAGGTCTGCGCACCAGGATTGCCGTGAGCCTCGACCTAGCGGACGCAGATCTTCACGTGACCTTCCTCCGGCGTCGCGGTGTTAACTGCGCTTCTCCTTCCGTGGGGTAGTTACCAGTTCGGGCCCTGCCTTGGACTAACCTCAGCCCGTGGGTCTTCATCAGGATTCTAGACGGACTGGTCGCAAGGTTCCGACAAGTCCGACGTCCAACTACCTGGACGACCTGCTCTTACGGAACCAGATGGCGATGACAGAGATGCCTGGCTGACTGATCAACCGCCGCGGGTTCCTGGTCAGCGGAGGCAAGTTTGACCTGGTACCGTCTCACCGGTTTGTTCGCCGAGGCATGGAGTTCCTGACCTACAACTTCCGGGTATGACTCCCTGTAGAGCGGATACAGAATATAGTGCAGGCAGCTGGACGAGAGAGCACACAGGCAGACATATCATCTGGCTGGAGATGAAGGCCTGACTCTCATAGTATGGGAGGAACGACTCGACCAAAGAGATGGACTGGTGCCTTCCGACAACTCTACGGTTGTGGCCTACTTTCAGAACCAGGGGTAACGCGCACACCCTCCATCTGCATCCTTGTGTACCAGGTCCTCCTGTGGTGCAGGGATCGGGGCTTCACCAGGCCATCCCAATTTACTCGCGGACTCTCCCTCGAGATGGGTCCAGCTGCTGCACACAGAGTGGGCGCTACATCAGTTATCTTCTGGTTACTCTGCACGCATTAAAAGACGTCGATGATCGACCTCATCGCCACGAGGTGGAACAACAAGCTGCTACCTTTCGGCTCCCCTGTTCCGGATCCACAAGCTTAGGCCATAGACGCGCTCTCCATTCCGTGAGACGGACTTGTGGCGTACGCGTTCTCCCGCAGTGCGGGTACCTAAGGTCCGTCAGAAACGCAGGGGCAGCAATACGATTCTGATCCTCATGGCCTCATTCAGCGGGATCAAGAGCTGGACCACAGATCTCTTGGGCCTAGCGACAGACCCTCCGCTGGCACTCCCTACACGGAGTGTGATGCTCAAGCAACCCAGGCAACAGCTGTTCCATCCGTGCCCTGAGCGACTGCTGTTCACGCTTGGAGTTGTCAGGCAGGCCCTCGCAGCTAGAGGCTTATCGGGGGCAGCGGTGGAAGCAATTTCGTTGGCCTGGAGGGTCTCCACCCGTAACTTCCACTAAGGATAGTGGCGAGTACTCCAGTCGGGATGCGCTGCGGAGCAACTTACCTTCACGGACCTGACACCCAGTTGGCTGAGTTATTCCTGTGGCTTCTTCAGGCAGAACCTAGCGCCCATCACCATCCGAGGTTCCTGGCGGGGGTGGCTGACACCTACCGACACCTGGGACGGCCGGATCCGGGAGCATGAAGAAAAACCTGGCAGATCTGATGACGCATGCGATCTGCAGCGGCTGGCCTCAAGCTCGTTGATTACTTGCTGGGGCTCACCTGGCTCAACTCAGAGAGGTTCGAGCCCTTACAGGGAGACCTACCAGGAAGACCTGCTTCCTGCTTGCACTTGCCACAGCCTCTCGCGAGATTCAAGCCTTTTGGTGCGACCCTCCTGTCTCCTACTCAGGACCGATGGTTCAGGCAGCTGCTCACAGACTCTATGTTACTGGCAAGAACTACCTCCCGGCGTCTGCACCTCAAGTCTTGACCTTCCGTCTTCTCGGACCAGCCACGGGAGTCCGGCTTACAGTCAGAGAGCTTAAAATGTCCCTGCGCAGAACTAAGCCACTAAGACGAGGGCGATCACGCATTTCCTGCCCTTGGCTCCGGGCAGACGAGACTTTTCGGCGCAAACGATTTTCTCCTGGCCCCCACCGGTGCCACAAACAGAGCTGCTCCGTCGTGGCGGACGACAGAGCCTATAGCAGCCGACGAGACTTGCCATCCCGTCTAGCACCGAGAGCACCGACCCACCTTTACCGGCCAGGGATATGCCGATACAGGAGTCGCCACTAAGACAAGGGCAGATGAGACTTATCGGCGCAAATGATCTCCTCCTGGCCCCCACCATTGCCACGAACAGCGTTGCTCAGTCCTGGCGGACGACAGAACCTATAAGCAGCCGACGAGACTTACCTTCCCGTCTAGCACCGAGAGCTCTGACCTGCCTTTACCAGCCAGGGATATGCCGATAAGTGAGTCGTTACTAAGACAATGGAGACACGCCTTTCCTGTCCTTGGCTCCGGGCAGACGAGACATCGGCGCAAACGATCTCCTCCTGGCTACGCTGGGTCTTCTGGTCGGCATACAGAGCTCTTCAGAGCAGGCCAGAATGATGCACATCTGGGCTCACAAAGCCCGAGCTGTGGCGGCGAACATCGCCTTGATCGAAACTGTGCAATGACGGACACTGGGGCAGCTGTGGGTTGGCAGGCCGAGTCTACCTCCGCCCACTTCTACCTGCGAGACCTATCCGGCCAGCGCACCAACCGGGCCCTTGGGGGTGGGGGGGGGGGGGGGATATCTCGGCGGCGCAACACTCCCTCCTGGTGCCTCAGGTGCCATGGGTATCGCCTAGCTAAAATTGTCGAGAGTGGGCGCGTAGGGAGGGGCCTTGATCTTGCGCGGAGGCGCTCTGGCACAGGAAAGGTGGGTCAAGCTTGTGGCACCCTCCTCCTATTCACCATTCTTCCTATTAGTAATGTCATCGGTAATGATTTTGAGAAAATAAATGTATTTTTTTCGAAAAATACTTACCGAATGACATTACTCCTACCCCGCTTGCCACAGTAGAGCTAAGGCTCAGAGACTGGCGGGAAAGGGTGAGTGCGCCACTGGACAGAGAGGCATGGGAGGCTACTCGGGGTATCCTGGTAACGCTACCCCTAGGTTGCCTCCCCTGTTGTGAGGTACACAACAAGTTTTTTGGGCTAAAATTGATGAGCTATTAGTAATGTCAGTAAGTATTTTTAAAAAAAAATACATTTTAGAGAAAATTTCATATTTTATTTCTTTATTATGTTATTACTGTATTGTAGCACTGGTGGCTGCATGCATAAGGGGGGTAAGCTGTTTGTTTTCTTCCTCAGTCTCCATTTGTGGCCATTTGAGTGATGCAATGATCATCACCTCATATTTTCTAGGATTCCAGAGACGCTGTTGCTGCTGGAGAAGATTCCAGTGTTGTCCTGTCTGGAGGGACCCCAGGACGTCATGGTATCCAGAAGTCAGGTGCTGCTAGCACAGTCGCTGGCACAACGCAAGGCACAGATGACCCTCTACTCCTGGATTAACACGCAGGTTAATAGCATCATTATATACACAAAGCAAACCATGATAGTTCACGTGTGGTGTGTGTGTGTGTGCTGGTCTTTAACCATAGGGTCCAAAATCACTGCCCAACGCACAATTACATGTATTTCAACATTTTGTAATCTATCAAGGACTGGGCATTGGTACTAACATTAGTCATGGGAGATACACAAACAGATGGTAATAATTCTGAACAAGTGCCCGATAAAACGGCATCATTAGTCATGAGAGACTTACAGGCAGGTGGAATTAGATCAGGACTAGTGCCTGATTAGCTGGGCTCTAAGCTGTAAGGTCCAAAAGAACAGCATGCACTTAGATGATCTGTAATTTCTGTTTTCCCTCTCCACCCAGGACCCAAAGAACCGGATGGAGGATGTTATCAACAACCTGAGCACTGGCACCACACAGGTAAAGATTACTTTTAAGCCTTTGGTTGTCGGTAGCACTTTCTGTCGAGGTGATTACTGCAGGAATCACCTCAATAAAGTGTTACCGACAACCCAAAGGTTAATAAGAATTATTGTAAAGAAATGACACTGTGAGTACATCCCTAATTCAGCCTGACCTGTCTGCAAGAGTCTCTGGTTTTTGTGGACTCTTGTAGACAGTGGGGGGTGAGCTGTGATTTAGGTGGTAAGTAAGGGAGTAGCAACTTGGTTAGTAAGCTGCTGTTCAGTGGACCCTAACCAGGTGAAAGTGAAGCATTGGAGCGAGCTACGCTTGTTTGGACCAGTGATGCAGTCAAAACTGTCGGAGTAACCACCTGTATAACCTAAGGTGACCACTTGTCCAAGCAGACTACTCAGTTTGTTTTTTTCAAAATACATTACCGATGGCATTACTATATGGAATACACTCTATAGCCTAACGATTTCAGCCCAAAGTTGTCCCCTACACAACTGGGGAGGAGACACCGGGGATCCATGCATAGGATCCCCGGGTGGCCTCCCCTTTCCACTCGATCCGGTCACGTGTAGGGCGAAAGCCTGCCAGTTTCACTGTTAGCTCGACCGTGGCCGGTCGGGAGTTAGCCTTGCTCCGTGTTACGATCGGTTTCTTCGTACTCGTTCTTGGATTTTCTACGAACTTTCCTTGGCTTTGCCTCGGGTATTCTACTGTTTAGTGCTGACAGTGCTTCATTGGTGTGGTTCTACACCTTCAGTGGACTCCTGCTTGTTGGACTTGGCACCTTCCGGCTCTTCTGCCCGGTGCTTGACTTTTTGTGTACCCTTACGTTGGCGGCGGCCTCGTGACTTGGCTTGTGACTTGTGCTCCCCTGCGTGACTGTGTGACTTTGTGGAGAGAGTGTTTGGTGAGCTCTTCCCGGCGGACTGTGTGCGGTGGACATTATGGCAGCTTCACTTATGAGAACATGCCTTCGTTGTGAGGATTTCCAGTGGCCTTTGGATGCTCACGCCTTCCGTGTTCGGGCTGCTCTTCCGACAGGCTCCCCGAACTTCCGCGCAGGATGGCGTCGCTCCTGCCTTCCGTGTTCGGGCTGCTCTTCCGACAGGACCTGTAACGTGTGCACCGATCGGAGAGAGGATCGGTGGTCCCAGCTGTGGGACTTCTACAGACGCGACCGTCCTTCCCGGTCCAAGCAGGCTCCCCAAACTTCCGCGCAGGATGGCGTCGCTCTGTCAGCTCGGCGGACCCCTCTTCGCTGTCATCCGGGCCGTCCGGCCTACAGGTAAGTCTCCTTGTACTGTAACCACGCTAGAACTCCCTCCCTGCTCTGAGGCTTCCGAGCAGGACAGGCTCCGTTTCTTCTGAGCGTGGTTAGAGCTGTATGATTTTGCACCCCCGCTCCGATTTATCTGAGCGGGCCTGGCGAGCAGAGCGCATGTCCACGCCTTCCTGCGCCGTTTCTTCTGAGCGGTCACGGCGCGATGAGCACAAACACAAGAAGAGAGAGAAGCGTAGTAAGAGAGGTAGTAAAAGCAGAGGCTCTCCCTCACACTCTGTTTCAACTGAGTGTGGCCTCGATCCGCGAGTTCTGAGACGGGCCAGCGAGCCCATGTTTTGCTCCCTCCCTGCTTCGATGTTTCTGAGCGGGTTTGGCGAGCCCCATCCCCGCCCCGATTTTTCCAGGCGGGCCCGGAGTGACATAGATTCGAACTCTCAGGACCGGTTCCGCCCATTTTGATGATAAGCATAAGCTCCCCCCCCCCCCCCGCCGCTTGCTGACTTCGCGTCGTAGTCGACACGGGCAGCCCCCCTTCCCCCGCGTGCGGCAAGTGAGGGGACGTCCAGAGCCAGGCTTGGCCTCTGGCCATCGCCCGACTGCGGTCCCTCGCTCCCCGCGACACCCTTCTGGACAGGCTTTGCGGGCGGCTCGGCCTGTTCCGCATTCGCGCTGCAGCCCGTCACCTTCGGCAGACCAGCGCTCTCGTAGCCAGTCGCCCCTCTTTGTGACTCTGCGCGACAGGCGATCTTTGGACTTGGATCAGGACATTCTCAGCTTACACCCTGGATATTATGCTTCGGCGATCTTTCTTCAGGACTCTCCTGCCGGCTCCCCCACCCCTCACTCAGCTGTTTCGTCGCTTTCCGCCGCTTCCAAAGATGACGGCCCTTGTCTCGGCTCTCAGACCTTCAGTGCTCTTGTAAAGGCCTCCCGTCTTATCTCTTCCTACCTCCCGCCAGAATTCTGCCCGCCGTCGCCCCCATTGAAGAGGCAAGCGTCTGCCATGGTTGATACCATGAGGCCTACTAAGCGTCGCAAGTGGGTCCCACAACCGGACGGATTCCGGGACCTCACTGACACTTTCTTGGCGCAGCTCCGCCAGGACAGCTTTGGCGACAACGGGTTTTTCACCGATTCGCGGTGGCCAGCGGGTGTCAACATGAGCTTCCGCCAGGTCTAGTACACGGGACCCTCCCAGGCCTTCGCCGTCCCTCTTCCCTCGATGGACTTGGCAGCCAGCGATGAGGCGGGTGGTCGCAGGGTGGTCCAGAATGCTTGGCCTCGCCCACTAGACCAGATCGCGTCTCTAATACAGAATTTTCTAGCTTGTTCTGGCTGTGCTGCGCTGTTTAAAGGACACTGACACCTCCTCTGTGCTTCCCTCTGACCACCTCGCTATTCTCGTCTCCCTCAATCTACCTCCCCCGAAAAAAACCAAGCTCATCGTCTCTCATCGCAAACTAAAATCTGTCAACCGCGAGAGCTTCTTCGACGAAGCTGTCGACCTTCTCTTGGACCCCGCCCCCTCTCCCGATCTTGCATCCCATTTCGATTCCTCCCTTCGAAAACTTCTAGACACCCATGCCCCTGTCACCACCTGCTCCATACCAACCGACTCCCCTCCCCCTGGCTCACTGACGACATAGCTGAAGCCAAGCGCAAGCGCCGACAAGCGGAACGCCGCTGGCGCTCATCTGACCTCACCGTTCACAGACAGATCTTCCAAACAACTAGATCCAAAGTCTGCAAAATGATCTCCGAATCTAAACGCAAATACCTTCAAAACCAAATCCTGGAATCCACTTCTTCCAAAACCCTCTATGCCACCATGAACACACTCCTAGGCACTTCTAAAGACTCTCCTCTCCCCAACACACACAGCAAAGAAGAACTCCCGTCTGCTTTTTCTACCTATTTTTCGGACAAAATCCAAACTCTGCGCGACACACTCGACACCCTGCCTTCTCCGCCTTGCCCTCCCTACCCCCCCTTTTCCGGCACTCCCCTCTCGTCCTTCCGCCCCGTCTCTCAGGATGAAGTACTCAAGACCATAAAGTCCATGGCCTTCAAAACCTGCGAGCTAGACCCCCTCCCAGCTTCTCTCTACCGTGACGGCCTTCCAAAACTTCTGCCCTTCATTACCGACATCATCAACGCATCTCTAGAAAACGGCTCCGTCCCCGATATCTTCAAGTCCGCCATTGTCCGTCCTCTCCTAAAAAAACACAACCTCGACCCAAACGAACTCAAGAACTATCGCCCAGTCTCCAATCTCTCTTTCCTGTCCAAGCTTCTTGAGAAGGTTGTTCTCAACCAGCTCAACCTCCACCTCACCGACAACAACCTCCTCAGTCCATTCCAGTCTGCCTATCACAAACATCACAGCACTGAAACAGCCCTTCTACATATCTTAAACGATCTGCTTCTCTCCACTGACTCGGGCAACATCTCTCTTCTTACACTACTCGATCTCTCTGCCGCCTTTGACACTATAGACCACTCTATCCTCCTCCACCGACTCCACCACTCCTTTGGCATCACTGATTCTGCTCACTCCTGGTTTCTCTCCTACCTCTCCGACAGACAGCAGTCCGTCACCATCAACGGCGTCTCTTCCAACCCAGTCACGCTCTCCTGCGGAGTCCCACAGGGGTCCGTCCTGGGCCCGGTCCTTTTCACACTCTACACCTCTCCTCTGTCCAACATCATCCAGTCTCACCGCATACACCACCACCTCTACGCTGACGACTCACAACTGCTAGACAAAGACAAACTCGACAACACTCAGTCACTACTGACTCGCACGGCTGACTGCTACGAAGACGTGAAAAACTGGATGACAGCAAACAAGCTAAAACTGAACGACGACAAAACGGAAGCCATGCTGGTAGGCACTCGCCAGAAACTCTCCCAGCTCCCTCCCTCTCTCCACCTTCAACTCTATAGCACCCCCATCTCCCTCTCTGACTCGCCCAAGAACCTCGGCGTTATCCTCGATTCCTCTCTGTCCATGACCAGCTTCGTTTCCGCCACGGCCCAGGCATGTTATTTCCACCTCCGCCGCATCAGTCAGATCAGAAAATACCTCACTACCGAAGCTGCCACCAAACTTGCTGTCTCTCTCATCTTATCTCGCATCGACTACTGCAACTCTCTCCTTTCCGGCCTCCCTCACTCCACCATTTTCACTCTCCAACGCGTTCAGAACAATGCTGCCCGCCTCGTCCTCAGAAAGAAAAAATCCGACCACGTCACACCCCTGCTCAAACTCCTTCACTGGCTCCCCATCCCCCAACGCATCCAATACAAAATTCTGTCTCTCTGCTACAAATCCCTGAACAACTGCGCTCCTGCATATCTCTCCAACTTACTTCACCTCTACACACCTTCCCGCTCCCTCCGCTCTGCCTCTGACCCTCTCCGCCTCCACATCCCTCGCACCAAACTTAACACTTTCGGCCCCCGCTCCTTCTCCGTCTACGGTCCATCCACCTGGAACACTCTCCCACTCTTTCTCCGTCAGAAACACTCTCTCTCCTCCTTCCAGTCCGCCCTCAAAACTCACCTCTTTCAACAGTTTTAGCACTATATCACCACACTCCCCACCCCAAGCTGACCGTCGTAATGTATTCCACTGTTTGTGGTACGCAAGTCATTGTCTAAAGCGTGTGCATGCGTGCGCGAGTTGTGAGTGCGCGCTTAGAGTTATAATTATTATAAGATAAGCGCATTATAAATACCGTAATTATTATTATTATTATTACATGTGACCTGGAGTCCCCGTCCCCGCTCCGCGACGTCCGATCCATCCTTGTGGCTGCTAACCAGGCTGCCTGCCACTCTTCTACTAACGCCATGGCGGCGGCCGTCAATTGTGACCTCTGGTGTCGAGACACACTCCTGCAACTCTGCTCGGATCTCCCCAAGACTGTGAAGACTCAGCTCCTCCAGGCCTCGGAGGTTCAAATCTGTTCGGGGACACTTGGCAGACGGTGAAGGAAGCTTCTAAGGATTTGTGGCCCTGGCCTGCCACCAGCACCTCTTCGTCTCGCTTTCGCGCTTCCCGCACGGCCGTGGGTCGCGCCCTGCGGTCGGCTAGACCCTTTGCTCGTACCGGGGGCTCCCGCGGTAGAGCCCGCCCCCTTCAAGCCCCACAGCAGTCCGTCCCCCGCCTCCCGCCCCTCCTGGTCCCGCAGTGCACGCAAATCGGGGCGCGGTACGGCCCGCTGACTTACTCTCCCCTCTGCCCCCGCCGACAGTTATCGGGTCTCCAGTCTGTGGGCGGCAGAGGGGAGATCGCTGTCCCCAGACAACCCTTGGATCATCGTGACTTTCCACAGGCCTGCAGCTGTCGTTCCAGTCCCCTCCGCCGTTACGCAGGTCCTCCCTTTGGACTCAGGCTCCAGAAGGCCGGCTCAAGGCAGAAGCTGTACGCGGAGAAGTGACGGCCTTGCTCAACAAGGCTGCGACAGAAATAGTCCCCCGACACGACTCGCCGGCATTCTACAGCTGACTCTTTGTCGTCCCCAAGCCAGGCGGCAAGTGGCGACCGGTCATCGACTGTCGGCGCTAAACAAGTTCATTTCAGCACCTCACTTTCAGATGGAGACAGCCAGTATTCTCCACGCAGCTGTCCGGCCGATGGACTTCGCTGTCAGCCTCAATCTATCAGACGCTTATCTACACATACTGATTCATCCGTCTTCTCGCCGGTATCTACGTTTCGCCTTTGGTGGGATTGTCTACCAGTTCCGAGCCCTCCCCTTCGGCCTCAACATCAGTCCTTGGGTTTTCACGAGGCTCCTCGACGCGGTGATGGCCAGCTTCCGTCAGCGATCCCTGATGCGTCCTCCAACTACCTGGACGACTTGCTACAGCGCAACCTGATCGCCACGGCTCTCGAAGAGGACAGAGATGTCCTACTCGCTCTCTTGCGCTGCCTCGGGTTCTTAGTCAATCCGGGCAAGTTGGATCTCACCCCTTTGCGCCGCTTCTTGTACTTAGTGGTGGCCTATATACAGAACCAGGGGGGCACTCGCTCGCCGTCCCTGTGCATCCTCCTTTACCATCTCCTGCTCTGGTGCAGGGACCGGGGCATTACTCTTTGAGCCCGCCACATCCCGGGTCACCTGAACATGGTTGCAGACGCTCTGTCCCGCTGCGGACAGCTTCTCCACACGGAGTGGTCCCTGCACCCCAACATCTTTCGCCTGATCTGCTCGCGATAGGAGACGCCGCTAGTCGACCTGTTTGCCACCAGATGGAACAACCAGCTTCCACTTTTTGTCTCTCCAATCCCAGACCCTCTCGCATGGGCGGTGGACGCGCTTTCCATTCCTTTGGGACGGGTTGATTGCTTATGCCTACCCCCCGTCAGTTCTGGTGCCGAAGATCCTGCGGAAGCTTCAGGCATGCTCTGCAATTCTCCTGCTGGTAGCCCCCTTCAGCTGGGCCAAGAGCTGGACCATGGACCTGCTCGCTTTAGCAATGGATCCGCCCCTGGAGTTCCCCACCCCTCCATCGATGCTGAAGCTGACCCGGCAGGCCCTCTTCCACCCGTGCCCGGAGTGCCTCCTAATACACGCCTGGAGGTTGTCCGGCAAGCCCTGACCGCTAGAGGTTTCTCGGATGCGGCAGTGGTGGCGATTGCAGCAGCCCACAGGCTGTCTACCAGGAAGGTCTATGAAGGCAAATGGAGGGTCTTCCAGTCGTGGTGCACCGCTCAGCGGCTCCCCCCCACAAATTTAACTACCCCCCAACTGGCGGAATTCTTCCTCTGGCTCTTCAACGACCAAGGCTTAGCACCTATTACCGTCAAGGGCAGGGGATCTAACTGTTGTCTGTCCAGCGCTGTGATTCCCCTTGGTTTGAGTACTAAGGGTTACCATGCCATAATCGCAGACACTTACCGCCACCTGGGCGTCCCGGATCTGGGCGCATGCAAAGACCTTTCAGACCGTTTGGCTCATTTTGAACTCTGGCATTCAGTCTCCGGTTCTCTCATACCTCGGGACCTTGCCTGCGTTCTGACGTGGCTAAATTTGGACCGCTTCGAACCCCTGCCCCTGGCACGGTTTGCCAACTTGACCCAGAAAACATGTTTTCTCCTGGCCCTCGCCACGCCACGGCGTCCCGCGTCAGCGAGTTTCATGCGCTCTCGGTTCACCCCGCGTGTCTGCAGTTTCGAGCCGATGGCTCGGCGCAGCTAAGATCCGGCCCATCGTTTTTGGCTAAGAACCAGCTTCCCTCAGCTGCGCCCCAGATGCTAACCTACGTTGGCTCAGAGGGACGGACCTATCCCGCGGGTCACGTCAACAGGACCCGGTTTGGGCACTGCAGATCTACCTGCGTCACTCAAAGCCGCGCCGTCTAGGGCGTACCCGCCTCTTCCTACCACTTTAACCAGGTAGGCCGGATATCTTGGCCCAGACAGTTTCATCCTGGCTACGGTGGGTGATTCGTTCGGCCTACCAAGACCTCTCCCCGGACGGGGATAGACGGTTACAGATCTGGGGCGCATGAAGTCCGAGCAGTGGCCATCAGCGCGTCCTTTGACCGCAACTGCTCGGTTAAAGACATTGTGACGGCGGTAGGCTGGCGTGCATATACTCCACCTTCGCCCGCTTCTACCTTCGCGACCTATCCGGCTAGCGTGACTCCCTGGCCATGGTGGGCGACATCTCCGCGGCCCAGCACTCCCTCCGCGCGACCCAGGCGCCATAGGCACGTCTTAACCAAAATCGTCGGGAGTGCTCCCTTGTGGGCTGGCGGAGGGTGTTCGAGTAGAGGTGGTTGGGTTTCGGCACCCTCTTTCTCTTTGCTATTCTTCCATATAGTAATGCCATCGGTAATGTATTTTGAAAAAACAAATGAATTTTTTTTCAAAAATGTATTTTTTGGAAAAATACTTACTGATGGCATTACTCGGATGGCCTTCCCTCCTGCCCCGCTTGCCTCTTTGGCTAAGTGTGAAACTGGCGGGCTTTCGCCCTACACGTGACCGGATAGGGTGGTAAGGGGAGGCCACCCAGGTCTCCTATGCATGGATCCCCGGTGTCTCCTCCCCAGTTGTGTAGGGGACACAACTTTGGGCTGAAATCGTTAGGCTATAGAGTGTATTCTATATAGTAATGCCATCGATAAGTATATTTCAAAAAAATACATTTTAGAAAAAAATTTCATTTTGGTCCCATGTTCTTCTTTCTGTTACTTAGTTGACCCTGTGTATAGGGACGACCTGTCTAAGGTGGTCTCTTCTAGATGGTCCCTTGAAAGGTCACCTTATACAGGTTTGACTGTATGTTACACTGGTAAAATTCCAGGCATGTTGGCCACTCATCAGGGGTTTTCTCTGGGTACTCTTGGCACTCCATTGTGGCTCAAGGCAGCCCAAATTTTCCCTTGTGGGTCAAAAGAGTACAAAAAAAAAAAAAAAGAAAGAATCTATGCCTCTTAAAGTCTTAACTCATATCATTCTGATACACCCGTTGCTTGAAATAAATTTGACTGATAGTTCAAGGGAGGTGCCAGAATAGCTTGTCACCTCAGGCGCCAAACTATTCTGGCACTACCCTTGAACTAAAACAGTTTATCTCTTTCCTAATCTGTAATGTAACCTTCATAGGACAGTGAGCAAATTTTATAAAATCAGCCTCAGTATGTAATGGGTTAATGGCTGAGATGGGCTTGACTGGTATCCTCAGATTCAGGAAAATCATCTATCTCATTACATCCAGGATGATCCTGAGGATGAAATTATCAGTTTTAGATATATCTTTCGAGGTCTGCATCATGGTTCTGGAGACAGATTGAGTGTGATAGTTGAAGAGTGGTGTCCGACCGGCACCAAGCTATTCTGACACAGCCCTTGAACTATCACGGTCAGCTCACATCCGGTCGTAGCATGTCAGGACTGTATGGGTTAAGTCATTGATGCAGCTTACTATGACCAGTACATTGCTTGTGCTCAAACCCCTTCACCCCAGATGCCCGACAGATGGACGTGGATTGGTCATGGTAGTTCTAGGTGTAGTGCCACATTAAACATAATCTTTGATCTGTAACGGTCAGTCCATCTCGCCCAACTAGTACAAAGCCTTTAACCCTTTTAGCCCCAGGACCCTGCAGCAGGAGATGGATTGATCATGATAATTCAAGGGTAGTGCCAGATGAGCTTGGCGCCTTCAGGTGCCAAGCTCATCTGGCACTACCCTTGAATTGATCATGATTGAATTGATCAGATTGTTTCTGTCGACAGCTGTCGTTCTGAGCCATCACCTCTTCGGTTTGGTGTACCCCAGGGCTCGGTCCTAGGACCTGTATTGTTCTTACTGTATGTTCAGCCCCTGTCCGACCTGATTTGTAGTCACTCCATTTCCCATCATGCATTTGCAGATGATACGCAGATGTACAAAAGTGATACTGTCGAGCGAGCTGTGAATGCCGTCCAAAGCATAAGCCAGTGCATTGACCATGTCAAATCATGGATGACCACCAACAAACTGATGTTAAATGATGGCAAAACTGGAGCAATGTTGGTAGCTAATCCAAGATTATCTTCGTCCCTGCCTTTACCGTCATCATTATCATTAGCTTCTCTGCGAGTGTGAGAAACCTGGGTGTTACACTTGACAGCGAGTTATCTATGTCACAGCATGTCAGTGCAGTGTGTAGATCAGCTTATCTGGAACTTCGTCGTATTAGTTCAGTTCATCACCTGCTGACCGTGGAAGCCACTAAAACACTAGTTTGTGCATTTGTGCTGTCCAAGCTAGATTATTGTAACTCTTTGCTTTGTGGCTGCCCTCAGTATCTCATTGATCGCCTCCCAAAAATTCAGAACAATGCAGCCCGGCTTGTTGTGAGAGTCCGTAAGACTGAGCATGTCACACCCATCTTGAAGTCCCTTCACTGGCTACCTGTGTCCTCACACATTCAATACAAAGTTATGTCAATCTGTTTTAACTGCCTTTCAGGCACCAGCCCAGAATACTTGTCCTCTTTGCTGCATGTGTATACACCCTCTCGTGAGCTCCGCTCCTCCTCTGATAAACGGAAGTTGTGTGTACCTTCTGTCCAAACTAAAACATTTGGTCAGCGCACTTTTGTTTATCAAGCCCCAGTGTTATGAAATACACTTCCTCTTGAGGTCAGAAACAGCGAGTCTGTCTCTGACTTCAAGAGGTCGTTGAAAACTCACCTCTTCAAGCTTTATTTTGAATAACTGCCAGTGTTTGATGCCTTAGTTGTAGTTCTGCAATCCTCCTTGTTTAGACTGAATGTTAATTAGAATATAAATTATTATGTATGTATTGTTGTTTAGTTTATTGTAAAAGTGGTGTGTTCGGGCATTGTGCTTTGTTTGTTATGTGTATGTCATTGTATTTTTATTTTTGTGTACAGATTGTAAAGCGCTTAGAGCTTTTGAGTAAGATTAAGCGCTATATAAATACTCATTATTATTATTATTATTGAATTATCATGATCTCCTACAACTGGCACATAGACGCTGGACAACGCCTGCAAAAGTTTGGAAATGCGGCCGTGGGGTTAAAAGGGTTAAACTGTGGAAAACGTTTGGCATAATGGGTGAATCCATTAAACTGATAAAAAAAAAAAAATGGAATGTATGCCCCTGCAGACACCACAGTAAAATGTGGTTGTCTTTGCAGGTAGGCAGAAGTTCCTGCCTCTTCCAGTATCGCTGATGGTGTGCTGAAGAGGTCGCCAAGACCAAAACAGCTGTCCACACCGGCTAAATATCTGGACCCCCCCCCCCCCCCCCTTGGGGGGACCTAGATTTAAATTTCCATGCACTGAGTGGCTGGAACAGTGGATATGTGATACGCCCCCCTTCGGGGGGGCTTCCATTTGCATTGCTTTCAGTCACTTTTTTAGCGCCCCCTCTCTTTCCTATCTTTTTTTTTTTTGTGCTTTGGCCACAGTAGATCTATGATCACTGGTCGATCATGCACACTTCTCTCCCCTGACAGTGCTGTTATCTACTTTACTTTGTAACCTTCATTAAACTGATAGTTTGTGCTGTAAATTGCTATTGACAGTCAAACATCCTTCTTGAATCATTATTTGTATATGCACCACCTTCCATCTGCAAGGGGCATAGAGTCGCATGAGCCCCTGCAGCTGCAGGGGCGGGCTCATGAGGAATTATGCGTCTGCCAGGGGTCATCCACACCTATGCTTTTAAATACTTCCTGTGTACATAAAGTGTGCTTGCGCCTGCTGCAGATGAATGAGGCGCTGGAGGAGAAGGTCGGCGGGGAGGTGCGCGATGCCACAAACTACATCCAGGCCCCCGAGATGAAGGAGGTGAAAGGTCTGGAGGATCGACTGTACGGCTTAGACCAGCTCATGTCATCCGCTCGCAAACTGCTGGAGGAACAGCGACATATGGCACAGGTAACTGTCAGCTTTGCAGATGCATGTGACGATAGTACTAATATTAATTAAGTTACAATAATAATGAGAAAGAGGGCTAATATGATGTTAATACATTTAGCCCAGATGCACTACTGCAGGAAATGGATCGACTGTGATAATTCAAGGGTAGTGCCAGGTTAGCTTGGTACCTGATGATGCCAGGCTAATATGACATGCTCTTGAATTATCACAGTCAATCCATGTTCTGCAACTTGAAATAGTTTTAGGTGACACCTCCATATGAAATGCAGCCTTGGGGTTAAATTTCCAAAAAGGTGATCTTCAAGAATCTTACAAATGCTGACTGAACTAGATTTAACTGAAATAAGTGAAATATCAAAAGAAAAGCATAAAAACTGTAGAGGGATGTGCTTAAATTCTTGTCCATACCACCATGATGCTGGAATCGTTCATATCTTTGTTTGTACCACATGATAGTGCTGTTCATGTGGTATAGAAACAAAACCATCACAACGTGATAGGAAAACGTATGTCTTAACCATTATCATTCCGAATACACCAGTAATAAGTTTGACTAAAATAGTTCTCTAGGCGCCAAGCTATTCTGGCACTACCCTTGAACGAAAGCCATTGATCTATATCCTTATCTGTAAGTACCATAATGTAGCTTGCATATAACAGTGTACAAATTTGATGCTTTTAGCCTCAATATGATATGGGTGAAATTCCTGTCCATATACCACCATGATGCTGGAATCATTTATATCTTTGTTTGTGCCACATGATAGTGCTGTTCGTGTGGTATAGAAACAAAACCATCACAACGTGATAGGAAAACGTATGTGTTAACCGTTATCATTCCGAATACACCAGTGTGTGAAATAAGTTTGACTAAAATAGTTCAAAGATAGTGCCAGAATAGCTTGGCGCCTCTAGGCACCAAGCTATTCTGGCACTACCCTTGAACTTAAGCCATTGTTCTATGTCTTTATCTGTAAGTTCTGTAATGTATCTTGCATATGGCAGTGTACAAATTTGAAGCTTTTAGCCTCGGTATGATATGGGTTAAATTGTCATGTCCATGCCATTATGAAACAAATCTGAACAGGATTGGTGAAAAGGTGTTTGAAGACTTACAGTGTGCACCATGGAACTGGTTGAAGGTTCCTTTCTGATATCAAGAGACTTTGTATCATACACTAATAATATCAGACCCTCATTGTGTGTGTGTGTATGGTCTGATAGGGCTTCATGCAGAACCAGACGCGGGTGGCGGACCTGAAAGACAACAGCATCTTGCCAGACCTCTGCTCTTCCCACAAGCGTCAGCTGACCCAGATGCTGTCCAATCACCGCAAGCTGCGGGACATCAAGCGCAAGTGCACGGCCGCCAAGGAGGAACTGTCAGCTAACCTACACACGCGACTCAGGTGGGTACTGCAGTTTTAAGGTAAAAAAATGATGTACAAGTATAAGCTGTGACATGAGTTGCCTTAGTACCTGCGCTCCCATAGGTACCCACCCATGTCTGCGCTTAGCAAAAGTAGAATGATTCTTGGGGAAATTGACCGTTGTATAGTGATTTGGAAGTCAAAGTGAAGCTTTTTTGTCAAACATTACTTGTAAATTGAGTCGTTCAGTCTAACATGTGTATACTGTGGGCTTAGTTTTAATAGTTAAATATTTTTTGGGAGAAAGCATCAAAACAACCTCTGCACATGGCATTCTTTTTCCTGCACTACCTATGGCATAGTAAGCTGCAACTGTGACATTTAAAACAGCACAGGGAAACCCCATATCATTCTGGCCAGAATGAAACTGGAGCAGTTACTGTGTTGTGTTTTGTGTGTAGATGGGTGATGTATGTTCAGCGCACTGTCAACTCCATGGACAACAAGCTGTGGCTGTATCATGACAACCTGGATCGCATCAAAACACGGGCAGGACTTTTACGCCAGGTGGAGACGGCGCCTCAAGCCTACGCCAGCATGATAGTGGAAGTAGTTCGCCGACGTCTCTTCTCTCAGCATTACATGAAGGTGGGGATGGCTTTTGTCCTCTCTTGATTTCATATGTAACACAGCACAGCTGCCATGATAGTGCAAGGGTAGTGCCAGATATGCTTTGTTCCTGAGTAGGCTTCAAGCTATTCTGGCACTAACTTTAAACTGTCATGGACAATCCGTTTATTTCTTCAAAAACGTTACCGATGGTATTACTAATAGGAAGACATACTTAGCCTGTCAATTTCAGCCTCCAAAATTGTTGTGTGTTGCTACACAACCAGGGACGTAACTCTAGCAAGCAGTTACCTAATCTCCTGAGTGGCCTCCCTATCCTCCGGATAGCCTCCCTTCCCAATCTCGTGAGAGTCCGTTATTGCCAGTTCTATACTTAGCTTCCATTTTGTTCGGTTCCGTTGTTTTCAGTCTCCGCGTTTCTTCTTCTCCTTCGTTTTTTCGGTTTCGATCTTTTTACGATGGCCAAGTAAGGCCTCGAACATTGACTCGCCCGGCGATTGCAAGCCTACTGGGGCAATTTCCGTGGAATTACAGCGTTTTGGCCATTCTTTTCGGCTTCGTCTCCGACGGTTGGTTACAACGGTCATGTACTTGGTACTGGGTCACGCGTGATCCTCTTATGTTTCTATTCCTTGTTGCAGTCACCAGCTTAAAACTTGCCATGCCTCCCAGTGGCCCAGCGATTTACATTTCCGCTGCCTCCCTTGCTCGGGCTGCACGTCGGATAATACTGGTGCTACTTGCGTCCTTTGGAGTTTCTGTAGCCTCAAGCGCCCCGTCCCTTCCACTGCGGCGCCCATTCCACTGGCCCCTCCCAACTTGGACGCAGTCGACGGTTTGTCTCGGCGCTCTCGGTCCCCGGACTCCGGTCGTTCCCTCACACTCCACTCCTGATCACCGGTGACGGGACACTTGCGGCCATTCTCCCCCCTGCCAGGGCGATGGACGCTGTCCCATCTGCTGTGGGAGATAAGTTCCTTTACGATTCAATGCGCTTCTGTTCTATGGAGCGCAGTTTCATTTCTGTCCCGCACACCCGCGCTACGGAGACGGGTCCTTCGCGGCGACTTACCCCTCTCCCTCGGGGGATGAGACACCGGCCCCCGACAGGCCCTGGCGTGGTTACCTACCAGCCAGGTGTGGCCTTGCCCACCTGCACCTTTGTGCCTCAACGTCGCCATAGGTCGTCACATTGCGACTCTTTACACAGCGGTACGGGGCTTTCTGTGTCTGCTTGCGCCCCGGCTCGTAGCCGGTCCAAAAAAAAAAAAGAAAGCTGTCCCGCGCACCCGCTCTACGAAGACGGGTCCCTCGCGGCGACTTTCCCTTCTCCCTCGGGGGATGTGACACCTGGCCCCTGACTGGCTCTGGCGCGGTTCCCGACCAGCCAGGTGTGGCCTTGCCCACCTGCACCTTTGTGCCTCAGCGTCGCCATAGGTCATCACATCACGATTCTTTATACGGCGCTGCGGGTCTTCCTATGTCTCCTTGCGCCCCGGCTCGTAGCCGGTCACCGCATATTTATTGTTCAGACGATCAGCCCTCTCGGCGTTGATCTCTCCACTCTCGTCTGTTGGCTTCACCCTGGTCTCCTTCCCCCCGGGACATTCAATTGCGTTGTCGCCCTCAGAATCGGACGGAACATGACTCCCCTGTTCCTCGTGCTTCTTCGGTCTCGCGTCGGCCTCGGTGCTCCCCTATTGACGGGTTGATTTGCGTCCTACCGTTCCGCCTTCCCCTCTGCACCACAGCCGTGATCTTTGTGTCCCGGGCCGGGAGCGGTCCCACACGGGTTTCTTCCCGCCACGGTGCGCACCGCCGACCACTTCATGAGAACAGACGACACAGCCCTTCCCCTGCAAGGCGTCGGTCTTCTCCTTTTTCATCTTCTGCTTCTTCCGTGGACAGTCCACACACTCGGGATGGTTGCGCAGGCACTCCTCGCCCACACTTCGGCGGAGTTCTCCTTACTCCTGTTCACAGCCATTTCTTCTGGCATTTCCACGTCACATGGACAGTCATACAGCTTGCGAAAATCACTCACTCTCCGATATTCTGCATATTCTACCTCGACGTTTGTCGGCGGCTATAGATGACGACGTCTTCAGACTTCAACCTGCCGATTTTGCCTCCACATTCGGAGTTTTTGGGCACCCTTCCACGTCCCAGCTTTCTCTGCCCGCAAACTCCCAACCCGATGGTTTGAAATCCTCTTCTCGCGTAGCTCCGGGCATTGAGACGTGGCGGTTGATGGATCTTCTCCGGAAATCTGTCCACCCGCTCCTCCTATTAAGAGGAAGGCTTCAGCTTTGGTGGATGCTACCCTTCCACCTAAGCACCATAAATCTCTCCCGCAACCACCCGGCTTTCGCGATCTCGCAGATGCCTTTTCGGCGCAGTTGCCTCTCGCCCATGTGAAGGACAATTGGGACTCTCCATCTACCGCTCTGCTTCGAGAGGTGCATTCTTTGGCCATTGTGGCAAACCGGGCATCTTACCACGCCTCTACCAATGCGATGGCTGCTGCCATAACTTGCGTTTTAATCGAGCGGGATGCTGCACGCAAGGCTTGTGTGGGGTTACCTTCATCTGTGAAGTCCCAACTCCAACAGGCTTTCATCGGCGGTCCTTTGCTTTTTTGCTCCTCCTGGCAGGCCATTAAGGAGTCCCACAAGGATATCTGGCCAACGTCTCGCTCTTTCTCATGCTTTCGTTCAGCCGTGGGTCGCATCCTGCGGTCGTTCAGACCCGCCTTATGTCCTGCTTCCAGTGTGCCTTTCGGCTGTGCCCGTCCCCCCACAGTTTGGCCACTCCTGCGCCCTACCAGCCTTGGCACCCTCCTGGCCTGGTCGGGGCCGGCGGCCTGGGCGAGTGAGGCCCTTCCGTCCCTGCCCACGCCGACTTTTCTTGGATCCCCGGTCGGCAGGCGGCTCTCCTGGCACAGCGACGCGTGGCGGTCACTGTTCCCAGACGACACTTGGATCCTCTCTACCGTTTTCGGCGGGTCTCCAACTGACCTTTCAACGCCCTCCGCCTCTGTGGCGCTCACCGCTTTGGACTCGGCTGCCGAGTGATCGGGCCAAAGCAGCGGCGTTGCCTTGAGAGGTGGCTGATTTGCTTCAGAAATCTGCAACGGTTGTGGTCATATGACACGACTCCTCGGCCTTCTAAAACCGTATCTTCGTTGTACCGAAGTCGGATGGCACTTGGCGTCTGGTGATCGATCTCTCGGCTCTGAACAAGTTTCTTGCTTCTCCATCTTTCCATATGGAAACAACAGGAGCTCTCCATGCTCGGTCCAGCTCATGGATTTTGCTGCCAGTCTAGATCTGGCTGATGCATACCTTCATGTTCCCATGCACCTTTCGGCTCACCGTTACCTGCGCTTTGCCTTCTGCGGGGTAGTTTATCAGTTCCAGTCCCTTCGGTCTCCACATCAGCTCCTGGGTCTTCACCAGGATCATGGACGCGGTGGTCGCTCACGCTTGGCGGTCGTCTCTCAGTCTGACCTCACAATACCTCGCCAATCTGCTTCTTCGGAATCGGGACGAGTCCCGCTTGTCCCCCGACTGGGATGCACTGCTCCCCGTCTTCACCGTCTTGGTTTACTGGTCAACTTCGGCAAGTTGGACCTCTCACCATCCTGCAGATTTCTTCATCTGGGTATGGATTTTCGGACCGTCTTGAACCTGGTTTGACTCCCTAAGGCTCTGCAGATGTATCGTGCCCAGGACGCTCTGGCGCGGACGTGGTTAAAGTTGTTGGGCCTCATGAGCGCTGCCGCGGACTTGCTTCCTCTCGGTCGTCTCTACTTGCGGCCAATTCAGCTCCATCTCCTTCTTCTCAGACTCTGGCAGCCGTCTTCGGGGGATTTTGAAACCCGTGTACCTGTGTCTCCCCTGGTCCATCCGCATCTCCTCCAGTGGACAGACCCCTCTTGGTTGGCATCTGGAGTTCCCTTAGCATCCCCGCTACCCTACCTGTCGATCTGCACGGATGCCAGTCTCTATGGTTGTGGGGGGGTGGGGGGGGGGGGGTGCTCCTACTCCCGGACTTCCACGAGACACCACCTGATCTAGTGGGCAAGCACATCAACTGGTTAGAATTCATGGCAGTTTGGCTCGCTCTCATCGCCTGGGAGACGCACGTGACACACCAGGAGGTCTTGGTCCTCTCCGACACCTTGACAGTTGTGGCGTATATTCAGAAGCAGGGCGGGACGCTTTCTCCTTCTCTGTGCATCCTTTTATTCCAGCTACTAGTGTGGTGCCGGGATCGGGACATATTACTGCGGGCACGTCACATTCCAGGCCGGCTCAATGTGCTAGCGGATTCTCTGTCCTGTCAGGACCAGCTTCTCCATACTGAGTGGACTCTGCGCCCTGACCGTTTTTGGCTGATTTGTGTACACTGAGAGACACCCATGTCGACCTGTTTGCGACGCGGTGGAATACACTGCCCCTCTTCGTCTCTCCTGTTCCAGACCCGCTCGCGTGAACGGTAGACGCTCTCTCCATTCCTTGGGAGAGAGTCTCCTGGCATACGCGTACTCTCCCTCGGTGCTGATACCCAAGATTCTCATCAAGCTCAGAGGCTGCAACACGGTGCTGTTCCTGGTAGCCCCTTTCTCTTGGACCAAGAGCTAGACCACAGTTCTCATGAGTCTATACGGCTTCCAATGCCGTGCACAATGCTGAAGCAGCCCCGACGGGATCTTTTTCAACCTTGCCCAGAGAGCCATCTCTTACACGCCTGGAGGTTGTGCGGCGTGCCCTCACCGCTCGAGGTTTCTTGGATGCAGCGGTGGCGGCTATCGCTTCAGCCCGACGTCCTTCCACCAGGTTATTTTACGAAGGAAAATGGTCAGTTTTGCAGTCTTGATGCGATACTTGACACCTTTCCCCCACCGCTTTAAATATGCCTCGACTCGCCAAGTTCTTCCTGTGGCTCTTTGAGGATCAGAACCTGGCCCCCATCACCATTTGGGGATATCTTTCTATGGTGGCTGATATGTACCGCTATTTGGGATGTCCAGATCCTGGGTCCTGGGTCTTGCAAGGATCTCGCCGATCTCATGGCTCACTTCGACCTACCGCGACCAGTGACACACCCTACTCCCTCGATGGGTCCTCGCGTGGGTGTTAACATGGCATAACAATGCTCGTTTTTAACCTCTGCACTTGGCGCGGTTCTCTGACTTAACGAGAAGTATGTGCTTCTTGCATGCTCTGGCCATTGCCTCTCGTGTGAGTGAACTCCACGCTCTCTCAGTACACCCGTCCTGCCTGCAACTCCTGGCCGATGGCTCTGTCCAACTCCTCACTAGTCCTTCTTTTTTGGCCCAGGACAGGCTACCATCAGTCGCCCCTCAACCAATCATTATTCGTCCATTGTGGGGTCCCCATCCGTCCCCGGACGTATGCCAACAGGACCCGGTCAGGGTGTTAAAAATTTACCTCCGCCGGTTGAAGCCCCTACGGCGAGGACGTTTATGCCTCTTCCTGCCCTTAGCTCCGGCAGGACTGATATCTGCCCAGATGATTTCCGCTTGGCTGCGCGGAATCATCAGATCCGCTTACGAAGACCTCTCGACGGAGGGAGCGAAGAGGTTGCGGATTCGGGCACACGAAGTCCGGGCTGTCTCCACGAGCGTCGCATTTGACCGCAATTGCGCCGTGAGGGACATTGTGGCGGCTGTGGCCTGGCGGGCACGAATCTACTTTCGCCCGTTTCTCCTTTCGTGACCTATCAAAAACTGGCACTAGTGGGGACATTGCTGCGGCACAACACTCCCTCCCGGCGCTGGATGCGCCATTGGTCACACTTAACTGAAATTGTCGGGAGTGTGCACCGGCAAGGGACCTAGTTAAGCAGTTACACAGGGGTTGAGTTTTGGGGCGGCCCCTCCTCCTCTTCGCAATTCTTCCTATTAGTAATACCATCGGTAACGTTTTTGAAGAAATAAATGTATTTTTCTTTAAAATAAATTTTTCATAAAATACTTAGCGATGGTATGACTCAAACTTCCCTCCTACCTTCCCCGCTTGCCGCCTGTCTGCTAAGATAGATCTGGCAATAACGGACTCTAGCAAGATTGGGAAGGGAGGCTGTCCGGAGGATAGGGAAGCCACTCAGGGAATTAGGTAACTGCTTGCAGAGTTATGTCCCTGGTTGTGTAGCAACACACAACAATTTTGGAGACTGAAATTGACAGGCTAAGTATGTCTTCCTATTAGTAATACCATCGGTAAGTATTTTTCGAAAAAAAATTATTTTAAAGAAAATACATTTTCCACAGCTGGTGCACAGTCTTTATACACACCTGGAAGTCATGATTAGGGAAGGGGTATGAATGAGGGAAGGAATCTCTGTTGAAGGTTGAGGTTTAACCCATTTAACCTCAAGGCCACATTTCCAAAATTTTGGAGGTGTTACCTAATGACTGTACCAGTTTCAGAAGATGAATTGACCATAATAGGGGGTTGGGACAAGGGTGGTATATAGTGCTTTTATCCCAGGGGTATGTAAATTTAGCACAACAATAACGCAGACATGAATAATGTGTTCTACTTATGGCTCACAGGTAGGACATTTCCATCACATATGGTATACTTAAAATGTGATTTTTTTTTTTCATAGTGGGCTGTTGAAGTATCACAAGAGTCCAGACGCCAACACAAAAAAGAAACCCAGCGCAGAAAGTCTTTCACCCGCCAGTATGGTATGTACTTTGTTGCTACGTGCATTGTGCCTTATTACTTTTTCTTGTCATTTTTTCCATGCTGCTATAGATCATTGATCGTTGGTTCTTAGGTGAATTTTATGTGCTCTATTCTGTTTCCTCAAAACCCTTACCTATGGCATTACTATTAGGAAGGTACACTTAGCTTACCTATTTCAGCCTAAGCATCCGTTGTGTGTACCTACACAACCAGGGAAGCAACTCTAGCGAGTTGTTACCATGAACCCTGAGTAGTCTTCCATCCCTCTATAAGGCCACGTGAACAGTGGTGCCACTCCAGTCTTGCGCTTAGCTTCCTAGTGATTGGATGTACTACCGGTTTCAGCCTTCATTTCCATGGCTTTCACCTTCTTACCTCTTTGACTTTGCCAGTTCTCGGCTTCTTCCGACGTTACCTCCGTCGGGCTCGGTTACTCCTTGGATGGGTCAACCTCTGGGAACACTAAGTGACGTGGGCGCTGACAGAGAGTAAGCGCCACAAGGGAGAGGAGCAATGCTCTGGTGGCTTGGTTTCCTTTCCCTGGCCTCTTCGTTGCCGGTCGCCTGCTCTGGATATGACACGGTAAGGTCTCAGGTACTGCCTTGGACCTCTGCCTCCCTGGCTGTCAGGCCTTGGCACTATCCGGGGGTACTACGGTATGTTTGCGGCGTGTTTTTTGGTTGGTTGTATATTGCTAATCGGTGTTAATGTTTTTCTTAAATATAGGGGGTCAGATCTAGCGCGGCAGATTAAGTTTACAGTTGCCAGAGGGTCAGCAGGATTTCCCAGGGGGTCACAGATATGGTTGGTTGTACATAGCTTAACGTTCGACAGCAACAAGACTTTCTCCGGACGTGCCTGCACTGCTTGTAAAATAAAAACTGAACAGAATATTGAATGTATGCCGCCAGCCGGTCTAATAGTTACTAATACGCTAAATAAACCTAAGACCATTTAGCAACACACATCCAATATCAAGAGCTGCAGGCAGTAAGGAGAGTTTAAAAAAGGAAAAATACAGGTGAATGGACCAAGGGTAGACAGAAACACATGACCCAGAATAGAGGGGAAAATCCACCCTGTGGGGCTGACCAGGGTGACCCTGGGAACTAAAGGGTCACTGAGAAATGATGAAGTCTTAGATGATCACATACTTTGTAACACACACGCATTTAAATCATCCAAACGGCCAGTCGTGCTTGAAAAAACGCGTGGTCTTTTTTTCACTATCGGATGTGCTTGTAGGAACTTCAGACTGTGTAAGAGAAGACTGTGATTTTGAGCTCGAGAACCCAAATTTCATGAGTCCGGCCATGCTTTCACCACAGGAAATGCCGATAGCCAGGGGACTTCGGCTCCGCCGCGGAAGAGTTATTTGTTTCCTCAAAATACATTACCAATGGCATTACTGTATGGAAGATACTCACAAACCAGATAGGTGAGGCTAGCGCTGGCAGAATTGTATGCAAACCAAGGGGAATCACAGCACTGGACAGACAAACAGTTAGATCCCCTGCCCCCGCCTATCAGGCACCCAATCGCCAGCCAACAGAGAAATACGCAGGTATAGAATAAGACGATCATTTCCATCCTTCTTCTTCTTTTCGTTTGCAGTGGCGATGAATGACGTCGTTTTCTCCAGGTCTTCTCGGCTGCCGTAGAGTTTTGTCTGCAGTGGAGTTGGCGACGGCCACACTTCTTTTCTTTCATCGTCCAGTAGGGGGCATCTCTGGAGAATATGTTCGCTGTTTGGTCTTCCTGACCACAGGCGCAGGTTGGTGATGGCGCCAGCTTGAGCTTTCTGTTAATGTGAGCGTTCAGTCTGTTGTGGCCGGTACGCAGTCTGATCAGGACGACTTGCTGCTCTCTGGTCATTGTGTGGTAGTCGTCTCTGTTTGACCTCGGCCTCATCAATGCTTTGATGATTGTCTTTTGCTCACTATAGCTGATGCTGTTTTCTTGTTGATCTTTTGTGGCTCCTTCTTTCGCCAGCTTGTCTGCCCTTTCATTTCCTGGTACTCCACAGTGGGCTGGTATCCACTGGAGAACAACTCTTCTGGTTTGTCTGACCTTCTGCAAAGCTCTGGTCAGCTGGGGGAGTTTGTTGTTCTCGAGGGCCTGGAGGACTGAAAGGGCATCGGAGAAGAAGACAACTTGATAGCATGGGTCTGTAGAATTCTGAACCATGGAGGCGGCCTGCATAAGTGCTTCAGTTTCTGCTTTGTAGTTTGTGCAGTGTTTGCCGGTGGCTACACTGGATGTGGCTGTATGTCCCCCTGGGAACTGGATCAGGATACCAGCACCTCCATTGGAAATGGCATTTGTTGCTGATCCATCAGTGTAGATGTGGATCCATGCCTCCTTTGGGTACTGTTCATCGATCAGGGCTAGGGTGAGTGCCCGTCGAACGGTGTCATCCTGTCTGTCTCCTGAGGCAGCATGTGGGACTCTGGTGCAGATCTGGATGTCTGGTTTGTCCACTGCCCAAGGGTTTTCCACTTCTTTTGTGATCAGAGGTAGAGTGCTCTGTGGAAGGACTTCCCTGTACTGTCGAGAAAGTCGCATGCTCTCATGGACAAAGCTGCTTCTTTTGAGCCGGTTCTTGGTGAAGTTGCTTAGTCTGTGCTTTATGGGGTGGTCGGGCAAGCACCTGAGCTTCTCCGCCTGTACCATGGTTTTGGCTTCTCTCCTCTGGCTGAGAGGTTGGATTGTGGTCAGCTTCTCCATTTCCTTGATTGGTGTGGATTTCATTGCACCAGTGATGAGTCGAAGAGCCTGGTTTTGCACTCGGTCGAGGGTCTGCAGGTTCGTCTTGGCTGAGGTTGACCACACTGTGGAGCCGTACTCGAGGTGGGGCCTGACTGTTCCCTGGTATACTGTCTTCAGTATCTTCTCGTTCGCTCCCCAGGTGGTGCCTGCCAGTTTCCTGAGTATGGCCAGCTTGCGCCGGGCTTTCCCCTCTGCCTGTGCAATGTGTGGTTTCCAGGTCTGACGTCTGTTGAAGGTGACACCAAGGTAGGTAGCTTCTTCATCCTCTCTCAGAGGGGTTCCACCAAGCTTGATGGTTCCGGCTTTCTGCTTTGGGGACAGTGTGAAGAGGGTGGTGGAGGATTTCTCGTTGACAGAGATGCACCAGTCTTCTGCCCATGCGTTCAGCTTATCTGCCGCTAGCTGCATTCTGTAGGTGGCAGTACTTGCATGCTCCTCCTTGCACCAGATCACAAGGTCATCTGCGTATGGGGCAGCTTTGATTCCCTTGGGCATCTCAGACACCAGATCGTCGATGAAGATAAGGAAGAGGGTAGGTGAGAGGACTCCGCCTTGCGGGACGCCATGACGAAGGAGGAATTTCTTGCTTTTGGTCTGGTCGACGCTGACTCTTGCCCTGCGGTTGAAGAGGTAGGAGCGTATCCACTGGAACATGTTACTGGACACGCCTTTAATCAGCAGTTTGACAAGCAGCCCATCTTTCCAGACCTTGTCAAAAGCCTTCTGAAGATCAATCCAGGTTACAAAGACCAGCTTCTGCTCCTGGAAGGCATCTTCAACTTCCTGCGCCAAGTAAGTGACCTGGTCTTCGGTGCTGCGGAACTGTTGGAAGCCAGCTTGTTCAGGGGCGAGGAGGTTCCTGGATTCCAGGTAACACCTGAGGCGCTCGTTCACAATTAAAAAATAAAATAATAATTACGGTATTTATAATGCGCTTATCTTATAATAATTATAACTCTAAGCGCGCACTCACAACTCGCACACGCATGCGCACGCTTTAGACAATGACTCACGTAACACAAATGGTGAAGATACATTAGGACGGTCAGCTTGGGCTGGGGGGTGTGGTGATATAGTGCTAGAACTGTTGAAAGAGATGAGTTTTGAGGGCAGACTGGAAGGAGGAGAGCGAGTGTTTCTGACGGAGAGAGAGTGGGAGAGTGTTCCAGGTGGTTGGACCGTATACTGAGAAAGAGCGGGGGCCGAAAGTGCTGAGTTTGGTGCGGGGGATGAGGAGGCGGAGATGGTCAGAGGCGGAGCGGAGGGAGCGGGGGTTAGTGTAGGGGTGAAGTAAGTTGGAGAGATACGCAGGAGCGTAGTTGTTCAGGGATTTGTAGCAGAGAGACAGAATCTTGTATTGGATGCGTTGGGGGATGGGAAGCCAGTGAAGGAGCTTGAGCAGGGGAGTGATGTGGTCGGATTTTTTCTTTCTGAGGACGAGGCGGGCAGCATTGTTCTGGACGCGCTGGAGAGTGAGAGTGGTGGAGTGAGGAAGGCCAGAAAGGAGAGAGTTGCAGTAGTCGATGCGAGATAAGATGAGAGAGACAGCGAGTTTGGTGGCAGCTTCGGTAGTGAGGTATTTTCTGATCTGACTGATGCGGCGGAGGTGGAAATAACATGCCTGGGCTGTGGCGGAGACGAAGCTGGTCATGGAAAGAGAGGAATCGAGGATAACGCCAAGGTTCTTGACCGAGTCAGAGAGGGAGATGGGGGTGCTGTCGAGTTGAAGGTGGAGAGAGGGAGAGAGCTGGGAAAGTTTCTGGCGAGTGCCTACCAGCATGGCTTCCGTTTTGTCGTCGTTCAGTTTGAGCTTGTTTGCTGTCATCCAGTTTTTCACGTCCTCATAGCAGTCAGCCGTGCGAGTCAGTAGTGTCTGAGTGTTGTCGAGTTTGTCTTTGTCTAGTAGTTGTGAGTCGTCAGCATAGAGGTGGTGGTGTATGTGGTGAGACTGGATGATGTTGGACAGTGGGGAGATGTAGAGTGTAAAAAGGACCGGGCCCAGGACGGACCCCTGAGGAACGCCGCAGGAGAGCCTGACTGGGTTGGAGGAGACGCCGTCGATGGTGACGGACTGCTGTCTGTCGGAGAGGTAGGAGAGAAACCAGGAGTGAGCAGAGTCAGTGATGCCAAAGGAGTGGTGGAGTCGGTGGAGGAGGATAGAGTGGTCTATGGTGTCGAAGGCGGCAGAGAGATCGAGTAGCGTAAGAAGGGAGATGTTGCCCGAGTCAGTGGAGAGAAGCAGGTCGTTAAGGATATGTAGAAGGGCAGTTTCAGTGCTGTGATGTTTGCGATAGGCAGACTGGAAGGGACTGAGGAGGTTGTTGTCGGCGAGGTGGAGGTTGAGTTGGTTGAGGACGACCTTCTCAAGAAGCTTGGACAGGAAAGAGAGATTGGAGACTGGGCGGTAGTTCTTGAGTTCGTTTGGGTCGAGGTTGTGTTTTTTGAGGAGAGGACGGACGATGGCGGACTTGAAGATGTCGGGGACGGAGCCATTTTCTAGAGATGTGTTGATGATGTCCGTAATGAAGGGCAAAAGTTTTGGGAGGCCGTCCTGGTAGAGGGAAGCTGGGAGGGGGTCTAGTTCGCAGGTTTTGAAAGACATGGACTTTATGGTCTTGAGGACTTCATCCTGAGAGACGGGGCGGAAGGACGAGAGGGGAGTGCCGGAAAAGGGGGTGTCAGGGAGGCAAGGCGAAGAAGGCAGAGTGTCGAGTGTGTTGCGCAGAGTTTGGATTTTGTCGGAGAAATAGGAGGAAAAGGCGGACGGAAGTTCTTCTTTGCTGTGTGTGTTGGGAAGAGGAGAGTATTTAGAAGTGCCTAGGAGTGTGTTCATGGTAGCGTAGAGGGTTTTGGAAGAAGTGGATTCCAGGATTTTGTTTTGAAGGTGTTTGCGTTTGGAGTCGGAGATCATTCTGCAGACTTTGGATCTGGTGGTTTGGAAGATCTCTCTGTGAACGGTGAGGTCGGATGAGCGCCAGCGGCGTTCCGCTTGTCGACGCTCGCGCTTGGCCTCGGCTATGTCGTCGGTGAGCCAGGGGGAGGGGAGTCGGTTGGGTATGGAGCAGGTGGTGACAGGGGCATGGGTGTCTAGAAGTTTTCGAAGGGAGGAATCGAAATGGGATGCAAGATCGGGAGAGGACGCGGGGTCCAAGAGAAGGTCGACAGCTTCGTCGAAAAAGTTCTCTCGGTTGACAGATTTAGTTTGCGACGAGAGACAAAGAGCTTGGGCTTTTTCGGGGGAGGTAGGTTGAGGGCGACGAGAATAGCGAGGTGGTCGGAGGGAAGCACAGAGGAGGTGTCAAAGTCGAGGAAGAGTTGATCGGAGGTGCGGGTGATGATCCAGTCGAGGGTGTGGCCGAGTCGGTGGGTGGGTTTAGTGATGTGCTGTGTAAGATTGTGGTTAGAAAGTGACGTGCAAAGGCGTTTTGTGTCGGGGTGGTCGGGTTTGTCGAAGTGGAAGTTAAAATCACCAAGAAGGATGTGTTTTCCGGGTCGTGTGCTGTAGTGGTCGAGGAGGAGATCGAACTCGGTGAGGAACATGGAGTTTGTGAGTTTGTTTTGAGAGCTTGGAGGGGGGCGATAGATACATGAGAAGATGAGGGACTGGCCAGGGAGTGTTGCTACGGCCTCGACAGATTCAAAGGAGGGATGAGCAAAAGGGAGAGACTGAGAGAAGGAGAGGTGAGTTGAGAGACAGTCCCTGTAGATGATGGCAATGCCACCCCCTCTGGAAGCACGCGGGAAGGAGGCCAGGCGGTAGCCACTCGGAGTGACGCTGGCGATGATGGGTTCATCGCCAGCTGAGCGGAGCCACGTTTCGGTGATCACGACAACATCTAGGTCATTGTCTAGGATGAAATCTGAAATCACGTCGGCTTTGCCATCTTTGCAGACAGACTGTGCATTGAATAGACACAGTTTTAGGTGGATGAGCCAGAAGAGGAAGATGGAGAAGAAACGGACGAAGAAGAGGACAAAGGAAGAGGAGGGTGGGGAGGGGGGAAAGAGGATGGAGGGGGGAAGGAGGGGGAGAGGGGGGAGGAGGAAAAGACGGGGAAGGAGAAGCGGCCAAGAGAGAGGATGCGAGAGGAGGGTGAGGGGAAGAGGGGGGAGGAGGAGGAAGGGGAGTAGGAAAAGCTGAGGTAGAGGGAGGGGGAGGGCGAAGGGGAGGAGAAAGGGGCGAGAGGGGACGAGGAGGAAAAAGCAGGCGAAGGAGAAGGGGTGAGGGGAGGAAGGGAAAAGAAGGCGGGGGAGGGGGCGGCCAAGGAAAGCAGGGAGCAGTAGATGAGCAAGAGAGGAAAGGAAATGGGAGAAGAAGGAAGGGAGGTGGAGAAATCGAGGAGGCGGAAGGGGTGGGAGGGCATAGGAAAAGGGGAAGAAGTGTGTGGTTGTGTTTGTGGTGGTGAGTCCCGCCTTTTGCTAATTCCGCCTCTGTGGCCTCTCTTTTGCGATCGGATGCCGCGTAAGGCATCTGAAACACTGTCAGCGACACCGGCCAGGCAGTAGGTGGCGTGGCGACGTAGAGATAGCAGTTGTTGGCGTGTGTATTTGATGAGCATGATTGTTTGTGAGGACAAGAAAGAGGAAGGCGAGAAGAGGGTTCAGTAGGGTGTGTGTGTGTGTAAGTTGTGTGTGTGTGTGTGTGTGTGTGTGTGTGTGTGTGTGTGTGCCGGTGTATGTGTGAGCGGTGTGGTAGGGGAGCGACCTGATTTCCGGTCGGTCAGCGGCGAGATCGGGCAATGGCGCCGAAAGTGGGGAGGGCGAGATGTCGACGAGAGAGCACACGTAAACCTATAGATAAACCTATAAATTCTCTCTAAGGTCTTCACATCACAGCTGGTAAGGCTGATTGGGCGGTAGCTGGTGGCCTTCTTTGGATCCTTCCCTTTCTTTAGAATGGGGATCATGATCGCTTCTCGCCAGAGTTGTGGTAGCGATCCTTCTTGCCAGCTCCTGTTGAAGACCTCAAGTAGCTTGTTTTCTGCTGCACTACCAAGGTGGGTTAGCATCTCATTGGTGATGCCATCTGGACCAGGAGACTTCTTCGCCTTCAACGTTTGGAGAGCTATATGAAGCTCTTTGTGTGTAAGTGGTTGATTCATGGCGTCTGCTGTTGCTTGTTTGGCAGGTCTCTCTCTTTGCTCTCTTCTTGCTTCTCTCTGCTTTTTGGGGCTAACATGGAGATTGCTCTCAGCTGCATAGCTTTCAGCAAATTGGTTGGCAGCATGCTTTCCTGTTAGTATCTTCCCATTTTCTTCTAAGGTGATGTTTCCTTTGCTCGTGTTCTCATCATTCAACTGCTTGGTCAGTTTCCAGAGTTTTCTGCCGTCCTTCTCAAGGTTCAAGGAGCTTGTTTTCTCTTGCCAGCTCCTGCGTCTTGCCTGTAGCTTCTTCTTGAGAAATTTCTTCTTGAGAAATTTACTTGGGTGGGGTTAACTACTTTTTAGTTCCCAGGGTCACCCTGGTCAGCCCCACAGGGTGGGTTTTCCTCTCTATTCTGGGGCATGTGTTTCTGTCTACCCTTTGTCCATTCACCTGTATTTGCTTTTTTAAAACTCTCCCTACTGTCTGCAAACCAAGGGGAATCACAGCGCTTGACAGACAACAGTTAGATCCCCTGCCCCCGCCTATCAGGCACCCAATCGCCAGCCCACAGAGAAATACGCAGGTATAGAATAAGACGATCATTTCCATCCTCAAACGAATGGATCAGGTCTCTTATATAACCCATGTCTTTCTCCGGAACTTAGGAAGTGGGCAGGAGAAACATACATACACAAACATGAAGGTGCACTACTATATGTGGTCGGGTAAATACCCTGATTTCCCACAGTAGATGCACAGAACATTACACAACAATGTAACGATACAAATTTGCCTCGAGTTATAGATACTCACAAACCAGATAGGTGAGGCTAGCGCTGGCAGAATTGTATGCAAACCAAGGGGAATCACAGCGCTTGACAGACAACAGTTAGATCCCCTGCCCCCGCCTATCAGGCACCCAATCGCCAGCCCACAGAGAAATACGCAGGTATAGAATAAGACGATCATTTCCATCCTCAAACGAATGGATCAGGTCTCTTATATAACCCATGTCTTTCTCCGGAACTTAGGAAGTGGGCAGGAGAAACATACATACACAAACATGAAGGTGCGCTACTATATGTGGTCGGGTAAATACCCTGATTTCCCACAGTAGATGCACAGAACATTACACAACAATGTAACGATACAAATTTGCCTCGAGTTATAGATACTCACAAACCAGATAGGTGAGGCTAGCGCTGGCAGAATTGTATGCATGTTGTCTGTCAAGCGCTGTGATTCCCCTTGGTTTGCATACAATTCTGCCAGCGCTAGCCTCACCTATCTGGTTTGTGAGTCCCTACTGTCTGCACTGCCTGTAGCTCTTGATATTGGATGTGTGTTGCTAAATGGTCTTAGCTTTATTTAGGCCCCATGTGTTAGGTTTATTTAATGTATTTGACCGGCTGGTGACATACATTCAATGTTCTGTTTATTTATTTATTTTTTATTTTTTTCACAAGCAGTGCAGGCACGTCCTGAGAAAGCCTTGTTGCTGTCGGGACGTTAAGCAATGTACAATCAATCAATTCTTGAGAAATTTGGCTTTGGCTTCCTGGAGGCGGATGTTGTTTGCCTGTGATGGGTTAACTTCTGCTTCCCTTCTGGCATCTGCTAGATCATCATCCAGTTCCTGCAGTTCATTGCTCCAGTAGGGCTTATAGTCTTTTCTAGCACCTCTGGGTATGGACTCTCGCGCTGCTCTGAGGATGCTCATGTTGAGGTCCTTCACCACCATGTTGATGTCTCGACCTTCGATTCGAATGTCTTTGGTGAGTTCGCTGGTGCGGTGTCTAAAGAGGAACCAGTTCGCTCTTTTGTAGTTCCTCCATGGGAAGGTTGCATCAGCGCAGGACTCCATGCCCAAGGTAAAAAAGACTGGCCGATGGTCACTTCCACCTAGCTGTTCTCTGACCTCTCTGCTGGCTTGCTTGTGCATGTCCTCTGTGCAGAAGGCTAGGTCAGGAGTCGATGTAGTGTGCCATCTTCTGGAGTAGAACGTGGGGCAGTCAATGGGACTGTTTAACAGAATGAGATCGTTGTCGTCCTGCCAGTTCTCCACCTCTTCTCCTCTCCGATCCAAGTGGTCGTATCCCCAACTTTGTGAGTGACTGTTGAAGTCGCCCACCACAATGAAGTTGGAGGCCTTAGTGGGGATCGTGTCAAGGGTGAGTGGTCTGTCATTGGGGCAGTAGAAGTTGACCAGCTGGAAATCTGCTGTCTTCGTCTGGATCCGAATCACTTGGTACTCAGAGTTCTCCATGTGAGTGTCGATCAAACAGGCATTGATGTTGTTCCTGATCAGGGTCAGGATTCCTCCCTTGCTTCGATCTGTTCTGTCGGACCTGAAGCACTGGTAGCCTCTCACTTTGAAGGACTTTTGGGGTGTCAAGTGCGTCTCCTGAATACAGCAGATGTTGATGTTCTTCTCATGCAGGATATGCTCCAACTCGGTCTTCTTGTTCAGAATGCTTTCTGCGTTCCAGTGCATGACCTGAAAAGGTCGCTGCTGACTGGGATTCTTCCTGGTTGTGGTGGTGCCAGTAGCTCTCCTCCCGCATCCCCTGGCACGACAGGACGGGCGGGAAGGACCTCCAGTAGCTGAGGCATGGGACCCGACGCTGCTCCACCCTGGAGGGTCCTCAGTGGGCGAGTGCCATTATCATCAATGGTAGTTGGCTGTATAGTCATGGTTGCGGGTTTGCGTGGATCCATGGTTTATCAGAATGCGCCGTGCGGCCTGGGTCCTCCGTCTTCAGCATTCGAGGTTTCTGTCGGGGTTACCTCACCCTTAGCTCCTGGTATACGACCTTCCCTGGGAACACAGGGTGGCTAGAGCTTTATGCGGCTCTTGATCGCATGATAAACCCGTCGTTGGACACATGGGGAATTTCAGTGGAGGTACAGTGCCACCTGCTACCCCGCCCCGTCCTGGTAAGCTCATCGCCATTTGGTCTGCGACTGCTTGCGCAGCTAACCTCCATATCTGAAGGCCGTTCCCCTATCCGCCACCCGGGGACGCGCTAGGTTGGGGATGGTCGCCCCACTGAAAATCCCACACTGGGTTAAGGAAGTTCGGCATGTCCTAGATTTCCATCCTCAAAAAGAATGGATCAGGTCTCATATATTATAACCCATGTCTTTCTCCGGAACTTAGGAAGTAGGCAGGAGAAACATACATACACAAACATGAAGGTGCGCTACTATATGTGGTCAGGTAAATACCCTGATTTCCCACAGTAGATGCACAGAACATTACACAACAATGTAACAATACAAATTTGCCTCGAGTTATAGATACTCACAAACCAGATAGGTGAGGCTAGCGCTGGCAGAATTGTATGCAAACCAAGGGGAATCACAGCACTGGGCAGACAAACAGTTAGATCCCCTGCCCCCGCCTATCAGGCACCCAATCGCCACTTACTTTACTTACGCCTGTCACCCCTACCTGGGTATAGGCCGTCGACGAAAGACCTCCAGCAACTCCTGTCCTGTGCTTCTCCTTCGATTCTACTCCAGGTGGTTCCCAGTCTCTTGATGTCTGCTTGGAGGTCTCGACGCCAGGAGTTTCTCGGCCTACCTCTTTTCTTCTTTCCCTGGGGGTTCCATGACAATGCCTGCCTAGTGATACTGGAAGCTGGCTTTCTCAGACTGTGACCGATCCATCCCCATCTTCTTTGCCCAATTTCATTCTCTGCTGTTATCTGCTCTGTTCTCTCCCAGAGTCTGACGTTGCTGATCTTCTCTGGCCAGTGGATTTTCAAAATTCTTCTAAGGCAACTGTTCATGAAGGTCTGTACTCTGTTGACTGTGGTTTTTGTCAATCTCCAAGTTTCTGCTCCATATAGGAGAACTGCTTTTACATTGGAGTTGAAAATCCGGACTTTGGTGTGTTGTGACAGCTCTCTGGAACTCCACACTATTTTCAACTGGAGAAAGGCTGCTCTGGCTTTACCGATTCGTGCTCTGACATCTGCATCAGTGCCGCCTTTTTTGTCTATGATGCTCCCGAGATAGGTGAAGGACTCCACCTCCTCCAACGGGGTGCCAGCAAGCAAGACTGGTTCTTCCCTGGTTGTGTTCAGCCTCATTGTCTTTGTTTTCTGTTTGTGAATGGTGAGGCCCACTTGGGACGAGATGTCAGCAAGCCTCGTGGTCTTGTCCTGCATTTGTTGATGAGTGTGGGACAGTAATGCCAAGTCGTCTGCAAAATCGAGGTCGTCGAGCTGTGTCCACAGTGTCCACTGTATTCCACTTCGTCTGTGCTCTGTGGTCATCTTCATGACCCAGTCTATGGCCAGTAGGAAGAGGAACGGAGACAGCAGACACCCTTGCCTGACACCAGTTCTGACCTGGAGCTCTCTGGTGAACTGCCCTTCGTGGATCACGCGACATGTCATGCCATCATAGCTGCTCTTGATCAGGCGGACGAGCTTTGTGGGTACACTGTAGTGTCGTAGGAGTTTCCACAGAGTCTCTCGGTCCACGCTGTCAAATGCTTTCTCATAATCCACAAAGTTGACGTACAGCGGGGAGCTCCACTCCAGAGACTGTTCCACGATGATGCGGAGAGTGGCGATCTGGTCTGTACATGATCGGTTCTTCCTGAATCCTGCTTGCTGGTCTCTCAGCTGGGGGTCAACGGAGCTCTTCATTCTCTCTAGGATGATCCTGTTGAAGACCTTTCCTGGTACTGACAGCAAGGTGATTCCTCTGTAGTTGGAACACTTGCTGAGGTCGCCTTTCTTGGGAAGCTTGATTAGGTACCCCTCCTTCCAGTCAGCTGGCATCACCTCCTCTTCCCAGATCTTTCCAAACAGTGGGTACAGCATCTCAACTGTTGTCTCTAGGTCTGCTTTCAGAGACTCTGCTGGGATCCCATCTGGCCCTGCTGCTTTGCCATTCTTCAAAAATGCCACTGCTTTTCTGATCTCTTCCAGGCTGGGTCTGTCACAGCTGATGGGTAGGTCGGTCTCTGCCGGCTGGATGTCTGGGGGGGGTTGGGTGGGCTAGGTCTGTTCAGTAACTCTTCAAAATACTCGGCCCATCTGTCGAGTTGGTCTGCTCTGTCTGCAACAGGCTTGCCTTCTTTGTCTTTTACTGGTCTTTCTGTATGGCCATACTTACCCGACAATCTTCTGGTAATGTCGTAGAGCTGTTTCATGTTGCCGCTGCCTGCTGCCTTTTCTGCCTCTGCTGCCAGGCTGTCTGTGTAGGCCCTCTTGTCTGCCCTGATACTCCTCTTCACCTCGCGGTTGGCTTCCGAGTATTCCCCCTGTGCCCTTACTTTGGCTGCTCTCGTGCGACTGTTGTTGACCGCTGCTTTCTTCTGCTTCCTCGCTTCTATCTTCTTCAAGGTCTGTGCCGACAGCCAGTCCTTGTGGTGGTGTTTCCTGAACCCTACAGACCCAATCGCCAGCCCACAGTGAAATACGCAGGTATAGAATAAGACGATCATAAGACGATCGCTGGTGCCCTATCATCGACCTGTCAGCCCTCAACGGCTTCATTTCCGCTCCCTCCTTTCGGATGGAGACGGCGCGGGCCCTAAAACGCCTATCTTCACGTCCTTGTGGACGCCTCCAGGCGGTTCCCACACACTCTGCCTATTGTGGGACGGTCTACCGGTTCCGGTCTCTCCCCTTCGGCCTGAACATCAGCCCTTGGGTGTTCACCCGGATCATCGATGCTGTGGTCGCCAAGGCTCGCCAGACCTCCTCCAGCCCCACCTCCAACTATTTGGACGATCTTCTTCTCCAGAACCAGGACTCCGCCTCCCTCGCCAAAGATCGAGACGAGTTTCTCGCTCTTCTTCGCCGCCTCAGCTTCCTAGTCAACAGTGGAAAGTCCGATCTCTTTCCGTCCCGCCGGTTCGTGCATCTTGGCATGGAATTCTGGACCGATTGCAATCTCGTGCGACTGCCGGAAGCTCGTGTCACAAAGTTGGTGGAGTTTGCCCACCAGATCTCCAGCGCGGATGTAGTCCGCGCGTGGGTTTGGTTACAATTGCTAGGCCTCTTGAACGCGGCCGCGGACCTGTTACCCCTGGGTCAGCTCTACTTGCGCCCTCTTCAGCTCCATCTCCTTGCCCATTGGTGCCCTTCCTCCCGCGACCTCTCGGCCTTGATTCCTGTCCTCCCATTTGTCCAAGCCCACCTCCAGCAGTGGACGGACCCCTGCTGGCTTCTTTCGGGGGTACCTCTCTCCTCCCCCCCGCCTTGACTTTCCCTCTGCACTGACGCCAACCGCTCCGGCTGGGGCGCATACCTCCTGGTGGATTTCTCCGCCGTGGCCCCCCCCCCGGATTTCGCGGACAGACACGTCAATTGGTTGGAGTTGAAGGCGGTTTGGTTGACCCTCGACCATTGGCAGTCTCGGCTTCACCATCAAGAAGTCCTCATCATATCCGACAACGCCACAGTCGTCGCATACATCCAGAAGCAAGGGGGCACTCGCTCCCCAACCCTCTGCATGCTCCTTTACCAGTTGCTCCTGTGGTGCAGGGACCGCGACATCTCCCTCCGGGCTCGTCACATTCCGGGCCGTCTGAACGTCCTTGCCGACTCCCTCTCACGGAAGGGCCATCTCCTACATACCGAGTGGTTGCTGAGTCCAGAGATATTCCGCATGATTTGCGAACGCTGGGAGACCCTGATGATCGATCTGTTCATGACTCATTGGAACAGGCAGCTCCCCATCTTCGTCTCCCCCTTCCCAGACCCTCTAGCGTGGGCGGTCGATGCCCTCTCCTTGGATTGGGAGGGACTGGTCGCCTACGCGTACCCTCTGTCCGTGCTGGTGCCCAGAGTTCCACAGAAACTCTGGGGGTGCAACACGATCCTTCTCCTGGTCGCCCCCTTCAGCTGGAACAGGAGTTGGACCACCGATCTCCTCAGCCTAGTCACGGATCCCCCGCTCCCCTTGCCCACCCCCGCATGATGCTGAAGCAAGCCCGCCCGCCAGCCACTCTTTCACCCGTGCCCGGATTGGCTCCCCTTACATGCCTGGCGGTTGTGCGGCAAGCCCTCTCCTCCAGAGGTTTCTCCTGTGTGGCAGTGGAAGCTATCGCTGCAGCCCGCAGATCTTCCACCCTCCGAGTGTATGAAACGAAGTGGCTAGTCTTCTGGGATTGGTGCGAGACGGAGCGACTTCCCCCCACAGCGCTGACGTCGCCCGAGCTTGCAGACTTATTCCTTTGGCTTTTTCGAGAGAAGAATCTGGCCCCTATTACCATTAGAGGTTACCTCTCCATGATCGCGGACACCTGCCACCATTTGGGACTCCCAGATCCTGGGGCCTGCTCGGATCTTTCGGACCTCATGCGGAATTTTGAGTTACAGCGACCAGTTCCACACTGTCTGATTCCTCGCTGGGACCTCGCCTGGGTCCTTGCCTGGCTAAATTCTAGCAAATTCGAGCCACTGCACTTGGCTAGCATGGCGAATCTCACCCGGAAGACCTGCTTCCTACTTGCGCTTGCCATGGCGTCCAGAGTAGGTGAATTGCACGCGCTATCTATGGACCCGACCTGTCTTGAGCTCAGTGCCGATGGCTCTGTACACATCCTAATGAATCTTGCCTTCTTGGCGAAGAATCGGCTCCCTTCGGCCAGGGCTCCAGTTCTCACCTTGCGACCCCTCAGGGAACCAGACCAGACTCAGGCCGTCAGGACCCTGTCCGGGCGCTACGACTATACCTGCGCAGGACAAAACCTATCCGGCGTGGCCGGACCCGCCTTTTCCTGCCGCTTTCCCCTGGCAGGCAGGACATATCTGTGCGACGATCTCCTCGTGGCTGCGTTGGGTCATCCGTTCTGCCTAGAGGAGCTCTCTCCGGCGGGTGCTAAGACGCTGCGTATTCGTGCACATGAGGTCCGTGCAGTCTCCACCAATGTTGCGTTTGATCGAAACTGCACAGTGAGAGACATTGTGGCGGCTGTTCGGTGGCGGGCCAATTCCACCTTTGCCCGCTTCTACCTCCGTGACCTTACAAGCCATCGGGAAAATCTGGCCATGGTCGGAGACATCGCTGCGGCGCAACACACCCTCCGGCGCCGTAAGGTACTCTTAGCCGAAATCGTTGAGAGGTTGCTACTGTTCGCGACCGTTAAGCACGAGCGATGATGGGACCTAGAGGGCGGCACCCTCCTCCTTTTCACTATTCTTCCATACAGTAATGCCATTGGTAATGTATTTTGAGGAAACAGAAATTTAACAAATATGTATTTTTCTCTAAAATGTATTTTTTCGAAAAATATTTATCGATGGCATTACTTGAATGGCCCTCCCGCTTGCCGCCAGAGCGCTTTAGCGTTCAACTGGTATAACACCGGCACTTGTGCCCGAATGAGGAGGGAAGGGAGGCTACTCGGGCCCTGGTAACACTGGTTGTGTATTTATACACAATGATTTTAGGCTGAAATCGTTAAGCTAAGTGTATCTTCCATACAATAATGCCATCGGTAAGTATTTTTCGAAAAAATACATTTTAGAGAAAAATACGTATTTGTTAAATTTCTGTCGCTACACCTGTGGTATTGTTGCTGCGTTGGCATTTGGCACTCTCACAAAAGCTTTGTTCTGGCATGCACACTGTGAAACGTGTTCACGATGACGCACTAGTGCATTTTTCATTGCGTAAAGATAAAGCTTAGTGCGTAAAAGTAAAATTGTTTACGTCAGTCTGATGCAGAGCTCGGAACACTAATGCCATAGAGGTGGCTTTAGAGGGTCAGATACGCACATTTCTGCGTAATAATTATCACTTCTAATGAGTGTCCCGCCGGCGACGTCCTTTCTCAGGGCGTGCCTGCATGGCTATATAAGCAAAACAAAATAAAAAAATTAGATAACACACAGAGGGACACCCACAACAAAAAACGTGCATGTTTGTCGCCCGCTGGTCACGTGCTATGGTTCGTTAGGGGCCCCATGCAGCATAAATATATAAATCAGCGCATTAAATGGGTGCTTTGTCCAGTCACAGCAGCTTACAAGTGTGTCTGACAGGCGAAGTTTTCTGTTCATCAAATCATGTCAACCGTGTTCCTTTGCAAAATGGTCGCTTTGTCCCACTGAGTTGCGGACCAGCTCGGGGCTTGAGCTCAGCTTGGCAGGCGCGCTCACGTAGGTTGTGTGCGTTAACTTACACACAGTGTACTGGAACACGGAATGTTCATGTCGTGCTAGGCACGGGCTCAAGTGTGCTACCGCAGCGGGGAATTCGAATCGTTTATATTTGAATTTGAAAGTGGATGAAATGGATACCGAAGTCGTGGGGTGTCGGGTCTGGCGCTGGTGGCGGGCACGTTACCGTTGCGCCATGGGTCCCCTGGTTTCTTCTACACCCCCCTCTTGCAGTATGCACCTGTCGGAGGTGTGCGGGCTTAAAATGGCCCAGCGCCACATACGTTCTGTGCCTGCCGTGTCCCCTTGTTTGGGCCGCCCGGACTGCTGACGTAAATACCTCAATAGTGCAGTCAGTAAGGGGCGTGCTTAAAGATGGCCAGGCGGAACGGCCTTCGGCCCTCGCGGCCATCCGCTGGCAGGCTTTGGCGGGCCTGGGCGTGTTACACGTGACTCTCTCCACCTGCTTAGACAAAGAAAGCATGGTTGGCATGGTGCCATCCCCCCCCCCCCCCCCAACCTTTCTGGCCCTGTTGTGTCCCACACTACCTTCTCCACCCGCTAGAATGAAAAGCGTGGTCGACGGAGCCTGGTGACGTCCCACCCCGCTCTAAGTAGCGATGCGGATAGCGACGGGGGTACCTCTCCCAACGCGATACAGAGGTGCGACCGAACGTGCAACATCCGACTTTGAGGCTCTATTCTCGCCGGGCTCAACCAGCCACCCCTGGCCCTGTTGTGTCCAACACGACCTTCCCCTCCACGCCTTTACCATAGCTGACACTTAGTTCGCTTCCAGCTGCCAGAGAGATAAGGAGCAGCGAGGTCAAATTCCACTCTCGCACGCTCATTCTATTTATATCGTACTTGCTACTGTGCAGTACACGGCTGTCTACAGCATGACCGACGCTCTGCCACTATAATAACTACCTACAGGTTTGTGTTCATAGGACATCTCTGCCTAAAGTGACCGTTGTGAAAGCAACATTGTTCAAAAGTTGAAATTCTCACTTACACACTGATACCAAACATGACAACATTATGACTTACACTTGTGTAGCAGGTTATGGTGAAAATAAAGAGAACGCGAATTTGTTGATGTGCGATGTTGGTGTGTGTTGTGAAATTGACAAAGTTCTCACAGCCATAATATGAAGATGCAAGTTTTCCCAACGAAACACACTTGCATGCATAAGGGTCAGCATGCCTACAGTAAGTATCACTTACAGGACTTACAGGATTTTGGTTCCACAGTGGGGGTGGTTAATGAGGTTAATGACAGGTGTAGACAGACAAGTTCCAGACACCTGCCTTAGTGTACACTCCCGGAATTGGGAAAAGTGAGGGCTTAGTTACTCGAATACTATTGAGGAGATAGTCACGTTTATTTTTCAGGAAATAGTGTAACACTAACAGTGAACCTTTTAAATGTACTTTTGATTTAACTTTTGATCATGATGGAGTCTGATGAAACGCATACAGTCTGTACACTCAGGTGTGTTCTATGCTCTGAGAGTAAATGCATTGTGCAGAAAATGTGGCGGGTGATCACAAAAGAAATACAGTGATAACAAGTCATTTCTTTGTATCAGTTATGAACACTTAATCCACAAGTGTTATGGAATTAATATCCAGGAAGCCGAAGACTTGATGCACTCCAAAACAATGTGTAGGAGTTGCTATAGTCGGATGAAACAGACTGTGAAAGACGTGTTTCCGAGGAGACACCGCAAAATGCAGCATCAGATATTATGTCCGAGGAGAGACCGCGAAATGTGGCATCAGATATTGCCTCATCACAACACATTTGGACCATGTTCGATCCAAATACAAGTTTTGAAGAATGTGTCGCGTGTGTTCTCTTCATGCAGCTAGGTAAAGGAGGACGACCAGCGAAGGGGGTGCATGGGAAGAAACAATCATTTCGATCCACAGAATGTGACACTCTTAACACTGACACTAATAACAGCACTAATGAAGGTGATACTGGTATACAAGTTTTCATGCCGTCTACTCGTGCAAAGTTGATGCTCAAATGTACTGGAAAAAAGAAAACGGCTAACCGAGGGTATTGCAGTGTTGACCAACAAGAGACAGAATGAGAGTGCGAAGCATTTTGATTAATGACAGCAGAAAATGCAGCAGGTAGCATAATTCGAGGACAAATAAGAAGCTCTGAGAGAAGAGACAAAGTTGCCATTTCTATGCGGGCCTGTCACTTCTGGCCTTGACGAAGCACTAAAGAGGAATAAGATATTCATGCAAGCATACCATGGCCGTTTGTATGTTGGCAACCACTGCCACCGTTACTTGAAGTATGATGTGTTCACTGATGTTGGTGATGGTGTTATCAGCAATACCATGAAGCTGACATCCTAAACTTCATGCAGCAACGAATTACTTACTTACGCCCGTCACCCCTACCTGGGTATAGGCCGTCGACGAGAGACCTCCAGCGACTCCTGTCCTGTGCTTCTCCTTCAATTTTACTCCAGGTGGTTCCCATTCTCTTGATGTCTGCTTGGAGGTCTCGACGCCAGGAGTTTCTCGGCCTACCTCTTTTCCTCTTTCCCTGGGGATTCCATGACAATGCCTGCCTAGTGATACTGGAAGCTGGCTTTCTCAGACTGTGACCAATCCATCCCCATCTTCTTCACCCAATTTCATTCTCTGCTGTTATCTGCTCTGTTCTCTCCCAGAGTCTGATGTTGCTGATCTTCTCTGGCCAGTGGATTTTCAAAATTCTTCTAAGGCAACTGTTTATGAAGATCTGTACTCTGTTGACAGTGGTTTTTGTCAATCTCCAGGTCTCTGCTCCATATAGGAGAACTGCTTTTACGTTGGAGTTGAAAATCTGGACTTTGGTGTTTTGTGACAGCTCTCTGGAACTCCACACCTTTTTCAACTGGAGAAAGGCTGCTCTGGCTTTACCGATTCGTGCTCTGACATCTGCATCAGTGCCGCCTTTTTTTGTCTATGATGCTCCCGAGATAGGTGAAGGACTCCACCTCCTCCAACGGGGTGCCAGCAAGCAAGACTGGTTCTTCCCTGGTTGCGTTCAGCCTCATTGTCTTTGTTTTCTGTTTGTGGATGGTGAGGCCCACTTGGGACGAGATGTCAGCAAGCCTCGTGGTCTTGTCCTGCATTTGTTGATGCGTGTGGGACAGTAATGCCAAGTCATCTGCAAAATCGAGGTCGTCAAGCTGTGTCCACAGTGTCCACTGTATTTCGCTTCTTCTCTGCTCTGTGGTCCTCTTCATGACCCAGTCTATGGCCAGTAGGAAGAGGAACAGAGACAGCAGACACCCCTGCCTGACACCGGTTCTGACCTGGAGCTCCCTGGTGAACTGCCCTTCGTGGATCACGCGACATGTCATGCCATCGTAGCTGCTCTTGATCAGGCGGACGAGCTTTGTGGGTACACTGTAGTGTTGTAGGAGTTTCCACAGAGTCTCTCGGTCCACGCTGTCAAATGCTTTCTCGTAATCCACAAAGTTGACGTACAGCGGGGAGCTCCTCTCCAGAGACTGTTCCATGATGATGCGAAGAGTGGCGATCTGGTCTGTACATGATCGGTGTTTCCTGAATCCTGCTTGCTGGTCTCTCAGCTGGGGGTCAACGGAGCTCTTTATTCTCTCCAGGATGATCCTGTTGAAGACCTTTCCTGGTACTGACAGCAAGGTGATTCCTCTATAGTTGGAACACTTGCTGAGGTCACCTTTCTTGGGAAGCTTGATTAGGTACCCCTCCTTCCAGTCAGCCGGCATCACCTCCTCTTCCCAGATCTTTCCAAACAGTGGGTACAGCATCTCTACTGTTGTCTCTAGGTCTGCTTTCAGAGACTCCGCTGGGATGCCATCTGGCCCTGCTGCTTGGCCGTTCTTCAAAAATGCCACTGCTCTTCTGATCTCTTCCCGGCTGGGTCTGTCACAGCTGATGGGGAGCCTATTCTTGGCCAAGAAGGTCAAGTTGGTCAGGAGCCATAAGCCCTGAACTGGCGGCAGGAAGGGTCCACATACAGCGCGTGCAACTCGCTAACTCTGGCTGCCGTGGCAAGAGCAAGGAGGAAGCAGGCCTTCTGGTCATGGCCGCGAGTTGCGCCGGGGCATAGGTGATCAGCTCAAGGGTTTTAACCGGTTTCAGGCGTCTCAACTGCAGGACCCGGTCCGAGCTTGAGGGTCTACCATCGCGGATCAAAGCCCTTCAGGAGAGACCGGACCTGCCTTTTCTTGCCCTTGACCCCAGGCAGAGCCGACATTCCACGCAGACAATTTCATCATGGCTGCACTGGGTCATCCGATCCATGTATGAGGACCTCTCCCCTGAGGGGTCTAAGAGGCTGTGTATACGGGCACACGAGGTCAGAGCAGTCGCCGCGAGCGTCGCCCTTGACCGCACCTGCGCAGTGAGTGACATTGTCGCGGCCGTGGGTTGGCGAACAGAATCCACCCTTGCCCGCTTTTACCTCCGAGTCCTCTCCGGCCCTCGAGAAAACGTGGCCAGGGGAGGTGGGAGGCCTCTCGGCAGTACAACACTCCCTCCTGGCGCCTCGGGTACCCTGTGTAACACTTAGCAGAAATCGTCGGGAGGTTGCTCCTAGTGGGTTTGGCATATTGCAGTGGCAGGGCTTTTGGGGCTGCACCCTCCTCCTTTTCGCTATTTTTCCTAATAGTGATGCCGTTGGTAAGGGTTTTGAGGAAACAAATGTATTTTTCTCTATACTTAATGATGGCATTACTCAAAGGGCCCTCCCGCCTGAGCCGCTTGCCACCAGTAAGCTAAGAGTAAGACTGGAGTGACACCACTGCTTACATGGCCTTACAGAGGGAAGGAAGACTACTCAAGGTTCATGGTAACAACTCGCTAGCATTGCTTCCCTGGTTGTATAGGTACACACAACAGTTGCTTAGGCTGAAATCGGTAAGCTGAGTGTACCTTCCTAATAGTAATGCCATCAGTAAGTATTTTTTGAAAAAATACATTTGAGAGAAAAATACAATTTTTTTTTTTAAAGTTTCATTATGCCTCCACTTTCATGGCATGTGTATGTGATGGTCTGTCTTTTTGTACCTTACGGCCTTTGAAGGAAAAAAATATGATTGTGTAGGACAAAAATGATGAGTGTATTCTGGGCTGTTTTTGGACCTTACGGTCTTATCTTTATAGGACAAAATATGATTGTAAAGATAACAGCATATAATATTCATGCTTAAATCTTGTTTTCAGGTTCCCATTTCCTGCAGAAAATGTTCATTGGATTTAGAGATGCAGTGCCAAAGTTTGCCGTAAGTATTCACACTTTGTTTACTTTGCGTATTTTGGTGCATGCGTTCGGACTTGTAGACTTCTCCCTTTTAGCGCCATAGGCGCATTTCCTGAATTTTGGAAGTGTTACTTAGTGACTATGTACCACTTGCAGGACACCTCCTGAAAGCGCCAAGCTAATCTGGCACTACCCTTGAATTATCATGGTCAATCAATCTCCTGCTGTAGGGTGTTGGCGCTGAAAGGGTTAACTCCCAGATTCAATGCTTGTTTGTTTGTTATTGTCAGTAATGTGACTTATCCCTTTGGCTGTTGGTAGTGCTTTTCTGTCGAGGTGATACCTGCAGGAATCGCCTTGACCAAAAGCGCTGCTGACGGCCAAATGGTTAACCCCTTCACTGCCAGAGCGCAGGAAATGACATGCAAATGCAAGGTACGTAGACCTCCGTGAGGTCTTGCATGATCAGAGGCTAATGAAGGTCTTTGCTGTCTCTGGTGTCTTTTATGTTTTTATGCCTCGAGCAAACAGGATTAATTAGCAGTGTCTGCGATTGTTCCAGAGACATCTGCTGATAGGGAAGGGGTTAATCGTGAATGTCTGTGTGTCTTGCCTGCAGAGTGAACCCCCGAAGGAGTTTGATGGAGCACTGCCTGCCATCTCACAGGCAGATGTCAGCACCCTCGGACAAGCCGTGCCGGAACTTAAACATCTTCTGAGGTAGAGGTCATGTCCCATCACCTCAGACGAGGAAGGACTGAAGGAGGGCAGTACATGGGATGGGGCTGAATGCGGGGGAGGGTGGGGGGGGGGGGGGGGGAGGGGTCACTAACAAAACCTTTGGCCGTCAGTAGTGCTTTTTGTTGACTTGATTTCTGTCAGAATCACCTCAACAAAAAGTGCTACTGATGGACAAAGGGTTAAGGAGAATGACTGCTGCAGTCTTAGGATACTGATTGTGTTGATCTTTGTGAGCTAGGGCCATAGATTGTAATGAGCCCCCATGGCAGCAGGGTCCTGTGAGAGTCTATGTCTCTGTTGGATCTGGATTATGTCATGTCTGTTACCGCATTACCGCTTTGTTTAATATGCTCTTTTTGCTTTTTTTACTAATTGTAACTCCAACATATCACTTACTCTGTTACCTGCTGGGGAAAATTGAAAACCACTGAACTGGAAGAGGTAAAGATCCTCATGAACTACACTTGTATTGGCAGTGAGGATCTATGCCTCATGCTTGGTATCTATGTTTTTTTGACAGCTGTTGATCTCTAACTTTAAATTTACGATTTCAAAAACGTGATCTGTGTTTACTGGCAGTGAAAGGGTTACTATTCTTTTTTTTAAATTTCAGAATCCCCAGTGACACAGGATCCCCAGGCATGGCCTCGTCCTTCCAAACCCCTCTTGCGGCTGATGGAGGATCAGAACCTCAGGCACTGGCCGTCACTCAGTCTGTGATCTCTGTCACCCAGTCGGTCACTTCCACACTGCAGTCTGTGACTGGCTCGGTCACAGGGTCGCTGGAAAGTCAGGATGCTCTAGGTGTGCTTCTCTTTGAGCCGTCTGAGCGTGAGCGCACGTCAGTCAACAGCCGTGAGAGGCAGGACGAGAGGCGCATGTCCATTGATGACCGCTTGACCCTGTCCATGCAAGAGCAGTTCACTGTGCCAGAATGTCTGTCGGAAACCCTCACAGCTGAGGTAAGTTCTTGAATGTGTAGTTTTACATTGATATTAGATGTAAACTCTCGCACGATTATGGGAAGTTCCACGACCAATTATTGTTGTAAAAAAAAAATTATTGAGGGTTTATTTATTTTGGAAGTTTGTCATCTGTGCAAAAGAAACTAGTTAGATAGGTGAAGAAATTGGTAAGAACAGTTGAGGAGGAGGAACAAAACAAAGACAAAGCAAGAGGAAATGTATTGATGGAATATCTGAAAAGCTGCTTGGACCAAGCTTGCGCAGTCCCTTTGCCAGTACAATTTCTATATTTAAAGTCACCTCGCCTTCCCGCCCCCCCCTTCTCCCCCATCCCCATGAACTCTCAAACCCCTGCCTCTTCCAACACCACTATCAAACTCCTCCACCCCACCTGCACACTTTCACCCTTGTCATTTCACCCCTTTTATTACCCACACATCCATCCTTGATGTCAAATCTGATCTCCCCCATTCTCCCGGATTGTTCCTCCCATCCAGTTTCCAAGAGTTTGAATAAACAGCTGATGACAGAAGATGATGAAGATGAGACGACAATTTTGAAGAAGAATCAGAAGACCATGAATTTGAAATGTGTTTTGGCTGCCGCTACAGCAGGCTAAAGGTTGACTTTTCTCCCCCACAGGTGAACTCGGCGGCCATGAGCACAATCACAGTGAGTGCTATGTCGTCTTCACCGCAGACTGGTGAGGCCATGGGTGCAGTTGGAGGGCAGCAGCAGCAGCTACAACCAGAGGGCAGCGGAGATGGCCAGCTTCTGTCCTCTGGAGACCAAGAGCCCACTAAATCCTCCGACAGTGACGCCATCAGCCATGAAAGTCTCTCCGATCGGAAAAAGCCACGTGGCAGACGACGCACCAAAGCAGCATCCGACACCTCCCCAGATGTAGAAACTTCACAGGAGTTCACAACAGCCGATTTCTACATTGAGGATTCCATGCCTTCTTCCATGACAGACTCGCCTCCAAAACCCTCTGGTTCTGCAAAAGACAAAAGCGAAGTGGACAGTGACTTAGCAGAGAAGATCCAGCAGGTTTCCGAACTTAACTCCCAAGTCAGTGTATTGCAAACCAAACTCACTGCCTCAGAGGCTCAGGTGGGGAGGCTTCAGTCGACCTTAAATAAAGACCTGATGACTTTGAAGGATAGTTTAGCCAGCATGAGGGACATTGTTGTCAGCAGTCGAACCAGCGTGCCTAGTGTAGTTTCTGATGTGGAGAAATCCATTCTTAGGGTGTGTGCGTCACTTGTTGTGGAGATCGAACGTTGCCGAGATGAGGCGGTGACTCTGGAAAAAGAGAGCAGTCAAGGAGCAATAAGTGAATTGGAATCGCAGCTTGAAGCCAAGAACCGCCACATTGATGACTTGCAACAGGTTGGTTCACATTCTGTGGCTGCCTGCAAGAGGCTGGATTCTCATGAGCCCCTGTGGCTGCAGGGGCTCATGAGAATCTGTTCTCTTGCTTATGGAGCTGCAGAAACTCATGAAAATCTGTGCCTTTTGCTGACAAGAAATTGCCCTGTTCGCTTACATCTCCATTTCACAGGTGAAGGAAACAGTCAGTGTGACTGCTCTGGTGGATAGGTTGGTTCCGTTCTTTGGCGTCTGCAGACCTCTTTCCCTGTACAACTACAGTATGGATATAGGTGTTTGAATTTGAACCTTGACCTGTTGGATATCTGTACACATCTCCAGTGAGGTGCCAGTGATTTGCGAGTCATAATTTGGACCAGCAACAGAAATTGTATCGCACGCAGACTTGCCCCCAGTCACACATACAGACTCTCGCACAACAGATGCATACACCGCCGCTGACTCAGACGGGCGCATTCACGCGGTAAAACTCAACACGGGCTTTCTTTCTAACGAAGACGTTTATAACAAAATAAACAATAAAAGAATGCTCAAAAACTATCAAACAGAGCATGGAATTTTCCTCTTTTTGGCGGATTTCCGCTTAAATGAAGCTGCCATTCCGCCAAAAATAAAAATTTCCGCCGAAAACAAAATCGTAAAGTCACTATTCCAATACCGTGTTTCGCGATCTTTATGTGGCGGATATCCCCAAATCGCGTATTCAAAATTGAGCGAGGCGTTAGCTTTAGCTCGCACAGGTCGCTTCCGGTCATCAGTGGTAGTCGTAGTCTGGTCAAAATATGGCGAAGAGAAAATACTTAAACGCGGAGACAGAATAGACGATTCTGGAGCCAAGAATATTTGGGGATGGACTTGGCTCGAGAAAAGCGTAAACGACGAGCTCCGCGCTCAGTGTATTCGCAAGTTAGCGGCCTGTGGGCAGGCGTATTGCCATGAACTGCGCAGAGTTTGATATTAACTACGCGGCCGCGTAGCTCCCGATGCTCACGTGTCTACAGCGAAACACAAGAAAGCTAAAAGCAGTGCCATTGGAAATATTACTCTTGATGGTGAATAAATTTATTACAATGTATTTTTTTCCAGTAAAGTTTGATGAAATTATGTTGAAAAATCTATATAATCTTTCTCCAGTTCAGTGACCATGGTACATAGTATTAAATAAGAGAGAAAAGGAATCCATACTTACAGCTGATTAATCAGAGATTATTAAAGAAAGTATATATATTATATAATTAAACTCAAATAAAAATGAAAAATGGAAAGACATTCAGATGTATTTTGAATAAGCATTTGGATATATTCTGTTGAATACTTTAAGTTTTAGTATAACTTTTAAACCTTTGACACAAAAAATAAAAAGTGCACCCAAAAAATAAGAAAAAAAAGCAAGATTTTTAGGTGGTTAAACTGCTCAGTTTCTCTCTAAAATGCACCAGATTGCACAAATTTTAATGTAAATTTTCAAAATTTCTCCGGGGGAGCATGCCCCCGGACCCCCCTAGTGAAAAGGGGTTTTCCTCTTTTTTTAGTACGAGTAATTCCATGCTCTGATCAAACTATATACACCACACCTTCCCCCACTACCAACATCTCAACACCACATGCATACACACAATATCAATGCCAGGCTAGGTAGTAGTATCTCACACTCCAACCTGTTTGGTGTTCTCGCCCGGTTACGTTCAGTCCTTTTCACGTCTAGGCGTGCAAGTCCTTTGTTGTACGCTCCTGAGTCATCCCGTCTCTCATACCGTGGATGTCCTCGTAGCTCGTACTGTATAGCGCAGTCCTCGCTGTGACCCGGGTGTCTCGGCACCGGTCGCTCACTCCCTGAGTGGAGAGATGACCTCGCATTAGTTCCCTGGTGACTGACGTCTCAGCGTCCGTCGCTCCAACTCCAACAAGCACTCTGAACAATAATAAAGTCCTAAATCATAACACTTGCTAAACGCACACACGTATTGGATAATATGAGATACATTACGTAACCTGGCTGATACAATAACTCACATGTTCATTCACACACACACACACACACACACACATGCTTCATCACCCGACTACTTTCGTAACACCCCATATCTGTCACTACCTTGAAACAGACTATAACCTAACACTCTCACTAATACGTTATCCCATACGCTGGAAAAGACTATACTTAACCACGTACTATCCTCATAATGACTTAGGCATACGCCCCTCACATTCCTTAGTTATCCATCTCGGTAAATAACTGTATATGAAAAACACCGGTTACCTCAATGAATTCCAAACCAGTCAACACTACACAACCGTATTAACTCCTATTAACGCATTCTATCTTTAACGCAGTAACCATCAATAATACGTATAGAAACATACCTGAATTCTGGGTTTCAGAGTCTTGGAATACGGGCTAAGGTCTCTCACACACGTCTGTCCACACTGACAGTAAAGCCCCGTACAAACTTATTTCACCCTCTGACAGACTGAGCTCTCGCCTAAACTCACTAAAACTCCCCGTGCCAAACGTTCCTTAAAGATTTCACGTGGGTCTCGTGCCACACCGAATAGTTGTCACAAGACAAACCGCTAACAAAAACTGTACCGTATTAAATCCACTGTGTGAACCCTATGCGTGCGCATAGAGTTTCATCACAGAAATAGTTCCTCAAAAGCTCCCACACCTGCAGGTGTGGGGGCTTTTGAGGATCTACTCCTGTTGCTGGTCCAAAAGTCATCCACATTTATTGTGGAATTTACAAACAACACCTTCAGGCGCCAAGCTAATCTGGCACTACCCTTGATTTATCATGGTTGATCCATCTCCTGTTAAGTGACACGTCTAAAATTTGGGAAATGCGGCTTTGGGGTTAAATGGGCTAATTTGTGACTACTTTTGCATTATTTTTCTCAGGGCATGCTGAAGGTGACTCATGGCATCACAGATCTCAACAAAGAGCTGCTGCAGATGCAGGAATCCAGTCAGAAAGACCTCACATCTCTGCAGGAGAAGCATGACTCAGAACTGGCAGCCCTGCAAGCAGAATTGGCAGAGACATTGGAGAATCAAAAGACTGAGATGGTCGAGACTCAGAAGAAGCACCACATGGAGATGACAAAAATACAGGGACAACTTCACGGTGAGATGCTGGAAGTGCAGGATTCACATCGCACAGAGCTTGAAAAACGATTGTCTGAAATGTCTGACATAGAAGAAAAACACAGATCAGAGATAATGGAAAAAGAAGAAAAACACCGTGCAGAGATTGAAAAACTCCTCATGGAGATAGGGGAACTAGAGAAGAAACACCAGGCAGAGAAAAGTGAAATTAATGAGAAACACCGGGTGGAATCGGCAGAGATACAAGAGAAACACTGTGAAGAGTTAGCAGAGGTGGGGAGAAAGAACATGCTGGAGGTTGAACTAGAGACGGATCGGATCCGCATGGAGATGCAGGTGGTGATAGACAAGCAGGAGGCGGATATAGCACGCTTGGAGGAAAAGCTACACACACTGCAGCAGTCTCTGAATCAGGTCATTCATAAGCTTCATTTTGTATTTACATGGGTGAATGTTAGCAGACAGAAAGATGGCAGTCCTTAAATTAAAGATCATGCATTTCGAAATTGACATATTTTCAAATTCATTCCTTTTCTTAAAAAAAAAAAAAAGAACAGAAAAGGAACCAAATATTAACTTCCATATTGCCAGAAAAAAACACAATAATGCTTTGAATTTTATTTTCACTGATACTTAGCCCTGTATTCCTTCCTGCAGTTTCATTCATGTGCAGTCTTTATTGTGGGATCCTAAAGTTCTGCCCTCATTTGGTAAAAGACAGTAAGTCCATTTTTGTGAAAAGTAAAATTTCATTGTAATGAAAATCTCACTGTTTACAGAATTAGTTTGACTGTCTTTGCCACATTAGGATGCAGGTTGTTGCAGTTATGATTCATTTAACTCATTCAGCCTGGCGCATGTATTTCCACAATTTTGGAGGCGTCATCTAACGACTACGCAGCTGTTGCAGGAGATGGGTCGACCATGGTAATTCAAGGGTAGTGCCAGATTAGCTTGGCGCTGACAGGCGCCAAGCTAATCTGGCACTACCCTTGAATTATCATTTTCGACCCATCTCCTGCAACAGGTGCGTCAGGGCTGAATGGGTTAAATGTTTCAACCTTTTGGTTGGTGGTAGCATTTTTTGTCATGATGACTACTGTAGGAGTCGTCGTGACAAAAAGCACTACTGACGGTCAAAGCAACATTTTGGTAATGTATTACATTTACTAACCCATTTAGCCCCAACGCCCTGCAGCAGTGGATGAATCAACCATGATAATTCAAGGGTAGTGCCAGATTAGCTTGGTGCCATCAGGTGCTAAGCTAATCTGGCACTACCCTTGAATTATCATGGTCGATCCATCTCACGGAACTGGTACACACCATTAGGTGACACCTCTAAGGGCTAAGTACATATGCTCCTGATCTGTGTGTGTAGGTTCAGCAGGAGAAAGAAGTAAGATCTGAAGAGCTGGTTCGCGGGTTTGCTGCAGAGAAACAGAAAATGAGTCGGACACTAGAAGAGGAGTATGCAGCCAACAAGCAGCGGGAAATTCAGCAGCTCACCGACAAACTTCAGGCTGACAAGCAGCATGAGGTTGATGAGCTTAGGGCAACACTTAACAATCAGCACAAAGAGGAGGTGGACAGACTTGTGACAGACAAACAGCAAGAGGTCAGTGAGCTTAGAAATAAACTTAGCTCCGAACACACACAGGCAATAGAGCAACTTTGCAATCAAAACCAACGTACAATTGAAGAACTCACAGAAAAACTACAGTCCCAGCACAAAGAGGAACTTGAAGAATTGCGTAAGGACCTTCAGGAGAAAATGGACCGCATTTGTCATGACCTTGGAGAGGTCAAGGATGCTGAAGTTCAGAAAGTGCGTGATCAGCTTGAAGCTGAACAAGAGAGGTACGTGCAAGAGCTGAGAGAGAAGCTGCTGAGCGAACACAAGGCGGAGTTAGAGAGACTGCTACAGGAGTCCCAAAGCAAGGCAGAGGAAAATGTCACACAGTTAAAGTCAGAGTTTGATGCTGAGCGAGACAGGACCAAGACAGAGTTGCAGTCCTTGCAGGTAAGTTTACAAAGTTTACAAACCCAGAAAGCAAAGGATCATCAGGCTGATGTTAGCCACAGTTAGCCCATTTAATCCCAAGGCCACATTTCCTACATTTTGGAGATGTCACCTATGTACGACTATGTACCGGTTGCAGGAGATAGACCAACCACGATAATTCTAGGGTGGTGTCAGATTAGCTTGGCACCATCAGGCACCAAACTAATCTGGCACTATCCTTAAAATTTCATGGTCGATCTATCTCCTGCTGTAGTGCTTCGGAGCTAAATGGGTGAACCTACAGTACACATGGCTGTGTGCAGGCTGACTTATGCTGACACTGGCCTGATGGCCTTTCGTTTACATCCCCTAGTAAGAAAAAGGTTGGTCCTCTGCATATGCAAGGTTTGATAAAAAAAAAAGTTGTCTTTTTTCAGCAGCGGCGGTCAGTAGCTGATTGTGGTATTCAGAGCGAGAACGGTGAGGTCATGACCCTGGAGCGTCACCGTGAGTTGCTGGCAGAGACAGAAAAGGCAGTCATGGAACACCACAAAGAGCTGGTGATGGAGGCAGAGCGGGAAATGAAACTTAAGGTCACACTGCAGTATCAGGAGGTGAGGAGATTTTTATCAAAACCATCCGCAAGAGGCATAGATTCTCATGAGCCCTCATTCTCATGAGCAACTCTTATGAGTTCTTGTTTGTTTCTTCAAAAACGTTACCGATGGTATTACTGATAGGAAGACATACTTAGCCTGACAATTTCAGTCTCCAAAATTGTTGTGTGTTGCTACACAACCAGAAACGTAACTCTAGCAAGCAGCTACCCAATCCCCTGAGTGGCCTCCCTATCCTCCGGATAGCCTCCCTACTCAATCTCGCGAGAGTCCGTTATTACCAGTTATATACTTAGCTGCCATCTTGTTTGGTTCGGTTATTTCGGTCTCCGTGTTTCCTCGTCTTCTTCGTGCTTTCTTGTCGGTTTCAATCTTCTCCCGATGGCCAGGTAAGGCCTCGGACATTGTCTCGTCCGGCGATTACAGCTTACTGGGGCAATTTCCATGGAATTACAGCGTTTTGGCCTTTCTTTTCGACTTCGTGGCCCTGAGTCCCGCGTGACTATCCTTTGTTTACATGATTTGTTGCAGTAACCAACTCCGCACTTGTCCCGCCTGCGGCGCCTTCCAGTGGCCGACGGATTTACATCTTAGATGCGTTACCTGTTCGGGGTGCGCTTCTGATAACACCTGCGCTACGTGCTCTGTTTGGGAAGAGGACCGTTGGTCTCAGATGTGGAGTTTTTATCATCGCAAATGCCCTATTCCTTCTTCTGCAGCTCTGGTTCCACCAGCCCCTCCCAACTCGGCTGCAGTTGGTGGTTCGTCCATGCACTCTCGGTCCCCAGACTCTGTTCGCTCACTTACACTGCACTCCTGCTCACAGGTGATAGGACACTTGCGGTTATCCGCTAATATTCCCCCGGCCAAGGCGACGGACGCTGTCCCTTCTGCTGTGGGAGGTAAGTGCTTTTCCGATCCTTTACATTATCACTCTATGGAGCGCCGTTTACTATCCATCCCGCGCACCCGCTCTATGGAGACGGGTCACTCGCGGCGATTATCCATCCCGTGCACCCGCTCTACAGAGACGGGTCACTCGCGGCGGATATCCGTCCCGCGCACCCGCTCTACAGAGACGGGTCAATCGCGGCGACTTCCCCCTCTCGGGGGATGGGACACCGGCACCCGAAAGACCCTGGCGCGGTTGCCGATCAGCCTGGTGTGGCCTTGCCCACAAGCACCTTTCCGCCTCAGCGTCACCATAGGTCGTTACACCACGACTCTTTGCACGGCGCGGCGGGGATTCCGGTGTCCCCTTGTGCACCGGCGCGGAGCCGGTCACTGCACTTCTATGGATCAGACGAGTATACCTCTCGGCGCCGCTCTCGTCACTCTCGTCTGCTGGATTCACCTTCCTCCCGGGACGTTCACTCTCGTGGTCGCCCTCGGAAACGGACAGAATTTGAACACCCTGTTCCTAGCGATTTGTCGGTCGCGTGTCGGCCGCAACGCTCCCCTCTCGGACGGGTTGATTTCATTCATCCTGTTCTGCCTCTGCGCCACGGCCAAGATCCTCTTGTCCCGGGACGGGAGCAGTCCCGTTCGCGGGTTTCTTGAAGCCCCGTTACGCAACGTCGACTGCTTCCGGAGAACAGCCCCTCAGTCCCTCCCCTGGGAGGCATCGGTCTTCTCCCTTTTCACCTTCTGCTTCCTCCGGGGACAGTCCTCTCACTCGGGGACGTTTGCGTGGTCCATCCTCACCCACCCTTCGGCGGAGTCCTCTGGCCGTTCCCCGTCATGTGGACAGTCGTGTGGCTATCATATGTCACTCGCTCTCCGATATTCCGCATAATCCTCGACAAGTCCCGGAGGCTTTGACTGACAACGTTCTCAGTATTCACCCTGGTGATTCCGCCTCCACTTTCAGTGTTGTTGGAGACTATCCTGCGTCCCAACTTTCCCTGCACGCGGACTCTCCATATGACGATTCGGACTCTTCCTCTAACGTCGCTCTGGGTATCGTGACGCAGCGATCGATTGAAGCGGCCTCGGAACTCATTCTTCGTTTCCTTCCTCCTGACATTTGTCCACCCGCTCCTCCTATCAAGCGCAAGGCTTCAGCTTCTGTGGATGCTCTCCTTCCTCCTAAGCGCCTTAAGTCTCTCCCCACAACCACCCGGTTTTCGAGATCTCACGGACGCCTTTTCGGCTCAGTTACCTCTCACCAGTTCGAAGGACTCTGCTTTCTTTTCTGAAGCCAGGTGGCTGGCGGGCATCGATATCCGTTTTCACTAGAGTTGGTACACAGGTCACTCTCAGGCGTTTTTGTACCCTTTACCCTCGCTGGATCCCGATGCGGATTTTCAGGCGGGTGGTTGCCACGCCGCCCTTTCTCGGGTTCCTCGTGCTGTTGATAAGACTGCTGTCCTCATTCGCAACACCCTGGCATGCTCCGGTTTCCTCGACCTCGTGATGCAGGCGATTGTTCGGGCGCTGGAGGATAATTGGGACCCTCGCTCTCCTGCTCCTCTTCGTGAGATCCATTCTTTGGCCGTGGTGGCCAACCGGGCATCTTACCACGCCTCGACCAACGCGATGGCTGCCGCCATCAACTGCGACTTAATCCGGAGAGATGCTGTGCTCGACGCTTATGTGGGGTTACCTTCGTCTGTCAAATCCCAACTTCATCAGGCTCCCATCGGGGGTCCTTTGCTTTTTGGCCCCACCTGGCAGGCTGTTAAAGAGTCACACAAGGATATTTGGCCTACTTCTCGGTCTTTTTCGCCCTTTCGTTCGGCCCGCAGGGCCGTGGGTCGCGCCCTGTGGTCCTTCAGACCCGTCTCACGTCCCGCGTCCAGTGCGCCTTTCGGCTCTTCCCGCCCCCCCCCCAGCTTGGCCGCTCCCGTACCGGGCCGCCGGCCCCGACCAGGCCAAGAGGAGGCCGGGGCTGGTCGGGGCCGGCGGCCCGGTCGGGGGAGGGCCCGATGACTCTCTTCCATTCGTGCCCACGCCGACCTCCCTCAGATCGCCGGTCGGCGGGCGGCTCTCCTGGCACGGCGACGCATGGCGGTCACTGTTCCCAGACGATCCTTGGATACTCTCTACAGTTACGGAGGGACTCCACCTCACTTTTCAATGCCCGCCGCCTCTGCGGCGCTCCCCGCTTTGGACTCGGTTGCCAAGCGACTGGGTCAAAGCTGCGGCGCTGCAGGGGAGGTGGTTGCTTTACTTCAGAAATCCGCCACAGAAGTGGTCCTACGACACGACTCTCCGGCCTTCTACAGCCGTCTCTTCGTTGTTCCAAAATCGGACAGCACTTGGCGTCCTGTGATCGATCTTTCGGCTTTGAACAAGTTTCTGGCCGCTCCTTCTTTCCGTATGGAAACTACCAGAGCTCTCCGTGCCGCGGTCAGGCCCATGGATTTTGCTGTCAGTCTCGATCTGGCCGATGCATACCTCCATGTGCTCATGCATCCTTCGGCTCGCTGTTACCTACGCTTCACCTTCCGCGGGGATGGTTTATCAGTTCCGGGCCATGCCATTCGGTCTAAACATCAGTCCCTGGGTCTTCACCAAGATCATGAACACAGTGGTCGCACACGCTCGGCGGTCCTCTCTCAGTCCGACCTAGCACTACCTCGACGATCTGCTGCTCCGAAATCAGGTCGAGTTCCGCTTGTTCACCAACAGGAACGCGGTACTCGTTCTTCTTCACCATCTTGGCTTCCTGGTCAACTTCGGCAAATCGGACCTCTTACCGTCCCGCAGCTTTATTCATCTGGGTATGGATTTTCAGACCGACTTGAACCGGGTGTGACTTCCTCAGGCGCGGATCGAGAAATTGGCGACTTTGCCTCTGCAGCTGTATCTTGCCATGGATGCTCCAGCGTGGACGTGGTTGCAGTTGTTAGGTCTCATGAGCGCTGCCGCGGACTTACTTCCTCTCGGTCGCCTCTACTCACGACAGTTTCAGCTTCATCTCCTTCTCCTCTGGCGTCCGACTTCAGGGGATTTAGAAGCCCGGATTCCTGTGTCTTCCCTGGTCCGTCCCTATCTCCTCCGGTGGACAGACCACTCTTGGTTAGCGTCGGGAGTTCCCCTAGTGTCCCCGCTACCCTACCTGTCGATCTGCACAGATGCCAGTCTCTCTGGTTGGGGGGTGCTCCTCCTCCCGGACTTCCACGAGACAGCGAGCCTTTGGCCACCGGATGTGGTGGGCAAACACATCAACTGGTTGGAGTTGAAGGCGGTTTGGCTTGCTCTCATCGTCTGGGAGACACACGTGTCACACCAGGAGGTCTTAGTCCTCTCCGACAACTCGACTGTTGTGGCGTATATTCAGAAGCAGGGCGGGACGCGTTCTCCTTCTCTGTGCATCCTTCTGTTCCAGCTCCTTATGTGGTGCCGGGATTGGGACATTTTGCTGCGGGCGCGTCACATTCCGGGACGGCTAAATGTGCTGGCGGATTCTCTGTCCCGTCCGGACCAACTTCTCCATACCGAGTGGACTCTCCGACGCGACCTGTTTTGCATGATTTTTGTCCACTGGGAGACACCCATGATCGACTTGTTCGCGACGCGGTGGAATACACAACTCCCCCTCTTCATCTCTCCATTCCCCGACCCGCTTGCGTGGTCGGTAGACACTCCCTCCATTCCTTGGTATGGTCTCCTGGCCTACGCGTACCCTCCCTCGGTACTGATCCCCAAGATTCTCCTCAAGCTTCGCGGCTGCAACACGGTGTTGTTCTTGGTAGCCCCATTTTCTTGGAACAAGAGCTGGACCACAGATCTCCTGAGTCTCGCCACGGATCCACCGCTCCGGCTTCCAACGCCACGTACGATGTTGAAGCAGCCTCGACGAGATCTTTTTCACCCTTGCCCGGAGAACCTTCACTTACACGCCTGGAGGTTGTGCAGCGTGCCCTCACGGCTCGAGGTTTCTCGGATACAGCGGTGGCGGCTATCGCTTTAGCTCGACGCCCTTCCTCCAGGAAAGTTTATGAGGGAAAATGGAGGGTTTTGCAGTCTTGGTGCGGTACTAGACACCTTTCCCCCACCGTTTTGACTATGCCACAGCTAGCTGAATTCTTCCTGTGGCTCTTCCTGGATCAGTCCCTTGCACCTATTACCATTCGGGGATACCTCTCAATGGTGGCTGATACTTACCGCCATTTGGGACTACCAGATCCCGGTTCTTGCAAAGATCTCGCCGACCTTATGGCTCATTTTGACCTGCAGCGACCTGTGACCCGCTCCCTACTGCCTCGATGGGATCTCGCTTTGGTATTAACATGGCTGAACACTGCTCGTTTGAACCCCTGCACTTGGCGCGGTTCTCTGACTTAACGCGAAAAACGTGCTTCCTTCTGGCCCTGGCATGAGTGAACTTCACGCTCTCTCGGTACACCCGTCTTGCCTGCAACTCCGGGCCGACGGCTTTGTCCAACTCCTCAATTGTTCTTCCTTTTTGGCCAAGAACAGGCTCCCTTCAGCCGCCCCTCAACCCATCACTATTCGTCCATTGCGGGGCCCAAATACACTCCAGGATGTACGCAAACAAGACCCGGTCAGGGCGTTAAAAATTTACCTCTGCCGATCGAAACCCCTACGGCGAGGACGTTTACGCCTCTTCCTGCCCTTATCTCCGGGCAGGAACGATATTTCTGCTCAGACAATATCCGCATGGCTGCGCAGAATCATCAGATCTGCTTACGATGACCTCTCGATGGAGGGAGCGAAGAGGTTGCAGATTCGAGCACACGAAGTCCTTGCTGTCTCCACGAGCGTCGCGTTCGACCGTAACTGCGCCGTGAGGGACGTTATGGCGGCTGTGGGCTGGAGGGCAGAATCTACTTTCGCCCGTTTCTACTTCCGTGACCTGTCCGGCCAAAGACAAACCATGGCACTAGTGGGGGACATTGCGGTGGCTCAACACTCCCTCCCAGCGCGGGATACGCCATAGGTAATACTTAACTGAAATTGTCGGGAGTGTGCCTTTGCAAGGGACCAAGCTAAGCAGTTACCCCATGGTGAGTTTTAGGCCGGCACCCTCCTCGTCTTCACCATTCTTCCTATCAGTAATACCATCGGTAACGTTTTTGAAGAAACAAATGTATTTTTCTTTAAAATAAATTTTTTTGAAAAATACTTACCAATGGTATTACTCAAATTTCCCTCCCACCTTCCCCGCTTGCCGTCTGTCTGCTAAGATATAACTGGTAATAACAGACTTTCGCAAGATTGAGAAGGGAGGCTATCCGGAGGATAGGGAGGCAACACACAACAATTTTGGAGACTGAAATTGTCAGGCTAAGTATTTCTTCCTATCAGTAATACCATCGGTAAGTATTTTTCGAAAAAATATATTTTAAAGAAAAATACATTTTGTGTGATAACTTGTGGTACTATGGTGGATATGACAATCGTGTATTAAAAAGGTGAGATGTAGCGAGTTGGACACAGTGTGAAGCTGGACACTGTGCTAACATTTAATGTGTATAATATGTATAAATGTATGTACAGGCATTGGAAGAACAGCGTAGTGACTTTGAATCTAAAATGAAGGGGATGTTGCGTCAACACCAGAAAGACAAAGATGACTCGATGGCTTCCATGAAAACGAGCCTTATGGCGGATAGACAGGTATAGATTGTTTTCATTCATTTCTGTTATCTAGACCGTAGTATTTATTGTATCAGTGGGGGGGGGGGGGGGGGGGGGGGGGGGTTGTCCTCACCAGAGAAAATGTACTGCATACTCTTTGTTATCAAAATCAGATATTTATCCCAACATTTCATGAATGAAAGCTATGGTGTAAAGATTTTTTTCCTAACCTGACAATAGCGGCAAGCTGTGTTGCTCTGTTCTAGAAAAAGATCAAGACATACCATGGTAAAGGTAGTTGAATGCAGGAGATATGACTGAGTTTTTGCTTGAATAGGTGAAGTTCAACGAGGCAGTGACTCGTGCAGTACAAGAAAAAGATCGTATTATTGAGGAACTGCGCAGCAAACTGAGAGCCCTGGCACCACAAGGTATGGGCTGCAGTTTTTCTCCTGCTCTGGTCTGTCTTCTTTTATTGTGTATGTTGTGTTTGCACATTGTCGGAAACATTTGTTACATAATTTTGGGGTAAACTAGCAAAAAGGTTTTTGTCCAGTATGTGTCCAGTAAGTGTGTGTGCATGTTCTTTGTTCATGCACTCTCTTCGCTAGGCTGTGCTCCCATTCTCATCTTACTGCCATGGTTGCATGGTCCAGCTTTGTTTTGAACTACAGGTCAGTCTCAGTATATCAAAGAACCATGGAACCATACAATTTGTTTTCTCAAAATACATTTTTGATGAGATTACTAATAGGAATATCTACCTAGCTTACTTAATTTAGCCCAAGAACCTGTTGTGTTCCTACACAACCAGGGAGGCAACTCAGGGGGCTGTAACCAGGGTCGTGAATAGCCTCCCGTCCCTGCCCATCCGGTCACGTGCAAAGTGGTGTCACGCCAGTCGTTCTTCTTAGCTTACCGTGAACGGTTGTGTTCTAGCCTAAAGACCTTTGGCTGTGTACGGTGCGAATGGTTCTTATAGGCCGGTCGGCTTTGGATTATGTGTGTTCCCTTGGAGTACCTGTGCCCTTGGGTTCTTGTGTCTCTTGGATTACGTGGGTTCTCTGGGATTTTTGTGGTGCCCTGTTCCTTGGAGTTACGTGGTTGCTGACTGGGATTACGCTGTGCCGTCTGGGACTTATCTTTCGCCTGCGCTTCCGGCGGGCCGTGCAACAGGTTCCCCTCCCCGTCCCCTCAGCCATGGTAAGGTAGGGACTCGGTCCATGCCCTCGACCGACCCTGGGGCTGGACGGTGGCTGTGACCAGAGGTGCTTCGAGTCACTCGCATATCTTCTCGCATCGACACTTGAGCTTGTTTGGCGGGGCCCCAGGGGCCCATGCCCGTTCGCCTTTCACGTCTGATATGTGTTGCAGCTGCCAAGTTCGCACCTGCCTGCAGTGCGGCGACTTCCAATGGCCGAGCGATAATCATACGATCTGCCTCCCCTGTTCCGGCTGCGCCTCCGACCACTCTTGCGATGTCTGCACTGCCTGGCCGGAGGACTTATGGTCGCAGCTTTGGAGCTTCTACCGGCGCGAGCGCCCGACGCCGGCCCGTGATCACCCGCCCGATCACCCGATGCAGCTCCCATCGCGCCTCCCTTGGCGGCCCCCTCCTCTTCAGCCCCACCTGGCAGGAGGTGAAGGACGCAAGTAGGGACCTCTGGCCCAGCAGCGCCGCTCCTCCCCGCTTTCTGGCAGTCTGCAAGGTCATGGGTCGCGCCCTGCCGTCCATCAGACCCTCTGCCCTCCCCCCCCCCCGCTGCTCACCCCTGGGCTACACCCTGTACTGCCGCCTTCAGCCGCTCCCGACCTGTCCGGAACCCGGCCCCTGCCTGGCCCAAGCCCGCCTGCCGCCCGGGGCGTGGAAGGGCCTCCTGACTTTTCCCCGCTCCAGCCCCCGCCGGCCACTTCGGGGTCTCCAATCGGCGGGAGGCTCACTCTCCACAGCGAGTTATGGCACTCGCTGCTGCCGGACAACCCCTGGGTCCTCACCACCATCTCCGAGGGCCTCCTGATCTCCTTCCGCTCTCCACCACTGCTGTGACGCTCTCCCCTGTGGAGCGGGATATGGCTCGATCAGATCAAAGCTGACACCCTCTGCGGCGATGTCGCCGCTCTTCTGGAGAAGGCCGCCATGGAAGTAGTCACGCAGTACGATTCCCCAGCCTTCTACAGCCGCCTCTTCGTGGTACCCAAGCTGGGTGGCAAGTGGCGTCCCGTCATCTATCTCTCGGCGCTGAAGAGGTACATCGCAGCCCCGACCTTTTGCATGGAGACAGCCAGGGCCCTCAGGGCCGCCGTGCAACCCTTGGACTTTGCCGTCAGTCTGGATCTGTCCGACACATCCCCATTCAACCCGTCTCTCGGCGTTACCTACGCTTCGCCTTCGATGGCCTCAGCCCTTGGGTGTTCACGCGCATCATGGATGCCGTCGTCGCCAAGGCAAGACATTCGTCCTCCAGTCTGACCTCGAACTATTTGGACGACCTCCTCCTGCGCAATCCGTCGGAAGCCACCCTAGCGACGGACAGAGATGTGCTGCTCCTCTTATTGACTCGGCTTGGCTTCCTGATCAATGCGGGCAAGTCGGATCTCACGCCCTCCTGCCGGTTTGTGCACCTAGGCATAGAATTTGCTACCGATCTCAACCGGGTAAGACTGCCAGAGCCCCGGATCCAGAAGCTGGCCACCCTGTCTCTCAAGGTGGCCCAAGAAGATGCGGCACCCGCCAGAGTATGGTTCCAGCTCTTCGGCCTGATGAGTGCCGCGGCGGATCTCCTGCCTCACGGCCAGCTTCACTCCCGTCCACTCCAGTTGCATCTGCTTCTCCACTGGCGCCCATCCTCCAGCGACCTCTCCACCCTGGTTCCGGTTATCCCGATGATCCGACCTCATCTGCTACGCTGGGCGGATCACTCGTGGCTTGCGTCAAGGGTTCCCCTCGCCTCATCCCCTCCACAGCTATCGCTTTGCATGGATGCAAGTCTCGCCGGGTGGGGAGCACACCTACTACCGAGATTTCTCATGGCGTCCGACCGCTGGCCTCCGGACCTTGTGGACAGGCACAGCAACTGGTTGGAACTGATCGCTGTTTGGCAAGCCCTCGTCATGTGGGAGTCTCGCCTCCGACACCAGGAGCTCCTCGTCCTCTCGGACAACTCCATGGTGGTCTCTTACATCCAGAAACAGGGTGGGACGCGCTCCTCCTCCCTCTGCATACTCCTCTACCAGGTCCTACGCTGGTGCGAAGACCGCGGCATCTCCCTCCGAGCGCGACACATTCCAGGACACCTGAACGTCCTAGCCGACTCACTCTCGCGGCACGGCCAGCTCCTCCACATGGAATGATCCCTGTGACTGGACATCTTTCAGATGATCTGCGCTCATTGGGAGACTCCTATGATCGACCTCTTTGCAACGAGGTGGAATCGTCAGCTTCCCCTCTTTGTCTCCCCGATCCCAGACCCCCTCGCCTGGGCAGTCAACGTGCTCTCCATCCCTTGGGACGGCCTCGTCGCTTATGCCTATCCCCCGACAGTGCTAGTCCCCAAAGTCCTGATCAAGTTCGGAGGATGCAATGCGGTGATGTTACTGGTGGCCCCGTTCTCCTGGACCAAATCTTGGACCACCGACCTACTCAGTCTCGCCACGGACCCCCTCCCCCCCTGCTGCTGCCCACACCGAGCACGATGCTCAAGCAACCCCGCCAGCCGCTGTTCCACCCGTGTCCGGAGAGGCTTCTCCTTCACGACTGGAGATTGTGCGGCAAGCCCTCGCAGCAAGAGGCTTCTCGAGTGCAGCAGTGGAGGCGATCGCTACAGCCCACAGGCCCTCGACTAGGCACGTCTACGAGGGAAAGTGGTGAGTCCTACAGTCCTGGTGCCCTGTCCAGCGCCTCTCCCCCACCGATCTGACTACCCCTCAGCTCGCTGAGTTCTTTCTCTGGCTCTTTGGCGACCAGGCATTAGCTCCCATCACGATCAGGGGTTACCAGGCACATCTACGAGGGAAAGTGGTGAGTCCTACAGTCCTGGTGCCCTGTCCAGCGCCTCTCCCCCACCGATCTGACTACCCCTCAGCTCGCCGAGTTCTTTCTCTGGCTCTTCGGTGACCAGGCATTAGCTCCCATCATGATCAGGGGTTACCTGACCATGATTGCTGACACTTATTGCAACCTCGGCCGCCCGGACCCCAGCGCCTGCAAGGATCTCGCCGACCTTATGGCCCACTTTGGCCTCCAGCGGCCAGTCCCCCGCTCGCTGATTCCACGTTGTGACCTACCCTGACTGAATTTAGACCACTTTAAACTGCTGTCCTTGGCCTGGTTTGCGGATGTGACTTGGAAGACCTGCTTCCTGTTGGCCCTCGCCATGGCGGCCCGAGTAAGCGAGCTACACGTGCTCTCCGCGCGCCCTGCCTGCCTGCAGTTCAGGACGGATGGCTCCGTGCAACTTCTCACTGACCCTTCCTTCCTCACCAAGACTAGGTCTCCCTTGACCGCGCCCCAGGTGATCACCATTCGGCCGCTGAAAGCAGTGAATTTTCCTCGGGAGACCAGGCAGCAAGATCCGGTGCGCGCCCTGCGCATCTATCTCTGCAGATCCAAGCCCGTCCGGAGGGGACGGTCCCGCCTCTTACTGCCATTGACCCCAGGCAGAAATGACATTTCGGCCCAGACGATATCTTCCTGGCTACGCTAGGTCATACGGTCCGCTTACCAGGGCCTCTCCCCGGAGGGAGCTAAGAGGCTCAGGATCTGCGCACATGAGGTTAGAGCCATGGCCACGAGCGTTGCCTTTGACCGCAACTGCGCCCGTCAGAGACATCGTGGCAGTGGTGGGCTGGCGGGCAGAATCGACCTTTGTCCACTTCTACCTCCGGGATCATGCAGGCCAGCGAGACAACCTCGCACTGGTGGGGGACATCGCCGCGGCGCAACACTCCCTCCCGGCACCGGAGGCGGCGTAGGTAATTATTACCTGAAATTGTCGGGAGCTTGCTCTTGGGACGGCGGGTCTGGCTAGGCCCTTACACAAGGAGTAATAATATGGGTGGTACCCACCTCCTCTTCATAATTCTTCCTATTAGTAATGTCTTCGGGAATGTATTTTGAAAAAAACAAATGAATTTTTCTCTAAAATGTATTTTTTCGAAAAATACTTACCGATGACATTACTCGGAGGACCCTTCCACCTGCCCCGCTTGCCGCTGGTAAGCTAAGTATTTCCGACTGGCGTGACACCACGTGGCACGTGACCGGATGGGCAGGGACGGGAGGCTACTCATGGCCCTAGTTACAGCCCCCTGAGTTGCCTCCCTGGTTGTGTAGGAACACAACAGGTTGTTAGGTTGAAATTAAGTAAGCTAGGTAGATATTCCTATTAGTAATGTCATCGGTAAGTATTTGTTTCTTCAAAAACGTTACCGATGGCATTACTGATAGGAAGACATACTTAGCCTGTAAATTTCAGTCTCCAAAATTGTTGTGTGTTGCTACACAACCAGGGACGTAACTCTAGCAAGCAGCTACCCAATCCCCTGAGTGACCTCGCTATCCTCCTCCCTTATCAATCTCGCGAGAGTCCGTTATTACCAGTTATATAATTAGCTGCCATTTTGTTCAGTTCAGTTCTTTCGGTCTCCGTGCTTCCTAGTCTTCCTCGTTCTTTCTTGTCGGTTTAGATCTGCTCTCGATGGCCAGGTGATACAGCTTACTGGGGCAATTTCCGTGGAATTACGGCGTTTTGGCCTTTCTTTTCGACTTCGTCTCCATCGGTCGGTTGCAACGGTCATGTACTTGACTTCATGGCCCCGAGTCAAGCGGGTTATCCTTTGTTTACATGATTTGTTGCAGTAACCAACTCCAAACTTGTCCCGCCTGCGGCGACTTCCAGTGGCCGACAGATTTACATCTTAGATGCCTTCCCTGTTCGGGCTGCGCTTCTGATAACACCTGCGCTATGTGCTCCGGTTCCACCAGCCCCTCCCAACTCGGCCGCAGTTGGTGGTTCGTCCAGGAACTCTCGGTCCCCAGACTCCGTTCGCTCCCTTAAACTGCACTCCCGCTCACAGGTGACGGGACCCTTGCGGTTATCTTCTCCTACCTGTGATGAAGCTCTATGCTCGTACATAGTGCTCACACAGTAGGATAAATACGGTACGGTTTTTGTTAATGGTTTGTTTTGTGCCGATAGTCCGTGAGGCCGTGGCCCATGTGAAATCTTTAAGTCATGGTTAGCACGGGAGTTTTAGTGAGTACTGTTATAGTGAGTTCTAGGTGGAAGCTGTCTTGCAGAGCAGTAAATGCGTTAGTACGGGCTTTCTTGTCAGAGGAATCAGATGTGTTTGAGATACCTAGCCCGTATTCCAAGACTGAAGCCTAGAATTCAGGTATGTTTTTGATATGTAGTTATTGATGCTTAGTTGAAGATAGTATGCGTTGGTAAGAGTAATTTGGTTGTATAGTGTTGGCCGGTTTGGTTCAGTTATGTTGGTTTAGAATTCAGTGAAGTAACCGGTGTTTTGGTATACAGTTACTTACCGAGATAGATAACTAAAGGAATGTGAGGTGTGTATGCCTAAGTCGCTATGAAGGTAGTACGCGGTTGGTTAAGCATAGTCTTTTCCAGTGTATAGAGTAGTGTATAGCAAGAGTGTTAGGCTATAGTCTGTTTCAAGATAGTGACAGAGATATTGGGGTGTTACGGAAGTAGTTCGGTTATGAAGCACGTGTGTGTGTGTGAATGAACGTGTGAGTAGTTGTATCGGCCAGGTTACGTGATGTTTCTCATGTCATCCAATATGTTGTGTGTTTAGCAAGCGTTACGTTTGGATCCTTGTTGTTGTGTTTAGAGTGCTTGTAAAGAGTGGAACGACGGACGCCGAGACGTCAGTCACAGGTGGGACCTAACGTGAGGTCATCCCTCCAGCTCTTCACTCAGAGTGAGTCTGATCGGGACCAAGATACCCGGATCACAGCGAGAACTGCGCTACAGTACGAGTGCAAGGACGTCCATGTTAAAGACACAGGACGACAGGAAAGAGCATACAACGGACTTGCACGCCTAGACGTGAGAAGGACCAACGTAACCAGGCAATAACATCAAACAGGTTGGAGACTCTGAGAACTAACACCTAGCCTGGCGAGATATTGTGAATTGTGTGTGTGTGATGTTCGGATGTTAGTAGAGAAGTGTATATAGTTTGATAATCTTTTTGAACCTTTTAGTGTATAAAAGTTACTTTAGAAAGAGAGCCCGTGTGTTGAGTTTTACAGCATGAATGCGCCCGTCTGAGTCAGTGGTGGTGTATGCGTCTGTTGCGTGAGAGTCTGTACGTGCGACTGTGGGCAAGTCTGCGTGCGTTACATACCCCCCCGGCCAAGGTGACGGATGCTGTTCCTTCTGCTGTGGGAGGTAAGTGCTTTTCCGATCCATTACATTCTCGCTCTATGGAGCGCCGTTTACTATCAGTCCCGCGCACCCGCTCTACGGAGACGGGTCACTCGCTGCGACTTTCCCCTCTCCCTCGGGGGATGGGACACCGGCACCCGAAAGACCCTGGCGTGGTTACCGATCAGCCAGGTGTGGCCTTCCCACCTGCACCTTTACGCCTCAGTGTCGCCATAGGTCGTCACACCACGACTCTTTGCACGGCGCTGTGGGGATTCCGGTGTCTCCTTGCGCACTGGCTCGGATCCGGTCACCGCACATCTATCATTCAGACGAGCATACCTCTTGGCGCCGATCTCGCCGCTCTCGTCTGCTGGATTCACCTTCCTCCCGGGATGTTCAATCTCATGGTCGCCCTCGGAAACGGACAGAATCTGACCACCCTGTTCGTTGCGATTTGTCAGTCGCGTATCGGTCACAACGCTCCCCTTTCGGATGGGTTGATTTGCGTCATCCTGTTCTGCCTTCCCCTCAGCGCCACGGCCGAGATCTTCTTGTCCCGGGACGGGAGCGGTCCCATTCGCGGGTTTCTTCCCGCCACGTTACGCAACGTCGACTGTTTACGGAGAACAGACCCCTCAGTCCCTCCCCTGGGAGGCGTCGGTCTTCTCCCTTTCACCTTCTGCTTCGGGGACAGACCTCTCACTCGGGGACGTTTGCGTGGTTCCTCCTCGCCCACCCTTCGAGGCTTTGGCTGACGACGTTCTCAATATTTACCCTGGTGATTCCGCATCCACTTTTTGCTGTATTGTGCTGACCTAATTGACACCAGATATAAACACTTCACAGCAGACTCCTTGAAGGTTTTGTTCCGGGATGTTCCCCTGAACAAAATCTTCAATTTTTTCAGAGAATGCAATATTTTTAACAAGATCTGAGCATTCATAGACTATGTGAATTTTTTTATTTCCCTTTTTGAGAGTCTGTAGACGTTTCTTTTAAAGACGTGTGACATTTTAGCCTGAGATTTTTAATCTATATTTACATCTTGTCTTAAGACCTTGCTTTTAGTCTCGCTGACCAGATTTTTACTCATCCCGCCGTGAGATGGCCTTAGTCACCTGCTCGGCATTAAACCCAAATAACTAACTAACTAACTAACGCATCCACTTTCAGAGATGTTGGAGACTATCCTGCATCCCCACTTTCCCTGCACGCGGACTCTCCATACGACGATTCGGACTCTTCCGCCCACGTCGCTCCGGGTATTGTGACGCGGCGATCGATTGAAGCGGCCTCGGAACTCATTCTTCGTTTCCTTCCTCCTGACGTTTGTCCGTCCGCTCCTCCTATCAAGCGCAAGGCTTCTGCTTCTGTGGATGCTCTGCTTCCTCCTAAGCGCCTTACGTCTCTCCCACAACCACCCGGTTTTCGCGATCTCACGGATGCCTTTTCGGCACAGTTACCACTCACCAGTTTGAAGGACTCTGTTTTCTTTTCTGAAGCCAGGTGGCCGGCGGGCATCGATATCCGTTTTCACCGGAGCTGGTACGCAAGTCACTCTCAGGCGTTTTCATGCCCTTTACCCTCGCTGGATCCCGATGCGGATTTTCAGGCGGGTGGTCGCCGTGCCGCCTTTTCTCGGGTTCCTCATGGTGTTGATAAGACTGCAACACCGTGGCATGCTCCGGTTTCCTCGACCTAGTGACGCAGGCGATTGTTCGGGCGCTGGAAGATAATTGGGACTCTTGTTCTACCGCTCCTCTTCGTGAGATCCATTCTTTGGCCGTGGTGGCCAACCAGGCATCTTACCACGCCTCGACCAACGCGATGGCTGCCGCCATCAACTGCGACTTAATCCGGAGAGATGCTGTGCTCGAAGCTTGTGTGGGGTTACCTTCGTCTGTCAAATCCCAACTTCATCAGGCTCCCATCGGGGGTCCTTTGCTTTTTGGCCCCACCTGGCAGGCTGTTAAAGAGTCACACAAGGATAATTATTTGGCCTACGTCTCGCTCTTTTTCGCGCTTTCGTTCGGCCCGCAAGGCCGTGGGTCGCTCCCTGCGGTTCTTCAGACCCGTCTCACGTCCCGCGTCCAGTGTGCCTTTCGGCCCTTCCCGTCCCCCCAGTTTGGCTGCTCCCGCGCCCGGCCAGCCCTGTCCTCCTCTTGGCCTGGTCGGGGCCGGCGGCCTGGTCAGGGGAGGGCCTGATGACTCTCTTCCATTCGTGCCCACGCCGACCTCCCTCGGATCGCCGGTCAGCGGGCGGCTCTCCTGGCACGGCGACGCGTGGTGGTCACTGTTCCCAGACAATCCTTGGATACTCTCTTCAGTTACGGAGGGACTCCATCTCACTTTTCAACGCTCTCCGCCTCTGCGGCGCTCCCCGCTTTGGACTCGGTTGCAGAGCAAATAGGTCAAAGCGGCGGCGCTGCAGGGGGAGGTGGCTGCTTTACTTAAGAAATCCGCCACAGAAGTGGTCCTATGACACGACTCTACGGCCTTCTACAGCCGTCTCTTCGTTGTTCCAAAATCGGACAGCACTTGGCGTCCTGTGATCGATCTTTCGGCTTTGAACAAGTTTCTGGCCGCTCCTTCTTTCCGTGCCCACTGGGCACCGGCCTCCACGTGGCGTGGGTGGGTAGTCTTTCCAGTCACTGTCTGAGGGGGCTAGCAGAGGGGTGCCATCACTGTCCAGGATAGGACTTGACGTCAGCAGATATGTTGTCAGTCTTTTTCTCTGGTCCGGTTTTTAAGGAGCTGTGCTAACCCATGTCTTACCATGTTGGATTGGTCCTTAAAAATACTCATTATTTTTTGGTCCTTTGGATCCCAAGTGTTTGCCATGCTTGGAGACCTGTGTCGGGGGAGAAGAGGATCCTGGTGGCTGAAACACTCCACTTTGGCCTTGACTTCAGCCTAAACGGGAGGCTAGGCGTACCGGCCTAGTCAATCGGCTCTTATCACATTGAGCCCTATCCCATTGTTGACATGCGGGCTGATATACGGAGCACTATGCTACAGCCGCCACTGCTGATTAGGTGCTTTACGCCAGTATTCCCCTGCATTCAACGGTGTGATAGAAGGCGGTGGCTCAAACGGTTCAATCGGGCTTACCGCCATGAGTATATCTTTCGGGCAGTCTCCATCGTGCATCGGCTGGAGACCCGCCAACAAATGCACTTTCCCTTATTGGGCTCGTTGGCAGGTGGGTACCCCTGGGGGATGAATATCTAACATACTATAATATGGAAAACCCATAAAAAAACAAAACTGGCACCAAAGCGGCACATAACCCCCGAGATTGTTATTGAGAACGATAGTGACTCTGACTGTGAGGAAGCGATGCCTCAGGCGTCGGCCACCTGGCCTTGCTTTCTCATTATCCACAGCAAAGTTAAAGAGAAGCCTGTTTCCAAGCTGCACCCTTTCCTGGTAGTGGAGACCCTCAGGAACCATGTTGGTAGGCCTGAGGCCCAGCGCCTCAGGTCTGGTGACTTGCTGGTAGAGTGCCATACCCGGGCACACTCCAATGGGCTACTGAGGCTCTCCTCTATCGGAGACACTCCAGTGGAGGTCACTCCCCACAAAACGATGTATTCTTGTAGAGGAGTGATTAAAGATCAAGCATTGGCCGAACTGTCTGAAGATGAACTTGTACGGAACCTTAAGTCACAGGGGGTGACCTACGTCAGGCGCTTCGTTTCGGTGGTAGGGAGATCCGTCTCCCTGAAAGTGAAAAAGTACGTCCCTCTCCCCCTCCGGTGCTTTAAGTGCCAAAAGTATGGCCATGGGCAGAAGACATGCCGCCAGGCAGAGGCTCTATGCGCCCGCTGCACTAAGCCCGGACACTCTGCCGAGTCCTGCACAGCCATCCCCCTGTGTGTGAATTGCCAGGGGGCACATATGGCTTCGGACAAGAAGTGCCCTCGTTGGATATCCGAGTGCAAGATTCAGCAGGTGCGTGTGGAGAAGGGGCTGTCCTTTGCAGACGCCCAAAAACTGGTTGATGGCCCTGGTGCAGCTGAGGCTGCGCCAAACTCAAATAACGCCTTTGTGTATACTTTTAGTGCTGCGGTGGCAGGCAAGCGCCCCACCAAAGACTTCTCTTGTCAAACCCCAACTTCTTGGTTGGGGGCGGAGCCTCGGATCCTCTCGCCCCTGGAGAGTAACCCTCCTCCGGTGATGACGAGGAGCCAGGGAACGCAGAGGGCGGACGATACCGGTCCGGTGGCATCGCCTTCTGCTGCCCCTAAGCCTCAGCCCCCACCCAAGCCTGCCAATCTTACTACAAAGACTTCTGGCTCTGGTCAGCCTTCTAGGGCCGTCAACTCTGGCGGCAGGAACGCTGCCCCGGCCCAGAAGTCTAAGAAAGTTATGGGACCGCTGTGCGTACGGGCCCAGAAGGGGGACACTGATGTCCCCCTTCAAAATAAATATGCTGCATTGGAGGAGCAGATGGTGGGGGGGGGGGGGGAAGTTGTTGTGGCTGGTGCTGCGGTAGCTCCTCCCTCCTCATCTCTGAGGAACCAGAGTAGGCCCGGGAGTCGACCCCCCTCTTTTTCTTCGACTCCTTCCAAAGCACAGGAAAAGGAGGGAAAGAACTGTTCTCCTCCACGTAAAACCTAACCATGTACTCTCTGCTTCAGTGGAATTGTCATGGTTTTCACACCAACTTTGAAGAATTATGCCTTTTAGTGAAGTCCTATAACCCCTCAGTAATATCTCTTCAGGAGACTTACCTGAAGACTTCTGACCTGTCTCCTTTAATGGTTTTCTTGCTATCCATAAAGGCTCTGATTCAGAGAGACGCTCGGGTGAAGTGGCTCTTCTCATTAGCAACCAGCTTTTATGTAGCCCCGTTAGTGTTGACACCTGTCTTTAGGCTGTTGCAGCTCGGGTTACCTTAAAGAAGACCATAACCATATGCACATGCAGTATTTACCTGCCACCATCCCTGCAGGTCTGTAGGAATGATATTTTTAACTTAGTAGATCAGCTGCCCCCTCCCTTTGTTTTCATGGGAGATTTAATGTGTGAACACATCATGCCTCTGCTAGCTGATTTGCACTGGCTGCCAGTTTCATACAGAATTCAGTATAAAGTCTGTGTTATTTGTTTCAACATCATCTCTGGTTCTGCCCCTCCTTACTTATCTGATCTTGTCCAGCTGTATACACCGTCCCGCTCACTACGCTCTGCTTCAGACACTCGTGTTTTCCGTATCCCTAGACGTAATAAGGTCACTCAAGGTCATCGTGCATTTTCGTATTTTGGTCCCATTACATGGAACGCTCTCCCAGCTGATGTGCGTCACTCGTCATCTCTTTCCATTTTCAAATCCAAGCTTAAAACTCACCTTTTTTCTGTTGCATATACGTAAGACCATTTTGTCTGCAGGCTCATCATATGTGTGTGTGTGTGTGTGTGTGTGTGTGAGTTTTCTGCTCCTTGTAAATCAATGTATTTTTTTTTGTTGTTGTAATGTTTTTGTTGTTGTTGTTGTTGTAATGTATGTGCTTGTTTTTGTATTTTGCTTCACTGTTTCATTACTGTGATTGTAAAGCGCCTAGAGCACCTTGGTGATTAGGCGCTATACAAATTACCTTTATTATTATTATTATTATTATTTTAACGGTCACGCTCACTTGTGGGTAGTGACCACTATGATGGCAGAGGTCAGATGTTAGAAGATGTTTTTTTCTCAACCTATGTGTTTTTAATGATGACTCACCTACTTACTCTATCCCAGGTTCAGGATCTAGTTCTGTTCTAGACCTCACTGTGTGTGATCCTTCTCTCATGCTGGACTTTGACTGGAAGGTTCACGACGACCTGTGTGGTAGTGACCACTTCCCAGTAATCCTGTCATCGGTCAGCTGTGGGGCGCTGGAATCTTAAGAAAGTTAACTGGCCTCTGTTCGCCTCCCTCTGTCAGTCTCGTAGTACAACTGACCATTTAGTCCGCTTTTAATCATTTATTCGGGATGCTTTTGTCAACAAGCAGCATGCCTATGCAATTTTCTTTGATCTTGAGAAGGCGTATGACACTACCTGGAAGTATGGTATAATGTCTGATTTGTTGGACATGGGTTTTAAAGGGCACCTGCCCATCTTTATTCACAATTTTTTTACTAACCGGTCGTTCCATGTCCGTGTGGGCTCCACCCTCTCCGACTCCTTTGGCCCCCACCCGGGTCTGCCCTGGGGGACGGGTGGGGTTAACTACTTTTTAGTTCCCAGGGTCACCCTGGTCAGCCCCACAGGGTGGGTTTCCCTTATACTCTGGGGCATGTGTTTCTGTCTACCCTTGGTCCATTCACCTGTATTTGCCTTTTTAAAACTCTCCCAACTGTCTGCACTGCCTGTAGCTCTTGATATTGGATGTGTGTTGCTAAATGGTCTTAACTTTATTTAGGCCCAATGGCGTAGGTTTATTTAACGTATTGGACCGGCTGGCCACATACATTCAATATTCTTTTTTTTCTTTTTTTTCACAAGCAGTGCAGGCACGTCCTGAGAAAGCCTTGTTGCTGTCAGGACGTTAAGCAATGTACAATAAATCAATCAATCCGACTCCTTTGAACAGGAGATGGGTGTCCCACAGGGCAGCATTCTATCTCCTGTTTTATTTAGTATTAAAATTAATAACATTGTAAAGGCCATCAAGGATGATTCTGAATGCTCTTTGTTTGTTGATGACTTTGCTTTGTGCGCACGTGGTCGAGGACTTGCGTCTCTTAAGAGGCACTTGCAGCTGTGCGTTGATCGCATCCAGCGGTGGGTGTCTCTCAATGGATTCAAGTTCTCGCCCTCCAAGACAGTCTGTGTGCATTTTACTAACCAGACGAAATTTTTTCCAGAACCTAGCCTGAGCATTGCTGGAGTGCCAGTTAAGGTGGCCGAGGAGGCGAAGTTTCTGGGGGTCATCTTTGACAAAAGACTTACCTTCCGCAACCATATTAATTACCTCAGAACCTCTTGTCAGAAGGCTCTCGACATTCTTCGTGTCGTTGGTCGTACTGACTGGGGTGCGGACCGTACTGTCTTACTTCAACTGTACCGGGCTCTTGTTCGGTCCAAACTGGATTACGGCTCCGTGGTGTGTGGCTCAGCTTCCAAGTCTGTGCTACAGCGTCTGAACACAATTCACCATCAGGTCTGCGGATATGTCTTGGGGCCTTCAGGACATCTCCAGTTCCTAGTCTGTATGCCGAGGCAGCGGAGCCTTCTCTCAAGCTCCGCCGCATCCGCCTCATGCTCAGTTACGTTCTGAAACTGAAGGCCCATCCAGACAATCCTGCCTATGATTGTGTTTTGAAACCATCGTTTGCAGAGATTTACGATACCCATCTGGGAGCTGTCCGTCCACTTTCTTTCCATGTCCGACCTCATCTGCAGGCGGCCGGATTGGACATGGACAGAGTTTCGGAATCCCTGCAACACATCACTCCACCCTGGCTCTTACCAGTTCCTGACATCTTGCTGGACTTGACTGCCCACAAGAAAGACTCTACTCCACCAGCCATATACTAACAGAGCCTCAATAAACTGGTTTCAATTTTTCCTGGCTATTGTCGTATCTATACGGATGGGTCAAAGTCTGAGGATGGGAGAGTGGCTGCGGCCGCAGTGTCCTCTCGCCATCCTAGACGCCCATTTAAGCACCGCCTCCCAGACCACTCATCTGTATTTAGTGCAGAACTGCAGGCGGTTCTGCTGGCATGCTTATTGATCTAGAGAAATGGAACTTCCTGATTCTGTCTGACTCTCTTTCTGCCCTGCAGGCCCTTCATGGCATGGGAAATGACCACCCACTGCTGGTGCAGATCAGAGAGCTCCACGCGGACTTGATGAAGGAATATTATGACATTTTTATTTGGGTCCCAGGGCATGTGGGCATCGAAGGCAACAGGATCGCAGATTCTGCTGCCAATGATGCCAGCAACGACCCTGTCCCTGACACACAGACTGTTTATAGTGATTTTAGACGTGGTTAGTGCATACATAGCCTGTGAGTGGCAGTCCGAGTGGGACAAAGAGGAAGCTAACAAGCTGCATGAAGCCCTTCCTAAGTTGTCCGACGGCCTACCTTATCGCTGCGGCAGCCGCCGTGAGGAGACTGTCCTTGCTCGGCTCCATATCGGGCACACGTATTTTACGCACTCTTATTTACTAAAACAGGAGGAGCGTCCATGGTGTTATGCCTGCGATGAGCAGTACTCTGTTCAACACTTTTTGCTGTCTTGTGCTGATCTAATCGACACAAGGTATAAACATTTCACAGCAGACTCCTTGAAGGTTTTGTTCCGGGATGTACCCCCGGACAAGATCTTCAGTTTTCTGAGAGAGTGCCATATTTTTAATAAGATTTGAGCATTTATAGACTATGTTTCTATTATTTTGACCTTTTTGAGAGTCTGTTGACGCTTTCTTTAAAGACCTGTGCGACTTTTTAGCCTGACGTATTTTTAAGGTATATTTACATCATGTCTTAAGACCTTTCTTTTAGTCTGGCTGACCAGATTTTTACCCTTCCCGCCGTGAGATGGCCTTAGTTGCCTGCTCGGCGTTAAACCCAAATAACTAACTAACTCCTTCTTTCCGTATGGAAACTACCAGAGCTCTCCGTGCTGCGGTCAGACCCGTGGATTTCGCTGTCAGTCTTGATCTGGCCGATGCATACCTCCATGTGCTCATGCATCCTTCGGCTCGCCGTTACCTGCGCTTCGCCTTCCGCGGGGTGGTTTATTAGTTCCGGGCCATGCCATTCGGTCTAAACATCAGTCCCTGGGTCTTCACCAGGATCATGGACACAGTGGTCGCACACCCTCGGCGGTCATCTCTCTGTCCGACCTCGCACTACCTCGACAATCTGCTGCTCCGAAATCAGGTCGAGTCATGGTCAACTTCGGCAAATCGGACCTCTTACCGTCCCGCAGCTTTTTTCATCTGGGTATCGATTTTCGGACCTACTTGAACCTGGTGCGACTTCCTCAAACACGGATCGAGAAATTGGCGACTTGGGCTCTGCAGCTGTATCGTGCCAGGGATGCTCCAGTGCGGACATGGTTGCAGTTGTTAGGCCTCATGAGCGCTGCCGCGGACTTACTTCCTCTCGGTCGCCGCTACTCATGACCGATTCAGCTTCATCTCCTCCTCCCGGACTTCCACAAGACAGCGGGCCTTTGTCCACCGGATGTGGTGGGCAAACTTATCAACTGGTTGGAGTTGAAGGCGGTTTGGCTTGCTCTCATCGCCTGGGAGACGTACGTGTCACACCAGGAGGTCTTAGTCCTCTCTGCATCCAGCACCGGGAGTGTTGCACCGCAGCAATGTTCCCACTAGTGCCATGTTTTGTCTTTGGCCGAACAGGTCACGGGAGTAGAAACGGGTGAAAGTAGATTCGGCCCTCCAGCCCACAGCCGCCACAGTGTCCCTCACAGCGCAGTTGCGGTCGAACGCGACGCTCATGGAGACAGCCCGGACTTCGTGCGCTCGAATCTGCAACCTCTTCGCTCCCTCCATCGAGAGGTCTTCTTAAGCAGATCTGGTGATTCCGCGCAGCCAAGCGGAAATCGTCTGGGCAGAAATATCATTCTTGCCTGGAGCTAAGGGCAGGAAGAGGCGTAAACGTCCTCGCCATAGGGTTTCGACTGGCGGAGGTAAATTTTTAACGCCCTGACCGGATCTTGTTGGCGTACATCCTGGAGCGTATCTGGGCCCCGCAATGGATGAATAGTGATCGGTTGAGGGGCGGCTGAAAGGAGTTTGTTCTTGGCCAAAAAGGAAGGACTAGTGAGGAGTTGGACAGAGCCGTCGGCCCGGAGTTGCAGGCAAGACGGGTGTACTGAGAGAGTGTGGAGTTCACTCGCGCGAGAGGCAATGGCCAAAGCCATCAAGAACAGTGACCGCCACGCGTCACACTGCCGGGAGAGCCACCCGCCAACCGGCGATCCGAGAGAAGTTGGCGGGGGCAGGAGAGTCATTGAGCCCTCCCCCTGCCGGGCCGCCACCCCAACCAGGCCAGGAGGAGGCCGGGGCTGGTAGGGCGCGGGAGCAGCCAAACTTGGGGGGGGGGGGGGGGGGGGGGGGCGGACGGGCAGGGCCGAAAGGCACACTGGAAGCAGGACGTGGGGCGGGTCTGAAGGACCGCAGGGCATGACCCACAGCCTTGCAGGCCGAACGAAAGCGCGAGAAAGAGCGAGACGTTGGCCAAATATCCTTGTGTGATTCCTTAACAGCCTGCCAGGTGGAGCCAAAAAGCAAAAGACCCCCGATGGGAGCCTGTCGGGGTTGGGATTTGACAGACGAAGGTAACCCCACACAAGCCTCGAACACAGCATCTCGCCGCTTTAAGTCGCAGTTGATGGCGGCAGCCATCGCGTTGGTCGAGGCGTGGTAAGATGCCCGATTTGCCACCACGGCCAGAGAATGGATCTCACGAAGAGGAGCGGTAGAATGAGGGTCCCATTAATCCACCAGCGCACGAACAATTGCCTGCATCGTGAGGTCTAGGAAACCCGAGCATGCCAGGATGTTGCGAATGAGGACAGCAGTCTTATCAACACCCCGAGGAACCCGAGAAAAGGCGGCGCGGCGACCACCCGCCTCAATATCCGCAGCGGCATCTAGCGAGGGTTAAGGGCATGAAAACGCCTGAGAGTGACCTGCGTACCAGCTCTGGCGAAAACGGATATTGATGCCCGCCGGCCACCTGGCATCAGAAAAGAAAACAGAGTCCTTCGCATTGGCGAGAGGCAACTGTGCCGAAAAGGCGTCCGTGAGATCGCAAAAACTGGGCGGTTGTGGGAGAGATTTAAGGCGCTTAGGAGGAAGGAGAGCATCCACAGAAGCCGAAGCCTTGCGCTTGATAGGAGGAGCGGGTGGACAAACGTCAGGAGGAAGGAAACGAAGAATGAGTCTTGAGGCCGCCTCAATCGACCGCCGCGTCTCGATACCCGGAGCGACGTGGGAGGAAGAGTCCGAACCATCGCATGGAGAGTCCACGGGCAGTTAAAGCAGGGATGCGGAAAGGTCTCCAAAAACTCCGAAAGTGGAGGCGGAATCGTAAGGGTCAAGATTGAGGATGTCGTCATCAATATCTGCCAGGACTTGTCGAGAATTATGCGGAATATCGGAGAGCGAGTGACATACGATAGCCGCACGACTGTCCACATGACGGGGAACGGCCAGAGGACTCTGCCGAAGGGTGGGCGAGGAGTGTCTGCGCAAACGTCCCCGAGTGTGTGGACTGCCCCCGGAGGAAGCAGAAGGTGAAAAAGGGAGAAGTCCGACGCCGAACAGGGGAGGGACTGTGGTGTCTGTTCTCTGGAAGCGGTCGACGGTGCGCAACGGGGTGGGAAGAAACCTGCGAATGGGACCGCTCCCGTCCCGGGACAAGAAGATCTCGGCTATGGCACAGAGGGGAAGGCAGAACAGTAGGACGCAAATCAACCCGTCCGAGAGGGGAGCGTCGTGGCCAACATGCGACCGACAAATCGCGAGGAACAGGGTTGCCAAGTTCCGTCCGTTTCCGAGGGCGACCATGAAATTGAACGTCCTGGGAGGAAGGTGAATCCAGCAGACGAGAGTGGCGAGAGTGGCACCGAGAGGTCTGCTCGTCTGATCGATAGATGTGCGGTGACCGGCTCCAAGCCGGGGCGCAAGGGGACACCGGAAACCCCGCAGCGCCATGCAAAGAGTTGTGGTGTGAGTGGCACCGAGAGGTCTGCTCGTCTGATCGATAGATGTGCGGTGACCGGCTCCAAGCCGGGGCGCAAGGGGACACCGGAAACCCCGCAGCGCCATGCAAAGAGTTGTGGTGTGACGCTGAGGCGCAAAAGTGCAGGTGGGCAAGGCCACACCGGTCTGAGCGGTAACCGCGCCAGGTCTATCGGGTGCCTGTGTCCCGTCCCCCGAGGGAGAGGGGGAAGTCGCCACGAGTGAAAAGAACTTACCTCTCACAGCAGAAGGGACAGTGTCCGTCACCTTGGCCTGGGGGATAGGAGAAAAAAAAACGCGTGTCCCGTCACTGGTGAGCGGTAGTGTGGTGTGAGGGAGCGACCGGAGTCTGGGGACTGAGAGCGCCTGGACAAACCGTCAACTGCGTCCGAGTTGGGAGGGGCCGGTGGAACTGACGCCGCAGAAGAAGGGATGGGGCGCTTGCGACGATAGAAGCTCCACATCTGAGACCAACGGTCCTCTTCCCAAACAGCGCAAGTAGCACAGGTCTTATCAGACAAGCAGCCCGAGCAAGGAAGGCAGCGAAGATGCAAATCAGTCGGCCACTGGAAGTCGCCGCAGGCAGGACAAGTTCTGAGTTGGCTACTGCAACAAGTCATGGAAACACAGGATAACCGCGCGGGACTCAGGGCCATGAGGCCAAGTACACGACCATTTCAACCGACCGACGGAGACGAAGTCGAAAAGAAAGGCCAAAACACCGTAATTCCACGGAAATTGCCTCGGTAAGCTGTAATCGCCGGGCAAGACAATGTCCGAGGCCTTACCTGGCCATCGGAAGAAGATCAAAGATCGAAACCGACAAAAATGAACGAAGAAGACGAGGAAACGCAGAGACTGAAAACAACGGAACTGAACAAAATGGAAGCTAGGTATAGAACTGGCAATAACGGACTCTCGCGAGATTGGGAAGAGAGGGTACCCAGAGGATAGGGAGGCCACTCAGGGGATTAGGTAACTGCTTGCTAGAGTTATGTCCCTGGTTGTGTAGCAACACATAACAATTTTGGAGGCTGAAATTGACAGGTTAAGTATGTCTTCCTATCAGTAATACCATCGGTAACGTTTTTGAAGAAATAGCTTTATTTATTCAACGCCAAAGAACCCCAGCCGTCCAAGAAACGGGGATACAAAGAGGTGTCAGCAAGAGACAGAGAATCCTCATGAGCCCCTGCAACTGCCAGGCTCATTAGTATCTGTGTCTCTTGTAGTTGTTATCCGTTCAGGTTTCTTAGGCAGTAAAGAGGTTAAGAGCAGTGCCTTGAGACACCCAACTGATCACGCTGTACTGGTATCATGGTCATTTGCGTAGTACATATTGTCCATGGCTCTCCCCTTCATGTGGTTATTATATCTTTTGCCACTATAGCACTGAAACATAATGACCAGCCGTGATTCTAAAACATGCTATTGGGGTCTAGAAGTAGAAGCAAAAGGTTGTACCACTTCCACCCGTAGGACACTAATCTGGGCACTTGAACTATCACATCTGATCGTCTCCAACAGCTGGTAGATTGTCCTCACAGATAATCCCAAAGTTGCATTAATTATTAGGTGTTATCATCAACTCATTCAGCTTGACGCGCTTTTTTCCCAAAATTTGAGGCGTCGTCTAACGACTATGCACCTGTTGCAGGAGATGGATCGACCATGATAATTCAAGGGTAATGCCAGATTAACTTGGTGCCGACAGAATTTTTTATTATTTTTTTGTTTTTTTTTTGTTTTTATATTACGATAATTATGTTCTATGTGATTTGTGTTACTGTGAAATCGTGTTTATTGCCTTTATTTTTAGACCACAATAGTTACTAAGGCATAAGGTATGTGAGTGTGTGTGTGTGTGTGTGTGCACATGAGTAGCTTAATTATATTTTGATGTGTTTTATGTTCTTCTTTTTAAGTTGTGCAGCACTGCAACGATTTCCTAATGTATTGTTGCATATGGCAATAAAGTTCTATCATCATCATCATACCATCATTATCATGGTCGACTCATCTCCTGCTGTATGGGTTAACATCAGTTGCTATGTCTTGAACTGAGAGAACACCATGCATCTACAAGAGACATACATCCACTAGAGCCCTAGCAGTCATGGAGGCTCATGTTGATGTGTGTCTCTTGATATGGTCCACTTTGTGGTGTTAAGCTTCAGTGTTTGGGCAGCACGTGTACTGCCATTAGGTGTGAATGAATTAAGTGGTATCTTGTGTGATGTTGCAGGGCCAGATAGTGAAGGGGAAGAGGAGAGTGAAGAACATATCAGGAAGAGATTGGCAGATGTCAAGGAGAAAGAATCACACTTTCAGTAAGTTCTTTTTTGGGGATGTGTCTTCCCCATCAATAGCAGAATGATCTAACAGTTGTGTCTTTATTTCTTCAAAATCGTTACCGATGGTATTACTGAGAGGAAGATATACTTAACTGACAATTTCAGTCTCCAAAAATTGTTGTGTGTTGCCACACAACCAGGGACGTACCTCTAGCAAGCAGTTACCTAATCCCCTCCGAGTGTCCTCCCTATCCTTGGAGTAACCTCCCTTCCAAATCTCGCAAGAGGCCGTTATTTCCAGTTCATACTTGACTGCCATTTTGTTTAGATCCTTCTTTCTCAGTCTCCTGTTATCGTCTTTTTTTGTCCATTCTTCGGCCTTGTTTGTCTTAACAAGGCCAGATAAGGCCTCGGACATTGCCTCACGCGATGATTGTGGCGAATTGGGCAATTTCCGTGCATTTGCGGCATTTTGCCGTTCGTTTCGTCTTCGATTGTCGGTTTTAACGGTCGTCTGCTCGGTTACGTAGCCTCTGGGCTACGCGCGTTTCATTTCCGCTCTGTTCACTGTTGCAGTTTTCTTCTTAAAAAACGTGCCCCAACTGTTAAAATTTCCAGTGGCCTAGTAACTTACATCTGTGCTGCCTGCCTTGCTCGGGATGTGCATCGGACCACACTTGTGATTTTTGTGCATCGTGGGAAGAAGATCGCTGGTCCGACATGTGGAAATTCTACCGTCGTCAGCACCCTGTACAGTCCGACGAAGCTCCTCTTTGCCCTATCACCACCAGCTCTGCCGCTATCGGTGTTTCTTCTCTGCAGCTCTTTGCCACTCAGGCGCGGGTGTCGGACACCTTCTCTCCCGCTGCGGGTGGTTTTACACCAGGTGAGAATGTACGCCCCCGCTCATATGAGCGTATTTCGCAGCCAGCCCCGCAGACCCGGCCTTCTAAGACGGGTCTCCAACGGAGGCAACCCCATCATTTGGGGGAGGAGACAGCGACCATCGGCAGTCCCTGGCGCGTGCCCTCTCCAGCCAGACGTGACTTTACTCAATTGCACTTTTCCGTCAAAAAAAAAAAAATAAATAAATCAACAATTGTCGTCACATCACGACTTGTTGCTCGGCGCTTCGGCTCAACCACTGTCTCCTCACACCCTGATTAAAAGCCAGTCACCGCGCAACTCAGCCAGCTCCGCAGACTCGGCCTTCTAAGTCAAGCCCATCGTTTTGGGGAGAGGAGACAGGACCATCGGCAGTCCCTGGCGCGTGCCCTCTCCAGCCAGACGTGACTTTACCCAATTGCACTTTTCCGTCACAACTTCAACAATTGTCGTCACATCACAACTAGTTGCTCGGCGCTTTGTCTCAACCACTGTCTCCTCGTGCCCTGGCTAAAAGCCAGTCACCGCGCACTCGTGCCACACTTGGTACGTCCTCTCGGCGTATTTCTCCTCCCTCCCATCGGGTTTATTCTCCTATTGCAGATGTTTCCCTTGGGGATCCTACACCATCGTCCGTCCCCTGTCACCGTGATCCCTGGGTTTCTCCTGCCCCCCCGTCGCTCGTGACACGCCTCTCGACGACGGGTGGATCCCCTTCGCTTCGAACGTCCTTCGCAGTGCTGTCGACGCCACCTTCATCGTGCTCCAGAGGGGGGGGCAGTCCTGGTCCCGTTCCCGTTCTCCTGCTCGTCGCCCGCTTTTGCCTGAGAGCTGTCCGCATCTGCCCTCTTCCTTACGGCGTCGTTCTTCTTCTTATTCTTCTTCATATGACTGTAGGAGTTCTCGGCGAACTGGGCACCTGGACTCCTCATCCGTCCCTCGGCGATCTTCTCTCCGGCCACCGAGCGATCGTTACTCTTTCCAAGGGTCCTGTTTCCCCTGGCGCTTGGCAACGCCGGTTCAAGAGGATGTTCTTAGCCTTCATCCAGTGGATTCTGCTTTCGACCTTGGGGTTTTGCCGCACCTTTCTCCGTCTAGAGTCCTTTACCCGCGGACTCTCAGCACGGCTGTTCTCCGTCCTCGGACTGTTTCACTCCGGGTGTCGAGACTCTATGGTCCTTGGACGAGGCCTCCGACCTCATTCTTCGCTCTCTTCCCCCAGACGCCTATGATGCGGCGGATTTATGGGCCGACGGGCCGAATTGCCTCCCTACACCTCCTCTGAAGCGAAAGGCGTTGGCTTCGGTGGATGTTTCCCTTCAACCTAAGCATTTCCGATCTCTTCCGCCACCATCTGGCTTTCGAGATCTGGCGGAGGCGTTCTCGGCGCAATTGCCTATTGGCACTTTCAAAGAGCCTCTCTTCTTTTCCGATACTAGGTGGCCTGAAGGCGTAGACATTCGCTTCCACCACCGTTGGTACGCAGGTCACTCTCAGGCTTTTGCGTGCCCTTTGCCTTAGCTCGATGATGCGGTGGATTTACAGGTGGGTGAACGCCTTTGCCCGGGTCCCTCGTGGTTTTGATAAAACTGCTGTCATGATCCACAACACGCTGGTCTGCTCCAGCTTCCGCGATCTCGCTACCAAGGCGATGGTACGCGCTCTTGAAGACCATTGGGATCCACACTCTACTGCGCCGCTGCGAGAGATACATTCTCTTTCGGTGGTGGCTAATCGGGCTTCGTACCATGCTTCTGCAAATGCGATGGCTGCCGCCATCAACTGTGATTTAATTAGACGGGATGCTGTTCTTGCTGGTTGTTCTGGGTTTTCTTCGACGGTCAAGGCTCAGCTCCGCCAGGCGCCCATCGGCGGTACTTTGCTGTTTGGCTCCACTTGGCAAGCCTTGAAGGATACGCATACAGACATCTGGCCCATGGCTCACCATCTTTCTTCTCTCTGTTCCCAACGACCCATGGCTCCTTTCTACCATTTCGGAGCGTCTTCACCTCTCGCTTCTTCGCCCTCCTCCTCTTCGCCGCTCCCCGCTTTGGACTCGGGTTCCGAACGATCCCGTGCAGGTGGCAGCTTTACAGGACGAAGTGGTTTCCTTGCTTCTCACATCCGCCACGGAATTCGTCCGGCGACAAGATTCTCTGGCTTTCTACAGTCATCTCTTCATTGTCCCCAAGTCGGACGGAGGTTGGCGTCCGGTGATAGACCTTTCCGCTCTCAAAAAAAAAAAAATTTTTTTTTGCCTGCTCTGTCCTTTCATATGGAAATGACCCGTGCCCTGCGGGCCGCCGTCCAACCGATGGATTTGGCTGTCGGTCTGGATCTTGCCGATACATACCTTCATGTTCCTATACACCCTTCGGCTCACCGATACCTTCGCTTCGCCTTCCACGGAGTGGTGTATCATTCCGGGCGATGCCCTTCGGCCTCACTCTCAGTCCCTGGGTTTTTACCAGGATTATGGATGTGGTGATTTCCCACGCACGGAGGTTCGTCCTCCCACTGCCTCGACGATCTTCTTCTCCAGAATCAGGTTGTGACCTGCTTGACCGCTGACAGGGACGCCCTGCTTTCCCTTCTCCATAGCCTCGGTTTTCTAGTCAACTTCGGCAAGTCGGACCTATCGCCATCTCGCCATTTTCTCAACCTTGAAATGGAGTTTCAGACCGACTTGAACTTGGTGCGCCTACCCCAAGCACGTTTCGACAAGTTGGTTCTTTTGGCCCGTCGGATGTAGCTTGCTTCCGCGGCTCCGGCGAGATGGTGGTTACAGTTTTGGGTCTCATGAGTGCTGCGGCGGACTTGCTTCCCCTTGGCCGGCTCTACACGCGTCCAATTCAACTTCATCTCCTCCTTCTTTGGCATCTGTCTTCGGGAGATTTGGAGGTTTGCGTTCCGGTGTCGCACTTAGTTCGGCCGCATCTCCTTCGGTGGACGGATTCCGCATGGTTGGCGTCGGGGGTTCCCCTCGCGTCCCCGCTTCCTTCCCTGTCGATCTGCATGGATGCCAGTCTTTCCGGTTGGGGCACTCACCTGCTCCAGGACTTCAACACGACAGTGGATGTTTGGTCACCGGATTTGGTGGGCAGACACATCAATTGGTTGGAGCTGAAAGCGGTGTGGCTCGCCCTGATCTCTTGGGAACCACGCGTGACCAACCAGGTAGTCTTGGTTCTGTCCGACAACACGACGGTTGTCTCCTATATTCAGAAGCAAATCTCAACCAAGGCACGCGCGGCGAAGTCACAGCGAAGCAGACAGCACAGCCCAGGCCGGAACCAAGAAGCCAAAGGGCAGCTGCCAACGAAAAGGGGACACCAGAGCCACGCGAGGCACAGGGAGGACGGACGAAGAAGAATTCAAGCGAAGAACCCAGGCCGTCGACGACCGGCGACCCGGTCGAAAATCCCAAGTCCGTAGGCTAGAGCAAACACGTCTGAACAGCGTAAGCCTAAGTAGACTGACTGAAGGACTATGGGTACTCTGTCCCAGATGGGAAGTATCGGGAGATAACTCTCGGCCCCCTCGGGGTTCCCCGAGTGCCTCCCGGGTTGTGGGGTAACACAACGAGCTCTTAGGCTAGAATTGCGTAAGTAGTAGACATCTCCCATAAGGTCATGTCATCGGTAAGTATTTTTCGAAAAAATACCTTTTAAAGAAAAATGCATTTTTCTCTTACCCCTACCCCCCCTGGATGTCGCAGCAGAAGTGCCGGCAGGAGGTCGCAGGGCCGTGCAGAGTTGGGTGCCATGCGGCTTCGAGAAGACGGCTAGCCTGATCCACAACGCCCTGTCCTGCTCGGGTTTACTGGACCTCGCAACACGGGCAATTGTCGGAGCACTAAAGGACAACTGGGACCCAGAGTCATCAGCGCCACTACGCGAGATGCTTCCTTGGCAGGGGCGGCGAGCCAGGCAGCATTCACGCCTCTTCTTTCACCATGGCCAGGGCTGCCAACTGTGCCTTGATCAGGCGGGATGCAGTCCTGGGGGTTTGTACGGAGATGTCATTGTCGGTGAAGTCACAGCCCCACCAGGTTCCCCCCCTGTTGGGCCCTCCTGGCAGGCAGTCAGGGAGTCGAAAAAGGACATCTGCCCAGCGCCGCTAGACTGACTGCTCACTTTCAGACTGCCCACAGGGCCGTGGGTCGCGCCTGACCCGTCCCAGGGTGCCCCCGCCGATCCCTGCAGGGTCTCCAGTCGGTGGGAGGCTGTCTCTGTACAGTGACACGTGGCGGCCGCTGCTGCCGGACGGCCCTTGAGCCCTCGTTACCATCTCAGAGGGTCTTCAGATCACCTTTCGGTCTCCGCCGCCGCTTTGGCGCACCCAGCTCTGGACGTGTGGCTTCGGAAGGCTGCCACTTCGGTGCCTTGAGTGCGTCGGTCCATCCCGTGGTTTTGCCGTCAGTCTAGACGGGTCCGACGCGTACCTACATGTGTCCATGCACCCCTCAGCTTGTCCGTGGGGTGGTATACCGGTTCCGAGCCCTTCCCTTCGGTCTCTACCTCAGTCCCTGGGTCTTCACCAGGTTTTGGTCAGGGTGGTTGCACAGACCCGGTGGTCGTCTTCAAGTCCGACCTCCAATTACCGCGACGGCCTGCTCCGTGGGAAATGGGATGTGGCCTCCCTACGGCCGAGAGGGATGCGTGGCTCTCCCTGCTACAGCAGCTCGGCTCCTGGTCAACATGGGAAGTCGGACCTTACGCCCTCCTGCAGGTTCCCCACTTCGGCACGGACTTCCTGACTGACCCCAACTCGGTGAGACTACCAGATGTCCGGGTCAAGGAGTTGGTGGCACTAGCCCTGCAAGTGTCCCGCGCCACTGAGGTTCCTGGGCCTCATGAGCACTCCGGCAGACCTGTTACCACTCGGCCGACTCTACTCGCGGCCAATGCAACGGCATCTCCTGCTTCACGGGCATCCAGCTTCGGGAAACCTACAAGCTGGTCTCCGCTGGTCCGGTTGCACCTACAGCGTTGGACGGGCCCATCTTGGGTGTTGGAAGGGTCACTCATCCCCCATGCCTACCTGGCGCTAGGCACGGCCGCAAGCTCTCCGGTGGGGGAGTGCTCCTGCTCCCGGACTTCAGCGCGATTGCGGGCCTGGGACCACCAGACCGTTCCTGCCTGGCCATAGAGGCCGGCAGCCGGGTGCAGGAGGGCCCCTCTCATCGCCTAGGAGCGTCAGGCAGCGGGAGGTCTTGGTACTCTCCGCCAACACAACGGTCAGGGCGTATATCCAGAAGCAGGACGGGACACGCTCACCCTCACTCTGCATCCTACTATGTCAGCGACTGGTGTAGTGCAGGGATCGCGGCATCTCACTTCGGGCGAGACATATTCTAGGACTTTGATGTGCTCGCGGACTCCCTTCGCGGCAGGGCCACCACTCCTCAAGCGGGGCCGCCATTCCGACCTCTTCGTGTGAGATGCGCGCACTGCAGGATGCCCTTGTTCGGCCTGTTTGCTACGAGGTGGAACATGCGGCTTTCCCTCTTGGTCTCGCCCGTATTGGACCTACTTGCCTGGGCAGTGGATGCCCTCTCCAGCTCCTGGCGTACGCATTCCCTCCCTTCGTGCTATGGGCCTGCTGAGCTCAGGAGCTGCATCGCAGTGTGGTTCCTGGTGGCCCCATTCAGTTGGAAGAAGAGCTGGGCCTCTGGCCTCCGGCGCCTGGCCACGGATATTCCCCGGGGACTTCCCACGCCGCGCACAATGCTGGAGCAGTCACGCTTGCTCGGAGAGACTCCTTTTACACGCCTGGAGATGGCGCGGCGTGCCCTCGCCGCTAGAGGCTTCTCGGGTGCAGCAGTGGAGGCTAGCGCTGCAGCTCTCAGACCTTCGACGCGGAAGTCTACGAGGGAAGGTGGTGGATCTTGCAGTCCTGGTGCGGCGCTAGTGCCTCTACGGATCAGACCTCACCCGGTTCGCCGGGTGGCCCTCCGCGGAGCAGATCTTGGCGCCTATCATATCAGGGGCTGCATGTCGATGGTGGCAGACACTGGTACTTGGACCAGCCAGTCCCAGGGGATTGCAAGACCTCGCTGACCTGATGCGCATTCGAACTCCAGCGGCCGGGGACCCGCTCGCTGCTGTCACGCTGGGCCCTGCCATGGGGGCTAACATGGCTGAACGCAGACCATTCGGACCACTATCCTTGGTGCGATTCGCTGACTTGACCAGCGTCAAGAGTAAGCGAGCTACACGCACTCCCTGTGCACCCTCCTGTCTGCAGCTCAGGGCCGAGGGCTCGGTTCAGCTCCTTACTAGCTGACTTTGGCCAGAATACATACCCTCGGCCGTGCCTCAGATGATAACTCTTCGGCCGCGGCAGGGCCGTGACAGTCCCAGGAATCCCGATGGCAGGGCCCAGTCAGTGCGATGCAGATTACCACCGCCGGTGTAAGCCCTCAGACTTGGAGGGGACATGCCTGCCTACATGGCCCACTCAGTCTACGGGACCCGGTCGGCATGAGACCCCGCACTCCCGCTACACGTAAACGGGACACTTGCGGCGGTATGCCCGCATTGCACTAACGCAGAAGGTGACGAGCCATCTGAGACCATGCACCCCCACTCCCCGGACAGGAACGACATAGCAGCCCAGACTAGCTCCGTCTGGCTACGTGGAGTCATATGATCTGCATTTGATGACCTCTCCCCGGAGGTCACGAGGAGGCTGCGGATCAGGGCGCATGAGGTCAGAGCCGTTACCACGTGCATCGCATGCAACTGTGCTGTGAGGGACATTGTGGCGGCTGGGGGCTGACGGGCAGAATCGACCTTCACCCGTTTCTACCTCAGAGGTCGCTCCGGCCAGTAGGAGAACCTGGCCCTGGAGGGGGGGGGGGGGGGGGGCATCACCACGGCACAACACTCCCTCCCGGCGCCGAAGGTTACGCTTAGCTTAAATCCTCGGAGTGTGCACCTAAAGGTGGCCTTGCTAAGCCGTAAAGCGTGGATGTAGTGGGCGGCACCCTCCTCCTCTTTGCAATTCTTCCTAATAGTAATGCTATCGGTTTTTGAAGAAATAAATGTATTTTTCTCTAAAATGTATTTTTTCGAAAAATACTTACCGATGGCATTACTCAAACGTCCCTCCCGCCTACCCCGCTTGCCGCCAGTATGCTAAGATAGAACTGGTGTGACTAGACAGCTCATGTGAGGAGGGGAGGCTACTCGGGGTTGCTTGGTAACTGCTTGCTAGAGTTACATCTATGTTTGTGTAGCAACACACAGCGGTTGAAGGCTGAAATCGGTAAGCTAAGTGTACCTTCCTAATAGTAATGCCATCGGTAAGTATTTTTCGAAAAAATACATTTTAGAGAAAAATACATTTTTTGGGTCGATTAGCACAAGAACCCAATCTGTCCAAAGAACAGCAATGTGACTGAGGACAGCAAGAAGCAGATCCTCATGAACTAACGCAACTGCAGGAATTCATGAGGATCTGTGCCTCTTGCAGTTGGGTGGTGTTGGCATATTCGTGGCAGTGAGGATAACTTAAACCATGAAGTCATTTCCCCAGGCGTGAAAATCGTCGACTAGAAGCTGAGGTGGGTCTACTTCAGCAGCATTTGCGACAGTATAGCGACCAGCTTCACTCAATGGCTACATCCACCGCGCCAATGTCACAGTCTGTCATGATGGCATCAATGGCACCCCTCTCACCAAGTGTCATGACTGATGCGCCACCCTTGGTCACTTCTCATGCAGGGTCAGTGTCAATAATGTTTTTGGGACAAGGTAATAGTTCATTGCTACACATTATGATCATGCACAAGACAGGTAATGAGTTATTATGATGATGGGAACATTTTTTTTTAAAGGCCTGTAGACAGAAATCATGTGTGTTAGAAGTTTACAAGAGGTAGCAGAGTGTGAGTGTGGGGTAAAGGATGTTTAAACACTCATCTTTATGACACCACAGTGGGAGATGCATCAGCCATCATAGTTCAAGGGTTGTGCAAGATTAGCTTGATGCCTTTCAAGTTGTCTAGTTATTCTCATCATTGATAATCTCTCAGCAGGTACACTGTCGGTATGGACACATCAAAGTTGTAAAAGAAGAATCAAATTATCTTCTCTTCTTTTTTTTCAGAGGCCTTATGGAGGAGAGTATTGCACGGGCAGGTGATTGGGCACAGGTACGCATGTACATTTAAAGAAAATCCCAGCAAGGGAACACACTTAAAAAGGACAGTTACAGCACAGGTTAAAAAAAAAAAAGACAAATAGAGCCATGTACACAATGCTCCACTTCTCTTCTCTTTGGTGAGACCACAACATCTTGCTGAAGAAAAGGTAAGTAGAGTGTTGTGCACTTGTTTGTATGCCATTTTGAATAAGGGTTAACCCATTTAACCCCTAGGCCACATTTCCCAAAGTTTGGAGGTTTCAACAAATGACTATCTACCAGTTGCAGGAGATGGATAATTCAAGGGTAGTGCCATCAAGCATAATTCAAGGGTAGTGCCAGATTAGCTTGGCACCATCAGGTGCCAAGCTAATCTGGTACTACCCTTGAATTATGCTTGATCCATCTCCTGCTGTTGGACGGCTAAATGGGTTAGAACTGAAATTTTCATAATATTGTAATTGGCCTTTTTAAGCATGTTTATTTCTTTCTTGGGATTTTCTTGCATTTTAATTGCTTTTCAATCATCTTTTTGCTCTGAATTTTTTTAATTTCAGATTTTTCAAATTTCTTCAGCGAGTTCAAAATAATGCCGCAAGGCTTGTGAAGCGCAGGCAAAAACGAGACCATGTAACCCCTATACTGAAAGACCTTCACTGGCTTCCAATCCAATCTCGCATTCAGTTTAAGATTGCGACCCTTGCATACCGCCACTTTGATGGCAGTCTTCCGTCATACCTTTCCCTTACCAGCCCTCTCGCTCACTGCGTTCATCAGGAGAGAAACTTCTCAAAGTTCCAAAGTACCATCTCAAATCTGCCGGTGAACGCTCTTTCAGATGTACTGCTCCTTTAATTTGGAATTCCTTACAGACTGAGCTGAGAAATGCCTCCCCCCTTACGCATTTCAAAGCAAAGTTAAAAACTCACCTTTTTTCACAGACTTTCATGTAATCTCTACGGTTTTCTGTACACCCCCCCCCCCCCCCCACGCCCCACCCCTGCCCTGCAAACTCTGTGTGTGTGTGCGTTTGTGCGTCGTTTTCGCCTGCGCATTGAGTTATATTATCAATGAGAAATGCGCCATAGAAATACCATGTATTATTATTATTATTATTATTTACATTTTGTAAATGTCCTGACCCAAATCATTTTTGCATCACAGAATTCAGCTCTGGCATTTACTTGTTCACAGAAATTGTTAAGACTTTTTGTCAAAATTTAATTAATCTGTCGCTTTAACTAGTTACAGTGGAGTCCAGTTAACACGAACACGCTTTACACGAATTTCTGGTTAACACAAAACGTTTTTGAATTCCCGGATGAGACCCCTCTTGTTCTCTACTAAAATTTCATGCTTAACACAAAATTTCTGCTTAACACGAAGATGATTTTGTTTCCCCAACAGAACATTTTATAGTATTTTCACCTGTTTAACACGAACAACCATCCCAAGGACTGAGACGATGCCATCCTCTATGGAACACTGCACGCGGAAGCTTTGTTTACAGAAGTCTGAACTCCGTAACGCAATAGCTAATACGCCTGAATGACCGCATCAGTGTTAGTTTTCACACCTCAGTCCGATCTGCATCGCCGATGGTCGACGCTATCCATTGTTTTCAAGCACTAGCGCATGTTGAGCGCTCACATGTATCAGTAAACAAGTGACGGAGGATGTTGACGAACACACGTCCACCGCAGGTTCATACACACACTGCTGTACAAGAGGGAGGGGGATAGTAGAGGTGGGTGAGGGAGAGAGCAGGGATGCAGGCTGCACGTTTTTTTTACGTAGAGCCCTGTTTCTGAAAATGATCGGTCGGTGGCAAGCATAGCGAGTTAGTCTAGATAAGATTCTTCCTTTCCCATTCTTTATTCAACCAAAGACAAAGACCGACCATGTGATGTGCGGCAGGAGTGAACTGCCATCTCAATTGATAGTGTTTCTGTATTCTGCCGATCTTATACGTGTATTTATTCATCCATAGTTATTTTTAGTGCTTGATTTGCTTTCTCAAAATCCATACCAATGGCATTGCTGTAAGGAAAATACCCTTTAGCTTACCGATTTCAGCCTAAGACCCCTTTGTGTGTTCCTACACAACAAGGGACGCAACTTCTAGAGAGTTGTAACCAAGGACATGGGTAGTCTCCCCTCCTTCCATAAGGTCACATGAGTAGTGTTGTCACACCAGTCTTACCCTTAGCTTTCCGTGAGAACGGTTCACCGGCTTCAGCGTCCCGGTTTAGATTTGGATTACGTTCAACGGCTATGCTAACTTCGCAAGTTTGACTAGTGGTTAAGAAGATGGCGAGGTAAGGCCTTGGGTTATGCCTATGAGAAGACCATCTTGATTTACGGTGGCGTGGACATACCCCGTGGAAATTGACGAATTTCGGGCGGAATTAGCCTCGGAAGTTGTGAGTTCTTTCACGGGGCCGTTCGTTAGCAGACCCCGTGCGGTTGCATTCATGGCTTGTGCTTTGTGTTGCAGTGCGCAATTACACACAGGAAGTGTAAGGGCTTCCAGTGGCCGACTGCATCGCACACTGTGTCTTCCCTGCTCGGGGCTCCTCCCCCCGTCCCGGCGAGTATGCTCTACATAAAGGTAGGAGCACTAGTGGTCTCTTCTGTGGGCGAACTATCGGCGGGGACAAGCCTTCAGCTAAGTCCAGGGACTCTACCTGGCCGTTGACTAGTGTCCAGGTGGTGCAGGACCCTCCGGCAGACCCTGAACTGCCAATCCCCACAGCTTCGCGCCGACGAGCGACTTTGGAGATTGTTGGACCTTCTTCTCGCCGGACACAAGACTCGGTCCCCGTTGGTCCTCACATAGCGATGGCCAGGAGAGTCTCTCCAATCTCGCATGGTCCTTCAGCAGGGATGACCGAGACACAGCCTCTCTCACATGGTCCTCTGGACAGGATGACCGAGAGGCAGAGCACACCGAGGAGACGGGCGCAGGAGGAAGTCAGATGTCATGACATACAGTCTCCATACAGTCTCGCATGTCCCTCCAGAGGGGATGGCCAAGACACAGCCACTCTCGCATGGTCCTCCGGACAGGATGACGAGCGCAGGAGGAAGTCAGATGTCATGGCATACAGTCTCCATACAGTCTCGCATGGCCCTCCAGGGGGGATGGCCGAGACACAGCCACTCTCGCTTGGTCCTCCGGACGGGATAACCGAGAGACAGAGCACACCAAGGAGACTAGCGCAGGAAGTCAGATGTCATTCCTTAGTCTCCATACAGTCTCGCATGGTCCTCCAGAAGGGATGGCCGAGTCACAGTGCTCACTGAGGAGACGAACTCGGGCAGAAGTCCGAAGTCAATACCGGCCTTCAGCCGTGTCCAGCGCTTGATGAGTCCTCCTAGCGCTGAGGTTAGCTCGGGACGACACAGCTACAGGCCTTCAATTCACGTCGGGAAGAGAGAAGAGGTTGCCTGGCGACGGCGGCCAAGTCTCCTCGACGCTTGGACACAAGAAGGAGAAGACATCCCTCTCGCTACCAGCGAGCAAGCGTGTGGGTGAGCGTGGCAAGATTCAGCGCTCCTCCTGAGTTCCCGGCGCTTCGCGCTCCAGCCAACGGCCATATCAGACAATGGCCAGTCCACGTAGTACACCAGTTCTCGTTGGTTCACCAAAGTGCGGCAACGTCGGGCTCAGTTAGTACTTGGATAGGGCAACTCCAAGTGCTGTTGGGTAAGTGAAGAGAGACACAGGAAGATAGCTGCTGGAGCCCTCGGGCAGGGGATTGTCTCTCGGCGCCGGTTCATTCCGGCTTCGTCGGTGGCGTCGACAGGCGACAGGGACACCCTCGGTTTTCTCCTGGAGGACTCAGCTTCAGCCCTTGTATTTCAGGACAGTTCTCCCACGTCCTTCCCCCACACCCCTCCCGCGCCCGACTCAGCAGGAGATGCACCTTTGGGCCCGAGCTTTCGGGCCTTGGACGAGGCGGCGCGTGTTTCTCCGCTATTCTAGCCTACTGTCGGGGATGCATACTCGGAAGGAGAAGGATGAGGAAGGAGAGAAGAGAGGATAGGCCTAACATCACCACCTCTCAAGAGGAAGGCCTCTACCTCGGTGGGTGTCCCGTTTCCAGCTAAGCGTGCAAGTCCCTCCCTCAGCCACCATGTTTTCAGGACCTTCGGCCGCCTGCATGAGCATCGGCAAAAAACTTTCTCCCCGATGGGGGCTAAGGAAATGTGGATACAGGCGCATGAGACAGAACTGTTGCCGCAAGCATCACATTCGACCCACCTGCACAGACAGAGACGTGGTAGCGGCTGTCGGGTGGTGAGCAGACTCCACCTTCGTCCGCTTCTATCGCTGAGATCTCTCTGGTCGATGAGACACACTGGCCCCCGTTGGAGACCTCTCGGCTGCGCAACACTCCCTCCGGGCACTGCAGGCGCCATAGGTCACACTTAGCTGAAATCGTCAGGAGGTTGCCTCTCATGGCTAAGCTTATGGCAGTGGTGGAGTTGTTGAGCGGCACCCTCCTCCTTTTCGCTATTCTTTCTTATAATAATGCTATCGGTATGGATTTTGAGGAAACAAATGTGTTTTTCTCTAAAAGATATTTTTTCGAAAAATACTTACTGATGGCATTACTCATAGGGTCCTCCCACCTACCCCACTTGCCGCCAGTACACTAAGAGTAAGACTGGTGTGACCACACTACTCACGTGGCCTTATGGAAGGAGGGGAGACTACCCAGGTCCTTGGTTACAACTCCCTAGAAGTTGTGTCCCTTGTTGAGTAGGAACACACAAAGGGGTCTTGGGCTGAAATTGGTAAGCTAAGGGGTATTTTCCTTATAGTAATGCCATCGGTAAGTATTTTTCCCAAAAATATCTTTTAGAGAAAAATACATTTTTCATTCCTCAATATGAGTGTGATAAAACACATACATATCTGATTTGTAAGCAGTAGATGACACAAAGGTGCTACAAAGGGTGAAAACAGCAGTTTCAAGTATCGTGACGTTGAAAAACACAAAGCGTTCATAGTATTGCCCGTACACATTGGTACCTGGCTAAAAATAGCGAACTAGCTCCTACACTGCACACAGTTACAGAGCTGTTTTGTCAGATGGATTGTTGTTTTCCTGATGGATTGTACATTAAATTCATGAGCTGTATGCATGTGGTCTATTGTTGTCTTACTGAGATGAGAGTAAGCAGATAAAGTATGATACTGTGCACGTTTAACGTCCAGGGCAGGGCACACTCGGATGCACATCTCCCGCACTCTCTTGTTCAGACTATGAACAAGTTTTAGTCTAAATCAGTCAACATGAAACAAGTTTTACACGCACTAATTTTCCTTGACCCCAGAAATTTTTGTTGTGGACTCCACTGTACACCATAGAATGATAATTCATTTGTGACAAGTGTTACACAGTGCTGCCCATTTGTTCTTTGATCCCAGTTTTGATTCTCATTTTTGATTTGCCCTGTTCAAGTTGATTCACCCATGAGTGTATCCTTGTGACAATTTTTCTTGTTTTGTCTAACAGATAGCAAATATGCGGGAGCAGAGAATAAATGAGTTAGAGTCAAAGCTGGTGAGTTTGCCATGCTCTTGATTCATGTACTCAAATTAACGTGTGCTGGTCTGTTATTTTGGACCTTACGGCTCACAGCAGTAAGGTCCAAGAATCACAGCCAGCACACAAGTAAATAGAGATACCAGTAAATGAGTAAATAAATGACAGCGATGTTTATTTTAGATTTTCCCTTGTCAGCTGTCGCTTTTAGTACGTAATGGTTTTACTTGCACCCTTTGCTTTATTCTTGACATTTTGTGGTGTGTGATTTTGGAACTTGCTGTCTAGGGTTGTAAGGTAAACAAACCACAGACCTACAGACTTATGCCACTGTAGGTTATGTTTAAACTCGTTAAGGTTATCCCAGTGCTAATGTCCATGATGTTGATCATTGATGACTAAATTGCCTGCAAGAATGTTGTGTTTGTGTATGTCTTGAAGTGTGATGTGCTCGCCATTTTCTACACTATTTTTGTGTGTGCAGATGACAATGTCCATGACAGCCAGTACTCGGAAGGAAGCCCGGGACAAGGTCTCTATACTGAGGTAAAGTTAATGTCTCTTTTGAGATCACCCTTTTCTGTGTGTGTGTTTTTTTTTTAATTTATCTTGTAGCATAACCCATAAAGCCCTGACATCCTACGACATGATGTGAACCATGCTAGTTCAAGAGTGTCTCACAAACCAGATAGGTGAGGCTAGCGCTGGCAGAATTGTACAACAAACCAAGGGGAATTACTCAGCGCTGGACAACAGTTAGATCCCCTGCCCCCGCCTATCAGGCACCCAATCGCCAGCCCACAGAGAAATACGCAGGTATAGAATAAGACGATCATTTGCATCTAAAGATAGTAGATAAAGTGTAGTTCAAGAGTGGTGTCGGAATAGCTTGGCGCCTGTAGGCACCAAGCTATTCTGACGCCACCCTTGATCGATCATGGTCAGTCTGTCTTTAAAACTGCGACATAGACCTCAAAGGATATTCTTTAACAAAATTTGTTAATGTCATCCACTGGATCTAATGAGATAAAAGTACAGTGTCATTCATTGTCTTTGCTCTTCTTACTGTGTTCCTGCAAGTCACAACACAATAACGAATCTTGCTTTACAATACAACTTTGCCTTGAATATCATCCTATATTTGGGGGACATAATGTGTTGGTATGCTATTTGAGCCTCGCGCTGGGACCATATGGCATTGAGGCGCGTCCCCAGGGGGGTGGATAGGGGGTCCCTCGCGAGAGGGGTGCACCGAATGAAATAAGGTGCCGTGAACCAACATGGCCTAAGGGAAGGTGACCCCGACAGAAAACCCCTGGTCCTCCTAGTAAGGGGGTTGGGCGTGGGGGTAGCTTTCCCACCCTGCAAATAAGGAAATAGCTACAAAAATGCCGACGAAAAGACAAACAGCAATTCCTTTCCTGGAGGAGGAAGGTTCTTCTACCAGAAGATTTATGATGTCCTGTGGTGAAAGCCGGAAGTCTTCGGAAGCCACAGGACCGAGCCGCCTCTCTCTATCCAGGGACACAACCATGGGCACATGGAATGTTATTGTCATGGAACCCCCAGGGAAAGAGGAAAAGAGGCAGGCCGAGAAACACCTGGTGTCGAGACCTCCAAGCAGACATCAAGAGACTGGGAACCACCTGGAGTAAAATCGAAAGAGAAGCACATGACAGCAGTCGCTGGAGGTCTCTCGTCGACGGCCTATACCCTGGGAGGGGTGACAGGCGTTAAGTAAGTAAGTAATGCTATTTGAGCGTTACTACTCTAGAGCTGTAAGGTTCTAAATCACAGACCAACACTAATAGACATCTTGCTGCTGAAGGAAGATGCCAAGGGATCTGTTGCTTGCCCGTTAGTCAGCTTTGAGTGATTACCTGTAGTATGAACACTGCACTTGCTTGCATGAAATGCTTCGGACTTAAGTAATCCACTTATGTTTGTTTAATCCACTTATGTTTGTTTTTTCAAAATACATTACCGATTGCATTACTATCTGGAATACACTCAATTGCCTATAGATTTCAGCCAAAAGTTGTGTAACTCACACAACTGGGGAGGAGACACCGGGGATCCACGCACCGGGGCCCCGGGTGGCCACCCCTTACTACCCTATCCCGGCATTCGTAGGGCGACCCTGTCAGTTTCACTCATAGCTCAACCGTGGACGGTCAAGTTTTTGCCTTACTCCGTTCGGAACTTTTTCTACCAGAGTTTGATAGTTTTTGGCCTTCGACTTTGTTTTTTTTTTTATAGCCTTGGACTCAATACTTCGTTGACTTCTCTCTCCTACTCGTAGTTTGTGGACTACTGTGTTTGAACTGAGCGCTGTCCGGTTCGGACCAGCTTTGACTTTCAGTGAGCTTCGCCAGTGACCTTGTGGTTGGCTTCCGCACGTGACTTTGTGAACTTGGTAGGAGTGCGACTTGACTTTTAGCCTTCGTATGGGTTTATCAGTGACGCTATGGCTACTCTTGTGTTGAAGTCTTGCCGTATTTGCGGGGACTTTCAGTGGCCCTCCGACGCCCACGACGCCTGCTTTCCGTGCTCGGGCTGTTCTTCGGACAGGACTTGTGACGTGTGTGACGAGTGGATGGAAGACCGGTGGTCGCAGATGTGGGACTTCTACAGGCGCGACCGGCCCTACCGGCCGCTTCAGTCTCCCCGGAATCATCCACAGGTAGTCGTCGCTACGTCGGCTCCTTGGGCACCGCTCCGCTCCGTCGTTCGGGCTGTCCGGTCCTCAGGTAAGTCCCCTTCTTGCACCATTACCTCACAGGTTATCCCTCCCCACTCCGAGTCTTCGGAGGAGGGTAGGCGAGTTTCGGAGTCGCGCTCCCCACGCTCTGCTTCGGCAGCGCGCGGCTTGAGCCCATCGGGTTCGCTCACCCCCCGCTCTGCTTCGAGCGAGCGGTCTAGGCGAGCGGAACGTTCATCAGCCACCCCGTGCTCTGGGTCTCCTGAGCGGGTGTGGTTGAAAGAACGCAAGCGCAGTAAGAATGAGAGAAAATGTGCTAAGAGAGGTTCTCTCTCACGCTCTGGGCGGGCCAGGGATGACATTGACACTCTTTCCCCACGCTCCGAGGCGTCTGAGCGGGGGTCGCGTGTTCTGAAATTGTCCCCTCCCCGCTTTGCTTCGCCTGAGCGGGCTTGGCGAGACCATAGGCAGTCCCCCCGCCCCGTTCCGACCAGGCGGGCCCGGTGTGACTCGGACACACGTCCCCCTCGCTCAGAGGCGCGTGAGCTGGGGCCGCGTGTTCATGAATTGTCCCCTCCCCACTTCGCTTTTCCTGAGCGGGCTTGGTGTGACTCTAGATGTCCCCCCCCCCCCCCCCCCACCCCGTATCGACCAGGCGGGCACGGTGTGACATCACAGCGCGTTCCCCACGCTCCGAGGCCTTGGAAGGGGGGGGCCGCATACACGATTTTTGTCCCCTCCCCGCTCCGCTTTTTATCTGAGCGGGCTAGGCGTGACTCGTTACGGTCCCCCCCCCCCCCCCCCCCCCCCCGCCTCGGTTTTTTCAGGCGGGCCCGGTGTGACCAGACCGCTACGTCGCTAGACCGGTTACATTCGGAGAGTGGTCTCCGACACTAGCGTGCGGAATCTAGCTTCGCTGCTGACCGTCCGGCCTTCGCGGTCCCTCTAACCCCACGACGCTCCGCCCAGCGGGCGTCGCGGGCGGCCCCGTCTATCTCTCGCGCGGCGGTGCGGCGCTCTCGGAGCCGGTCGCCCCTTTTTGCGCATTCATGAGATGAACGGTCTAGTTCTTCGGAACCGGATGTCCTCAGCCTTCATCCTACGGATTCGGCTTCGGCCATCTTCCTGCGGGATTCGGCGGTGGGTTCCCCTTCCCGCCTATAAACGTTCTCGTCGGCCTCCTCCTCCTCCTTGGACATCGCCGGCCCTTCGCTCGGATCGCAGACTATCAGCGCCTTGGAAGAGGCCTCCCGGCTTATTACAAAGTTTCTCCCGCCCGACTTCTGTCCTCCTTCACCCCCGATGAAGAGACAGGCTTCCGCTATGGTCGACACACAAAGGCACGTCAAGCACCACAAGTCCCTTTCTCAACCTGCCGGCTTCCGGGACCTCACAGATGCGTTCTCCGACCTATTACGACAAGACAACTTCGGCGACACGGGATTCTTCTCAGACTCGCGGTGGCCTGCAGGGATTAACTTGAGCTTCTGCCAGGCCTGGTACGCGGGACATTCTCAAGCCTTTGCCGTCCCTCTCCCAGTGGTGGATACGGCGGCCCTAGTCCAGGCGGGCGGCCGCAGAATTGTCTTGAAAGCTTGGCCTCGTTCGCTCGACAGGATCGTTTCCTTAGTGCGAAATTCGCTGGCGTGCTCAGGGTTCCTACTTCCGCCAACGATCCCTGAGCCCGGCCTCCAATTACTTGGATGACCTACTACTGCGAAATCTGATAGCCTCGGCGCTCCAAGAGGACAGAGACGCCCTGCTTTCTCTCCTGCGTCGCCTCGGGTTTCTTCTCAATCTCCCCCACCCGGGTCTGCCCTGGGGGACTTGGGTGGGGTTAGGTACTTTTTAGTTCCCAGGGTCACCCTGGTCAGCCCCACAGGGTGAGTTTTTCTCTCTATTCTGGGGCATGTGTTTCTGTCTACCCGAGGTCCATTCTCCTGTATTTGCCTTTTTAAAACTCTCCCTACTGTCTGCACTGCCTGTAGCTCTTGATATTGGATGTGTGTTGCTAGATGGTCTTAGCTTTATTTAGGCCCCATGTGTTAGGTTTATTTAATGTATTTGACCGGCTGGCGACATACATTCAATGTTCTGTTTAGTTTTTTTTTCACAAGCAGTGCAGGCACGTCCTGAGAAAGCCTTGTTGCTGTCGGGACGTTAAGCAATGTACAATCAATCAATCAATCAATCTTCTCAATCTGGGCAAATCGGATCTTACCCCCTCTCAGCGTTTTCTACATCTGGGGATGGAATTCCTGACCGATCTCAATTTAGTCCGCCTGCCTCTGGCCCGGCGTCAGAAGATCGTCGATCTAGCGCTTTCGATGGAGGTAGGGGCCTCCTTCTCAGCCAGGGTCTGGCTTCAACTTCTGGGCCTGCTCAGTGCGGCTACGGACTTGCTTCCTGTGGGCAGGCTTTATGCCCGCCCGTTGCAGCTACATCTCCTACTACACTGGCGTCCTTCATCGGGTTCCCTTGGCTCGTCCACACCTCCAGAGGTGGGCGGACATCGCTTGGCTGGCTTCGGGCGTGCCTCTTCACTCGCCTCCGCCCTGGTGGTCTCTCTGCACAGACGCGAGTCAGGCCGGCTGGGACGCGCATCTGTTACCGGACTTTGTCTCGGCCTCGGGCCTTTGGCTGCGGGGTTTGGCGAACAAACACATCAACTGGCTGGAGCTGAAGGCAGTTTGGCTGGCCCTCAGTTTCTGGCAGGAGACCTTGACCATCCAGGACGTTCTCGTTCTCTCAGACAACTGGACGGTGGTGGCTTACATACAGAACCAGGGGGGCACACACTCGCCCTCCCTGTGCTTTCTGCTTTACCACCTCCTCCTCTGGTGCAGGGACCGGGGCATTACTCTACGGGCTCGCCACATTCCCGGCCACCTGAACGTGATCGCGGACGCCCTGTCCCGCCGCGGACAGCTGCTCCACACGGAGTGGTCCCTACGCCCGGACATCTTTCGCCTGATCTGCTCCCGGTGGGAAACGCCTTTAGTGGACTTGTTTGCCATCAGATGGAACAAACAGCTCCCGGTCTACGTCTCACCAGTCCTGGGCCCGCTCGCCTGGGCGGTCTGATCGCTTACGCCTACCTCCCGTCAGTCCTCGTTCCGAAGGTTCTGCGGATGCTTCTGGGTTGCTCCGCAGTCCTCTTTCTGGTGGCCCCCTTCAACTGGAAGAAGAGCTGGACCACGGAACTACTCGAGCTAGCGACGGACCCACCGCTGGAGCTTCCTACACCTCCCATGATGCTCAAGCAGCCCCGCCAGCAGCTTTTCCATCCGTGCCCGGAGCGCCTCCTCCTTCACGCCTGGAGGTTGTCCAGCAAGCCCTCGCTGCTAGAGGTTTCTCGGATGCGGTGGTGGTGGCTATTGCAGCAGCCCGCAGACGGTCTACACGGCGGGTATATGAGAGCAAGTGGAGGGTCCTTCAGGCCTGGTGCGCCTCCAGAAGTCTCCCTCCCACACATCTAGCCACCCCGGAGCTGGCGGAGTTCTCCCTGTGGCTCTTGAAGAACTAGGCTTAGCACCCGTTACCATCAAAGGATACTGCTCCATGATCGCGGACACTTACCGCCACCTGGGCTGGCCAGACCCAGGCGCTTGCAAGGATCTGACGGACTTGCTGGCACATTTTGAGCTCCGACGACCAGTCTCTCTGTCCCTAGTTCCCCGGTGGGATCTCGCCTGGGTACCAACGTGGCTGAATGCGCACCGCTTTGAACCTCTACATTTGGCTAGTTTCTCAGATTTGACCCGGAAAGCATGTTTCTGCTGGCTCTAGCCACGGCGTCCCGAGTGAGCGAGCTTCACGCTCTCTCGGTACTTCCCTCCTGTTTACAGTTTCACTCGGACGGTTCTGCACAGCTTCTCACCGACCCGTCCTTTTTGGCCAAGAACCGCCGCCCTGCGGCAGCCCCTCAGATGCTGACCATAAGGCCTCTCTGTGGAACGGACATGGCCCCTGAGTCGCGTCAACAGGACCCGGTGCAGGCGCTTAGGATTTACCTGTGTCTTTCTAAGCCGTGACGCCGGGGGCGCTCTCGCCTCTTCCTCCCACTGTCCGCAGGCAGGCCCGATATCTCGGCCCAGACAGTGTCGTCCTGGCTGCGGTGGGTGATTAAGTCGGCCTACCAGGACCTCTCCCCGGACGGCGATAGGCTTCTTCACATCCGGGCGCATGAAGTAAGAGCAGTGGCCACCAGTCTTGCCCTGGACCGCAACTGCTCGGTCAAAGATATTGTTACAGCGGTCGGCTGGCGAGCTGACTCCACCCTCGCCCGCATTTATCTCAGAGACCTATCCGGCCAACGTGACTCCCTGGCATGGGTGGGCGACATCTCCGCGGCCCAGCACTCCCTCCGCGCGCCCCTGGCGTCTTAGATACGTCATAACTGAAATCGTCGGGAGTGCTCTCTCTCTCTCTCTCTGGGGCCGACGGGTGGTTGGGTTTGTGGTTATAGGAACGGCACCCTCCGCCTGTTCGACATTCTTCCAGATAGTAATGCCATCGGTAACGTATTTTGAAAAAACAAATGAATTTTTTTTTTCTAAAATGTATTTTTTTGAAAAATACTTACCGATGCCATTACTCAGACTGCCCTCCCGCCTGCCCCGCTTGCCTTTTTTGGCTATGTGTGAAACTGACAGGGTCGCCCTACGAATGCCGGGATAGGGTAGTAAGGGGAGGCCACCCGGGGCCCTGGTGCGTGGATCCCCGGTGTCTCCTCCCCAGTTGTGTGGGTTACACAACTTTTGGCTGAAATCTAAAGGCAATTGAGTGTATTCCAGATAGTAATGCCATCGGTAAGTATTTTTCCAAAAAATACATTTTAGAAAAAAAATTCATTTTTGCTTGCAGAAAATGAAAGACTTTATGAGACATATGCACTTTTGTTGCAGCTGCTATGTGGGTGACTTGGTGTTATTGTGTCTGGACGATCGTCATGACCAGTATGTAGTGTTTACTGTGGGTAGCACTCTACACTTCTTGCACAGCGACTCGGTGGAGGCACTCGGACTTAAACCTGGTCAGTAGCTTGCAGAACGTGCTGCAAGTAATTCTAATTCATTCAGCCCCGACACATTACAGCAGGGGATAGGTTGACCATGATAATTCAAGGATGACTGTGTGGTTATGATAGTTCAAGGGTGGTGCTAGAATAATTTTGGCACCACCCTTGGAACAATAATGTGAAACTGTTATGCTTAAAGTATCAACAGTGGTAAGCCTTTTTTTGGGGGGCAGAACAAGAACTAGGCATGCTTGAAAGAAATATCACATGATGCTTTGTTACAACCCTGTGGTTTCAGAAATTTTGTACACTGTGATAGTCCTAAGAATAATACTTGTAAGCAGCGACTCCTTATTTGCATGTGGATACATGAGGTTATGCTGTAGAATGTGTTTCAGTGGAAGGCGAAGCACGCAAGAATTGGGTGCTGGCAGAGGTCACAGAACGGGAATACTGTCAAGCAAGAAAGGTATGTTTGCTGATTAATTTTAATATGGTACATTAACATGTGATTAATATTCGCAACGTATTGTAGGTCAAATGGACATTACTTTGTAATTCAGGTTGAAGTCGGTCCTGGATGAACTATATTTGCTTAGAAACTTTTCCAAATCAGCACCTGGTGGTCACTCAACCGTGTGCTGGTTTGTGGTTTTGGACCCTGTGGCTTGCAGTTTGTGACGTCCAGAATCACAAACCAGCACATTTATGTAGACATCATGGGTAGTGTTTACATTGCTTGGCACCCAGACTTATTTGTTGTTTGTATGACTCATTGAATTAGTTAACCTCTTCACTGCCACTGGGTGCATATTGTGTTTTATTTCTTCAAAAACATTACCGATGGTATTACTGATAGGAAGACATACTTAGCCTGTCAATTTCACCCTCCAAAATTGTTGTGTGTTGCTACGCAACCAGGGATATAACTCTAGTAAGCAGTTATCTAATCCCCTGAGTGGCCTACCTCTCCTCCAAGTAGCCTCCCCTCTAATCTCGCGAGAGTCCGTTATTGCCAGTTTCTTACTTAGCTTGCATCTTGTTTGGTTTCAGTCTCCACATTTTCTTCATCTCCCTTGTTCCTCCTTTGGTTTTGTTAGTCTTGACATGGCCAGGTAAGGCCTCGGACATTGCCTCGCCCGACGATTGTGGCTGACTGGGGCCATTTCCGTGGATTTGCAGCGTTTTGCCGTTCGTTTCGACTTTGCCTTTGACTGTCGATTACAACGGTCGTGTGCTCGGTTACGTAGCCTCTGGGCTACGCGCGCTTACTTTCTTTCTGTTCCCTGTTGCAGTACTCAGCTTAAAACGTGCCCCACCTGTAAAAATTTCCAGTGGCCTAGTGATTTACACCCTTGCTGTCTGCCTTGTTCAGGCTGTGCATTCGACCACACGTGCGACTTGTGCTACGTGGGAAGAGGACCACTGGTCCAAACTTTGGCGATTCTACCGTCGTAAGCACTCCATGCAGTCCGACGAGGCTACAAATCGCTAGGCCACTCCCAGCTCTTTCGCCGTCGGTGTTTCTTCTCGGTGCTCCCGATCACCGGACCCCAATCGCATACTATTACCACACTCCCGTTCTTCGGAGACGGGACCATTGAGGCCAATTTCCACCCCGGCCAAGGTGATGGACGTTGTCCCTTCTGCCACGGGTTGTGTTGTACCAGGCAAAATTTTACGTCCCCGCTCTCTTGAGCGTAACACCACCACAAGGACTGGCTGTCGGCACAGACCTTGAAGAAGATAGAAGCGAGGAAGCAGAAGAAAGCAGCGGTCAACAACAGTCGCACGAGAGCAGCCAAAGTAAGGGCACAGGGGGAATACTCGGAAGCCAACCGCGAGGTGAAGAGGAGTATCAGGGCAGACAAGAGGGCCTACACAGACAGCCTGGCAGCAGAGGCAGAAAAGGCAGCAGGCAGCGGCAACATGAAACAGCTCTACGACATTACCAGAAGATTGTCGGGTAAGTATGGCCATACAGAAAGACCAGTAAAAGACAAAGAAGGCAAGCCTATTGCAGACAGAGCAGACCAACTCGACAGATGGGCCGAGTATTTTGAAGAGTTACTGAACAGACCTAGCCCACCCGACCCCCCCGACATCCAGCCGGCAGAGACCGACCTACCCATCAGCTGTGACAGACCCAGCCGGGAAGAGATCAGAAAAGCAGTGGCATTTTTGAAGAATGGCAAAGCAGCAAGGCCAGATGGGATCCCAGCGGAGTCTCTGGAAGCAGACCTAGAGACAACAGTTGAGATGCTGTACCCACTGTTTGGAAAGATCTGGGAAGAGGAGGTGATGCCAGCTGACTGGAAGGAGGGGTACCTAATCAAGCTTCCCAAGAAAGGCGACCTCAGCAAGTGTTCCAACTACAGAGGAATCACCTTGCTGTCAGTACCAGGAAAGGTCTTCAACAGGATCATCCTAGAGAGAATGAAGAGCTCCGTTGACCCCCAGCTGAGAGACCAGCAAGCAGGATTCAGGAAGAACCGATCATGTACAGACCAGATCGCCACTCTCCGCATCATCGTGGAACAGTCTCTGGAGTGGAGCTCCCCGCTGTACGTCAACTTTGTGGATTATGAGAAAGCATTTGACAGCGTGGACCGAGAGACTCTGTGGAAACTCCTACGACACTACGGTGTACCCACAAAGCTCGTCCGCCTGATCAAGAGCAGCTATGATGGCATGACATGTCGCGTGATCCACGAAGGGCAGTTCACCAGAGAGCTCCAGGTCAGAACTGGTGTCAGGCAGGGGTGTCTGCTGTCTCCATTCCTCTTCCTACTGGCCATAGACTGGGTCATGAAGATGACCACAGAGCACAGACGAAGTGGAATACAGTGGACACTGTGGACACAGCTTGACGACCTCGATTTTGCAGACGACTTGGCATTACTGTCCCACACCCATCAACAAATGCAGGACAAGACCACGAGGCTTGCTGACATCTCGTCCCAAGTGGGCCTCACCATTCACAAACAGAAAACAAAGACAATGAGGCTGAACGCAACCAGGGAAGAACCAGTCTTGCTTGCTGGCACCCCGTTGGAGGAGGTGGAGTCCTTCACCTATCTCGGGAGCATCATAGACAAAAAAGGCGGCACTGATGCAGATGTCAGAGCACGAATCGGTAAAGCCAGAGCAGCCTTTTTCCAGTTGAAAAAAGTGTGGAGTTCCAGAGAGCTGTCACAACACACCAAAGTCCGGATTTTCAACTCCAATGTAAAAGCAGTTCTCCTATATGGAGCAGAGACATGGAGATTGACAAAAACCACAGTCAACAGAGTACAGACCTTCATGAACAGTTGCCTTAGAAGAATTTTGAAAATCCACTGGCCAGAGAAGATCAGCAACGTCAGACTCTGGGAGAGAACAGAGCAGATAACAGCAGAGAATGAAATTGGGCGAAGAAGATGGGGATGGATCGGTCACAGTCTGAGAAAGCCAGCTTCCAGTATCACTAGGCAGGCATTGTCATGGAACCCCCAGGGAAAGAGGAAAAGAGGTAGGCCGAGAAACTCCTGGCGTCGAGACCTCCAAGCAGACATCAAGAGACTGGGAACCACCTGGAGTAGAATCGAAGGAGAAGCACAGGACAGGAGTTGCTGGAGGTCTCTCGTCGACGGCCTATACCCGGGTAGGGGTGACAGGCGTAAGTAAGTAAGTAAGTCTCTTGAGCGTATTTCGCAGCCAGCCCCGCGCACCAGATCTTTGGAGACGGGTCTCTCGCTGTGGTACCCCCATCTCCCTCGGGGGAGGAGACATCGGCCCCCGGCTGACCCTGGCGCGGCTCTGGACAGCCAGGCATGACATTGCCTACTTGCGCTTTTATGCCACCACGTCGCCATCTGTCGTCACATCATGACTTGTTGCTCGGCGCTTCAGGGCTCCCACTGTCTCCTTGCGCCCTGGCTAGAAGCCGGTCACTGTGCAAACGTATTACACACCCTACGTCCACTAGGTGTCCGTCTCACCAATCGGGTCGGATAGCTTCTCCTCCGACACCCCCTCTTCCAGACATACCACTTCGGGGTCTTACACACACACACACCAGCTGCCGGCGTGATCCCCGCGCTTCTCCCACCTTCCGTCATTCGCGGCGCTACTCTCATAGATCTGCTTCCTGCCGAGCTGCCTTCCCACCACGTCGCAGCCGCCGCCATCACATCCCAGAGCGGGGGCAGTCTCGGTCCCGTTCTCCTTCTCGCCACGGTTCTCGCCGACGCCCACGTCTTCAGGTGAGCCGCCAGCGCGCTCCCTCTTCCGTGTGGCACCGTTCTTTTTCTTCTTCTTCTTTCACTGGCCGTCAGAGCGCTCGGCGCCCTTGGCACCAGCCCTCCTCTTCCGTCCTTTGGCGGTCTTCCCCTCGGACACGGTGTGACCATAGCCCTCTCCACAGACCCTGTTTCCCCCGGCGCTTGGCGGCGACTGTCGACGAGAAAGTTCTTAGCCTTCATCCTGCGGATTCCGCTTCCGACTTTGGAGCACCTTTCTCCGTCCATGAGTCCCATGCCCGTGGACTCTCAGCACAGCTGTTCGGCGTCTTCGTCCCGCTTCGCTCCTGGTATCGAGACTCTATAGTCACTTGAAGAATCCACGGTCTCATTCTCCGTTTTCTTCCTCCAGAGACTTGTCCGCCTGTCCCTTCTCTGAAGCGGAAGGCTTCGGCCTCGGTGGATGTTACCCTTCAGCCTAAGAGTTTCAAATCCCTCCCGCAGCCACTGGCTTCCGGGATATGGCGGACGCTTCTCGGCGCAGTTATCTGTTGGAAACTCAAAAGAACCTCTCTTCTTTTTGGATACCAAGTGGCCTGAGGGCGTCGACATGGGCTTTCACCAATGTTGGTACGCGGGTCACTCGCAGGCGTTTTTGTGCCCTTTACCTTCTCTTGATGACGTGGCAGATTTGCAAGCTGCCTTTTCCCGGGTTCCTCGCGGTTTTGACAAGACTGCTGTCCTGATCCGCAACACCCTGGCCTGCTCGGGTTTCTTGGACCTCGCGACCCAGGCGATTATCCGCACGCTCGAGGACAATTGGGACCCTCAGTCTACCGCTCCACTGCGTGAGGTGCATTCTCTGGCGGTTGTGGCTAACCGTGCGTCTCGCCCATGCTTCTACCAACGCGATGGCTGCCGCCATCAACTGTGATTTAATCCCGTGGGATGCGGTGCTTGATGCTTGTTCTTAGTTAGCTCCGCCTTGCTCCCATCAGCGGTCCCTTACTGTTTGGCTCCACTTGGCAGGTCGTGAAGGAGACTCACAAGGACATCTGGCCTACATCTCGCCCAGCCTTTTCTCGCTTTCGTGCGACCCGCAAGGCCGGGTCGCGCCCGGGGGTCGTGCCCTGCGGTCCTTCAGACCCACCTCCCGCCCATTTGCCAGTGTGCCTCTTGGCCCCTCCCATCACCCCCATTTTGGCCGTTCCCGTGCCCTCCCGGCCCCGGCCTCCGCTTGGCCTGGTCGCATCAGGCGGCCAGAGTGGGGGAGGGCTCACTGACTCTCCTCCCACACTGTCCCCGCCGATTTCTCTCGGGTCCCCGGTCGGCGGGCAGCTATCCCAGTACGACCCTTGGATCCTTTCTACCATCTCGGCGTGTCTTCAACTCATGTTTCTACGCCCTCCTCCTCTTCGACGCTCCCCGCTTTGGACTCTGGTTCCGAGCGATCGTGACAAGGCGAAGGTGTTGCATGGTGAGGTGGCCTCTTTGCTTCACAAATCCACCATGGAGGTCGTATGGCGACACAATTCTCCGGCTTTCTACAGTCGGCTCTTTGTTGTCCTGAAGTTGGACGGCAGTTGGCGTCCGGTGATCGATCTCTTGGCTTTAAACAAATTTCTTGCGGCCCTGTCCTTCCGTATGGAAATGACTTGAGCCCTTCATGCCGCTGTCCAGCCCATGGATTTCGCTGTCAATCTGGATCCTGCCGATGCCTACCTTCATGTTCCTATGCACCCTTCGGCTCGGCGGTACTTACGCTTCGCCTTCTGAGGGGTGGTGTATCAGTTCCAGGCCATGCCCTTCGGTCTCGACCTCAGTCCTTGGGTCTTCACCAGGATTATGGATGCGGTGATCGCCCGCGCTCGGCGGTTTTCTCTCAGTCCGACCTCCCACTACCTCGACGATCTTCTCCGGAATCTGGACGAGACCTGCTTGTCCGCAGGGATGCCCTGCTCTCCCTTCTTCAACAGCTCGGTTTTCTGATCAACTTCGGCAAGTCGGACCTATCGCCGTTTTCTCCACCTTGGGATGGAGTTTCGGACCAACTTGAACTTGGTGCACCTTCCCCAGGTTAGGATCGACAAGTTAGCTGCTTTGGCCCGGCAGATGTATCAACTGAGGCTTCAGCGCGGATGTGGTTACCGTTGTTGGGACTCACGAGCGCCGCAGCAGACTTGCTTCCACTTGGCCAGCTTTACTCGCGGCCGATTCAACTCCATCTCCTTCTTCTTTGGAGGCCATCTTCGGGGGATTTGGACGTCCGCGTGCCTGTGTCTCCAATCGTTCGGCCACATCTCCTTCGGTGGACAGATCCCACTTGGTTAGCGTCGGTAGCGTCGGTTGTTCCCCTCGTGTCTCCGCTACCCTACCTGTTAATCTGCACGGATGCCAGTCTGTCCGGTTGGGGCGCTCACCTGCTCCCAGACTTCAGCAAGACAGCGGGCCTTTGGCCGCCAGATTTAGTGGGCAAGCACATCAACTGGTTGGAGTTGAAGGCAGTTTGGCTCGCCCTTATCGCCTGGGAGGCGTGCGTGTCACACGAGGAAGTCTTGGTTCTCTCCGACAACACGATGGTCATCTCCTATATTCAGAAGCAGGGCGGACGCTTCTCCCTCACTTAGCATCCTTCTGTTTCAGCTTCTCGTGTGGTGCCGAGATCGGGGCATCTTGCTACAGGCGTGTCATATTCCGGGACGGCTGAATGTGCTGGCGGATTCCCCGTCTCGTCAGGGCCAGCTCCTCCATACCGAGTGGGCTTTGTGCCCCGACCTTTTTCGGATGATTTGCCTGTACTGGGAGACGCCCATGATCGACCTGTTTGCGACAAGGTGGAACATACAACTTCCCCTCTTCGTCTCTCCTGTTCCGGACCCCCTCGCGTGGGCTCTCTCCATTCCCTGGTAGGGTCTCCTGGCTTATGCGTACCCTCCCTCCGTGCTGATACCCAAGATTCTCCTCAAGCTCAGAGGCTGCCACGCAGTACTGTTCCTGGTAGCCCCGTTTTCTTGGAACAAGAGCTGGATCACAGATCTCCTGAGCGTCGCCACGGATCCCCCTCTGCGGCTTCCCACGCCGCACACGATGCTGAAACAGCCACAGCAGGATCTTTTTCACCCTTGCCCGGAGAGCCTCTTCTTACACGTTCATGCCTTTTTCCTGCCTTTGGTTCCGGGCTGGCATGATATCTCTGCCCAGACGATCTCCGCTTGGCTGCGCGGAGTCATCCGTTCCGCTTACAATGACCTCTCGACTGTGGGAGTGAAGAGGTTGTGGCAACGGGCGCACGAAATCCGGGCTGTCTCCACGAGCATTGCGTTCGACCGCAACTGCGCCATGAAGGACATTGTGGCGGCTGTGGGCTGGCGGGCCAAAACTACTTTCGCCCATTTTTACTTGCGCGACCTCTCCAGCCAGTAACACAACCTGGCTCTGGTGGGGGCCATTGCTGCAGCGCAACACTCCCTCCTGGCACTGGAGACGCCATAGGTAACACTTAGCTGAAATTGTCGGGAGTGTGCACCAGCAGGGGACCTAGCTAAGCAGTTACATGGGGGGTTGAATGTTGGGCGGCACCCTCCTCCTCTTCGCAATTCTTCCTATCAGTAATACCATCAGTAACGTTTTTGAAGAAATGTATTTTTCTTTAAAATAATTTTTTTTTCAAAAATACTTACCGATGGTATTACTCAAACTTCCCTCCCACCTTCCCCGCCAGTCAGCTAAGTCCAAACTGGCAATAACGAATTTTCGCGAGATTAGGAAGGGTGGCTACTCAGAGGAGAGGGAGGCCACTCAGGGGATTAGGTAACTGCTTACTAGAGTTACGTTCCTGGTTGTGTAGCAACACACAACAATTTTGGAGGGTGAAATTGACAGGCTAAGTATGTCTTCCTATCAGTAATACCATCGGTAAGTATTTTTCGATAAATATTATTTTAAAGAAAAATACATTTTTAAATCATTGTAAATTCAGCATCAAGCACCGGCTGCACTATAAAAAAAAAAAAAACATGAATAAAAAGTGGTTTCAGCATGAGGCATAGATTCTCATGAGCCCTTGCAACTGCAGGGGGCTCAGTTGGGTCCTGTTCACGTTTTCTTGGCAGTGAAGGGGTTAATTTTTATGAACTTTTTTTTGTTTGTTTATATGTGCAGCCCCAGAACCGGTTTAAAGTTCCAGTAGGGACTAAGTTTTATCGTGTGAAGGCCAAACCTTGGACCCCTGGTGCCTGAAAGCCTAGTCCGGATAATGTGCTTCCTGTTTGTTGCTGAAGATTTAAATTGGAACTGTTTTAAATCTAAGGATCCTGCCTTCATGTACTGTGCTTGTCTGTGAGTTTGCTCATTACGACTGGAGGCTGCATGGTCCAGAATCACAGACCAGCACATGTGTAGTCTTTACAACTGTATACCTAAACCTGAATAAACTCACTGAATTTCAGGAACATCTGAAGCCAGTCTTGTTCATCAAGGGGTATATATTCTCACGAGCCCTTGCGGCTGCAGGGGAATATGTGTATCTGAACCTCTTGCAGTCGAAATGGGCTGTGTGAGGGACTGTTCATGAATCAATGATTTACATAAGGTTGAAATATATATGAATTTGTCATTTTTATGGACAAAAAGATGGTCAATACATTCATCAGGATTTTGTTTGATTAATTCAAGTGTTTAACAACTTAAAACTAGAAAATGTAAGGATGTGTGTTTGTTTCTTCAAAAACATTACCGATGACATGACTTTATGGAAGTGTCTACTACTTACTCAATTCTAGCCTAAGAACCTGTTGTGTTACCACACAACCCGGGAGGCACTCAGAGAACCCGAGAGGGGCCGAGAGTTGTCTCCCGTTACTGCCCATCTGGTTCCGAGTCACGATGTGACTAACCAGTCATGCTACTTAAGCTCATGCCGTTCAGACGTGTTGCTCTAGCCTACGGACTTTGAAATTTTTCGACCGGTTCGCCGGTCTTCCGGACTTTGGCTTCTTCACTTGGCTTCTTCTTTGTCGGCCCTGCCTGTGCCCTGTGTGACTCTGTCGTCCCCTCATCGTTGGCTGCTGCCCTCTTCGGCCTCTCGAGTGCCTGGGCTGCGCGGTGAGCTTCACCGGGACTTCGCCCCAGTCGTGCCATGGGTGTTATGGACGTTTCTCCCCCTGTTCCCGCTTCGGCGGAAAGGTAAGGTAGCTGGGTTGGCCCTCGGCTGGTTCCCGGGCCGGGCACTGGTTTGAGCAGGCACGAAGACAGTCTTCATCTTCGCTGTAACTTGCGCGCCAAATTTCTCAACCCTTAGCTTGGCGGGGCCCCTCGCGCCAGTGCCCACTCACCTTTCGGTTGATTGGTGTGGCATTTTTGGCGCTTTCCTACTGACTTGTACCTTGTGTGATTTGGAGAATTTGTTATGCGTCCATGGCTTGATTAGCTTGGCGGGGCCCCTTGCACCCGCGCCCTGATGCCATTACGTTGGTGGATGTGGTGGGGTCAGATGCTTGCTTCATTCCTGTATCTGTCATGAAATGCTTGTTTTTTGTGGTGCATGATGCATCGTATGCTCGCCTTAGCTTGGCGGGGCCCCACATGCTCGTGCCCTGTCGCCATTATGTGGTAATGTTACTGTGCCAGACGCTTGCTTCATGCCTATTCTTGTCGTCACATGCTTGAGTTGGGGTACATCATGCGTCGTATGCTCACCTTGGCTTGGCGGGGCCCCATGTGCCCGCGCCCTGTCACCTTTATGTTGGTAATGTTTCTGTACCTGACGCTTGCTTCATGCCTGTACCTGTCGTGACATGCTTGAGTTTTGTTGTACATGATGTGTCGTATGCTCACCTTAGCTTGGCGGGCACCATGCTCTCCAGACCAAGGGGTGACTGGCACGCGTGTGAAATGCAGGGAAGTACCCAGCGGTGAGAGGGCCACGCTGGGAAGATGGGTACAGCACAATTGTTGATGTTTCGGGTGGTTACCCTTGGCAAGATGGACAAACAGAGAGGTTAGCCATGACTTCTCTTCTTCGCAGACGGTAGGTCGCAAAGGTAGGGTGCTTACCTTAGCTTCGCCGGGCCCTGCATGCCCGCGCCCACTAGCTCACGGGGGTGGATTGCAGGCCCAGACGCTTGCTGACAGGCTTGTACCTTGCTGTTTGTGCCTTTTGTGTTGCGAAGGCTGGCCTTACCAGGGCCGGGTCCCACAGGCCCCCGCCCGCGTGCCTTCGGGTGTGTTGTGTGTTGCAGTGACCTATTGCTGACCCGTACACAAGGCGTAGGGTTCCAGTGGCCGTCGGTTACCAGAGGTCTGTCTCCCCTGCACCGGATGCGCCTGCGACCCTGCTTGTGACATCTACTCCACCTGGCCTGAGCTGCGCGGTTCGCAATTATGGAGTGTACAGACGCGAGCGATCGGCTCCTGTGTGTGATCCAAATCCAATCGAGGCGCCATTCCCCAGACCCTGCATACTATCCGCACGAGACCGCACTGACCTTTGGAAAGACGCCACCCCGGATGCACGAGCCTAGTGCTCGGAGCGGGTCTTGATCGACGCGACCGCTTCCAGGAGGGAGCACGCCCGGACAACGCCTTCTGACAGGCAGAGAACCCGCCTCACTTAGTCCGGTTCGGAGAGACGCACCTCACGCCGTCCCATGTCCACTGTCGGTCCCCGCTCGTCTCCAAGGAAGCCCGCTGACCCCTGCGGGGAGTCACCTCGCCGGCAGAGAGCCCGCCTCATTGAGTCCGGCTCAGAGAGACATTTACCCAGGCGTCCGAGGCTTTCGGGCAGTACGGAACCCTCGCACCACTCACGCTCGGCTCGGAAGCCCGCCCTTGCGGCCGACGACTTCGGGCAGGACTGCTGTCACCACGTTCGCTTTCTGGAGGGAGCCCACCAGGACAACGCTGCTTGTCGGCAGGAAGCACTGAGCCCGGCTGCTTTTGTTGCAGTGGCCTGTTGATGACCTGCAAGCTATGTGGAGGTTCCAGTGGCCGTCGGATATCCACAAGGTCTGTCGCCCCCGACCACGCTGGCGACGTCTGCTCCACCTGGCCTGAGCTGCGCTGGTCGCAGCTATGGAGTTTCTACAGACGCGAGTGGCCGGCATCTATGTCTGCTTCGAGACCCGTCGGGACGCCAGCCACCGTGCCCTGCGCATCGACCGCTTAAGACCGTGACGATCTTTGGAGAGGACGCCATGCCGGACACCGGAGCCTAGTGCGCGGGGCGGGTCTTGATCGAAGCGGCCGCTCCCAGGAGGGAGCGCACCAGGACAAAGCCTTCTGACAGGCAGAGAACCCGCCTCACTGAGTCCGGTTCGGAGAGACGCGCCTAGCGCCGTCCCATGTCCACTGTCGATCCCCACTCGTCTCCAAGGAAGCCCGCTGGCCCCTACGGGGAGTCCCCCCCACCCGGGTCTGCCTTGGGGGACTTGGGTGGGGTTAGGTACTTTTTAGTTCCCAGGGTCACCCTGGTCAGCCCCACAGGGTGGGTTTTCCTCTTTTCTGGGGCATGTGTTTCTGTCTACCCGAGGTCCATTCACCTGTATTTGCCTTTTTAAAACCCTCCCTACTGTCTGCACTGCCTGTAGCTCTTGATATTGGATGTGTGTTGCTAAATGGTCTTAGCTTTATTTAGCCCCATGTGTTAGGTTTATTTAACGTATTTGACCGGCTGGCGACATACATTCAATGTTCTGTTTAGTTGTTTTTTTTTCACAAGCAGTGCAGGCACGTCCTGAGAAAGCCTTGTTGCTGTCGGGACGTTAAGCAATGTACAATCAATCAATCAATCAATCCCTACGGGGAGTCACCTCACCGGCAGAGAGTCCAGCTCGGAGAGACATTTACGCACGCGTCCAAGGCCATCGGGAATACGTACCCTCACGCAAGCCGACCTCTTCGTCGCTTACGGACACCTTGCTTGCCCTGGACGAAGTGCCCTTCGCTTCTCCACCACTCTTCCCGCGGTTGACTGCCCGCCGTCTCCCCCCCGCTCAAGAGGAGGATCTTTGCTGGTGGACGCTGGAAGACAACTGAGGAGTTTCTGTCCCTGCCGCAGCCTTCCGGCCTTCGTGAACTGCGCTACGCCTCCTCAGCGCTCCTGTCGGGTTCCTGGGACTCCGTATGCTTCGCCGTCCATAGGGGTCCAGCCGTCTCGACATTGCCTTCGTCAGGATTGCTCCTCGGGACTCTGCCAGGCGTGCCTCTGCCTTCTGCCTGCTGTGGATCCGCGCCCGGTTCTGTGGTTTGACTGGATGGCCTCCCTCGTCCGAACCTCCCTAGCCTGCGTGGGATTCTGGAGCTCCTGATCCAAGCCTTCGTAGGCCGCTTCGACGACTCCTGGCTTGACGACCTGCCGCGGAATGCCCCCCGTGCTGAGGACTCTGCTGCGCCATGCTCCCCTGGGTGGCCCTGCTATTCGGTGCCTCTGAGCAGACCGGAGGTTACATCTGGGACCGTTGGCTTCGCAAGTCACCTCCACATCGCTTCCAACCGCCCACTACGCCGTGTTCTCGCTGTACAACTCGGGGACTACGCATTCAGCCTGGGCTTCCGACCCTTATCTCCAGGTCCCCGTGCGCTTCCCTCCAGGGAGTATCTCCGGTTCACCAGCGACGGAGTAGTTACCAGTCCGGGCGCTGCCACTCGGCCGCAACCTCAGCCCTTGGGTCCTCAACCGCTTCATGGACGCAGTGGTGACCTAGGCGCGGCACCCGTCTCCCAGCCTGGCGTCTTCCCACCTCGACGACCTCCTCCTGCGCATTTTCGAGGCCACCAGACATCGGACAGAGATGCCCTGTTACGACTCTGGTCGCGGTTGGGGTGCCTGGTCTCCACAGGTAAGTCGGACCTCGCCCCCGCTCGTCGCTTCGTCCTTCTTGGCATGGAGTTGCCTCCGACCTCAACAAGGTGCTTTGCCGGAGCCACGGATCCTAAGTGGGCCGATTAGCCGGCCAGGTAACCCAGCGGCGGCGGATCTACTCCCCCTCAGTCGTCTCTACACCCGGCCGCTACAGCTGCACCTCCTGCTTCCCTGGCGTCCTGCCTCAGGAGATCTGACCACCTTGGTGCCCGTGCCTCTGTTGTTTCGGCTCCATCTCCTGCATTGGACGGACACGTTGTGACTGGCTCCAGGAGTTCGCCTGTCCTCTCCGTCTCCCCGGCTTCCCGGTGTGGCGATGCAAGTCTGGCTGGTGGGGGAGCCCACCTGCTACTGGGGGTTCCTCACGACGGTCGGCCCCTGGCCCCCGGACTTCGCGGACAAGCACTTCAACGGCTTGGAGCTGGAAGCAGTCTCGCAAGCCCTCATCGCATGGGAGGAACGACGCAGTCACCAGGAGCGGCTCGGCCTCGCCGGCAACGTGACAGCGGTGGCGTTCATCCAGATACGGGGCAGGGTGCGCTCACCCGACCTGTAGTGCTCCTCTACCGTCTGATGCGCTGGTGTGAGAACTTCAACATTCCCTCCATGTTCGACATGCCCCCGACCACTCACCCGATGCGGCCACTTGCTACACACGGAGTGGACCTTCCGCCAGGACATCTTTGGATGATCGGTGTGCATGGGAGACCCCTTGGTCGACCTGTTCACCATGAGGTGGAATCACCAGCTTCCCCTATTCGTCTCCCCATTCCCAGACCCTCTGGCCTGGGCAGTCGACGCTGACTCCACCCCGTGGGACGGACTCATTGCAGACGCGTACCCCCCGACAGTCCTCGTCCCCTTCTAGCTTCGGGGTTGCAATGCCGTCGTCCTACTAGTCGCCCCGTTCTCTCGGACCCGGTCCTGGATCACCGACCTTCTCGGCCTCACCACGGTCCCCCGCTGCTGCTTCCCACTCCCCGCACGATGCTCAAGCAGCTGCGACAATCGCTGTTCCATCCATGCCATCCATGCCTGGAGCACCTACTCCTTTCCACTGGGAGGTTGCGCGGCAAGCCCTCGCCGCTGGAGGCTGCTCGAGTGCAGCACTGGAAGCTGCCGCTACAGCCCGCAAACCCTCGACGTGACGCATCTACAAGGGAGATGGCGAGTACTGTACTCCTGGGGCAACGATCTTCGCCTCGTCCCCGCCGACCTACTGACCCCCAGCTCGCGGACTTCTTCCTCTGGCTCTTCGGAGACCAAGATGGCCCTTTCTGATGTGACTCATAAGACATGCTTCCTGGTGGCGCTTGCCACGGCGGCCCGAGTTAGCGAGCTACACGCGCTGTCAGTGCGCCCTGCCTGCCTGCAGGTTCGAGCGAACGGTTCCATACAGCTGCTTACAGACCCTGCCTTCATTGCCATGACCAGGCCTCCTTGACCGCGCCACAGGTCTTCACCTTACGGCCGCTGAGAGGGATGAACTCCCCCCCCCCCCCCCAGGAGACAAGGCCACAAGATCCTGTGCGAGCCCCACGCGTGTACCTACGCCGAACCAAAGCCGTCCGGCCCACACCTCCTTCTGCCGTTAAAGCCCGGCAGGACTGACATAACAGCCCAGACAATCTCTTCCTGGCTACGCTCAGTCATATGGTCCACCTACCAGGACCCCTCCCTGCAGGGAGCGAAGAGGCCACGGAGATGTGCACACGAGGTACGCGCCTTGGCCACGAACGTCGCGTTCAGCCGGAACTGCGCTGTCACACACATGGTGGCTGCCGTGGGCTGGCGGGCAGAATCTACCTTCGCCCCCCCCCCCCCCCCCCTACCTCCGGGATCTTGCAGGCCAGCGAGACTACCTCGCGCTGGTGGGGGACATCACTGCGGCGCTACTCTCCCTCCCGGCGCCATGGCGCCTTAGGTATAGACCCATCTTGGGTCGTCGTGAGTTTGCGGAAGGGAGGACGGCTCTATTAGCCCTAAAGGTGTGCTGGGGCTGGGCACCCTCCTCCTTTTCGATATTCTTCCATAAAGTCATGTCATCGTTAATGTTTTTGAAGAAACAAATTCATTTTTCTCTAAAAGGTATTTTTTCGAAAAAATACTTACCGATGACATTACTCGAACGACCCTCCCACCTGCCCCGCTCGCCGCTGGTGAGCTAAGTATCCTGACTGGTTAGTCACATCGGGACTCGGAACCGAATGGGCAGTAACGGGAGACAACTCTCGGGCCCTCTCGGGTTCCCCGAGTGCCTCCCGGGTTGTGTGGTAACACAACGGGTTCTTAGGCTAGAATTGAGTAAGTAGTAGACACTTCCATAAAGTCATGTCATCGGTAAGTATTTTTCGAAAAAATACGAAAAATGAATTTTTCTTTGAGTGCAATGTAGATTTTCCATCATGAGGGTCACAAGCATTACCTGAGAATCACTATGACCAGCATATTGTGTTTCCCTGGGCAGAACTCTACAGATCTTCCACAGTGACTCGGTGAAGGCACTCTGACTTGTCTTGGTCAGTAGCTTACAGAACTTGCTGCAAGTAGTTCTTATTCCATCCCTCACTCTTTGCACCAGAGGATAGATTGACCATGATAGTTTAAGGGTGATCGACCTTGATAGTTCAAGGGTGTTATCAGATGCTACAGCAGGTGTATCAACCATGATCAAACATCTTCCATTCGAACAGATAATTGAAACACAGTATATTCTCTCTTTAAGGTGTACAAAATAGCTCTCCTCCTACTGGCATCTTTAATCGTCACAGAGTGTTTGTAAAAATAGACTTAATCTGTACTTCTTACAAGAAAAAAATGCTGTTCGGTCGGTTATCATTTTATATACTTTACTTTCATAAATTATGATCGTGGTGATCATTTTACATTTCATTTTGAATGGGGAAACTATAACAATTATGAGATGACTTATTTCCTTTTTTTGTGCATTTTCACTATTGCAATTTTTTCACTTGCAGTATAATATCAAACATGTATCTAACCCTTTGGCTGTCAGAGCACTTTCTGTTGCAATTATTCCTGCAGGAATCATTGCAACAAAAAAGTGCTGCCAACATCCAAAAGGTTAATCTGTTGTCCAGATTGATCCCTTCGCTGCCAGAACAGAATGAACACTACCCACAATCCAAGAGACAGATTCACACGAGTCCATACGTATGTAGAGGCTTACGTGGATCCATGCCTCTTGCTGGCTTTACTGTTACGAGTGTTCTTCAGGTGGTTGGGGTTATCTGGCAGTCAGCCTATGATAGTTTTGGTGACATCATTTCTAGCCACTTGTATCAGGGGCATAATTGTGGTTGAAGGATGATATTGGTATTTGTACGTTCCTCTTTACTTTGAATGATCATGCAGCAAATAATTCAATATTAAACACAGTACTCCAAGTGCAAATCATGTTCTTTTTTCTTGAATATTTTCGGCAATATTTATAGTGTATTGCTGAAAAATGTATTGGTATAGCTATATAAATGCTGATAATGTAACTGCAAAATATGTCCGCCTCAGATTTCTCACTTTGCAGTATGTTACCACATTCTTTTTCTTTTTAGGCTATGGTGCGTCATCTTGCATCGGTACACATATCAAGGGGAAATGTTCAGCGCTGGACGAATGGTTAGGACCCACAACGGTTATCCACAGATAAATAATAAGACGGTCTTATGCATCCCTAAGAGATGTATATTACGGTCTTGTTATTTATCTGCATATTTTCCCGTTGGCTGGTGATTTGGTGCCCGGTGGGGGTGGGGGGGTAGCAGGGGTCCAGTGCCGAGTATTTCCCTGTGGTATGTTTGCATTTCTACGAGCGCTAGGCTCACCAATTGGTTTGTGAGTGTCATACATCAGGGATTATTTGCTTTGTATATCTGTTTTGTATTGCAAGATGTTTATACCGGTACTATTGTGCGAGTAATTTTGTACAGCCCTAACCACAGAGCTGGTGGCTAGTTGAAAACACTCTCTGAATATAGTGTACATACTCATCAGATCTTCTGGATTTTAATTTCCTTTTATTTTTTTTTTTGCATGCAATGCTTGGGGGGAAAAAAAGTTCCTGTATCAATGACTAACATTTTTTCTTGGAATATACAGCACAAATTGCAGGCTTTTATACGTATGTATCAACTTTGTTCAGTGTAGAGGAAAAATGGTGCTTATAATATTTGGCAGACATGCAAAGCTAACCTGTGCCATCAGCAAGAGACATATATTCTCATGAGCCCCTGAAGCCTGAGTGGACTCGTAAAGATCTATGCATCTTGGTGGTGTTAGACACAATAATTTTATTTTGTAAGATTAGAGGGCCATTTCGGGGCCTAGTTTATTGTGTGTGTGTGTGTGTGTGTGCGATGTCAGCACCATGATTTCTTTTCATTACAAAGGTAATTTCCATACCTCGAACTCCAGCAACAGCATATTGTGATGTCTTCAACTGCAGTTGGGTGTAAAGACTTTTCTTGCCTTTTTTTTTGGGAGCGATTGTGCGAGGTCCGACACCTCCCCACACACACACCAATGATATCACTAGCAGTTGTGATGAATGGCATTTGGACTTCATTTTTTTGTGAAGAGTGAAACAAAAGGACGGCCATTTCAATAAGTGGATGTATAATGTTTGTATATGTAATATTGTGGGTTTATTTTCTGTGATCCATATGCATGTGATTTTTACTTTTACTTCCACATTCTTTTTGCGTGTGCTGATATTTGATGTTTGCTGGCTGTACTGTACAGTAAGGAATAAACAAAAGAAGTTTTAGTAATTGCGTCATTGTGAATAGTAAGATTGGGTAATGCAACTTATGAATAACATGCATTGAACAACCCACAAAGTCCCTTTTAATAATAATAATAATTCTTGTATAGCGCCGTTTTCCAGGAAAACACTGGACTCGCTGCACATGCACAACTCTCAGATGCGCGCATAATTATACACTAATTTAACCCACCCCATCCCTTTCCAACACAGCCGTGAGATGGCCTTGGTTGCCTGCTCATCGTTAAACCCCAAATAACTAACCCTTCCCAACACCTTAATCCACTTCCCTCGATAATCAGAATAAAAGGCAGTCGACAGTTAGCTAAAGGTGAGCTAAATGTTAAATGCCCAACAGAAAAGTCTAAGTGAGCTTTGAACTGAGACAATGTGGGCAGATTCACATTTTAATTTGCAGCGAGTTCCACAAACTTGGGGCTAAAATTAAAAAGGTGAAAGAACGCTCCCCGACAGACTTCATGTTAAGCTTCAGGATTTTTTTTTTTCACTGGAGGAATGGAGGGTACGTGATGGCTGATAAACAGCTTAGCAGAAAGGCATGGTGGGAGAGATCCAATAGGCGAAAATTGCAATCTATATAAGAGCTGTCTTCGCTGTCAAGGGTCTCTACCTTTTCTCTTTGACTTGATTCTGACATGTTGAAATATCTCCTTTTGAGAAAGCCTCGCAGAGGTGCCAATGCGCCATAGTGAACTCTATAAGGGGCGCGCACAGTGCATACGTGTCGGTTTGTCATGACGTTGTGGAATACACTCTATAGCCTAACGATTTCAGCCCAAAGTTGTGTCCTCTACACAACCGGGGAGGAGACACCAGGGATCCACGTACAGGAGCCCGGGTGGCCTCCCCCTATCACCCTATCCCGGCATGTTCACCAGTTTGCACTCTTAGCTCGACCTGTATGGTCGGGTGTTAGCCTCGCTCCGTGTGACGAACTTTACTTGGCTTTGGCCTCGTTTCTGTGTTTCGACCGGTGTCTTCATTCTTCGTTAAAAAAACTTCAGTGCAAAGATAAATAGCCTGGCTTTGCCGAGTGGACTAGGGCCTAGGGCTCTGCTTGCGTTTTACAGTATCCTGAATTGTGTTCAGTGAATTCATCTTGGACTTAGGGCCGACCGGTTTGCCGGGAGGTGGCCTTTTTTGCCGCAGCTAGTAACTGTGTCTCTACCTCGTGACTGTGCCTAAGGGATTGAGTTCGGCGCTTCGTGATCCTTCCATTGGGACCGTGACATTCTGACTTTAGAGCTTATGCTCTTGGTGCCTTACGGTTTGGACTCTGTGCACTTTCGTGGATGCCACTAGTAACTTTGACTCCCTCGTGACTTTGTGCCTTATGTGAAGTGAACTTTTTGGCGCTTGGGTGAATTTTTACCTGCGTGCTTTGGGCGGCAGACGCTATGGCGGCTTCTTTGAAGTCTTGCCTTCGGTGTGGGGAGTTTCAGTGGCCCTCCGACGCTCACGACGCCTGCCTCCCTTGCTCAGGATGCTCTTCAGATAGGACCTGTGTCGTCTGTGCTGATTGGCGTGAGGACCGTTGGTCTCAATTATGGGACTTTTATAGACGCGACCGGCCGCCCCTCCCCTACAGACTACTCGGACTTCTCCGCAGGTGGGCGTCGTTCCGTCGGCTCTTCGGACCCCTCTTCGCTCCGTCGTCCAGGCCGTCCGGCCCGCAGGTAAGTCCCCTTCTTGTACCATAACCACCCAGGAACTCGCCCCCCCCCTCCCCCCGCTCTGAGTCTTCTGAGCGGGGCAGGCGAGTATTAGAGTCATGCTCCCCATGCTCCGTTTCTTCTGAGCGTGGCTTGGGCAATTTGAGTTTGCTCCCCCCCCCCCCCCCCCCCTGCTCTGCCTTGTCTGGGCGGGCCAGGCGAGCCGAGCGTTCTTCCACGCCGCCCCGCTCCCTTCCGAGCGGGCTCGGCGCGACAGGCGCAAACACAAAAAGAGGGTAAAAAAGAGTAAACGGAGAGACTCTCCCTATGCTCCGGGTCTTCTGAGCGGGATCCGAGCGCTAGGCATGGGCCGCCACCCCGCTCTGAATTTTCTGAGCGGACCCAGCGAGCTACATGGACGTCCCCCCCCCCACCCCCGCCCCCTGCCCTGTGCATACCAGGCGGGCTGGGCGAGACTTAGACTCGCGCCCCCCTCGCTCTGTTTTTTCGGAGCAGGGGTCGCGTGCCCCACTAATGCTCCCTCCTCGCTCCGTGTCCCCGCCCCGCCAGGAACTTTCTAAGCGGACCCGGGCGGACTTTTTTTTTCCTCGCAGGAGCGGATTCGCCGGGTCGCTGACCCTCTTCCCCCCCCCCGCTCGCTTCCTCCCGAGCAGGTCAGGGAAGCCAGGGATCCCCTTCCACCTCCCCTCTTGCCTTCCGGGCTGGGTTCTAGGCTCCCGCGATCCACTACCCGGTGGAGCGGCATAGAAGATTCGGACAGCCCCTCTTCTTCCCCACGACGCCCTTCCCTTCAGGCCTCGCGGGGGGCTGCTCCAGTTCCTCCCTTGCGCCGTGACCAATCGCCTTCGGCAGACTGGCTCTCTCGCAGCTGGTCGCCCCTCCATGTGGTTTCACGTGATAGACGGGCTGTCGACTTAGATCCTGACGTTCTCAGTTTACATCCAGCGGACTCGGCGTTGGCCCTTTCATGGAATTCGCTTTACGACTCTCCCGCCCCTGATGGTTCGCAGGTCTCCGCTTCTGGTGAAGACGTCCCTCCGATCGACACGCTCCGGTCCCTGGGAGAGGCCTCCCGTCTAATCTACTCCATACTGCCGCCTGACTTCTGTCCGCCTTCGCCCCCCCCGCGAAGAGACAAGCTTCGGCCATGGTGGACGCGCTTAGGCCTTCTAAGTGCCGCAAGTCTCTTCCTCAGCCATGCGGCTTGCGGGACCTAGCAGACACGTTCTCTTCACAGCTTCGTCAAGACTCATTCGGTGACAACGCTTTTTTCTCCGATTCTCGATGGCCGGCGGGTATCAACATGAGTTTCCGTCAGGCCTTGTACGCTGGGCACTCCCAAGCTTTTGCCATCCCTCTGCCTACAGTGGACGCAGCTGCCATCAACCAGGCATGCGGTCGCAGGATTGTCTTGAACTCTTGGCCTCGCCCACTAGACAGGATCGCTTCCTTGGTACGAAACTCCCTGACTTGTTCCGGCTTCCTGGAGTTAGCGACACAGGCTGTTCTGCGCTGTCTGGAAGACACTTGGGACCTGGAGTCCTCCTCCCCGCTTCGCAACGTCCAATCCATCCTGATCGCGGCTAACCAGGCCGCCTACCATTCCTCGACTAATGCCATGGCGGCGGCTGCCAATTGTGACCTGGCAGCGGGACAATCTGCTGCGTCTCTGTTCGGATCTCCCCAAGTCGGTGAAGACTCAGCTCCGCCAGGCTCCACTCGGAGGTTCACAACTGTTTGGAGAAACTTGGCATTACGTGAAGGATGCCTCTAAGGACCTGTGGCCCCATCCGACCTCTACCACCTTGTCGTCTCGCTTTCGTGCTACCACTCGGCTGGGGGTCGTGCCCTGCGGTTGCCCAGACCCTCTTCGCTCCCAGTTGGCGGTGCCCGCGGTAGAACTCGCCTCCGTCAAGCCCCGCAATCCTTCCCCGCCTCCCGCCCCTCCTGGTCCCGCGGCGCCCATAAGTCGGGGCGCGGTCGGGCCCGATGACCTGTCCTACGCTCTGCCCCCGCTGTCTGCTCTGGGGTCGCCAGTCGGTGGGCGGCTGTCACTGTACAGCAACCAGTGGAGTGCGCTGTTCCCGGATGACCCATGGATCATCTCGACCATTTCCACAGGCCTGCAGCTGTCCTTCCAGTCCCCTCCACCTTTGCGCAGGTCCCCTGTGTGGACCCAAGCTCCAAGCGATCGGCTCAAGGAAGAAGCTCTGCGTGTAGAAGTTTTAGCCTTGCTCAGCAAAGCGGTGACGGAAGTGGTCTCCGGTCAAGATACGCCAGCATTCTACAGCCATCTGTTTGTCGTCCCCAAGCCAGGGGGCAAGTGGCGTCCGGTCATCGACCTTTCGGCGCTAAACAAGTACATTTCGGCGCCCCACTTTCGGATGGAGACAGCCAGGACTCTCCGAGCGGCCATCCGACCGATGGACTTCGCTGTCAGTCTCGATCTTTCCGACGCTTATCTTCATGTGCCGATTCACCCGTCCTCTCACCGTTATCTTCGTTTCGCTTTCGATGGGATCGTATACCAGTTCAGAGCCCTTCCCTTTGGCCTCAACATAAGTCCATGGGTTTTCACGAGGCTCCTCGACGCGGTGATGGCCAATTTCCGCCAGCATTCGCCGAGTCTGGCCTCCAACTATTTGGACGATTTGCTACTGCGCAACATGATCGCCTCGAACCTCGTAGTCGACAGAGACACCCTGCTTTCTCTCCTTCGCCACCTCAGTTTCTTGGTCAACCCGGGCAAGTCGGACCTCACTCCCTCGCGCCGATTCCTGCACTTAGGGATGGAATTCCTGACCGACCTCAACCTGGTCCACCTACCTTTGGCTCGGCAGCAGAAGATCGCCGACCTCGCTCTTCAGATGGTGCGTGGGGTCTCCTTCGTGGCCAGGGTTTGGCTTCAGCTCCTGGGTCTACTCAGCTCCACAGCGGACTTGTTGCCCCTCGGCAGGCTCTACTCTCGACCTCTGCAACTACACCTCCTCCTTCACTGGCGCCCTTCGACTGGCATCCTGACGGATTCGGTTCCGGTTACCCCGCTGGTCCTCCCCCACTTGCAGAGGTGGGCAGATCTAGGTGGCTGGCGACGGGCGTGCCCCTGCACACCCCTTCGCCCCCTTGGTCATTCTGCACCGACGCGAGCCTTTCCAGTTGGGGGGGGGGGGGGCTCACCTGTTAACGGATTTTGTCTCGGCCTCGGGCCTTTGGCCTCGGACCTTCGCGGACAAACACATCAACTGGCTGGAGTTGAAGGCGATTGGGATGGCCCTCGACACCTGGCAGGAGACTCTGACCAATCAGGAGGTCCTCGTTCTGTCGGACAACTCGACGGTGGTGGCCTATATCCAGAACCAGGGTGGCACTCGCTCGCCCTCCCTGTGCGTTCTCCTTTACCATCTACTCCTCTGGTGCAGGGATCAGGGCATTGCCCTTCGGGCCCGTCACATCCCAGGCCACCTGAACGTGATAGCAGACGCTCTGTCACGCCGCGGACAGCTTCTCCACACTGAGTGGACCCTGCGCCCGGACATCTTTCGACTAATCTGCTCACGGGAGACGCCAATGGTCGACCTGTTTGCCACCAGATGGAACAACCAGCTTCCGGTTTACGTCTCCCCAGTCCCGGACCCCCTCGCTTGGGCAGTGGACGCACTCTCCATTCCCTGGGACGGTCTGAACGCTTATGCTTACCCTCCGTCGGTGCTGGTGCTGAAGATCCTGCAGAGGCTCCTGGGATGCTCAGCGATTCTCTTCCTGGTGGCCCCCTTCAATTGGACAAAGAGCTGGACCACAGACCTGCTCGCTCTAGCAACGGATCCGCCCCTGGAGCTCCCCTCTCCGCCCACGATGCTCAAGCAGCCCCGCCAGGCTCTTTTCCACCCGTGCCCGGAGCGCCTCTTCCTTCACGCCTGGAGGTTGTCCAGCAAGCCCTCGCCGCTAGAGGTTTCTCGGATGCGGCAGTGGCGGCGATTACAGGAGCCCGCAGACTGTCCACCAGAAATGTGTACGAAGGCAAGTGTTGGGTCTTCCAGTCGTGGTGCTCCGCCCACCGGCCCCCAGACACGAATCTAACGACCCCCCAACTGGCGAATTTTTTCCTCTGGCTCTTCGAAGATCAAGGCCTAGCTCCCATCACCATCAAGGGGTATCGCTCCATGATCGCAGACACTTACCGCCACCTTGGCCTCCCGGATCCGGGTACTTGCAAAGACCTTACGGACCTGTTGGCTCATTTTGACCTCCGACGACTGGTTCTCTCATACCTCGGTGGGACCTCGCCTGGGTACTGACGTGGCTAAATACGGACCGCTTCAAACCCCTGCCCTTGGCATGGTTCTCCGACCTAACCCGGAAAACGGTTTTCCTCCTGGCCCTTGCCACGGCTTCCCGCGTGAGTGAGCTTCACGCACTGTCGGTACGTCCTTCATGCTTGCAGTTGCGAGCGGATGGCTCGGCACAGCTACTCATCGACCCGTCCTTTCTGGCAAAGAACCGGCTTCCATCGCCCGCCCCCAGATACCAACCGTGTGTCCGCTCAGAGGAACGGTCCAACCCCGCGCCGCACGTCAACAGGACCCGGTCCGGGCACTGAAGATTTACCTGCGTTGCTCAAAGCCGTGCCGGCTCAGGCGTTCCCGCCTCTTCCTACCGCTGGCTCCAGGCAGGCTGGATATATCGGCCCAGACAGTTTCATCCTGGCTGCGGTGGGTGATTCGGTCGGCATACCAGGACCTGACGGGGATAGACTTCTGCAGATCCGGGCGCATGAGGTCCAAGCAGTGGCCACCAGCGTGGCCCTTGACCGCAACTGCTCGGTTAAAGACATTGTTATGGCGGTAGGCTGGCAGACAGACTCCACCTTCGCCCGCTTCTACCTCCGAGACCTATCCGGCCAGCGTGACTCCCTGGCCATGGTGGGCGACATCTCCGCGGCCCAGCACTCCCTCCGTGCGCTGCTGGCGCCGTAGGCATGTCTTGGCTGAAATCGTCGTGAGTGCTCCTTAGTGGGCCTGTGGGGGGTGTTACGTTCGGGGGGGTTTTATGTCTGCACCCACCTCCTCATTGCCATTCTTTCACATAGTAATGCCATCGGTAATGTATTTTGAAAAAAACAAATGAATTTTTTTTTCTAAAATGTATTTTTTGAAAAATACTTACTGATGGCATTACTCGGACGGCCCTCCCGCCTGCCCCGCTTGCCTCCCTGACTATGTGATTGGCTAAGTGTGCAAACTGGTGAACTGTCGCCCTGCGCATGCCGGGATAGGGTGATAGGGGAGGCCACCCGGGCTCCTGTACGTGGATCCCTGATGTCTCCTCCCCGGTTGTGTAGAGGACACAACTTTAGGCTGAAATCGTTAGGCTATAGAGTGTATTCCACATAGTAATGCCATCGGTAAGTATTTTTCAAAAAAATACATTTTAGAAAAAAAAATTCATATTTTTTTAAAGAAGTACCCAAAGTGCCACATTCCTTCTGCATCTGAAGATAAGTAGCGGCTAATGTCTCTGTTTGTTTGTCTATTTTGACAAAGGGTATTTACCCGAAATATTAATAAATTGTGTTGTACCGTTTTTTCTAAGCGTGTTTCTTTCTCCGTTGGGTACTTACTTTTTAGTTCCCAGGGTCACCCTGGTCAGCCCCACAGGGTGAGTTTTTCTCTCTATTCTGGGGCATGTGTTTCTGTCTACCCGAGGTCCATTCACCTGTATTTGCCTTTTTAAAACTCTCCCTACTGTCTGCACTGCCTGTAGCTCTTGATGTTGGATGTGTGTTGCTAAATGGTCTTAGCTTTATTTAGGCCCCATGTGTTAGGTTTATTTAATGTATTTGACCGGCTGGCGACATACATTCAATGTTCTGTTTAGTTGTTTTTTTTTTTTTTTTTTTTTTTTTTTTTTTTTTTTTTCACAAGCAGTGCAGGCACGTCCTGAGAAAGCCTTGTTGCTGTCGGGACGTTAAGCAATGTACAATCAATCAATCTTTGCATTTCACACGCTTGGCAGTCACCTTTTTGGTCTGGATTTCATATTTTTTTGTTTTTACGTAATTTTATATTTAACCTTGATATGCGTTTCGCTTCAAGACTTGTGGAAAATGGTGACAAAACTAGAATTTCACAGTACAATTTCAGTCTTGCTATAATTTGTGTGAAAGCAGGTTGACTTTACCTAGTTATGTGATAGTACTAAGTACACCTGCATGCTCGCTGAAAGTGCGTCGATGTATGTGTGTGCCTGTGTGCTTGCACACGCTCCAAACATCAAGAGGCATAGATAATAATACATAGTTGGACAGCAAGCTCGGAGCGCTTTACAGCACATAAAAATAATTTTAAAAATGAGAATGTACTCGCACTCTGCTCGCACCATGTAGACGCATTCCTAACGAAACACGCACATACACACGCACAGCCTACCTACATGGGCTACCCATATAAGAAAACAGCCAAAATTTCCAGGCAGCACATGCAGACCAAGCTAATCTTGATATGCTACCTGGAAAAGATGGGTCTTCAAATTTGTTTTGAAGGTCATCAAGGTAGATGTTCATGCGCCCTCTGGGCACATGAGGATTTATGCCTCTTGGAGATGCATATGTGCGAGCGAGCGAGAGAATTACATCATATTTAGAGTATGTCTGCATGGTGACGGAGATGCTTTTTTTACGTCACCGCCACTGTCCGACTTTCTCTAGATGTCAACGTTTTTTACTGTATTAATTTTTTTCTGAAAATAATTCATTTTTACTGAAGAAGTTGAAAGGGTACAAAGCTGGCTAAAAAACTCATCCAATGGCTTTTTCGAAACTAGCTATATCGGGTCACCTGAATGCTCTTCTGACAGCGTGACGAAGAGATTAGTAAATGTACTTTACAAAGCCACCGGATCCTCAGGAGCCAAACAGATGCCCTAAAACTATTCAATTTTAATCTCAAACACTCGCAACTCTCTCAGCGCTAACATAATTTCCACCTCACTGGCACCAAAACCGTATTTTGAAACAAACACTGGCTCATGAAAATCATCATTTGTATTGCCGAGTACAATACTGGCCCAATAACCCATTGTCTTAAGTTTACCTTAATTAATTACTAATTAAGGTCGTTAACGTCCACACGGTCATTTCTCTCAAATCAAACCAAATCCTGATAGTGCACTCAGTTAAAAATAGACTAAGGCATTTTACACACCCCCACCTAATTTAATAATTAGAGAATTACTCTTATTTGTTTCCCAATACTGTCAGATTTGATTTCTCAGGAAAACAATTTTCTCAGTCAGATACATTTTTCACAAACCAGCTCAGGCTTACTACTCTTGCACCAGGTCCATACACGTCACGCCTGAAAAGATCTTTAGAAATTTGTAGAGCACAGGGGTTAGTTAGTTAGTTATTTGGGTTTAACGCCGAGCAGGCGACTAAGGCCATCTCACGGCGGGATGGGTAAAAATCTGGTCAGCCAGACTAAAACAAGGTCTTAAGACAAGATGTAAATATAGATTAAAAATCTCAGGCTAAAATGTCGCACATGTCTGGAAAAGAAACGTCTACAGACTCTCAAAAAGGGCAAATAAAAAATTCACATAGTCTATGAATGCTCAGATCTTGTTAAAAATATTGCATTCTCTCAAAAAATTGAAGATTTTGTCCGGGGGAACATCCCGGAACAAAACCTTCAAGGAGTCTGCTGTGAAGTGTTTATATCTGGTGTCAATTAGGTCAGCACAATACAGCAAAAAGTGTCGAACAGAAAACTGCTCATCACAGGCAAAACACCATGGACGCTCATCCTGTTTAAGTAAGTAAGAGTGCGTAACATATGTGTGCCCGATGTGGAGCCGAGCAAGGACAGTCTCCTCACGGCGGCTGCCGCAGCGGAAAGGTAGACTGTCAGACAACTTAGGAAGAGCTTCATGAAGCTTGTTCCCTTCCTCTTTGTCCCACTCGGACTGCCACTCGCGGGCTATGTACGCACTAATAACAGGTTTAAAATCACTATAGACAGTCTGTGTGTCAGGGACAGGGTCACTGCGGGCACTGTTGGCAGCAGAATCTGCGATTCTGTTGCCTTCGATGCCCACATGGCCTGGGACCCAAATAAAAATGATGTCATAATATTCCTTCATCAAGTCCGCGTAGAGCTCTCTAATCTGCACCAGCAGTGGATGGTCTGTTCCCGCGCCCTGAAGGGCCTGCAGGGCAGAAAGAGAGTCAGACAGAATCAGGAAGTTCCTTTCCCGAGACTGATAGGCATGCTTGAGTGCTAGCAGAATGGCCTGCAGTTCTGCACTAAATACAGAGGAATGGTCAGGGAGACGGAGCTTAAATGGGCGTCTAGGATGGCGAGAGGACACTGCAGCCGCAGCCACTCTTCCATCCTCAGACTTGGACCCATCCGTATAAAGACGACAATAGCCAGGAAAAATTGAAAGGAGTTCATTGAGGCTCTGTTGGTATATGGCTGGTGGAGTACAATCCTTCTTGTGGGCAGTCAAGTCCAGCAAGATGTCAGGAACTGGTAGTAGCCAGGGTGGAGTGACGTGTTGCAGAGATTCCGAAACTTTGTCCAGGTCCACTCCGGCCGCCTGCAGATGAGGTCGGACACGGAAGGAAAGTGGACGGACAGCTCCCGGATGGGCATCGTAAATCTCTGCAAACGACGGGTTAAAAACACAATCATAGGCAGGATTTTCTGGATGGGCCTTCAGCTTCAGAACGTAGCTGAGCATGAGTCGGATGCGGCGGAGCCTGAGAGAAGGCTCCCCTGCCTCTGCATACAGACTAGGAACTGGAGATGTCCTAAAGGCTCCCAGACATATGCGCAGACCTTGATGGTGAATTGTGTTCAGACGCTGCAGAACAGACTTGGAAGCCGAGCCATATACCACAGAGCCGTAATCCAGTTTGGACCGAACAAGGGCCCGGTACAGTCGACGTAAGACGATGCGGTCTGCACCCCAGTCAGTACGACCAACGACACGAAGAATGTCGAGGGCCTTCCGACAAGAGGTTCTAAGGTAGTTAACATGGTTGCAGAAGGTCAATCTTTTGTCAAAGATGACCCCCAAAAACTTAGCCTCTTCAGCCACCTTAATTGGCACTCCAGCAATGCTCAGGCTAGGTTCTGGAAAAAATTTCGTCTGGTTAGTAAAATGCACACAGACTGTCTTGGAGGGCGAGAATCTGAATCCATTGAGAGACACCCACCCCTGGATGCGATCAATGCACAGCTGCAAGCGCCTCTCAAGGGACGCAAGTCCTCGACCTCGTGCACACAAAGCAAAGTCGTCCACAAACAAAGAGCATTCAGAATCATCCTTGACGGCCTTTACAATGTTATTTATTTTAATGCTAAATAAAACAGGAGATAGAATACTGCCCTGCGGGACACCCATCTCTTGTTCAAAGGAGTCGGAGAGGGTGGAGCCCACACGGACATGGAACGACCTGTTGGACAAAAAATTGTGAATAAAAACGGGCAGATGCCCTTTAAAACCCATGTCCGACAAATCAGACATTATACCATGCTTCCAGGTAGTGTCATATGCCTTTTCAAGATCAAAGAAAATTGCATAGACATGCTGCTTGTTGACAAAAGCATCTCGGATAAAAGACTCAAAGCGGACTAGATGGTCAGTTGTACTACGGAAGCGCCGGAAACCGCACTGGAGGTCTGTGATGAGACCCTGTGACTCAAGATGCCACACCAGTCGGGCGTTGACCAAGCGTTCCATAGTTTTACATAAACATGATGTCAAAGCTATTGGCCGGTAGTTGCCCGGGTCGGAAGGATCCTTACCCGGCTTGGGAATTGGCACAACCACAGCCTGGCGCCAAGATGGCGGAAAATGACCGGTTATCCAGATATGGTTAAAGGCCTTGAGAAGTACAAGGAGTGAATCCTCAGGCAGATGTGTTATGAGCTGATAATGGATGGTATCTAATCCAGCAGCAGAGTCAGTACATTTCTGCATGGCTTGCTGCAATTCTGAAAACGTAAAAGGGGCATTATAGTCTTCCAAGTTATCCGATATAAAATCACAAGCACAAGATTCTCGCTTCTCCTTCTCTCTCTGGAAGAAAGGTGAATAATGCTCTGTTGAAGAATTATGGGCAATGGTGGAGGCAAGCAAATTGGCCACAGCCTTTTTATCTATGACCAAACTGGCACCATCTCTAAGATGGCCAACAGAAGCCGAGCCACCCCTGCCCCTAATTCTTCGAACAGCCTTCCAGACTTTTTGGGACGGAGTCCTAGAAGATAAAGATGAGACGAAGCGTCTCCAGGAAGCACGGCGTTCACGTTTAAAAATATAACGGGCTTTCGCCCGCTGTCTTTTAAAGGTTAAAATATTTGCTTGCGACGGATTACGAAATGCACGTCGCTGAGCAGATTTGCGCATTGTTTGGGCCTTGCGGCACTCTTCATTGAACCATGGTACTCTCGGCTTCCGAGGGAGTGATGTGGAAGTTCTAGGGATGGTTTCACCTGCAACCTCCAACAAAATAGAAGTAAAACAAGAAACAGGTTCTTCAGCTGACATGACCACCTCCTCTGTAAGATGAGACTGACAGAGAGAGGCAAACAGAGACCAGTTAGCTTTCTTGAGATTCCAGCGCCCCACCGGCGAATCCTCCTCACAGCTGACCGATGACAGGACTACTGGGAAGTGGTCACTACCACACAGGTCGTCGTGAACCTTCCAGTCAAAGTCCAGCATGAGAGAAGGATCACACACAGTGAGGTCTAGAACAGAACTAGATCCGGAACCTGAGTTAGAGTATGTAGGTGAGCCATCGTTAAAGACACATAGGTTAAGTTGAGAAAAAACATCTTCTAACATCTGACCTCTGCCATCATAGTGGTCACTACCCCAAAGGTGAGCATGACCGTTAAAATCCCCCATGAGAATAAAGGGAGGGGGCAGTTGATCTACTAAGTGAAAAATATCATTGCTACAGACCCGCAGTGATGGTGGCAGGTAAATACTGCATATGGTTATGGTCTTTTTTAAGGTAACCCGAGCAGCGACAGCCTGAAGACAGGTGTCGATGCTAACGGGGCTACATAAAATTTGGCTACTAATGAGAAGAGCCGCTCCACCCGAGCGCCTCTCCGAATCAGAGCCTTTATGTATAACATTAAAACCATTAAAAGACACAGGGTCAGAAGTCTTCAGGTAAGTCTCCTGAAGAGATATTACTGAGGGGTTATAGAACTTGACTAAAAGACGTAATTCCTCAAAGTTAGCTCGAAAACCACGACAATTCCACTGAAGCAAAGAGTCCATGATTAAGTCTGATCTGGGGGTAAGGAGTTTTTCCCCCCTTTTTCCTTTACCTTGGAAGGAGTTGAAGAAACAGAGGGGGGCCGGCTCCCGGGCCTCCCCTGGTTCTTCGGAGAGGAAGGGGGTGGAGCTGCCGCAGCATCAGCAACAACAACTTCCACTCCCTCCATCCGCTCCTCCAGTGCAGCATATTTGTTTTGAAGGGGCACATCTGTGTTCCCCTTCTGGGCCCGTGCGCACAGCGGTCCCATAGATTTCTTAGACTTCTGGTCCTGGGCAGCGTTCCTGCCGCTAGAGTTAGCGGCCTTAGAAGGCTGACCAGAGCCAGAAGCCTTTGGAGTTGACTGACTAACAGGTTTGGGTGGGGGCTGAGGCTTAGGGGCAACAGAAGGCGGCACAACCGGACCGGCAGTGTCCGCCTTCTGCGTTCCCTGGCTCCTTGTCACCACCGGAGGAGGGTTACTCTCCAGGGGCGAGATGAGCCGAGGCTCCGCCCCCAACCAAGAAGTTGGGGTCTGACATGAAAAGTCTTTGGTGGGGCGCTTGCCTGCCACCGCTGCACTAAAAGTATATACTGAGGTGTTAGAGGTTGGGGCAGCCGCAGCTGCACCAGGGCCTTCAACCAGTTTTTTGGCATCCAGAAAGGACAGCCCCTTCTCCACACGCACCTGCTGAATCTTGCACTCGGATATCCAACGAGGGCATTTCTTATTCGAAGCCATATGCGCCCCCTGGCAATTCACACACAGGGGGGTGGCTGTGCAGGACTCAGCAGAGTGTCCGGGCCTAGTGCAACGGGCGCATGAAGCCTCTGCCTGACGGCATGTCTTCTGCCCATGGCCATACTTTTGGCACTTAAAGCACCGGAGGGGAAGAGGGACGTACTTTTTCACTCTCAGGGAGTAGTAACCTCCCCAGATGGTAGTAGGAGGGGTGGGGGTGCCAAACGTCAGGATGATGGTAGGGAGACGGATCTCCCCACCACCTCGCTTGGAAGCGAAGCGCCTGACGCAAGTCACCCCCTGAGACTTAAGGTTCCTTACAAGTTCATCTTCTGACAGTTCTGCCAAAGCTTGATCTTTGATTACGCCTCTTGACGAATTCATAGTTTTGTGGGGTGTGACTTCCACAGGAGTGTCTCCGATGGAAGAGAGCCCCAGCAGCCCGCTGGAGTGTGCCCGAGTACGGCACTCCACCAGCAAGTCACCAGACCTGAGGCGCTGGGCGTCAGGCCTGCCAACACGGCTCCTGAGGGTCTCCCCCACCAGAAAAGGATGCAGCTTGGTAACTGGTTTCTCCTTCACCTTGCTATGGACAATGAGGAAGCCGAGGCCATACGGCCGACGCCTGAGGCGTCGCTTCCTCACAGTCTGAATCACTGTCATGGTCAAATTCGGTGTCTATATGCCGTTTCTGTGCTAGTTTTGGTTTTTTTGTTTTATCCATATTATATTAGTAGAGATATTCATCCCCCGGGGGTCCCCGCCCGCCACCGAGCCCAACAAGGGAAAGTGCAACTGTCGGCGGGTCTCCAGCCGACGCACAATGGAGACTGCCCGAAAGATATACTCAAGGGGGTAAGCCCGATTGAACCGTTTGAGCCACCGCCTTCTATCACACCGTTGAATGCAGGGGAATACTGGCGTAAAGCACCTAATCAGCAGCAAAGGCTATAGCATGGTGCTCCGTATAGCAACCCGCATGTCAACAGTGGGATAGGGCTCAACGTGACAAGAGCCGATTGACTAGGCCGGTACGACTAGCCTCCCGTTTAGGCAAAGTGGAGTGTTTCAGCCACCAGGATCCTCTTCTCCCCCGACACGGGTCTCCAAGCACGGCAAACACTTGGGATCCAAAGGACCAAAAAGTCACGAGTATTTTTAAGGACCAATCCAACATGGTACGACCTAGGTTAGCACAGCTCCTTAAAAACCGGACCAGTGAAAAGGCTGAACAACATATCTGCTGACATCAAGTCCTAATCCTGGACAAAGATGGCACCCGTCCGCTAGGCCACTCAGTCAGGGACTGAGCGGACTACCCACCTACGCCACGTGGAGGCCGGTGCCGGGTAGGCCTAGAGCACAGGGGACAGGTTAGTGCAAACTCTATTGAATTTACCCTGTGTATGCACATGGTTATGTCGTCATGACTTGACTACAAGGATCTAAGTGCAGTCAGTACATGGCTCTTTGAATCAGCCCATGCGTGGACAAAAGGCTTTCTCAAGCATAATGGCTTGTTATGATAAAGCCGTCCTGTTGACTGCGTTATTCACTTAAACAGGACTGTGAGTTAAATTTCTGAGCATTACACCACGTTGCATACGCAAACACACACACACATACGCACTGACACACACACGCACTGACACACACACACACACACACATACACACACACATATACACATACACATGAACAGACATATACACACACACACGCACTGACACACACACATACATACTCTTGGCTTGACTTCGCGAACGAAGATTTTATAGGAGTTGCCCACGACGTCTGCAGGCTTGTTCGTGGCTGCGGAGGCCAATCCGAGACAGGCAGGTTCGACCGCAGTGGCTGCAGGGGAAGGTATGGCCAGGGTTCTGAGCTGCGGCATCTCTGTTTTTTCTCCTGAGCCGCTTGTCCTTAAGGCTAGCTCTGTGAGAGTCCTCAAAGGAGACAGCTGCCTTGTAAATGGTGGAGCGCCAGGTGTCACGGTCCACAGCAAGCGAAGACCACTGGTGGTGGTCGATTTGTCAGGCACTAAGTGACTTCTTGAGACAGTCTTTGTATCTCTTCTTTGGTGCCCCTCTGTCACGGTGTCCAGTAGCAAGCTCGCCGAACAGGGTGATCTTTGGTAGGCGATGATCCTCCATCCTGGAGACATGCCCCGCCCAGCGGAGCTGTGTCCGCAGCAGCAAAGCCTCGATGCTCACAGTTTCAGCCTGTTCAAGGACCTCGACGTTGGTGACATAGTCACTCCAGTGAATGCCCAGGATGGTACGTAGGAAGCGTTCGAGGAGTCGTAGTTGGCTGCGGTAGAGGGCCCAGGACTCGGAACCATACAGCAGGGTGGTGAGGACCACAGCTCTGTACACGCTGATCTTGGTGCCTGTTTTCAGCTGCTGATTGTGCCACACCCGCTTGAAAAGTCGCCCGAAAGCGCTGTTCGCTTTTGCCAGCCTGCTGTCAAGCTCCTTGTCCAGCTTGGCGTCCGACGTGATAATGCAGCCAAGGTAAGTAAACTGGTGCACTGACTTTAGTTCAGACTCGCCAATGGTGATGTGAGGAGGGCGATACACTGTCTTGGGTTCCGGCTGATGGAGGACCTCTGTCTTTTTCAGACTGACCTCGAGTCCAAAGAGCTGGGCAGCATCTGCGAAGCAAGACGTGATGCGCTGCAGGGCTCTCTCTGTGTGTGCAACGAGGGCAGCATCATCAGCAAAAAGCAGCTCACGAATCAGTTGGTCTAGGGTTTTCGTGTGGGCCTGCAGTCGTCCGAGGTTGAACAGGCTGCCATCGAGACGATACCTGATGTACACTGCATCGTCATCATCGAGGTCCACTGTGGCCTGCTTCAACATCATGCTAAAAAAGATGGTGAAGAGGGTCGGTGCCAGCACGCAGCCCTGCTTTACGCCGTTGAGAATAGGGAATGGTTCTGAGAGGTCATTGTTGAGTCTGACCTGGCCTTGCTGGTCCTCGTGTAGCTGGACAATCATGTTGAGGAACTTTGGGGGACAGCCAAGTCGCTCCAGGATCTGCCACATGCCTTGCCTGCTCACAGTGTCGAACGCTTTTGTTAGGTCAACAAATGTTACGTACAGCCCTTTGTTCTGCTCGCGGCACTTCTCCTGTAGCTGTCTCAGCACAAAGACCATATCGGTGGTGCTCCTGTTTGCTCTGAAGCCACACTGGCCCTCTGGGAGTTGGTCTTCAGCGATGGCAGGTACCAGCCGATTCAGGAGCAGCCTTGCAAGGATTTTCCCAGCAATGGACAGCAGGGTAATTCCCCGATAGTTGGAACAGACTTCTCGCCTTTGTTCTTGTACAGGGTGATAACTGCCCTGCCCTCCACATACATACACACACACACGAACACCCTGACACATAATAGCTCTCTCTCTCTGTGTGAGGAGCTCATAGGGGATTGTGTGGGGTGTTGTTCCATTCACTGTTCAAAACCAATTAAAATTTTGTGAGGGACACGATTTCGATAATGAAAAATAAGACATACCTTGGCGTGTTTAGACATATCATGGCTTTTTTTCATGCATACTGTGTCAATCTGATGTATATCGAACTGCTTCAAAAAGTTTTGAAAACTTTTTCTAAACCTAAAGGCGAAATATAAAGATTATGAATAAATTACCTAACAGGATCAATCATGCCATGGAAAATGTGGAAAGAGAGAGAGACCTGTCATAAAGTCAGTGCACATATGCCTTTTACCCCGCTGGACCATACATGCCGCACACATGCGCACACGTGCCGCGTGTGGTGTGGCACCTGCCACGCGTGGTGCGGCGCCTGCCGCGCGTGGGGCGGCGCATGCCACGCGTGGGGCGGCACCTGCCGCGCGTGCTGCGGCGCCTGCCGTGCGTGGTGCAGCAACCTGTATGTAACGTATGATGTCCCACTTAGCTCTCACTTGGCCAGGGTGCTGTGTGAGTTTAGTGCAAAGTCAATCTCTGTCAGGTATGTTCGCTTTAAGGGACAGGGTCAATGTACATGACACTGCAATTGAAATCTGTGAAGCATGCAATTCATAAACCCACCTAAATCATTTAATAGCCCAGCATGAATACAGCTGAAAAGCAGCACAAAAAAAGCGCATGATTTTAGCGCATGCTGTTTTCATACTGTAACCACGCTTTATGCCTACTGGGACAGCCAAGGCCGTCTTTGGAGTAAACGTAAAAAGTCACTGACTATATAGCTGACTGGTGTAAATGTATGAAGTTACTGTTAATGAACTTTCTAGAAAAACATGATTTTGCTTGATAACAAATTTTAAAGTTACCTGCAATTTTGTTTTTCTTTTTAAATTACATTATAAAAAATGAATCAAGACGAATTACTTCTTTTAAACGATATCAATGCTGTAAAAAACAAAGACTTAGACTTGAAAAAACAGCGTCTTCTCTCTGTAGTTGTTTCAGGCAAATCAAAAGCGTATCTTGGAAAACAATACATGACAGAAGATATAGAATCCCTCACGGCTGACTAACTAATTAAACTGCATTCTAAATATGAAAATCACATCGCTTCACTAATGACTCGTGATTTAAGTCGATCACGTGTATGTCTATACACAAAAGCAGTGAGTCACTTTCTACCTGTAGACACTGATAGTCTATCACACGACCTTGAAAGCAACCCTATTGTTTCAAGTTCAATTGGTAAATTAGCATGCCTCATGTTTTACAAGTTTGGAAATTACCTTGCACCTGTGGTAACTTTGCTTGTCACTGGGAGCCATATTGATTTTTCAAAAATAAATTTTACTGCAGAAGAAAATGGACAAAACCCAGACGACTCCACAACCGAACCCTGTCTTGACACAGGTTCAAACAGTGACTAAGACTAAAAGCCCTGTAGAGTTGAGGCAGGAAAAAGATTAGCCGAATATAACAGACAAAAAAAATTACAACTTAAAGCGCAAACAGAAAAGACTCGTGTAACTGACCCGCCATCAGGACCAGTGGCAATACCATCAGGACCAACACCGTCAGGACTGTCACACCCTCATCAAAGTGAAAGACAAACAACCCAGTCTAACCCTGAACCTCAAACAACAAGATATATAGTTGTCGGATTTGTTGTTGGATTTGGTTACGTAGGTTACCAATTATACAAAAAATACAAACCACAGACTCGTACAGTGTCCAAAAAATCAGACACTCCAAAAACAAAACCAGAAGTCTCCACATTACCAGTAACACCCAAAGGCGTTGACCCATTTGTTATGCAATAAATAAATTTTTTATTTTAATTTTTACTGCCTTAGAAAATGAGAGACACAAAGAACATAATGAACCTTGTCTACCACTCCGCTGTAATAAGTGGACTAGCAGTAGCTTACTCTATGCTGGGAAAAAGTCTACTCAAAATGAAATCAGCAGACCTCAGTAGATTAGATTTCGAAGACAGTGCAAAGCTAATTGTAGTTGTAACAGCGTCAATTGCGACGAAAGACTTTCTCGTCAAGCAAGGAATTATTCCCGAAAATGTTTCTATGTAAATAAAATATGTATGGCGACTTTAGCAGTAAATAATTGGAGGCGCGATGGTCAACGCCCTGGCATTTAGTGGATCAAACTATCTTTTTTCAAAAGTGTGTAGAGAAGAGAGTGCAGGAGCAAACGCGATTCAGAAATTACACGCGGCTGTGGATGGAGATGTAACACTCAAGTCAAACACTGGTTACAGAGACAGGCAATTTGGCAAATATATTTACCTGCTCCAAGAAAATATCAAGACCTCATTTTGAAAACACTATCCCAAATGACACATCAAATGGACCTCCTGTTTCTACCCCATGACACAATAAGAAAGAAACGATACAAGTACGCACTGACTGTGGTTGACATAGCTTCACACTACAAAGATGCTGAACCCATATCTGACAAAACTGCTACCACAGTTGCTACAGCGTTATCAAAAATATATAGTCGAGACCCTTTAAAATACCCTAGACTTGTTCAGGTTGATGACGGAAGTTAACCAGTTATTTGCGAAGCATGGCATACTGGTTAGACGCGGCATTCCAGGTGTGCACAGATCACAGGCAATGGTAGAAAACTTCAACAAACAGTTATCGGAAAGACTTTTCAGTTACCAGTATTCTAAGGAACTCATGCATGACACGCATAACACAGAGTGGGTAAAAAGATTACCAGCTGTGATAAAAGCAATGAATAACGAAGGACATGTAAACCCCGCAGATGCTATTAAATTGAAAAGAATTACAGACTCAAAAACAACCCAGGCCCCGCCTCCAGACACAAGTTTATTTACAAAACAGGTAAGATATTTGTATCAGCCCGGCGAGTCTCATAATGACGTCAGACGTAGAGCAACAGACCCCATCTGTACATAATATAAAAAAAATAATTCCTGGTGCTGACGCCACAATATATTACCTGTACGAACCAGCCCCAAAGAGAGCATTTGTCAGAGAAGAATTACAGATTATTCCCCCAGACACTGTTACTCATTTCAGTAACTAAATCATCGATTATTTCATCAACCAGTTCATCAGCTATTTCTTCAGATAACTTGCGTCTGTAATGACCAGGTGCATACGCCTTTTCCTTACTATGAAACACTCGTTTTGTGTCCCCAACTGCAAGTGACTTTTTATTTGTTTGGATCATTTCAATATTATGTTTGTTTGATCTCAGTGACTTGTTTGGATAATCAGGCATTAATGCACCATCTAACACTTGCTTATAATGTTCATGACGAATGTCTTTATTTTTTATCGCTGTTTTTTTTAATACCTTTTGCTCTTGACTGACGTCCCTTTTGGTGCAATATAGAATACATTTTTGACCTCGGTCCAACGTACTCAACTATTGCCACACCATTCAGTTTATCCTTAAACTTTCCAGGCACTTTCTTGTTTTGTGTGCTATATAATGAGTGATCTTTAGGATAGTCAGACGTGTCATACATGTGTAACTCTGTTTTCATGTCTTCATAAAAGTCTTCAGTAGGCACATCAATGATTATAGAGTCAGTGTCAGTGTATAGCAGACGACACTCAGGATACTTTGGTTTGAAGTAATCATAATAAAATTCAAGCATCAATAGTTTTGATAACTCAAGAATTGCCATACCAATAAATACTGGCTTGTCCAGTTTGACAATCTTTTTTTTTGAGTGACACTGCATACAATGATGAATGAAACTCTTTGTACCCTGTGTACTGAGGCTTCCCTGTAATTTTAATTGCACCCAATTCAGTTGTGACAAGTCTCACATCTTTGCGGTGATGAGGATTTTCCATCGTCTTGCCAAAACAGGCATTGTTCATAAGTTTAAAGAAGTCTTTGTCAAATGCAGTGTTGCCGTCTCTTGCACGCAATGTTGTGTTCTTCATTATGTAATCTTTCATAAAAGCACTCTGATCAAATTGAATACCTCTGTGAACTTTCTTTAGTACTAACCCATGTCTGATGTAAAATTGTAGTAAGCGATAATGGCAAACGTAATTGAATTTGTCACTCAGATTTGGCACAAGTTTAGTGTCTTCTTTTTTCCCCGTCATACTCATTTTCTCAACAGCCAATGGATAATCATTGTGGTAATCATGTAAATGGTGTGGGTACTCCAGGTCTACTTCAAAGATCCAACCCTTCGCATCATTCTGGTCAAGAGCCACGTCATACTGTGACAAATCATACAGACAAAAGTTTTTCAAGGGCAATAATTCACACATTGCGAACCCATACAAATTGTTTGAATCTACGTACAGGATATAATTAGATGACCTTGAGGGGTCATAGCCAAGGTCACCATGACTGTCCAGATATTTATTATTTGCTCTGGCATAATTGTTTGCTGCAATACTAATGCCACCCCTCAATCCACGTTCCACCATTTCACCCCTTGTACGATCATACAACAGGTCTATAAATATCTTACTGGATTTCAAAAATGCATCCCATGTCATGCCAGGGCTAGTTATGTAGCAAGCAGGATCAAGACTGTAGTGCAACAAACCCTTTTCACGGTAACTTTCAAATACGTCTGCTAGCAAGCAAACGTCAGCTTTCAAGTACTGATCGTGGTAGTCACCAATCGTCTGACACCCTAATTTACCCCATGCATCAAGAGCATGCTGATAATCAGCATCAGAAATACCTTTTCCATTTAAGGTAGAATAAAATTTCTCTTTTGGTGGCAGTCTCCTTTCCTCAAACACAACCCACTCACTGATGTACTCATATGGATACACACCTTTCTTAATCAAGTCTGGCTCAAAATATTTACTTGTTATTGGATACTCAGTCAGTCCTTCTGCCAGACTAGCACGACCTAAAGACAAATGTTGCATGGAGTCATAAAACGCTAATTTGTCTAACCTAAAGGTCAAGTATTTCTCAGTTGTCTGTGCTATACAACTTATGTTTCTGTAAGACTCATCTACAGCCTGCATGATGATGTGTGAATCATATCCTTTGAGATTGTGAAAAAAGATTGGTAACTTATATGTCTTAGGATCTGTTCTTAATAGCAAGTTACACTTGTTATGTGCAGCACCTCTGTACCATCCAGTCACGTAATCATGGTCACAAACTTTATCACCTTCAAAAGGTTGTTCACAAATCCAACACGTCACAGCTGTATCAAAATTTAGTTTGTCTTCTTCTGTCATCACCAAAGGCATCTGACATGTTGTGAGATATTGTACTACCTGACTATACAGTTGTCTCATTTCTGTTAAAAACAGACATGCTGCATTTTCTCCCCTATAGATAACAGGTTCTGAATGCAAACCCTCTGACCTAACAATAATGTATCCGAAAGAACACACCACTTGGTCACTCAACTTTATAGTCTTTGGTAATGATTCAGGAACAGGTCCTTCATACGGTACAACCAGTGATTCAAAATCAGCATACACTACAAACGGCAGCTTTTGCTGATTCCCATAGTTCTTAAAACACACTTGACTACCAGGATCTGGATACTTAAGTACAGTTTGTATGTCATCAGCTGACCTACAATGTAAAACATGTTTGTGCGCTACTGCAATAGAGGAGAATCTTTGTAAACATCTTTTACACACTTTCTGTTTCCTACCATATTTTGATACATGATTATGAATTAGACGTGACATACTCCTGATAATTGTGTAGTGAAAGTTATCATTATCTCCTATTAATAACATGTCAACATGTTTATCTTCTGGCTGACCATAGGTTGGAGCAAGTGGAGATACTCTAATGGGTTGTAACTTGTCAACAGACTCATTATCCCACACATACACATTTACAGATATACCAGGATTTAGTTTTTCAAACAAGTCTATGTCTTCTATTTTAACAGGGAAATCAATACCACTGAAGTTGAGTTCATTTACAAATTTAGTGTAGTTAGATACACGTTCAGGTTTAGATTTTACAAAGTGTAGTTTAGCAAGCACACACCACATGAAACAATGGTGGTCATTGTTCTGTATATTAATAATAATAAGCGCATTAAATAGGCGCTTTATCCCAATTGAAAATCGCCTCAAAGCGCCGCTGCGAACTGAACCCAACAAGCACGCTCACGTGAATCACGCGCATTCACTCACACACTGTACATAAACACAGAACATTCACGTGGTGCTAAGGGCAAGCTCAAGCGAGCTACTGTAGTTTTTGGAAATTCAAAATCGTTTTGTATTTGAAATTTGATTAAGTGGGCTGAAACTGATACTATTGACTACAGCCTTCTTGTTTACAACCTCTTTTGGCAGTGGTAACCATGATTTACCTAGTATAGGATGATACCTTGACTGCTTTAATTGTAGTTCATGTACATGACCTTCGTGCCAACCAGACCCCTTCATTTTTGCACTGTCAATTACTTGGAGGAAGTCAGGTAATAGTCTGTCTCTAAACACGTTCTCTAATTCTCTTCTTGTGTTAATTGTGTGTTGTCTTGTCGATATATACGATACAATCACTTCACCGTCTACTCTGGTAAATTCTATTTTTGCAACAATCTGAATGTATACACTACCTGTAAGAAGATTATCTTGTACGACAGAAAGAGTTTTCTATCGATTCATAGACATTGTTACTATTAGATATAGGCAGGTCTGTTGTGTGAAATACGTTTCTTAAGCCTGATTGACTTGTTGAGCCTGATGAGCTTTGAGCATTGTCTGTCATTTTTATTTGTCCAACAAAATAATAAATGGGGAAAAAAATTACCACTGTCATACTGTATTAGCTGTAGTTATGATAAACAAGTTAACCACTTCCCTGGTGTGTGTCTTGAAGTCTTATCCTGCAGGTGTAATATCACTTTATTGAATGTAACACTTTCAATATAACAATGTAGTTTTCTTAGTTGATCAAATATGTCTTTACACAGTGCCTCAAACAAGCGCAAGCGGCTACATTTAGCATCATAAGCTTTAAAAGCAATTGTCTTAAGATCAACAGTCTCGTAATCATAACGTGGTGCTCCATCAGAATATTCCAAAGTAACATTATATGTCATGTATATCTTCATTGGCGGTGTTACCCCACCCGGGTCTGCCCTGGGGGACTTGGGTGGGGTTAGGTATTTTTTAGTTCCCAGTCTCACCCTGGTCAGCCCCACAGGGTGGGTTTTTCTCTCTATTCTGGGGCATTTGTTTCTGTCTACCCTTTGTCCATTCACCTGTATTTGCCTTTTTAAAACTCCCCCTACTGTCTGCACTGCCTGTAGCTCTTGATATTGGATGTGTGTTGCTAAATGGTCTTAGCTTTATTTAGGCCCCATGTGTTAGGTTTATTTAATGTATTTGACCGGCTGGCGACATACATTCAATGTTCTGTTTATTTTTTTTTCACAAGCAGTGCAGGCACGTCCTGAGAAAGCCTTGTTGCTGTCGGGACGTTAAGCAATGTACAATCAATCAATCAATCATTGGCGGTGTTGAGAGTTTAAAGCTGGGTTCAAACACACGTGTTTTTAAGTCATAAAAACACTTAACATCTTTGAAGCAGTCTGTAACATCAACTGAGTGGGTTTGTCCGTCTGTCATTTTTATTGGACAAAACAAAAGACTAAATTAATTTACCAACCCATACCCTGTGGGCTGATCTGTCTTTAAAATAAGCTTTAGATGCTTAGTTGATTTCAGTTTATTTTTTACATCATCACGTTCATGTTTATTTGGTATCACATCGTTCTCTCTGAGACAGTCTTCAAAGCTGTCATGATCCTTACAGTAAAACAAACAGATAAACTTTAACTGTTCTCGAAAATCTTTCAGTACAGCATTATATTTTTGAGTGAGAATCCATACACTTATGTTTGTGTGTCTACCACTGAAGGCAAGTTCTGCTAAAGTGTTTCTCTTCTTGACAATGTCTTTCTCTGCAGAACAGTCATCAACAATAAACAAAGTTGACTGTCCTTCAAATTGCTTGTAAAAATACAGTAGGTAGTCGTCAGTTTTTTTCTCAGGGTCGACTAAGTAAATGTTGCTGTCAGTCCAAATGAATAAACGATTGTGATAAGCTTTGTTGTGTTTGATTGTAGGACAAAATATTACTATGTTTTCGAAATGATGGATGTATCTTGTTTGTAAGAGGTTAAGTACAAATTCAGTTTTACCACACCCTGTGGCACCACAAAATAAGCCACAGTGTGGGTCAAGGGTCATCAAGTTCATTTTAATACAGAATATAATTTTAATATATGTGTCCACTTAGTCTGCTTTCTGCAATATTGAGTTGTGCATCATAAATCAGATACAAATATATGTTCATGGCTGCAGCGGTTTCAACCTTTTTTTGTATCTGAATTGTAATCCCGTCACTGCCATTTTCCACAATACGACCTGACCCATGAAGGTAGTCATCGTCCATACTACGAAGGTCTAACCAAAGAGCATATTTATTTGTCAGATATTACAGATGTAAATCTTTACACGCAATGTTTGCTGGTTTATCTCTAATCCTTCCACCCGCAAAATACTTTGTGATCTCGTCGTAGTGTTGGTAAGGCAGCATTCCAGATGCATACACTCGATTTGGACGGCCTTCGATTGTAGAAGATAAATGTGTAATCTTTGGATTGTAGAATTTTTCTGAATCCCTTTTGTATGGAGCCGCTGGTTCAACAAACAACATGAGTATACCTTTCAGTGACCTGGCAGGTGTGTTCAAGTTTATGTTCCACATTGGGTCGCTTTTGTCTTTGGGTATTAGACTATGTCTAATCACCCTGTCATAATAAATCGGCAGTCTTGACTGGTACTGATTTTGAATGAGTCTAGCTAGATCAGTCTGTGTGACAATTTCGTATTCCAAAGATATGTTAGAGATCTTGTATGTTGCGTCTGTGCCAGATGATTGAATAACTTTGGAGTAGTCATTGAAAGTTAGTTCAAAACTTAGACGGTCATTTAGTGCTCCTTGGTAATAAGGTAAATGCGCTGTTAGGATTTCAAATTCAAGTGGAATGTAAAACCTGGTTCCATATGTTTCAGCCATAATAATGTCCTACTTACTTTATCTCCGGCATCGATTCGAAGTTTACCAACATTACCAGACTGTATACCTTGATAAATACGGTCTTCTCGTTTTTCTCATGTGAGCCAAAGATCTTTGTAACAGTAGAACACATCAGCGTCGTCAAGACTAAACACTTCCTGTCCTTCAAGTTTTACTTTAATAGTTCTAATAATTGCTCTGCCAAGATTGTTAACTAGTGTTCTGTTTATGTCTGCGTCTGATGATATTAAATGCAAGGTGTGCAGTGCCAGGAATAATAACGTCACTGGGGCCTAAATTTGGAAACTTGACTGTAAGTGTTTGGCTCTGGTCTATGGTACTTGGATTGTTTGTGGTGATGATTGATTGTCTAATACCCTTAACACCAAGAGGCTCACGTAGTTTTCTATATGGGTCTAACTTTGATCCGTAAGACGATGTCATTTTTATTATGCACAATAAAAAATATTAAATTAATAAAAACGATGGCCGCGGGAGGATTTAATCATGAAGATATTGAAATGGATGACATGTATGATTTTGGTAATACAACAGATATGGCAGATATGACTGGAATGACTGGTACAAGAAATATTTACAGTATACGTCATGAACTTTTAGAAACCAAAGTGAACTCGTTTTATGATCATGTTGGTGACCACCCAGACAACATAGATCCTAATCAGTTTGAACTTGATGGCAAGGGTCATGTATATTTAAATACTGTTGACAAAGGAAAAGTACTATTGACTAACAAAAGAGACCCTGGTAAGTTTAGGGCTTTAAGTACAAACAAAAATGAAGGTGGTGTTGGTGCCTTGTGTCAACTTGGAATTGGAGGGTCTCCTGTCACGCCGCTTGCGCCTCGACTTGTTAGTGCGCTCGACGACACGCAAACAAAGTTACCGACGGGACAAGAAATTGAAATGGCAGCAGTAACAAGCCTGCCAGAAATAGCAAACACGGTAATACAAAAAACCTCATTTACTGAAGGATAAATAAATGATGCTATGAAAACAATAGACGACCCACCTTTGTCAATGCGGGAGATTATGGGCTTGGATAAATCACTGCAAACAATAAGAGGTGAGATGGTAAACAATGTAGCCAAACTAGGTGAGCTTGATATATAGAACACATAGAACGTGAAAAAGAGAAACTGGCTACAGCAGACAATGGGAATCTTGACACAGATTGATTGTACATTGCTTAACGTCCCGACAGCAACAAGGCTTTCTCAGGACGTGCCTGCACTGCTTGTGAAAAAAAAAAAAAAACAGAAAATTGAATGCATGTCGCCAGCCGGTCAAATACGTTACATAAACCTACAACATGGGGCCTAAATAAAGCTAAGACCATTTAGCAGCACACATCCAATATCAAGAGCTACAGGCAGTGCAGACAGTAGGGAGAGTTTTAAAAAGGCAAATACAGGTGAATGGACAAAGGGTAGACAGAAACACATGCCCCAGAATAGAGAGAAAAACCCACCCTGTGGGGCTGACCAGGGTGACCCTGGGAACTAAAAAATACCTAACCCCACCCAAGTCTTGACACAGAAATGAAAGAAAGAATACAACACAGATTAAATGATTTGCAGATAGAAAGATCAGGAAGGTTAGAAGTGATTAGTATTGGAAGAGAAAAAACTGAAAACACAGGTCAACAGGATTAGAGAAACTATTCAAAAAAATACTTCATGAAGACACAACATTGGCTGAGAGATTGAAAACACTTTTCAGAGAACAGGGTATCACTATTGCAAGTTTAATTACTGCTCTTGGATTTATAATCAGTACTGTTGTGTTAGCTGTCTCTGGGGGACCTGGTGGTGGCAGTGGTTCTCTTACACCAAGTCCACCTGGTCCACCAACCCCGGCCCCCACTGACCCAAAAGATTTACAGTCATGGGTAAAGAAACAATTGTCACACATATCTGACTTGCTTAAGAAATTGGCTGTAAAAGTGATGGATGCTTTACCTGGCATAATAGGCACAGTTGTCAGTTGGCTTATTAGTACTGTGGCAAAAGGGTTTATGGCAGAGCATGTGTGGGTCTTTTTGATGACAGTAGGAGGGTTAATAACTGGGTATTTAATGAAACAGGTAAAGAAGTAAAACCCCTAATCCGGTGAGTCCTATCACCAATGCAGTTCTCTCTGACTCATGAGTGCCAGGGGTTGGTGATGGTGAGTCAGGTGTAGGGGCCGGGACTGTTACTGTCTGTACGGGTGATGGCGTTACTGGTGCTGGTGTCATTAATGGTTTTAATAACTGTTGGTGTGTGGTTGTTGCTCCTAAGTTCACAGTCTGATTGAGTCCTAATTTCTGACCAACACCAGCAACAATTATTTCATTATTATAATTTGTTATTGTCCCCATTTGGAGTTGAAGATCAGACGGCAACATGTATAACCCGATGCCAACTACAAAGTCTACTTTCGATCTGGCATATCTGAGTACGTCTTGGTAGCGTTGTATGCTTGATGGGAGATCAACCACTGAGTTAATTGAATCTTCTAGGTTTGCAAGAAACTGTTTTTGTGCTTCAAATTTTCCACTTCCGTTTAAAATGTTTGATTTTGTTAATGACTGTGCTCCTAGTAAACACCAGACATATGTTCTGATAGACTCATTGAGCCTAACCAGACTTGTGATTTTGAAGAGAATGAAGTGTAACCAGGGTAGTAATCTTGTGGGTATTGTCTGTGACTCATAGCATAATACAATGTACCCATACCGTTGTGATCATCAAGTTTTTGTGTGAAGTCATACCTGGGGCTTATGTTAAATTCATTACAGATGCGTTCAAACACTTTTATATCCATGGGGTTGTTAAACCTGTTGAAACTGGATTCAGTTGATAGTGGTGTATGCAGTTCTGACAGTATTCTTCTAAGCTGATAATACGTGTGGAAACGATACACAGACCTAATCAGTTTGTTTGATTCAAGTGGTCTGTAAATGAAACACCACAGCCAGTAGTTGAACATAGTATGGCAAAGTTAAGCTGGTTTTGAAACATCTGTAGTGGGCTTGAAGACCACTTTCTTGCAGTAGCATCGTCTGTTATTGGAGGGTTTAGGTAATGATCAAATGGATTGGGTACTTTCACTTGGAATAGATCTTGTTCCGACACAGCTATGTCGAGCGGATTTAGTTGAATTATTTTCTGTTCATATGTAGGTGCGACATTATACTTAGCATCCACGTTAAATTGAAATGCGTTTGTAGTGACGCTTGTTGGTGATTTAAATTCCATCATGTTCTTTTTTTATGAGATAATAAAAATGTTTATTACCTTAACAAATCTTGACACAAGCAAACCAGTGTGGTTAACTAATGGGATTGATAATCGTGATGATAACAAGGCTGTAGCTATCCATGAAATGTTTTACACTGTAAAATGGTTTAATGTAGAAGATGATACATACATATAATAAAGTAATTTTTGGTGGTAAGACTGAAGCTTTACCACCTGGGTATTATGACTTTTGTACTATAGCTGAATGGTTTCAAAGTAAATTTAATATTAAAGCAACTTTAAATCCAGCTAACCTACTTGTTACATTAGAATCTCTGAAACAAGATTGGTTAAAAATGTCAGGCAGATTTGCATATTTACTTGGTTATTATTTGGATGAAGATTGGTATCAATCAGATGATATTGATGAAGCTATTTTTGGTATTATAACATTGAGGACAAAAAAACTTAAAGTAACTGGTAAACGTCCTGTTTATTTGTCAGTACACACAGTATTTAATGTTTATTTGAAAGAACTAAACACAACTGAAAATGTACACAATGAAAAGCCTTCAACTTTGTTGAGATGTGTGCCAGCTGGAACTGCTCCCTATTGCGAAAGTGTGGTTACTATATTTCCTAATTTGCAGTTTAAGAAATTAGGTTCCAGTTTTTTCGAGTCACTGTGTATATCTGTAACTAATCAGGATGACAAATCAGTTGTAATGCATGATTTTAGTGTTGTGTTAGAAGTTAAATAATTTTATTTTTGTTTATAAAAATGAGTTCTGGTCCAAAGCCGAGAATCATGCCAGTTGCGTGTCCTGTAACAGAGTTGAAAAATTTGGCTGATGTCCAGGATTTTAAAAGGAAGGGGAGGTGGGGGAGGTGTATGGTTTTGAACTTGATTCGACTGGCATGTACAGGCGGAAAGTAATAGATGACATGAAGGAAGGCACAGACCAATTCCTAAACTTGGACAGCTGCGTGATGTTACTGTACCTGTTCCGCCTGTAAATAATGCGCCCTACAATTTAATATATGTGGGTAATAAATGGGTGGTTTCGCCTGTACCTGCACCACCACCAACGATTGACTGGGACATACAGTTTGAATTTATTATTCATTCATTCATTCATTCAGTCCTCTCTGCGCCGTCTGGTGCTTGAGGCGACTTTGTTGTCGTTTCCGTAGCAAGTTTCTTTTTACAGGGTGGAGTCGCTAGCCCCACGCCTAACCCTCCTCCTTTATCCTGACTTGGGACAGGCAGTTAAGCCCCCAAAGGGGCCTCCCTGGTGGAGTTTTGAATTTATTAGTCCTTATGTATACACTGATGACGAAGGCGCCTTAGTGTTTGGGAAAGTTGTTAACTCTGGGCCGCTGATTGTAAGCCTTGTTCCAAGCTTTGCTTCAGACAACAATAGCAGAGATAAACTAAAAGTACAGGAGTATGAGAGACTCAGGTATCTTCTTACACATAGAAAAAATAGAACAGATGCAAAAATTGTGTTTGTACCAGCAAACTTTACCATTGCAAGAGACGCGACAATAGTGTTTGAAATTATCATGAGATCTGTTTCTTCTTCTGCCAAAGAGGCAAATATTGCACAGGGAATAAAGCTTACATGGGATGAAACATTGACAGCGTCAACAAAGGTCTTTATTGCCATTAGAAAAAATTTACATGTTTTTGAGGTTTCAAGCAGTGTTCCAGCTGTCAAGATATTAGTCGACAAAATAACTTTTGTTTTTTTTTAATTTCATAAAACTAGAACACATTGATCTTGTTTCGTTTTATTACGCCGGCAAATTGTATACTTTTGACGAGTTGCAAAATGTAATTGCTGATTAAATAAAATATTTGTGAATAAAAAAAATGACAAAATTCTATCCACAACTACCGACGCTTGAGTCTGTGTCGACGCTTGAGTCTGTTTCGACGCTTGCGCTTGATCCGCATGCGGCAACTGTGCCAATTGCATCAGATAAAACATTACAGGCAGACGCATTCCGATTAATAAATATTACAGAAGCAATTAAATATTTGGAAAGTGAGGAGGCGAGGTACTCCAGATGTAAAAGGAGGTATCAGACAGTTTTTAATTCTGTTCAAAACACATCTATGACTGTGGGTGCTGTTTCAGCTGGATGTTCTGTAGGGGGTATTGTTTGCCATAGGAATTGGAAGTTTAATTGGAATTGCAATTGAGGGTGTTAGCATTGCTACATGCCTGGCTTGCTTTGGTTTGGAAGCCATAAACAAGAGATTTCATACAAAATTACAGAAACATGAAGCATTGAGTACGCTGGCTGGTGCAAAGCTGAGCAGTATGAAACTTATTATCAGTAAGGCATTAAATGATAATTTTATTGATGACGAAGAATTTAAGAGAGTGCAGGATGATTTGAACAATTACAAAAAACAGAAGTCTGAAATACAGAATAAAATGCGTAGTCAATCACCCGTGAATGTTGAAGAACTGAAAGCCAGTTTTTTAGCGGAAGGAAAAAAGATCGGGGTTCAGGAAACCACAGAAAAACTACACAATCTTTTAAGCAAATAAAAATCAGATTTGGTAATCAATCAATATTTTTGTCATATGCTTCGCAGAGAGATGACACGTCATTTACACCACTTGTGCCTGATTATTTAGCCCCATCAGCACCACCACCAGAGTACTACTGAGAAAAAAAGGTTTTTTTATTGTCTTTGTATCTCGTCAAATCTGTCTCAGTATCTTGGACTGGAGTCAAGTTCTTGTAAGAACTGGTAAGAACTTAGGGTAAGTAATTAATAAGTTCTTATGGTAAGTAATTAATAAGTTCTTATGGTAAGTAACTTAAAGGTTACCTCTGCAGGTTCCTAAAAGTTAGTTGTAACTTATTAGTAACGTATAAAGTTCTACTTGAGAAAATAATGTTTCTCAGAAATCGACTTTGTGTAAAATGTCATTAGTCTATTTTTTAACTGAGTGCACTATCAGGATTTGGTTTGAGAGAAACGACCGTGTGGACGTTAACGACCTTAATTAGTAATTAAGGTAAACTTAAGACAATGGGTTGGGCCAGTATTGTACTCGGCAATACAAATGATGATTTTCATGAGCCAGTGTTTGTTTCAAAATACGGTTTTGGTGCCAGTGAGGTGGAAATTATGTTAGCGCTGAGAGAGTTGTGAGTGTTTGAGATTAAAATTGAATAGTTTTAGGGCATCTGTTTGGCTCCTGAGGATCCGGTGGTTTTGTAAAGTACATTTACTAATCTCTTGACGATGTGTGTGTGTGTGTGTGTTAGTGCGTGCATGCGCATGCGTTCCAAACATCTTCAAGAGACATAGATCCTCATGCGCTCTCTGGGCGTAAGAGGATCTATGCCTCTTGGAGATGCGCACGTCTGTGTGTGAGAGAGAGAGAGCAGCGCGTATGCTGGAGAGAATTATGTCATATTTCAAAGTAATGTACTTTCAGCAGCGAGGTTAGCATAACTAGACATGATGTAATTTTTATCTTGTTACTTCAATTATGAGAGGTTTAGGCCTGCCGGCCTTTGACGTCATGGACATGCTATTAAATTCATCCCACTGCGACCCATCCTAAAAAGTCCCTTCTATAAATAGAAGGGACTTAAAAAAGGCAAAGTCCTTGTGGCTAGCTTGTATGACCAATCTACATAATTTTGTATGACCAATCTACATAATTAAAGTGACTTGTAACCTTAACCTTTCTGAAAGGCCACTGAAATATATGAGTGCCTTTACATAAGTAGAGTTGGCGTTCGTATCTGCAAAATCCACGTTTTTTTTCTCCCGAATTTTTCATTTTGTACATAATTGTTAACCAATTGTGACCCTTGACCTTTGTGAAGGGTCAGCTAAATTAGTATGCACAGAAAGGTCATCATGAGCTACCTTTGTGCCAAAATTCATTTAAAAGTTTGAAAAAATGCTGAACCTAAAGTAAATTCTGAAAACTATACATGCTAAATTCTACTAACAAGAAAGGCAAAGCCCTTATGGCTCACATGTATGATCGATCCACATGTGTGACAATAACTGAATAAGTAATGGGATGGCTTCTGCACCAACAAAATCCATGTTTTTTCAAAATCTAATCAGTTTTCACACAACTGTGAAACCCCCGTGATCCTTGACCTTTGCAATGATTCGACTAAATTAGTATACATAGGAAGGTCTTATCATCAGCTACCATTGTATTAAATTTGATTGAAAAGTTTGCAAAAATGTTGATAATGACTACACTTCTATCAAAAATTGGCATTTTATACACATTTGTTGACCTCTTGTGACCCTTGACCTTTTCTGAGGAGTCATCCAAATTAGTATGCATAGACAGGTCTTACCATCAGCTATCTCTGTACCAAGTTTGGGTTTGAAGTTGTGAATAGTATTTGAGAAAAAAACATTTCTTGTCAAAATATGGCTATTTTGGACCTATTTCCTGAGCTCTTGTGACCCTTGACCTTACCAAGGGGTCATCCGAATTAGTATGCATAGATAGGTCTTACAATCAGGTATCTCTGTACCAAATTTGGGTTTGAAGTTGTGAATAGTATTTGAGAAAAAACATTTCTTGTAAAAATATGGCTATTTTGGACATATTTCCTGAGCTCTTGTGACACTTGATCTTTTGGAGGGGTCGTCCAAATTAGTACGCATAGATAGGTCTTACCATCAGGTGTCTCTGTAACAAATTTGGGTTTGAAGTTGTGAACAGTTTTTGAGAAAGAAAACATGTTTTGTCAAAATATGGCTATTTTGGACCTATTTCCTCAGTTCTTGTGACCCTTGACCTTTCTGAGGGATCAACCAAATTAGTATGCATGAAAGGTCTTACCATCAGGTATCTTTGTACCAAGTTTTGGTTTAAGTTGTGAATATTATTGGAGAAAAAATAAATTATGTCAAAATACAGCTATTTTTGATATATTTTCTTATCCCCTGTGACCTTGACCTTTGTGGGAGGTCACTGAATTTTGTATGTTTAGAAAGTATCCTTGGGCCAAGTTTAAGACTGCATCTTGACTAGTCTCAGAGAAAATGCCAACGTTAAAGTTTACCATGAACGATGGCGGACGGACGACCACTGGCCCAGAACATACTCACTGAGCCAAAAATTGGCATTTTTCACAAGTTTTATGATCGTCCAGTCAGACATTAGTATTCATACCAAAGTCTCACCATCAGTTATCACTGTAACAAGTTTGGGTTTGAAATTGAAAATAGTATTTGAGAAAAACCATGAAAGGTAAAGCCTTTATGGCTCACCTATGTGACCAATCCACTTACGTGTGGCCTTTGCGACCTTTTGAGTGTTTCAACCGGTCACTGAATTGAGCAAGTGTTCAAGCGTCTCAACATAAGTAATGGGTTGGCTTTTGTACCAGTAAAATCTGAGTTTTCTCAAATGTATGCATTTTTCACAAATCTGTCAACCCTCCGTAACCCATGACCTTTGTGAGGGTCGACTAAATTAGTGTGCATAGAAAGGTGTTATCATCAGAAAGATATCTGATGGTAAGGCCTTTCTGTGCATACTAATTTGGATTACCCCTTGGAAAGATCAAGGGTCACAATAGATCAGGAAATATGTCAACAATAGCCATATTTTGACAAAAGATGTTTTTTTCTAAAATATTATTCACAACTCCAGACCCAAACTTGGTACAGAGATACCTGATGGTAAAACCTTCCTATGTATACTAATTTGGATTACCCCTCAGAAAGATCAAGGGTCACAAGAGATCAAGAAATATACTAAAGGTCAAAACTTAAGGGCCATCCCACTTTTTTGTGCCATTGTTTATCGTCGCAAGTACACTAATAAAATACAATGTTTTTTCGATTCAAATGGGTTAAAAGTTGACCTTAGACAGTCCACTGTAAGGGAACAATAGACAACAATTCATCAAGTTCCACGACCATGTCAAATGCACGTGAAACATCGTCAGTTTTTGTGAAAAGCTGTGCGATATTGGCAAGCATACCAAAGGCAGGCAGGTGGAAAAACTCGGTAAAGTCGTGATGCACGTGTTCAAGGGGTCAGTTGTGAACACTGAGCACTTCTGTTTTGCTACAAATACCGGTACAGTAGGGGCATAATTGTCACTTTCCTAACCATGCCACCACGACGAAGCCTAACGCCAGTAAATCAAGGCCGGGCGCTAGCATGGCTGCAGGATGGAATTTCCGGACATGAAGTTGGGAGATGTCTTGGGGTGTCCCATTCAGTGATCCAGAGGCTGCTGGCACGATTCCATGAAACTGGAAGGGTAGAACGACGACCCTGCTCAGGATGCCCCGCTGCACCATCAGAAGGGAGGACAAATACCTCTGTGTGGCGGCTCTGTGTGACTGAACTGTCATGTCAACCACTCTGCAAACGTTAACGTCAGCAGAAGCACAGTCTGCCGATGTCTGCGCGAAATTGGCCTGGCTTCATACAGAGCAGCAGTGAGAATACCCCTCACTCCAGCTCATCGCAGAGCCCAGGTTGCCTGGTGTCGTCAACATTTGAGGTGGAACAGACTCCAGTGGACTCAGGTTTTGTTTACTGATGAGTCATGGTTCACTGTGACCTTCAACGACGGCAGGGTGAGGTTCTGGAGATGCCAGGGCAAGCGATTCATGGATGGATGCGTCCAAGAGGTGGATCGCTACGGAGGAAGCTCAGTCATGGTCTGGGCAGGCTTCAGCAGGGAAGGCAGGACCCCTCTCCATGTCATCTGAGGCACCCTGACTGGACTGCGCTTTCGGGACAGATTTGCAGCCCCACATCCAGCCAGCTCTCCAAGACATAGGTAACAATGCTGTTCTGCAGGACGACAATGCTCGACCTCATCGTGACCATGTGGTGGATGAGTACCTTGAGCAACGGGGGCATCATGAGGATGGAGTGGTCAGGTCGTTCACCTGATCTGGCTCCCATCAAGCACCTCTGGGACCTGCTGGGGCAACATGTAGTCAGCAACCACCCCCCATCTCAAGGCGTCCCCCAGCTGACTCAGTTCCTGCGTCAAGAGTGGGAAGCGATCCCACAACATGTTCTCCGAACCCTGGTGAACTCCATGCGTCAACGCTGCATTCAATGCTTGGCTGCAAACGCTGGATACACTCGCTACTGACTGGACCAGTCTTGTGTGACTTTTCAAATAAAGGTGGGTGAACATTCTAACGTACTGCTGTTGTTACAATTGCTTGATTTACTCAAAACTTAAATGAAATTGTTACTGAATAAATTAGCAAACTACTGGCTCCAAATATTGTTACATTATTTGTGTGGTGTTGTCGGTGCATCTGCGATAAGAAGTGTGCCTTAAGTTTTGACCATTAGTATAGGTCGCAAATAGCTATTTCTTGACAACAATTGTTTTATCTCGAATACTATTTACAACTTCAAACCCAAATTTGGTCCATGGTAAGACCTTTGTATGCATGCTAATTTGGATGACCCCTCGGAAAGGTCAAGGGTCATAAGAGATAGGCAAAGTAGAATTTTAGCTTTTATCAGCACTTGTCAAAACGTTTCAAACAAATTTGGCAGAAAAGTAGCTGATAAAACCTTTCTATGCATACCATTTTGGTTCATTAAACGCAAAGGTCAGGGTCATGGAAGATTGACGAAAGTGTGAAAAATGCATACATTTTGAGAAAACATCGCAGGTACAGAAAATGTATGACATAATGAAGGCAAGGACTTCCTTCTACAGTATGAAGATTGCTGCATGCAACACCAGTAAGCAACTATACTCAGTGACTGATCAGCTGCTGGGCAAAGTGAAGTCTTCTCCTCTTTCTAGCATATACTCCTTGACAAATCTTCCATCTCGTTTTCCACATAGTTCATGGACAAAGTCCAAGCCATTTGCGACGATCTTGACTCAGTCTTTTCAGACAAAAACAGTCTCTTCTAATGACATGCTTTCGTAGAAAGCTGGAGCTTGATTCGCTTGCATCTGGTGTTTTCCCTCCATTGTATAAAAGTGCTGTTGTGAAACCCCTATGGGAAAAAAACTCATTAGATCACAACGACCTTAAGAATTATAGACCTGTCTTGAACCTACCGTTTCTGTCAAAGGTGTTTGAAAAGATTGTGCTTTTGCAACTTTTGGATCACCTGGCCTTGAATAATCTTATTGATCCATTTCAGTCGGCCTACAGATCTTGCCACAGCACTGAAACAGCACTTCTCATAATCATGAATGACTTGTTACTTGCTCTGGATGATGGTAAGGTGTCGGTTCTCGCTTTACTAGATCTTTCTACTTCTAGCACGTTTGACACAATCGACCACACTAATCTGATTAATCGTCTCCAGCTTGTTTTGGGCATTGATGGCACTATCCTGTCTTGGTTCCACTTTTACATTACTGAGCGATCACAGACTGTGTCTGTTGATGGGCATGTCTCTGCACCTGCCAGCCTCCGCTTTGGGGTCCCACATGCGCCTGCCAGCCTCCGTTGTGGGGTCCCACAAGGCTCATTGTTAGGCCCAGTGCTCTTCCTACTGTATGTACAACCTTTGTCTAGTATTATTGCTGGACACTCTGTTTCACATCACGCATACAGTGATGATATACAGCTCCATAAGTCAAGTAGTGTGAATCAGGTCAACGAGATCATCCAGACTGTGTCACATTGGATTTTGATGTGTGGCTGTGGATGTCAGAAAACCAGCTCAAACTGAACTTAGGAAAAACGGATGCCATGCTCATTGCATCACCCAGAATGTCTTCTTCTACCGCTTTGCCTCAGCATATCATGATTGAGAACACCACCATCAGCTTTTCTGTCAGTGAAGAACCTGGGTGTTGCAATTGAGCACGTCTTGTCCATGGACAAACAGGAGATAAACATTTGCAGGGCAGCCTATTTGGAGATGCGTCGTATTAGCTCTACTAGACAGTTCCTTACCTCCGAGGCTACAAAAACTCTGTTTTTTTATTTGTTCTGTCTCGCATTGACTATGCCAACTCACTCTTATCTGGATGCCCGCAGTATCTATTTGATCGGCTTCAGCGAGTCCAAAATTCAGCCGCATGTCTGGTTATGAAAGCAAAAATTTCTGACCATGTCTCCCCCATCCTGCACGCTCTCCACTGGTTGCCAGTGAAGGGGAGAGTTAAACACAAAGTCTTGTTTATTTGTCATGTTTCCCTTTCTGGCACAGCACCCACTTATCTCTCAGAGTCCCTTCACTGTTATATCCCTTCCAGGCAGTTGCACAGTTCATCTGACAATAAAATGCTTTGGATTCCTACAGTAAGGACTAAAGAATTTGGGCAGAGATCTTTTTCTTACCAGGGTCCATCAGTCTGGAATGATCTTCCTAAATCCTTGAGACACAGCGAGTCCAGTGCCAGTTTTAAACAGTCTTAAAACCCATCTTGATTATCAGTGTTCATGCATTTAGTCATTTTCTGTTCTTTTGTGTGATTGTACACATGGTTTTGGTTTTGTAACTTTATTGTGTAATATTTTTCTTGTTCATATGTACGGCACCTAGAGCATCTTACCATGTATGGGCGCCTATAAATCCTCTTTATTATTATTATTAAGAAGTACAGAACAAGCTAGGAGAAAGTGCAGAGACAGCAGGGTACTTTTTGCCTAGGTGCAGAAGATGATTAGACAGAAATACTGGGAACACATAGAGAACTTGATAGAAGTGGGCGATTCTGAGAGCCAACAGAAAGAAAGTAAACGGAAACATTTTTGGACCAACATTAGATCCCTATGTAAAGACAGTGGTGGAGTCGCCCAACTGAAAGATAATGGGATACTCGACTTCAATAAGGCCTTTGACCGTGACCCTCATAAGAGGTTACTTCAGAAACTTCAACACTATGGTGAGGGTAATTGTAGACAGCGCTATCTGAATCTGTGCTCGTAGTCAGCCGTGTCCCGTAAGGGAGCCTCTTGGGTCCTGTACTGTTTCTAGTCTTCATAAATGACCTGCCAAGTCATGTACTATCAAATACTAGCTTATTTGCCAACTGCATCATATAAAGAGAAATCTGCACAGATCAGGACTGCCATACACTTCAACAAGACCTGGAGGCCCTAGCTGCCTGGGAAAGTACCTGTAGTATGTCCTTCCACCCAGAGAAATGCACCAATCTGAGGGTCACCAGAGCTAGATTCCCTGAGCTCTTCCAATATTCACTCAAGGGGCATGCATTGGCAGCAGAGACTATACCACGAGGTACCTGGAAGTTGAGATTAGTAGTGGCCTATCCTTGAAGCATCACATCAACAAAACTGTAAAGAAAGCAAATAGCACTCTAGGCATTCTGAAAAAGAATGTGAAAGTAAGCAATGAGAAAACAAAGGAAGCAGCTTATTTTTCCTGGTTGGACTCCAGTTGGAATACTGTTCTACGGTGTGGAGCCTGTACACCAAGGAACAACAGCTAGACGACATCAAAATGGTGCAGCACAGAGGAGCATGCTGCGTAACTATCTGTTATATCAACACCAGTAGTGTTACAGACATGATTCAGTATGCACAAAAGCACGAGTAACTGATGTTCAAGATCATACACAATCTGGTTGACATTTCAGCTGAAAAATACCTCACAGCTGCATATAGCAAGACAAGAGCTAATCATAAACACAAGATGAACATTAAAGAGCTTCTACAACAGCCTTTATACATACTTTCTTCCCGTGGACCATCCTAGTGTGGAACTCTTTGCCAGCTTCAACTGCGGAGGCCTCTGACTTGACACATTTCAGGCAAGGGCTCTCATCACTCGCCTTCTAAACCAGCACTTCCAAGACCACTCGTAGACTTAATGATTTGTTCAAGCATTGCCAGGGATCTTCAGAACAAGATGCTTCATGTACCAGACTGGCAGCTCGAAGAGAGTACAACGTAGTCTTCTATCCCTTTATTTTCCCCCTTTTATTCTTACCATTCTTATCTTTCTCTCTCCTTTTGTGCTAGCCACCTGTCAGATAGTACTTCTGTTTAATGCCTGATGTACTACACAGATAGATAGACAAAAGCCAAACCTCTACTTACGTTAGAACTGGATCGCTCATGCACATGAGCCTTAAGGGCTTTGCCATTCTTGTTTTACCTATTTCTGGACACCCCCCCCCCCCCCCCATCACCCCCCTTGACCTTTGCGTGGGGACCACTAAATCAGTATGCATAGAAAGGTTTTATCGACAGATACCTTTGTGCAAAATCTTACTGAAAAGAAAGGCAAAGCCCTTATGGCTCACATGTATATCTAATCTACATGTGTGACCTTTGTGACAATAAGTAAAGGGATGGCTTCTGCACTAGCAAAATCCACGTTTTCTAAAAATGTAATCGGTTTTCACACATCTCAAACACCCATGACATTTAACCTTTGCGATGAGTCAACTAAATTAGTATACATAGGAAGGTCTCATCATCATCAGCTAGCTTTGTGCCAAATTTGATTGAAAAGTTTGTAAACTGTTGATAATAATTAGAATTCTATCAAAAACTGGCATTTTACACACATATGCCAACCTCTTGTGACCCTTCTGAGGGCTCATCCAAATTAGTATGCATAGATAGGTCTTACCATCAGCTATCTCTGTAGCAAGTTTGGGTTGGAAGTTGTGAATAGCATTTGAGAAAAAACATCTTTTTTTCAAAATATGGGTATTTTGGACCTATTTCCTGAGCTCTTGTGACCCTTGACCTTTCAGAGGGATCAACTAAATTTTTATGCATAGAAAGGTCTTCCCATCAGGTACCTTTGTACCAAGTTTGGGTTCGAAGTTGTAAATAATATTTGAGAAAAAATACATTATGTCAAAATATAGCTATTTTTGATTTATTGCCTAATCACTAGTGACCTTGACCTTTGTGAGGTCACTCAAATTTGTATTTTAGTAAGGTCTTGACACAAAGTATCTTTAGGCCAAGTTTGAAGACTATGGCTTGAATAGTGTCCGAGAAAATGCCAACATTAAAGTTTACCACGGACGACAAATGGACAACCACTGGCCCAGAACATACTCACTTTTGCTTCGCACGTGAGCCAAAACTACAATTCAATTTATAAAAAAAAAAAAAAAAAAAAAAAAAAAAAAAAAAAAAAAATTATTAACACATCTGCCGACCTCTTGTGAGCCTTGAACTTTCCATGGGGTCATCCACATTTGTATTCATAGAAAGGTCTTACTGTCAGGTATCTCTGTGCCAAGTTTGGGTTTGAAGTTGTACAGTATTTAAGAGAAACAATTTTTATTAATATATGGCTATTCTTTTACCCCTTTCTGGACCCCATGATCTTTGAGAGAAGTCACTAAAATTGATATGTTTAGAAAGGTTTTGCCACAAAGTATCCTTGGATCAAGTTTGAAGTCTGAGACTTGAATAGTCTCTGAGAAAATGTCAATGTTGAAGTTTACCACAGATGCCGGATGGCCTATTACATAAACTCCCTTTGCAACTGCACGTGAGCCAAAAATTTATTGGTCAGAATAGTCAATTTTTTTACATTTCCGGACCTTCTGTGACCTTGACCTTTGAGAGAGGTCATTGCTTTGAGAGAGTTCACTAAAAATGTTTTTTTTTTTTTTTATTAAGGTCTGCAACAAAGTATCCTTGGGACAATTTTGAAGAAGTGGTTTGAACTGTCTTGGAGAAACTGCCAATTGCTAAAGTTTACCATGTGCGATAGCAGATGGGTCACCATTGGCACAGTACATATACTCACTTTTACTTATGAGCTAAAAATCAGCACAACATAGCAAAGAAATCAAGGAATTGTACAGATTTTATTCAAACTGCAAACATTCTGGGAATTATATTTCAAATGCACCACATTTTTATATAAATAAATATGGAAATATTCAACTCTCAACATTAACGAGATAAAAGCATTGCAAATGAATGACCACACTGTTTCGTAAATCACTTCTTACCATGTCCAATTATCAGAAATACATTCAAGTCGCAGAAACCTTATAAAAAAGAAATAAAACTGACAATCGCCACCCACCTCCCTCCCCCTTCGCTCCTTGGTGCCTTGCAATAAAAACAAAAAACATGAAGTAATAAAGAAACTGGAGATAATGTTTATACTAAGCTCATACATAAATCTAGGAGCTGATCATTCATAAATATGAAGGCTGCCTACAATATAAAACAAGATCTAGTAATCATACGTGTTACATACAGGGAGACCCACATACAGATTCCCTCTTTGTCACCAGCAGTTTTCTTAAAATGTGGTAATAAATATTTATTAGCATTAATAGATAACTAAAAGCCAGCTAACAAATAAACAGTATGAGAAGTCTTTACTTTGGCAAATCAAAATGATCCTTGAATAAAAAATAAAAAAACCACAAAAAACACTACCGGTACATACTATTACACTGTCAGTAGAACAGTTTGTGTAGGGTCTGCTTGACATTTCGTAGTTGCTGCTCTTGCTGTGGAAAGAAGAAACAACAGCTAGCTTTCACTGATATACATGCACATGTACTTTAACTAAAGTAAAACTATTCATCTAAACCACATGCTGTACCAGGGAAGGGCGATGGTTTGTCTATGACAGTTCGAAAGTAGTGCAAGATTAGCTTGTCGCCTTGAAAGTGAAAAGCTTATCTGACACTACCCTTGAACTACATGTTTTATGGCTGACACATCTCCCACTCTGGTGTCTCAAAGGTAATCTTAAGAGGGTATTATCTTGTTTTACTGCACATATCTCTTTGAACATGTCAATAAGACATATTTGTAGTACAGAAAAAATAGCCGAGTACAGGATTGTCAGAAAAAAGGAAAAAATGTGCACAGCAAGTTGACTTCATGTTGACAGCAAGATGAGGCCATATTCTTGTAGTACATAACTCTGACCTTGCATTTAATAGTATAGGGTCTTTTGTGCTTTCAACATTGTGTAAGGACATTTGTTGCTATTGCATAAAGAATTAAACATACCAAAAACACACTGGTGTTATCATTAAATTAAACAAGAATGGCAGAGCCCTTAAGGCTCACTTATTTGAATGATCCATATAATTAATCTAACCTTTGTGACCTTGACCTTTCCAACAGGTCACTGACGTAAGGAAGCGTTCAAGCGTTCTAATATAATTAAAGGGTTGGTTTTTCTGAGGAAATGACAACGTTAAAGTCTTACCATGGCCGATGAATGACGGTTGACGGACAGATGACTACTAGCCTATTACACAGACTCACTTTGCTATTAATAATAATGGGGTAGATCATCGAAAACCGATTATGTCTTCATTGTGCATGACTTTTATTTGTGGGTGCAGGTGTGGCTGGACAAGCCAATCCTGGAGCCACACCTGCGAGGGCAATGGGGGCACTGGAACATAGCTGTGGGGAGAGGTGACGCCGTCTTTCTACGAGCTCTGGCACTGGTGATCCGTTCGCGCCGATTGTGTTCAAAGAGCGTGCAGGCTTTCCTGGTGGCGGCACGTCAGCCAGATCTGTCTTGTGCTTGTGCTTCAAGTTCCTTTACTGGGAAGACACAGTACTTGAGGCTGTCTTTTATGCAGTCTATGAAGCGTTTCTTTGGCCGTCTTTGCTTCCTGTGGCCTTTTGAGAGTGCACCATACAGGAGTTGGCGTGGCATGCGAGAATCATCCATGCATATGACATGACCCGTCCAGCGAAGTTGTGTCTTTAAGATCAAGGCTTCAACACTCGCTAAGCCAGCATTATCCAGGACTTCCAGGTTTGTCACCTCGTCTTGCCATTTGATGCCCATGAGTGAGCGCAGGGATCTCATGTGGAAACATTCAAGCTGTTTGAGGTGCTTTCTGTACAGCATCCATGACTCACAGCCATAGAGGAGACTGGGGAGGACTACTGCCTTGTAGACTTTGATCTTGGTGGAGAGCTTGACGTTGTTGTTATTCAACACACAAGTGCGCAGATGACCCAGGGTTTGGCTGGCTTTGCTGATGCGAGCTGCGATTTCCTTGTCGATAGTACCGCCAGAAGAGATGATGCTCCCCAGGTACCTGAACTGGTCGACAGTCTTCAGCTCAGTGCCTTCGATATACACTTTGGGTGGGGGGGCTCTTGTGCCTGGGGCTGGTTGGTGCAGGACCTCGGTCTTGCTGAGACTGATGGTGAGGCCAAACAGTCGAGAGGCTTCCGAAAACCTGTTGACGATGGTCTGGAGGTCAGACTCCGTGTGCGGCATCAGCGCACAGTCATCGGCAAACAGCGCCTCAAGGATCAGTCTCTCGATGGTCTTGGTCCTGGCGTTCAGTCGACGGAGGTTGAAGAGAGAGCCGTCTAGTCTGTACTTCTCAAGGTCACGTACTGCATGGGTCAGGACACACGTGAAGAACAGGTTGAACATCATGGGGGCAAGAACACAACCTTGTTTGACACCGTTGGAAATGTCGAAGGGTGCGGATGTTTTGCCGTTTGACTGGACAACTCCTACCATTCCATCATGGAAGAGGCGGATGATGTTGGTGAACTTATTGGGGCAGCCAAGCTTTGCGAGGATGACCCAAAGCGCTTCTCTGTTCACGGTGTCGAATGCTTTGGTCAGATCTATGAAGACAGCGTAGAGGTCCATGTGCTGCTCAATGCATTTCTCCTGGATCTGTCTCACAGAGAAGACCATGTCGACTGTGCTGCGGCCGGGTCTGAAGCCACACTGATCCTCTGGGAGTGCTTCCTCAGATACAGAGCTGATCAGGTGGTTGAGGATGACTCTCGCGAGGATCTTGCCAGCAATGGACAAGAGTGAGATCGCTCGGTAATTGGCACAGTCTGCTTTGCTGCCCTTGTTCTTGAACAGGGAGACGATTGTAGCATCTCTAAATTCCTGTGGCATGTTCTCCTCTGACCACATGCATGTCAGAATGTTGAGGAAGGCATCAAGGGTCTCAGGTTCAGCTGCTTTGAAGAGCTCTGCGGGGATGCCGTCCATGTCTGCAGTCTTGCCGGAGCTAGTCTGGTTGATCACTTTCTTGACCTCGTCCAGGGTAGGCGGGAGGTCAAGGTCATCCAGTGTTGGCTTTTGGGGAATCATGTCCAGTGCCGCGGGGTCGACAGTGGAAGGCAGGTTCAGCAGATTTGAGAAGTGTTCTCTCCAGTGCTCAGTGAAGCTGCCTTTGTCCTTCAGCAAGGTGAAGCCGTCGGAAGAAAAGAGAGGGAATGTGCTGGGTCTGGCAGGGCCGTAGACAGCTTTCATTGCGCTGAAAAACTCCTTGGAGTTGTTGGATTCAGCAAAGTGTTCAAGTTCTTTGCCTTGCTGTCCCACCAGGTGTCCTGCATGTTGTGGAGCTCTCTCTGGGCTTTTCTCTGGAGGTGTTTGAAGCGGTCTTTCTTGGACAAGGAGTTCATGTCGTTCTGCCACTCGATGAAGGCACTGCGCTTATGCTCCAGTAGCTTGTTGATCTCTTCATTGTTCTCATTGAACCAATCCTGGTGTACCCTCTGCTTGGGTCCAAGCACGTCTTTGGCAGACTTTGCTATTACACAAGAACCAACAAGAAAGGCAAAGCCCTTATGGCTCATGTGTATGACCGATCCACACATGTGACAATAAGTAAATAATAATACCATAATACCAGTTATTATATAGACGCTTTTTCCCAATTCTGTGAATCGGCTCCAACTGCACCCACCATGCACACTCACATGACACACACACATTCACTATGAAGACAAACACAGTACAAGACAAATGCAGGACATTCACGTGGTGCGAAGGATCAGCTCAGCTACCGAGGTTTCGGAAATTTGGATTGCTTGTATTTGAAATTTATAAAGTGGCCTAAAACCGGTACCAAAGTGGAGGGGGAGAAAGAGCCAGAGTACCCAGAAAAAGAACCCCCAACAGTAAAGGGATGGCTTCTGCACCAACAAAATCCATGTTTTCTCAAAATTTAAACAGTTTTCACAAATCTGTCAAACCCCATGACCCTTGACCTTTGTGATGAGTTGACTAAAGTAGTATACATAGGAAGGTCTTATCATCAGCTACCTTTGTGCCAAATTTGATTGAAAAGTTTGCAAAAATGTTGATAATAACTATAATTCTATCAAAATGGGCATTTTATACACATTTGCTGACCTCTTGTGACCGTTGACCTTTTCCAATGGGTCATCCAAATTAGTATGCATAGATAGGTCTTACCATCGGGTATCTCTGTAGCAAGTTTGGGTTTGAAGTTGTGGATAGTAATTGAGAAAGAACATTTCTTGTCAAAATATGGCTATTTTTTACCTATTTCCTGAGCTCTTGTGACCTTTGACCTTTCCGAGGGGTCATCCAAATTAGAATGCATAGGTAGGTCTTACCATCAGGTATCTCTGCAGTAAGTTTGGGTTTGAAGTTGTGAATAGTATTTGAGAAAAAAAAACATCTTTTGTCAAAATATGGCTATTTTGGACCTATTTCCTGAGTTCTTGTGACCCTTGACCTTTATGAGGGATCAACCAAATTAGTATGTATAGAAAGGTCTTACCATCAGGTATCTTTGTACCAAGTTTTAGTTTGAAGTTGTAAATAGTATTTGAGAAAAAATAAATTATGTCAAAATATAGTTAGTTTTGATATATTTCCTGATGCCCTGTGACCTTGACCTTCATGAGAGTCACTAAAATTGGTATGTTTAGAAAGGTCTTGCCACAAAGTATCCTTGGGCCAAGTTAGGAAGACTGTAGCTTGAATAGTCTCTGAGAAAATGCCAAGTGAGCCAAAAAGGACCTCAGCAAATTGTACAGCTATACAAACACTTGCAATGTCATGTTCACCGTGCTGAAGCTTTTCTGTTGGTATCATCAGACTTTTTACTCTACTCACCATATCAAGCAGAAACTTGCTTTCCAGGGTTTTCATGTCTCTCCTCAGCTGGGTCTCCATGGACTTCTGCACACACACACACACACACACACACACACACACACACACACACATACACACACACACACACACACACACACACACACACACACACACACACACACACACACACACACAAGCAATGTGTATGCTACTACATGCTTTGGAACCATGTGGCTCGAAGCCAGAAGACTCAAAATCACAAAGTGGCAGTAATTCTCAGGTAGTTATTCTCAAAGGCAAAGTGTCACTGCATGACACTGGTATTTGTACATGAGTTACTCTCAAAAGCGAAGTGCCAACTGCATGACATTGGTATGAGAAATAAACATCACTGAAATGCATTTTATTGGCATGCATGATTATGTGAATAACACAAAGCAGCAACATTGTTTATGATGTTTTGTATACTGATGAGCAAAAGTAATCAACATTTTTGGAATCATCAGAAATACTTTAACAAAAATGTTGCATTTCTTTTGCTCATCAGTATAATTATATGGTCTTGTGATACATATTGAGTCTTACATCGATGTTTAGGTGATACTGAGAACCTCACTCGAGTGGTTTTAAAACCTTATTCTACGAGTGAAATTGAGTAGGATAAGGTTTTAAGACCACAAAAATAAGATTCTCAGTAGCACCTAAACACCAATGTAAGAATCTATTTCTTACTCACCCTTTTCTTGGCATAAATCAGATGTCAGTTGGTTTTCGGTACACGCCTAACCACAACACAGCCGCCATTGTGTCTTTGGCAATGAACATGGCATCATTTCCTTGTAATGTGGCATGGGTATTTTGGATGTTCCTACATGATGACTTGATAGTGCAATACATGACGCCTTAGTGCCTTTCGTCACTATGAAATGGCGCCATTGCACCTGAGCTCATGTGTACCTGTACGTTTTTGTTGACTAGATTTTCTACAAGACAATAGTGTGCAAACGTGTCTGGTTTTTTTACCAGGGCTGCATCACACACGTGTCATACAGTTTACAGCCAAGCCGTGAGTGATATAGCTTTTCTGCTCAAAGGCAGCAAAGAAGGAGGTGTGCAAGAAAAAAGACAAACATTACCAGGAACAATGGTAATATTAGCACCAAAATATTGTGCCAACACAAAACAAGACTTTCAATTAACAATGACATCACTTTCATAATGACATCATACATGTAGCTTCTTGTAATATGTCTAATAATTTACATCACCTATTACTCATCCTTTGTTTACATTGTGATGCTATTTTTACATCTTGTCATGGTAGCATTCTCTAAATGCTAGTGAAGCTGACATACTCCCAATATGGTGCTGGGTGTATTTTTCCCCACCAAACAAGACTTTCAAAGTACATGTACAATAAACAGTCAAATTGACCTTTGTTTTTTTACTCTGTGCTGTTGCTTGTTCACTCTTTGATCTGAAAGCTTCATGCTGACTCTTCAGCGACTGCACCCTGCACACAGCATCAATAAAGCACAATAGTCCAACTTATAAACATTTATTATCATCATAATCAAAATGGTCATATGATCATTGTAAGACTTATCTTCCACACAAAACACAACTACAAACACATGTGAATACGAATGTAACAGACAGACATTTCATCAGTGTTTTTGGTGTGCACCCTTTTCTGTTTTTCAAATCTGCTTTTTGATTAATAAAAGAACAAGTAAGGTATGGCTGACATGTATGACCAATCTACATAAGTGTGACCTTTGTGACCTTGATCTTTCCAATAGGTCACTGAAATGAGCAAGTGTTCAAGCATCGAATAACATAAGTAAAGGATTGATTTTGTACCAGAAAAACTGGCATTTTTGATCCCCTGACCTTTTCAAGGGGTCATCCAAATTAGCATGCGTAAAAAGGCCTTATCACCAGGCATCTATATACCAAGTTTGGGTTTGAAGTTGAAAATAGTATTTGAGAAAAAAACATTTTTGTCAAAATATGACAATTCTGGACCTCTGGACCCCCATGATCATTGACCTTTGAGAGGTGTCAAACAAATTAGTATGCATAAAAAGGTCTTACCATCCGATAACATTGTACGAAGTTTGGGTCTCAAGTTGTGAATAGCATATGAGACAAAAATAAAGTTTGCCAAAATATGGCTGCCATTGCAAAACAAAGAGTGGCAACACACTTAATTTTCACACAATTTCTGATTAAACCTTTGTGTCCACTACCTGCATAAGCAATTTGCTTGTTCATAATTTTTGTAGTTTTTGAGACCCACTGACTTTTAATATCAACTAAATTGAAACAAGAAAGGCAAAGCCCTGATGGCTCATGTGTATGACCAGTCAACATAATAAGTGTGACAATGACCTTTCCAACAGGTCACTGAAATAAACAAGTGTTCAAGCGCCGAAACACAAGGGTTGGCTTTTGTACAAGCAAGATCTGAGTTTTCTAAAAAGAAACTCACAAATTTGTGAACTCTCTGTGACCCTTGACCTCTGTGAGGCGTCAACTAAATTAGTATGCATAGAAAGGTTTTATCATCAGCTACCTTTATGCCAAATTGTATTCAAAAGTTTGCAAAAACTTTGATAAAAACTCCAATTCTATCAAAAACTGGCATTTTTGCACACACTTGCCGACCTCCTATGACCCTTGAACATTAAGGTCATACCATCAGCAGTTCAGCCACTGTGTCCCCCTAAATGCATCACAGCATCATAAAATCAGGTTGGGAGTAACTGTGGTACTCTATCATAACCATTAAAGCCTAAAGAAGACCAACCAGTTGTATACAAAATTTATTAGGGCATCTGAAACAACGTTCGTTTCCCAATTTGCCAATTTTGAAGGGGAAAAAGATATCATTCACCACGAACTTATCATAAAGGATGGCAACTTCCCTCATTTTCTTGCACTTTATGCTCACATTATTGAAACTTGCTAGGTAAAGAGAGGTAAAAATGAAAGGGAGTTGCTGTAGTAATTTTTCTAATTAATTTCCTGTATTTTTACAACTTGGGGGTAGGGATACAAAATCAACCACTGTGGCACTCACAGGGATTACGGCATCACCTAGTCAGGTTTATAATAATTGTGACATCCTATTGTAATGATGTAAGCCTGAAACTAAACTGTCAGTGCTATAGAAAATGTCTGAAGGCATCCGACACATTGTTTTTGTCTTCTTTTTTTTTGTGGCGATTTCGCAGAACTGGCCGTTTACTGGGTGCACAGATACCTTCACTGTGAGCCAGAGATTAAATATTTGTTCATTCTGTTTGTTGCAGAGGATGCTGAAGGTGTGCCATAACATAATATTGCCTGATTTGGGCTTCTGGAATGAATTCTAATTTATTTAGAGGAAGATGTTTCTGAAGCTCATTTCAGCATCTGCGAAGAGCATGAATGGGGGTACCCTTGCGTCATCGGCTATATCTCTGGTGTGTTCCTAAGATTTTAGGGGAACATGGCTTAAACATCGCAGGACATACTAAGGTACACTTTGAAGCCCATCTTATAGAGTACTTGAGGGGTGGGGGTGCATGGTAGACCGAGCTAGCTCTTGGACCATTTCGCATATAAGCCAAAAGTGCACTGTCCACACATTTTTCTTTTTTGCTAACCAAACTTTTGTGAAAACACATCATGATAGAACTGCACACCAAAAAGCATGATAAAATATCAGCTTGTTGTGTCAGAATGCACGTGTGTTCGTGGTTGTGTTTCTTTTGAAAGATACTTAAACAAGGTAGTCATGAATAATGTATGTAGGTCTGTGATCTTTGACATTTCAACTTTGCACCACAATATTCAATATCAATGACAACCACTTTTTTCATTACAAAAATAATACCACATACTTGGTGCAGTAATAACAATTTCATGAGTCAAAATAATCTATCTTTAAAACAAGAAAGGCAAAGCCCTTAAAGCTCACGCATACCCGTATGACCAATCCACATGTGTGACCTTTATGACAATAAGTAAAGGGCTGACTTCTGCAACAGTGAAATCCATGTTTCCTCAAAATTTAAGCATTTTTCACACATCTGTCAACCACCCGTGTCACTTGACCTTTGTGATGTACCAAGTCTGACCTGTACCAAGTTTGGGTTTAAAGTTGAAAATAGTATTTGAGAAAAAACAGTTTGTGTTAAAATATGGCTATTTTGGCCTATTTCTGGATCACCGCATGAACCTTGACCTTTGTGATAGGTCAACTAAATTAGTATACATAGGAAGGGCTCATCATCAGCTACATTTGTGCAAAGTTTGGTTGACAACTTTGAAAATACTTTGTTATTTGTACAATTTATGAAAAATTGTCATTTTTCACACATTTGTTGACCTCTTGTGACCCTTGACCTATCCAAGGGGTCATTCAATTAGTATGCATAGATAGGTCTTACTCGTAGTACCAAGTCTGAGTTTGAAGTTGAAAATAGTATTTGAGATAAAACAGCTATTGTCAGAATATGGCTATTTTTTTTAACCTAACCTATTTCTGGACTCCCTGTGACCTTGACCTTCAAGAGAGGTCACTAACATTGGTATGTTTATAAAGGTCTTGTCACAATGTATCCTTGGGCAAAGTTTGAAGTATGTATCTTGATTAGTCTCAGAGAAAATGCCAATGTTAAATTTTACCATGTACGACGGACACCGGACGATGGATGACGGATGGACACCACTGGCCCAGAACATAGACTCACTTTTGCTATGCATGTGAGCAAAAAAACCAACAACATACAAGTACTGGCAAATATTCTGAGGTATAATCACAGTTTGTTTGCTCTAACTACATGAATTTGTGAAAACCACTGTTAGACGGCATTAGTTGCCTGCTCAATGTTAAATCCTAAAACTAACTAACCAAACTTTGCGAAACGGAAGATACACACCTGTTTCCATGCTGTACCCTGTAATCATGGAATGCTTTCACTTGTTGGAAGTAGGAAGCCTATAACACAACAAAGCAACTATTACAGTTTATTTCAATAAGACACACATACATATTCTGTACATGTACTAGATCTGGGATCGGGAAACATCTGCTTTCACTTGTTGGATGTAGGCAGCCTACACAAAAACAACTATTACAGTTTATTCCAAATTACTAGAGCTAGGAAACATTATCATAACTAGTATGGAACCTAAATGTACTGTGGACATTGACAAACAAAGAAGATATGCAACGTACAAACCTCTGCCCTCTTCTCCAACTCACAGAGTGCTGTCACGTCCTTTTCCAAAGCCAACAGTTCAGATACAATGCTCTCTCTGAACTCCTTCAACACTTCATCACTATGAAATAAAACAAAGTGAAACAAGAAAGGCAAAGACCTTTTTATGGCTCACTTGTATGTCCAATCTACATGTGTGACCCTTGTGACAAGTAAAGGGATGGCTTCTGCACCAGCAAAATTTAATGTTTTCACACATCTGTCAAACACCTATGACTCTTGACCTTTGCGGTGAGTTGACTAAATTAGTATACATAGGAAGGTCTTATCATCATCAGCTACCTGTGTGCCAAATGTGATTGAAAAGTTTGCAAAACTGTTGATAACTACAATTCTATCCAAAATTGGCATTTTACATACATTTGCCGACCTTTTGTGATCCTTGACCTTTTGAGGGCTCATCCAAATTAGTATGCATAGATAGGTCCAAACATCAGGTATCTCTGTGGCAAGTTTAGGTTACGTTGTGAATAGTATTTGAGAAAAAAACATCTTTTGTCAAAATATGGCTATTTTGGACCTATTCCCTGAGCTCTTGTGTCCCTTGACCTTTCCGAGAGGTCATTGAAATTAGTATGCATAGATAGATCTTATCATCAGGTATCTCTGTAGCAAGTTTGGGTTTGAAGTTGTGAATAGTATTTGAGAAAAAAAAATCTTTTGTCAAAATATGGCTATTTTTTACCCATTGACTGAGCTCTTTTGACCCTTGACCTTTATGAGGGATCAACCAAATTAGTATGCATAGAAAGATCTTCCCATCAGGTATCTTTGTACCAAGTTTGGGTCTGAAGTTGCAAATAAAATCTGAGAAAAAATACATTATGTCAAAATATAGCTATTTTGGACCTATTTCCTGATCCCCTGCGACCTTGACCTTTGTTAGAGGTCACTCAATTTGGTATGTTTAGAAGTGTCTTGCCACAATGTATCCTTAGGCCAAATTTGAAGACTATGGCTCGAATAGTCTCCGAGAAAATGCCAACGTTAAAGTTTACCACGGACGACGGTGGACGGACGACGGATGGCGACCACTCGCCCAGAACACGTGAGCCAACAAAACTATACAAGAAAGGTAAAGCCGTTATGGCTATGTGTATCACCAATCTACATATGTGTGACCTTTGTGACAACAAGGGCTGGCTTCTGCACCAGCAAAATCAACACGTTTTCTCAAAGCGTTTTTCACACATCTGTCAACCCCCCCATGACCCTTGACTTTTGTGATGAGTCGACTAAATTAGCATGCATAGAAAGGTCTTATCATCAGCTACCTTTGTGCTAAATTTGATTGAAAAGTTTATTAAAATATTGATATATGAGAAAAAGAGTTTTTGTCAAAATATGGATATTTTTGACCCCTTTCTGGGCTCCCCTATGACCTTTGTGAGAGGACCAGTAAATTAATATGCATAGAAAGGTCTCATCATCAGTTACCTTTGCGCTAAATTTGACAGAAAAGTTTATAAAAATATTGACAACTACACTTCTATTTTTAAAAATGGGCATTTTACACACATTATTTTGCCAACCTCTTGTGACCCTTGACCTTTCTGAGGGTCATCCAAATTAGTATGCATAGATATGTCTTACCAGATATCTCTGTACCAAGTTTGGTTTTGAAATTGTTAATAGTATTTGAGAAAATGCATCTTTTGTTCTTTACCTATTTCCTGAGCTCTTGTGACCCTTGACCTTTCCTAAGGGTCAACCAAATTAGTATGCATACAAAGGTCTTACCATCAGGTATCTTTGTACCAAGTTTGGGTTTGAAATTGTGAATAGAAACAGCAAGGCAAGGCCTTATGGCTAACATGTATGTCCAATCTACATGTGTGACCTTTGTGACAATAACCACTTCTGCCCTAGCAAATTCTATGTTTTCTCAAAATTTAATCAGTTTTCACACATCTGTCAAACACTCGTGACCCTTGACCTTTGCGATGAGTCGACTAAATTAGTATACATAGGAAGGTCTTATCACCATCAGCTACCTTTGTACCAACTTTGATTGAAAAGTTTGCAAGACTGTTGATAACAACTACAATTCTAGCCGAAATCGGCATTTTACACACATTTGCTGACCTCTTGTGACCCTTGACCTTTCCAAGGGGTCATCCAAATTAGTATGCATAGATAGGTCTTACCATCAGCTATCTCTGTAGCAAGTTTGGATTTCACGTTGTGAATACTATTTGAGAAGAAAACATCTTTTGTCAAAATATAGCTAGTGGGTCAAATGATTGTTGTGATGCGTCTAGTGTGGTAGTGCAGCGTCTGTGGTTGTCGCTCTCGCTTTCAGCTCCCACCGCTGGCTACCAGTTTTGCGAAAAGGGGAGCAGAGTATGTCAGTCTCTCCCTGCCAGTACACACCCTCTCCAACAACAAGCCTCATGTGGTGCCTCCCCGTGGAGACTTACAGTAACCGAGAACCTTACGGACTCGGGCTGAATTACAGAGGACTCGGAGGAGGTCTGGCCCCCAGACATGTGGCATGCAGGACCATCGATGTGTGGACAAGCCCTGATGTCCATGAACCAGATCCCCAGCTATGGGTAAATAGCCCCACTGCCTTGTGGATGCCTTGGGAGAGGCAAAGGCTAGGGGAGTAAAAAACCCTATACAAATCCGGGCAGGGATGCTCGATAGCCTTGGTTGGCAGATCTCCTTCGAGAAGGAAAACTCCGAGGAAAAACCTGAGTTGATGGGACTCGTACGCCTTGGTCAGCAACCCATCTAGGAGAAGGACACTCCAAAATCAAACCATCCTGTGCTCCCAGAAAAGGCCTTTTGACTAAGAGTAAAGGGTGAGGTAACCCCGACAGAAACCCCGAGTGCTGAAGACGGAGGTACTGGGCTGCACAGCGCACTCTAATAAACCACAGTACCACGCATATACAGCCATTTGACACTTGGGGATGGATTCAACAGAAATGGTGCTCACCCTGTGGAGTCTCACCAGGCAGGTGCAGTACCGGGCTCTGCGCCTCTTCGGAGCCACCCCCAGTGACTGGAGGACCTTCCCGACTGTCTCGAGGAGCCAGGGAACGGGGAAGTAGAGCGACTGGCCAGCGAAAAAAACAAGACCAGAGACGAAGAAAAAGCCAATGTGAACATCATGCACTGGAATGCAGAAGAGGTTACCAACAAGAAAACAGAACTAGAGCACTTTCTGCATGACAACAGCATAAACATCTGCTGTATACAAGAGACACACCTGCAAGAAGGGAAACCATTTAGATCAGAGGATATCAGGTCTTCCGAAGTGATCGCCAAGGGAGGAAGAAAGGGGGAGTTCTGACCCTAGTTAGAAACAACCTGAATGCCAGCAAAACCAGGAGATTCATGGAAGGGGGCGGAATACATCCAGGTCAAGGTAACCACCAGTGACAGCACCCTTGACCTGGTCAACTACTACTGCCCTAATGATAAGCTGCTGTCCCTCGACACTATCCAGGTCCCGGACAGTGGATTCCGCATCACTGGTGACTTCGACAGCCAGTCCCAGAGTTGGGGATATGATACACTTGACAAGAGAGGAGAAGACATCGAGGAGTGGCAAGATGAAAACCACTTGCCAATGACCCCGAGTACCAACATACCTTCTACTCTCGCCGCTGGCACACTACCACTACACCGGACCTGGCGCTTTGCACTGAAGATGTTCATAAGCGCCTCAGCAAAACAGAAGGACCACAGTTAGGAGGAAGTGACCATCGCCCTATCCTCTTCTCCCTAAAAGGAAGCACAACAGCTAGCTCGCCACACCGGCCAAGATTGAACTACCGAAAGGCAGACTGGCACTTGTTTAGTATCCGAACAAATGAGCTAATGCAAGACCTCGCTGTGTCTGGAAGAAACATCAACAATGTGGTCAGAGTTTAACAACATTATCAGTAAGGCAGCCAAGGAAACCATACCTCGAGGGGTCCTGAAAAACTACACCCCATACTGGACTGCAGATCTTCAGAAAGCACATGACAACCTCACTAGGGCCAGAGAAGACGCTGAAACCAACCCCAGCCAAGAAAACAACATCAAGCTACAACACAGTAAGGCCCAGTAACTGAAGATGAAGTTGGTGTGCACAAGAAGAAGTTGGAGAGAGAAGACTGCAAGACTAAACATGGAGAGGGACAACCAACAAGTTGTGGAGACTGACCAAGGCATTGAAGGAGGAAGGCACCAGGGAACAGAAGATCACCCTGGAAGAAGAAGGGAAAGCACTGACTGGTAGGAAAGCTGCAAACATGTTCGCACAGATCTATGCAAAAGAAAGTAACATCACTGTCCCACGAATGCTTGAGAAAGAAATCAGACAGGAAGAAAGCAAGAGAACAAGAGATGCAAACATCCATGATGCAATGAAGAAGGACATCACCCTTCCAGAACTGAAGATGGCCATCAAACAGCTGAAGAAGAAAAAATCTCCAGGTCCAGACAGCATCTCAAACGAGATGTTACAACACCTTGGCAACACTGCCTTAATGAAGCTACTGGACATTTTTAATCACAGCTGGAGTTTAGTTTAGTTATTTGGGTTTAACGCCGAGCAGGCGACTAAGGCCATCTCACGGCGGGATGGGTAAAAATCTGGTCAGCCAGACTAAAAGCAAGGTCTTAAGACAAGATGTAAATATAGATTAAAAATCTCAGGCTAAAATGTCGCACGTCTTTAAAAGAAACGTCTACAGACTCTCAAAAAGGGCAAATAAAAAAATTCACATAGTCTATGAATGCTCAGATCTTGTTAAAAATATTGCATTCTCTCAAAAAATTGAAGATTTTGTCCGGGGGAACATCCCGGAACAAAACCTTCAAGGAGTCTGCTGTGAAGTGTTTATATCTGGTGTCAATTAGGTCAGCACAATACAGCAAGAAGTGTCGAACAGAAAACTGCTCATCACAGGCAAAACACCATGGGCGCTCATCCTGTTTAAGTAAGTAAGAGTGCGTAACATATGTGTGCCCGATGTGGAACCGAGCAAGGACAGTCTCCTCACGGCGGCTGCCGCAGCGGAAAGGTAGACTGTCAGACAACTTAGAAAGAGCTTCATGAAGCTTGTTCCCTTCCTCTTTGTCCCACTCGGACTGCCACTCGCGGGCTAAGTACGCACTAATCACAGGTTTAAAATCACTATAGACAGTCTGTGTGTCAGGGACAGGGTCACTACGGGCACCGTTGGCAGCAGAATCTGCGATTCTGTTGCCTTCGATGCCCACATGGCCTGGGACCCAAATAAAAATGATGTCATAATATTCCTTCATCAAGTCTCCGTAGAGCTCTCTAATCTGCACCAGCAGTGGATGGTGTGTTCCCGTGCCCTGAAGGGCCTGCAGGGCAGAAAGAGAGTCAGACAGAATCAGGAAGTTCCTTTCCTGAGACTGATAGGCATGCTTGAGTGCCAGCAGAATTGCCTGCAGTTTTGCACTAAATACACAGGAATGGTCAGGGAGGCGGAGCTTAAATGGGCGTTTAGGATGGCGAGAGGACACTGCAGCCACAGCCACCCTCCCATCCTCAGACTTGGACCCATCCGTATAAAGGCGACAATAGCCAGGAAAAATTGAAAGGAGTTCATTGAGGCTCTGTTGGTATATGGCTGGTGGAGTACAATCCTTCTTGTGGGGGTCAAGTCCAGCAAGATGTCAAGAACTGGTAGCAGCCAGGGTGGAGTGACGTGTTGCAGAGATTCCGAAACTTTGTCCAGGTCCACTCCGGCCGCCTGCAGATGAGGTCGGACACGGAAGGAAAGTGGACGGACAGCTCCCAGATGGGCATCGTAAATCTCTGCAAACGACGGGTTAAAAACACAATCATAGGCAGGATTGTCTGGATGGGCCTTCAGCTTCAGAACGTAGCTGAGCATGAGGCGGATGCGGCGGAGCCTGAGAGAAGGCTCCCCTGCCTCAGCATACAGACTAGGAACTGGAGATGTCCTGAAGGCTCCCAGACACATGCGCAGACCTTGATGGTGAATTGTGTTCAGACGCTGTAGAACAGACTTTGAAGCCGAGCCATATACCACAGAGCCGTAATCCAGTTTGGACCGAACAAGGGCCCGGTACAGTCGAAGTAAGACAATGCGGTCTGCACCCCAGTCAGTACGACCAACGACACGAAGAATGTCGAGGGCCTTCCGACAAGAGGTTCTAAGGTAGTGAACATGGTTGCAGAAGGTCAATCTTTTGTCAAAGATGACCCCCAAAAACTTTGCCTTTTCGGCCACCTTAATTGGCACTCCAGCAATGCTCAGGCTAGGTTCTGGAAAAAATTTCGTCTGGTTAGTAAAATGCACACAGACTGTCTTGGAGGGCGAGAACCTGAATCCATTGAGAGACACCCACCCCTGGATGCGATCAACGCACAGCTGCAAGCGCCTCTCAAGGGACGCAAGTCCTCGACCTCGCGCACACAAAGCAAAGTCGTCCACAAACAAAGAGCATTCAGAATCATCCTTGACGGCCTTTACAATGTTATTTATTTTAATGCTAAATAAAACAGGAGATAGAATACTGCCCTGCGGGACACCCATCTCCTGTTCAAAGGAGTCGGAGAGGGTGGAGCCCACACGGACATGGAACGACCTGTTGGACAAAAAATTGTGAATAAAAACGGGCAGATGCCCTTTAAAACCCATGTCCGACAAATCAGACATTATACCATGCTTCCAGGGAGTGTCATATGCCTTTTCAAGATCAAAGAAAATTGCACAGACATGCTGCTTGTTGACAAAAGCATCTCGGATAAAAGACTCAAAGCGAACTAGATGGTCAGTTGTACTACGGAAGCGCCGGAAACCGCACTGGAGGTCTGTGATGAGACCCTGTGACTCAAGATGCCACACCAGTCGGGCGTTGACCAAGCGTTCCATAGTTTTACATAAACATGATGTCAAAGCTATTGGCCGGTAGTTGCCCGGGTCGGAAGGATCCTTACCCGGCTTGGGAATTGGCACAACTACAGCCTGGCGCCAAGATGGCGGAAAAAAAAACCGGTTATCCAGATATGGTTAAAGGCCTTGAGAAGTACAAGAAGTGAATCCTCAGGCAGATGTGTTAGGAGCTGATAGTGGATGGTATCTAATCCAGCAGCAGAGTCAGTACATTTCTGCATGGCTTGCTGCAATTCTGAAAACGTAAAAGGGGCATTATAGTCTTCCGAGTTATCCGATATAAAATCACAAGTACAAGATTCTCGCCTCTCCTTCTCTCTCTGGAAGAAAGGTGAATAATGCTCTGTTGAAGAATTATGGGCAATGGTGGAGGCAAGCAAATTGGCCACAGCCTTTTTATCTGTGACCAAACTGGCACCATCTCTAAGATGGCCAACAGAAGCCGAGCCACCCCTGCCCCTAATTCTTCGAACAGCCCTCCAGACTTTTTGGGATGGAGTCCTAGAAGATAAAGATGAGACGAAGCATCTCCAGGAAGCACGGCGTTCGCGTTTAAAAATGTAACGGGCTTTCACCCGCTGTCTTTTAAATGTTAAAATATTTGCTTGTGACGGATTACGAAAAGCACGTCGCTGAGCAGATTTGCGCATTGTTTGGGCCTTGTGGCACTCTTCATTGAACCATGGTACTCTTGGCTTCCGAGGGAGTGATGTGGAAGTTCTAGGGATGGTTTCACCTGCAACCTCCAACAAAATAGAAGTAAAACAAGAAACAGGTTCTTCAGCTCACATGACCACCTCCTCTGTAAGACGAGACTGACAGAGAGAGGCGAACAGAGACCAGTTAGCTTTCTTGAGATTCCAGCGCCCCACCGGCGAATCCTCCTCACAGCTGACCGATGACAGGACTACTGGGAAGTGGTCACTACCACACAGGTCGTCGTGAACCTTCCAGTCAAAGTCCAGCATGAGAGAAGGATCACACACAGTGAGGTCTAGAACAGAACTAGATCCGGAACCTGAGTTAGTGTATGTAGGTGAGCCATCGTTAAAGACACATAGGTTAGGTTGAGAAAAAACATCTTCTAACATCTGACCTCTGCCATCATAGTGGTCACTACCCCAAAGGTGAGCGTGACCGTTAAAATCCCCCATGAGAATAAAGGGAGGGGGCAGTTGATCTACTAAGTTAAAAATATCATTGCTACAGACTCGCAGTGATGGTGGCAGGTAAATACTGCATATGGTTATGGTCTTCTTTAAGGTAACCCGAGCTGCGACAACCTGAAGACAGGTGTCGATGCTAACGGGGCTACATAAAATTTGGCTACTAATGAGAAGAGCCGCTCCACCCGAGCGCCTCTCCGAATCAGAGCCTTTATGTATAACATTAAAACCATTAAAAGACACTGTTCAGAAGTCTTCAGGTAAGTCTCCTGAAGAGATATTACTGAGGGGTTATAGAACTTGACTAAAAGACGTAATTCCTCAAAGTTAGCTTGAAAACCACGACAATTCCACTGAAGCAAAGAGTACATGATTAGGTTTTATCTGGGGGTAAGGAGTTTTTCCCCCCTTTTTCCTTTACCTTGGAAGGAGTTGAAGAAACAGAGGGGGGCCGGCTCCCGGGTCTCCTCTGGTTCTTCGGAGATGAAGGGGGTGGAGCTGCCGCAGCATCAGCAACGACAACTTCCACTCCCTCCATCCGCTCCTCCAGTGCAGCATATTTGTTTTGAAGGGGGACATCAGTGTTCCCTTCTGGGCCCGTGCGCACAGCGGTCCCATAGATTTCTTAGACCCCTGGTCCTGGGCAGCGTTCCTGCCGCTAGAGTTAGCGGCCTTAGAAGGCTGACCAGAGCCAGAAGCCTTTGAAGTTGACTAACAGGTTTGGGTGGGGGCTGAGGCTTAGGGGCAACAGAAGGCAGCACTACCGGACCAGCAGTGTCCGCCTTCTGCGTTCCCTGGCTCCCCTTCACCACCGGAGGAGGGTTACTCTCCAGGGGCGAGATGAGCCGAGGCTCCGCCCCCAACCAAGAAGTTGGGGTTTGACATGAAAAGTCTTTGGTGGGGCGCTTGCCTGCCACCGCTGCACTAAAAGTGTACACTGAGGTGTTAGAGGTTGGGGCAGCCGCAGCTGCACCAGGGCCTTCAACCAGTTTTTTGGCATCCAGAAAGGACAGCCCCTTCTCCACACGCACCTGCTGAATCTTGCACTCGGATATCCAACGAGGGCATTTCTTATCCGAAGCCATATGCGCCCCCTGGCAATTCACACACAGGGGGGTGGCTGTGCAGGATTCAGCAGTGTCCGGGCTTAGTGCACCGGGCGCATGAAGCCTCTGCCTGACAGCATGTCTTCTGCCCATGGCCATACTTTTGGCACTTAAAGCACCGGAGTATCCAACGAGGGCATTTCTTATCCGAAGCCATATGCGCCCCCTGGCAATTCACACACAGGGGGGTGGCTGTGCAGGATTCAGCAGAGTGTCCGGGCTTAGTGCAACGGGCGCATGAAGCCTCTGCCTGATGGCATGTCTTCTGCCCATGGCCATACTTTTGGCACTTAAAGCACCGGAGGGGGAGAGGGACGTACTTTTTCACTCTCAAGGAGTAGTAACCTCCCCAGATGGTAGTAGGAGGGGTGGGGGTGCCAAACGTCAGGATGATGGTAGGGAGACGGATCTCCCCACCACCTCGCTTGGAAGCGAAGCGCCTGACATAAGTCACCCCCTGACACTTAAGGTTCCGCACAAGTTCATCTTCTGACAGTTCAGCCAAAGCTTGATCTTTGATTACGCCTCTTGACGAATTCATAGTTTTGTGGGGTGTGACCTCCACTGGAGTGTCTCCGATGGAAGAGAGCCTCAGTAGCCCGCTGGAGTGTGCCCGGGTACGGCACTCCACCAGCAAGTCACCAGACCTGAGGCGCTGGGCGTCAGGCCTGCCAACACGGCTCCTGAGGGTCTCCCCCACCAGAAAAGGATGCAGCTTGGTAAATGGTTTCTCCTTCACCTTGCTATGGACAATGAGGAAGCGAGGCCATACGGCCGACGCCTGAGGCGTCGCTTCCTCACAGTCCGAGCCACTGTCATTTTCAATGTTGGTGGCTATGTGCCGCTTCTGTGCAAGTTTATTTTTTTTGTTTTTTTCCATATTATATTAGTAGAGATATTCATCCCCCGGGGATCCCCGGCCGCCACCGAGCCCAACAAGGGAAAGTGCAAATGTCGGCGGGTCTCCAGCCGACGCACAATGGAAACTGCCCGAAAGATATGCTCAAGGGGGTAAGCCCGATTGAACCGTTTGAGCCACCGCCTTCTATCACACTGTTGAACGCAGGGGAATACTGGCGTAAAGCACCTAATCAGCAGCAGAGGCTATAGCATGGTGCTCCGTATAGCAACCCGCATGTCAACAGTGGGATAGGGCTCAACGTGACAAGAGCCGATTGACTAGGCCGGTACGACTAGCCTCCCGTTTAGGTAGAAGTCAAGGCCGAAGTGGAGTGTTGGCACCAGTGAGCCGCAGCCCAAAGGGAACCTCAGCCACCAGGATCCTCTTCTCCCCCGACAAGGGTCTCCAAGCACGGCAAACACTTGGGATCCAAAGGACCAAAAGCTCACGAGTATTTTTAAGGACCAATCCAACATGGTTTTAAAAACCGGACCAGTTAAAAAGACTGAATAACATATCTGCTGACATCAAGTCCTAATCCTGGACAAAGATGGCACCCGTCTGCTAGCCCACTCAGTCAGTGACTGAGGAGACTACCCACCCACGCCACGTGGAGGCCGGTGCCGAGTGGGCTAATCACAGCTGGAGAGGACAGGTATCCCAGTGCTGGAAGGAAGCCAGGATGATCCCAATTTTGAAGAAAGGGGAGAATAAGTCCAAAGCCCTGAGTTATCGCCCCATCAGCCTGACAAGTTGTGTGTGCAAGACCATGGAGCCCATCATCAACAAGCGCCTGCAGTGGTACCTGGACTCTGAGAGCATAATCGTGCCAGAGCAAGCCGACTTCAGAAGCTAAAAGAGTACAGAAGACCAGACAACACACCTTGCACAGGTCATAGAAGATGCCTTTTAAGATCGGAAGGTGACATTAGCTGCCTTCATTGACCTACAGAAGGCTTTCGACAAGGTGTGGAAGGATGGTCTCCTTGTGAAACTCTTTCGCAGTGGCATCCAAGGGAACATGTACCGGTAGACCAAGTCATACCTGCACAATCGCAGAGCCCGTGTGACAGTGGATGGGTACTGTGGCCAAAAAGAGCTGCTGCGTCAGGGGGTGCCACAGGGGGGAGTCCTGTCACTGACCCTGTTCATACTCTTCATCAAGGACCTTGTGCCAGAGCTACCAAAAGGAGTCCACGCAGCTCTGTACACAGATGACCTGGTACTCTGGTGCACAGAAGAGTATGCAACAACTGCTACATACAGGATGCAGCTAGCCCTGGACAGGCTGACAGACTGGACCAACAACTGGTGTGTGACCATCAACACAGAAAAATCATCAGCCACACGCTTCTCTCTCTCTCCAACAAAGCAAAGGCTGGCAACCTAACACTGGGCAACACCCCACTGTGGTATGAAGACCAACAGACATACCTGGGAGTCACCCTTGACAAGAGGCTGACGAATTAGTTATTGTGGTTTAACGCCGAGCAGGCGACTAAGGCCATCTCAGGGCGGGATGGGTAAAAATCTGGTCAGCCAGACTAAAAGAAAGGTCTTAAAACAGGATGTAAATATAGCTTAAAAATGTCATGCTAAAATGTTGCATGTCTTTAAAAGAAAAGTCTACAGACTCTCAAAAAGGGCAAAATAGTAAAATCCACACAGTCTATAAATGCTCAGATCTTGTTAAAAATATTGCATTCTCTCAAGAAATTGAAGATTTTGTCCGGGGGAACATCCCGGAACAAAACCTTCAAGGATGTCACGACACGGGTTTTTTTCGTCTATCTTTGTAAGGGAGGCAAGTTTAGAGGGGTGACAGGGTTTAGTTAGTCACCAGGTAGCGATAGCATAGGTGTCTAGTATTTGGCCTGAACATGAGTATTTGCTGCCGTGCGAGAGTTTGGAGGACGGCGTGATGCGCGTGATCGCTCAGTCTGACGCTATTGGGTGGTACCCTTCTTATGTGAATTTGCATCATGTGAAAGACCGAGCGCCTTTTTCGTAAACGTACGATACAAAATTGTTAGTCAGTCGCATTTCCAACAGCGAACGAGTGAGTTGCATTCCAGCTGTGAGCAAGAGCAGTCGTTTCAAAGTAGTCCCTGAGGGGGGTTTGTGCGGGCCTGGTTTTCCATTAGCCACCAGCCTCAAGTAGCCGTGTCGTCCCTCTGTGATGGCCCTACGAGACGGCCCTGGTCGAGCCCGGGAGCCGGTGTCCTAGGATGAGAGGAAAGCGAAAGCTGCAACGACTTAACCCCTGGCTTGTCTTGTCTGTGTTTGTCTCCGTCCCAGCCAGAGCGTCTCCACAGATAGCGGCGAGTACACGGGGGGGGGGGGGGGGGGGGGGGGGGGGGAAGGGGGTAGTTTGTCTGTGTTTGCTTGTTCTGTTATTATTATTTTGGTTAGTGTGTATTGGGGGCAAGTGTAAGAATAGAATGTAGAAGTGAGTGCCATCTGTTGTATTTTGTACTATCTAGTGTCGGGTTAGTTATCAGGATTTAACGCCGAGCGGGCAACTGAGGCCATCTCACTAATTAGCATCAGAGCGTAAATTTGGAAGCAAGTCATATGGCGACATGTAAATATGCTTTTTGGTTTAATGTGAATTTATTGTTGTGGGGGAGAGGTGAAGGGACGTAAAAGACGGCAGTTAAAGTTGTGGGAAGGGTGATGTGATTGCCTTTTTGTTAGTTATTCATATGCGTACTTTGCACCTGTGTTGTAGTGTATCCAAATCCAGTTCCAAATCCATAATTAACCAGCTAAGTCCGCCGCCGCGCTGTGCAGAAGGACCCCGTTGTGAGAGTGAAGGCTGGAATGTTACTTAGTTAGTTAGTTATTTGGGTTTAACGCCGAGCAGGCGACTAAGGCCATCTCACGGCGGGATGGGTAAAAATCTGGTCAGCCAAACTAAAAGCAAGGTCTTAAGACAAGATGTAAATATAGATTAAAAATCTCAGGCTAAAATGTCGCACGTCTTTAAAAGAAACGTCTACAGACTCTCAAAAAGGGCAAATAAAAAAGATTCACATAGTCTATGAATGCTCAGATTTTGTTAAAAATATTGCATGCTCGCAAGATATTGAAGATTTTGTCCGGGGGAACATCCCGGAACAAAACCTTCAAGGAGTCTGCTGTGAAGTGTTTATATCTGGTGTCAATTAGATCAGCACAATACAGCAAAAAGTGTCGAACAGAAAACTGCTCATCACAGGCAAAACACCATGGACGCTCATCCTGTTTAAGTAAGTAAGAGTGCGTAACATACCTGTGCCCGATGTGGAGCCGAGCAAGGACAGTCTCCTCATGGCGGCTGCCGCAGCGGAAAGGTAGACTGTCAGACAACTTAGGAAGAGCTTCATGAAGCTTGTTCCCTTCCTCTTTGTCCCACTCGGACTGCCACTCGCGGGCTATGTTTGTGTTAGGTTTGCGTTAGTGTGGGTCGGGAGTGTCTCGAGTGGGAGCACTCATAGCTCGCGCCCTGGAAGCGGGGGCGTGACAAAGGAGTCTGCTGTGGTGTTTATATCTTGTGTCAATTAGATCGGCACAAGACAGCAAAAAGTGTCGAACAGAAAACTGCTTGTCACAGGCAAAACACCATGGACGCTCAGCCTATTTTAGTATGTAAGAGTGCTTAACATACGTGTGACCGATGTGGAGCCGAGTAAGAACAGTCTCCTCACGGCGGTGGCCGCAGCGGTAAGGTAGACTGTCGGACACCATAGGAAGAGCTTCATGCAGCTTGTTCGCTTCCTCTTTGTCCCAATCGGACTGCCACACCAGGGCTATGTACACACTAATCACAGGTTTAAAATCACTATGAACATTCTGTGTGTCAGGGACAGGATCATTGCCGGCATCGGCAGCAGAATCTGGGGGCATCAGCAGCAGAATCTGCAATCCTGTTGCCTTTGATGCCCACATGCCCTGGGACCCAAATAAAAATGATGTCATAATATTCCTTCATCAAGTCCGCATAAAGCTCTCGAATCTGCACCAGCAGGGGTTTTAATTGATTGATTGTACATTGCTTAACGTCCCGACAGCAACAAGGCTTTCTCAGGACGTGCCTGCACTGCTTGTGAAAAAAAAAACTAAACAGAAAATTGAATGTATGTCGCCAGCCGGTCAAATACATTAAATAAACCTACAACATGGGGCATAAATAAAGCTAAGACCATTTAGCAACACACATCCAATATCAAGAGCTACAGGCAGTGCAGACAGTAGGGAGAGTTTTAAAAAGGCAAATACAGATGAATGGACCTCGGGTAGACAGAAACACATGTCCCAGAATAGAGAGAAAAACCCACCCTGTGGGGCTGACCAGGGTGACCCTGGGAACTAAAAAATACCTAACCCCACCCAAGTCCCCCAGGGCAGACCCGGGTGGGTTACCAGCAGGGGGTGGTCTGTTCCTGCACCCTGAAGGGCCTGCAGGGCAGAAAGAGAGTCAGACAGAATCAGGAAGTTCCTTTTCCGAGACTGATAGGCATGCTTGAGTGCCAGCAGAATTGCCTGCAGTTCTGCACTAAATACAGAGGAATGGTCAGGGAGGCGGAGCTTAAATGGGCGTCTAAGATGGAGAGAAGACACTGCAGCTGCAGCCACTCTCCCATCCTCAGACTTGGACCCATCCGTATAAATACGACAAAAGCCAGGAAAACTTGAAAGGAGTTCATTGAGGCTATGTTGGTATATGGCTGGTGGAGTACAGTCCTTGTGGGCGGTCAAGTCCAGCAACTTGTCAGGAACTGATAATAACTAGGGTGGAGTGATGTGTTGCAGAGATTCCGAAACTTTGTCCACTCCGACCGCCTGCAGATGAGGTCGGACACGGAAGGGTAAGTGGACGGACAGCTCCCGGATGGGCATCGTAAATCTCTGCAAACGACGGGTTAAAAACACAATCATAGGCAGTATTGTCTGGATGGGCCTTCAGCTTCAGAACGTAGCTGAGCATGAGGCGGATGCGGCGGAGCTTGAGAGAAGGCTCTCCTGCCTCGGCATACAGACTAGGAAGTGGAGATGTCCTGAAGGCCCCCAGACATATTCGCAGACCTTGATGGTGAATTGTGTTCAGACGCTGTAGAACAGACTTGGAAGCAGAGCGGTAATCCAGTTTGGACCAAACAAGGACCCGGTACAGTTGAAGTAAGACAATGCGGTCTGCACCCCAGTCAGTACGACCAATGACACAAAGAATGTCGAGGGTCTTCTGACAAGAGGTTCTAAGGTAATTAATATGGTTGCAGAAAGTCAGTCTTTTGTCAAAGATGACCCCCAGAAACTTTGCCTTCATGGCCACCTTAATTGACACTCCAGCAATGCTCAGGCTAGGTTCTGGAAAAAATTTCGTCTGGTTAGTAAAATGCACACAGACTGTCTTGGAGGGCGAGAACTTGAATCCGTTGAGAGATACCCCACCCCTGGATGCGATCAACGCACAGCTGCAAGCGCCTCTGAAGGAAAGCAAGTCCTCGACCTCGTGCACACAAAGCGAAGTCGTCCACAAACAAAGAGCATTCAGAATCATCCTTGACGGCCTTTACAATGTTATTAATTTTAATGCTAAATAAAACAGGAGATAGAATGCTGCCCTGCATCTCCTGTTCAAAGGAGTCGGAGAGGGTGGATCCCACACGGACATGGAACGACCGTTAGTTAGTTATTTGGGTTTAATGCCGAGCAGGCGACTACGGCCATCTCACAGCGGGATGGGTAAAAATCTGGTCAGCCAGACTAAAAGCTAGGTCTTAAGACAAGATGTAAATATAACTTAAAAATGTCAGGCTAAAATGTCGCACAAGTCTTTAAATGAAACGTAAACAGACTCTCAAAAAGGGCAAATAAAAAATATTCACATAGTCTATGAATGCTCAGATCTTGTTAAAAATATTACATTCTCTCAAGAAATTGAAGATTTTGTCCAGGGGAACATCCTGGAACAAAACCTTCAAGGAGTCTGCTGTGAAGTGTTTAAATCTCGTGTCAATTTGATCAGCACAATACAGCAAAAAGTGTCGAACAGAAAACTGCTCATCACAGGCAAAACACCATGGGCGCTCATCCTGTTTAAGTAAGTAAGAGTGCGTAACATACGTGTGCCCCATGTGGAGCCGAGCAAGGACAGTCTCCTCATGGCGGCTGCCGCAGCGGAAAGGTAGACTGTCGGACACCGTAGGAAGAGCTTCATGAAGCTTGTTCCCTTCCTCTTTGTCCCACTCGGACTGCCACTCGCGGGCTATGTACGCACTAATCACAGGTTTAAAATCACTATAAACAGTCTGTGTGTCAGGGACAGGGTCACTACGGGCACTGTTGGCAGCAGAATCTGCGATTCTGTTGCCTTCGATGCCCACATGGACCGGGACCCAAATAAAAATGTCATAATATTCCTTCATCAAGTCTCCATAGAGCTCTCTAATCTGCACCAGCAGTGGATGGTCTGTTCCCGTGCCCTGAAGGGCCTGCAGGGTAGAAAGAGACAGAAATCAGGAAGTTCCTTTCCCGAGACTGATAGGCATGCTTGAGTGCCAGCAGAATTGCCTGCAGTTCTGCACTAAATACAGAGGAATGGTCAGGGAGACGGAGGTTAAATGGGCATCTAGGATGGCGAGAGGACACTGCAGCCGCAGCCACTCTCCCATCCTCAGACTTGGACCCATCTGTATAAAGATGACAATAGCCAGGAAAACTTGAAAGGAGTTCACTGAGGCTCTGTTGGTATATGGCTGGTGGAGTACAATCCTTCTTGTGGGCGGTCAAGTCCAGCAAGATGTCAAGAACTGGTAGTAGCCAGGGTGGAGTGACGTGTTGCAGAGATTCCGAAACTTTGTCCAGGTCCACTCCGGCCGCCTGCAGATGAGGTCGGACACGGAAGGAAAGTGGACGGGCAGCTCCCGGATGGGCATCGTAAATCTCTACAAACGACGGGTTAAAAACACAATCATAGGCAGGATTTTCTGGATGGGCCTTCAGCTTCAGAACGTAGCTGAGCATGAGGCGGATGCGGCAGAGCCTGAGAGAAGGCTCCCCTGCCTCGGCATACAGACTAGGAACTGGAGATGTCCTGAAGGCCCCCAAACATATGCGCAGACCTTGATGGTGAATTGTGTTCAGACGCTGTAGAACAGACTTGGAAGCCGAGCCATATACCACAGAGCCGTAATCCAGTTTGGACCGAACAAGGACCCGGTACAGTCGAAGTAAGACAATGCGGCCTGCACCCCAGTCAGTACGACCAACGACACGAAGAATGTCGAGGGCCTTCTGACAAAAGGTTCTAAGGTAGTTAACATGGTTGCAGAAGGTCAATCTTTTGTCAAAGATGACCCCCCAAAACTTTGCCTCTTCGGCCACCTTAACTGGGACTCCAGCAATGCTCAGGCTAGGTTCTGGAAAAAATTTCGTCTGGTTAGTAAAATGCACACAGACTGTCTTGGAGGGCGAGAACCTGAATCCATTGAGAGACACCCACCACTGGATGCGATCAACGCACAGCTGCAAGTGCCTCTCAAGGGACGCAAGTCCTCGACCTCGTGCACACAAAGCAAAGTCGTCCCCAAACAAAGAGCATTCAGAATCATCCTTGACGGCCTTTACAATGTTATTTATTTTAATGCTGAATAAAACAGGAGATAGAATACTGCCCTGCGGGACACCCATCTCCTGTTCAAAGGAGTCGGAGAGGGTGGAGCCCACACGGACATGGAACGACCTCTTAGACAAAAACTTGTGAATAAAAACGGGTAGATGCCCTTTAAAACCCATGTCCGACAAATCAGACATTATAACATGCTTCCAGGTAGTGTCATATGCCTTTTCAAGATCAAAGAAAATTGCAGCACTCTTTATTGAACCATGGTACTCTCGGCTTCCGAGGGACTGATGTGGAAGTTCTAGGGATGGTTTCACCTGCTACATCCAACAAAATAAAAGTAAAACAAGAAAAAGGTTCTTCAGCTGACATGACCACCTCCTCTGTAAGACGAGACTGACAGAGGGAGGTGAACAGAGGCCAGTTAGCTTTCTTGAGATTCCAGCGCCCCACTGGCAAATCCTCCTCACAGATGACCAATGACAGGATTACTGGGAAGTGGTCACTATCACACAGGTCTTCATGAACCTTCCAGTCAAAGTCCAGCATGAGAGAAGGATCACACACAGTGAGGTCTAGAACAGAACAAGATCCTGAACCTGGGTTAGAGTACGTAGGTGAGCCATCGTTAAAGACACATAGGTTAATGTGAGTGAGTGAGTGAGTATAGATTGCTTTACGTCCCGCAAGCGACAAAGGCCTTCTCAGGACGTGCCTGCGCTAAATGAAGAAAAGAACTGCAAGAAGCGCAGACAGGAGGGAGAAATTCAAAAGAAAAATACAGATGAATGGACCAGAAAGACAGAAATACAAACCCCCAAAAGAGTAGAACCCACCTTGCAGGGGTTAGACAAGGTGACCCTAGGAACTAAAAGGAAGACAACCCCACCAAGGTCCCCTAGGGTAGACCCGGTGGGGGTATAGGTTAATGTGAGAAAAAAAAAAAAAAAAAACATCTTCTAACATCTGACCTCTGCCACCATAGTGGTCACTACCCCAAAGGTGAGCGTGACCGTTAAAAATCCCCCATGAGAATAAAGGGAGGGGGCAGCTGATCTACCAAGTTAAAAATATCATTACTACAGACCCGCAGGGATGGTGAAAGCATTTGACAGTGTGGACCGAGAGACTCTGTGGAAACTCCTACGACACTACGGTGTACCCACAAAGCTCGTCCGCCTGATCAAGAGCAGCTATGATGGCATGACATGTCGCGTGATCCACGAAGGGCAGTTCACCAGGGAGCTCCAGGTCAGAACCGGTGTCAGGCAGGGGTGTCTGCTGTCTCCGTTCCTCTTCCTACTGGCCATAGACTGGGTCATGAAGATGACCACAGAGCACAGACGAAGTGGAATACAGTGGACACTGTGGACACAGCTCGACGACCTCGATTTTGCAGACGACTTGGCATTACTGTCCCACACTCATCAACAAATGCAGGACAAGACCACGAGGCTTGCTGACATCTCGTACCAAGTGGGCCTCACGATTCACAAACAGAAAACAAAGACAATGAGGCTGAACGCAACCAGGGAAGAACCAGTCTTGCTTGCTGGCACCCCGTTGGAGGAGGTGGAGTCCTTCACCTATCTCGGGAGCATCATAGACAAAAAAGGCGGCACTGATGCAGATGTCGGAGCACGAATCGGTAAAGCCAGAGCAGCCTTTCTCCAGTTGAAAAAAGTGTGGAGCTCCAGAGAGCTGTCACAACACACCAAAGTCCGGATTTTCAACTCCAATGTAAAAGCAGTTCTCTTATATGGAGCAGAGACTTGGAGATTGACAAAAACCACAGTCAACAGAGTACAGACCTTCATGAACAGTTGCCTTAGAAGAATTTTGAAAATCCACTGGCCAGAGAAGATCAGCAACGTCAGACTCTGGGAGAGAACAGAGCAGATAACAGCAGAGAATGAAATTGGGCGAAGAAGATGGGGATGGATCGGTCACAGTCTGAGAAAGCCAGCTTCCAGTATCACTAGGCAGGCATTGTCATGGAACCCCCAGGGAAAGAGGAAAAGAGGTAGGCCGAGAAACTCCTGGCGTCGAGACCTCCAAGCAGACATCAAGAGACTGGGAACCACCTGGAGTAGAATCGAAGGAGAAGCACAGGACAGGAGTTGCTGGAGGTCTCTCGTCGACGGCCTATACCCGGGTAGGGGTGACAGGCGTAAGTAAGTAAGTAATAAAATTGTCCTCAAATGCTTTACTGATAATTTCATACTACTCAGCTTAGCACCAGCAAGAGTGCTCAATGCTTCCCCGTTAGCATCGACACCTGTCTTCAGGCTGTCGCAGCTCGGGTTACCTTGAAGAAGACCATAACCATATGCAGTGTTTACCTGCCACCATCCCTGCTTACTTACTTACTTACGCCTGTCACCCCTACCCGGGTATAGGCCGTCGACGAGAGACCTCCAGCAACTCCTGTCCTGTGTATCTAGGAAAGGAATTACTGTTAGTCTTTTCGTCGGCGTTTTTGTAGCTATTTCCTTTTTTGCAGGGTGGGGAAGCTACCCCCACGCCCAACCCCCTTACTAGGAGGACCAGGGGTTTTCTGTCGGGGTCACCTTCCCTTAGACCATGTTGGTTCACGGCACCTTATTTCATTCGGTGCACCCCTCTCATGAGGGACCCCTTATCCACCACCCAGGGGACGCGCCTCAACGCCATATGGTCCCAGCACGAGGGACAATTTTATTGATGACCATGAATTTAAGAGAGTTTAATATGATTTAACCAATTACAAACAACAGAAGTCTGAAATTCAGAATAAGAAGCGTAGTCAATCAGTAAATGTTGAAGAACTAAAGGCTAATTTTTTAGAGGAAGGAAAAAACATTGGGGTAAAAGAGACAACAGAAAAACTTCAAGGTCTTTTAAGCAAATAAAAATCAGTTTTGGTAATCGTTCATTATTTCTGTCATACACTTCACAGAGAGATGACGTGCCACACATGCCGCTTACGCCTGTCTATTTGACGCCCACGGCGCTGCCAGAATATTTTTGAGAATTTTTTTTTGTCCTTGTATCTTGACAAATCTGTCTTAGTATCTTTGTACTGGGGTCAAGAACTTTTAAGAACTTAGGGAAAGTAATTAATAAGTTCTTATGGTACGTAATTAATAAGTTCTTATGGCAACTAACTTTTAGGAACCTGCAGAGGTAACTTTTAAGTTACTTGCAACCTGTAAGTAACCTATGAAGTTCCACTTGGATCCCACTTGACCAGGGTGCTGGTTGTGTTAAAAATCAATTATTCGGGTGCTTTTGTCCAGCATCTGGTTATTGATAACCTCTTATACCAGACACATTACAAGAAAGCCAATAATGATTAATCATCATTATTAGCCCGTGAGAGCTCAGTAGAGCTGGCAAATTATTGATTGGCGTGTGAGTTATTAAACTACACAGGCATCTGATTTTGTTTCCTCAAAAAACATTCTCTCTTGGCTTGACTTCGCGAACGAAGATTCTATAGGGTTTGCCCACGTCGTCTGCAGGCATTTTCGTGGCTGCGGAGGCCAATCCGGGACAGGCAGGTTCGACCGCAGTGGCTGCAGGGGAAGGTCTGGTCAGGGTTCTGAGTTACGACAACTCTGTTTTTTCTTCTAAGCCGCTTGTCCTTAAGGTTAGCTCTGCGAGAGTCCTCAAAGGAGACGGCTGCCTTGTGAATGGTGGAGCGCCAGGTGTCACGGTCCGCAGCAAGCGAAGACCACTGGCGGTGGTCGATTTGGCAGGCACTAAGCGACTTCTTGAGACCATCTTTGTATCTCTTCTTTGGTGCCCCTCTGTCTCGGTGTCCAGTGGCAAGCTCGCCGAACAGAGTGATCTTAGGTAGGCGATGATCCTCCATCCTGGCGACGTGCCCCGCCCAGCGAAGCTGTGTCCGCAGCAGCAAAGCCTCGATGCTCACAGTTTCCGCCTGTTCAAGGACCTCGACGTTGGTGACAGTCACTCCAGTGAATGCTGAGGATGGTACGCAGGCAGTGCTGGTGAAAGCGTTCGAGGAGTCGTAGTTGGCTGCGGTAGAGGGCCCAGGACTCGGAACCGTACAGCAGGGTGGTGAGGACGACAGCTCTGTACACGCTGATCTTGGTGCCTTTTTTTCAGCTGTTGATTGTGCCACACCCGCTTGAATAGTCGCCCGAAAGCACTGTTCGCTTTTGCCAGCCTGTTGTCCAGCTACTTGTCCAGCTTGGCGTCTGACGTGATGATGCAGCCAAGGTAGGTAAACTGGTGTACAGACTTCAGTTCGGACTCGCCGATGGTGATGTGGGGAGGGCGATGCTCTTCCTTGGGTGCCGGCTGATGAAGGACCTCTGTCTTTTTCAGACTGACCTCAAGTCCAAAGAGCTGGGCAGCATCTGCGAAGCAGGACGTAATGCGCTGCAAGGCTCTCTCTGTGTGTGCAACGAGGGCAGCGTTATCAGCGAAGAGCAGCTCACGAATCAGTTGGTCTAGGGTTTTCGTGTGGGCCTGCAGTCGTCTGAGGTTGAACAGGCTGCCATCGAGATGATACCTGATGTACACTGCGTCGTCATCGTCGAGGTCCACTGTGGCCTGCTTCAACATCATGCTGAAGAAGATGGTGAAGAGGGTCGGTGCCAGCACGCAGCCTTGCTTCACGCCGTTGCGAATGGGGAATGGTTCTGAGAGGTCACTGTTTAGTCTGACTTGGCCTTGCTGGTCCTCGTGGAGCTGGACGATCATGTTGAGGAACTTTAGGGGACAACCTAGTCGCTCCAGGATCTGCCACATACCTTGCCTGCTCACAGTGTCAAACGCTTTTGTTAGGTCGACAAACGTTACGTACAGCCCTTTGTTCTGCTCGCGGCACTTCTCCTGAAGCTGTCTCAGCACAAAGACCATGTCGGTGGTACTCCTGTTGGCTCTGAAGCCACACTGGCCCTCTGGGAGGTGGTCTTCAGCGATGGCAGGTACCAGCCGATTCAGGAGCAACCTTGTGAGAATTTTCCCGGCAATGGACAGCAGGGTAATTCCACGATAATTAGAGCAGGCAGACTTCTCTCCTTTGTTCTTGTACAGGGTGATGATGACTGCATCACGGAGATCCTTTGGTAGTGTTCCTTTTCCCCAGCAGCAGAGAAAGAGGTCGTGGAGCTTGTTGTGCAGTGCTGGGCCTCCATGTTTCCAGATCTCTGGCGGGATTCTGTCAATGCCTGCTGCTTTGCCACTCTTGAGCTGGTGGATGGCTGTGAGGGTCTCTTCGGCGGTGGGCGGTTCGTCCAATTCAACCTTTAGTGGAAGGTGTGGGATTTGGAGGATGACTGTTTCTTGAACAGTGCGTTCAGCGCCGAAGAGGTCCTGAAAGTATTCCGACCAGCGGTTCAAGATGGAGGTATTATCTGTGAGGAGTGCCTGTCCATCAGCGCTTCACAGGGGACTTTGTACCAGGTGCCTAGGGCCATACACTGCTTTCAGTGCTTCGTAGAAGCCCCTGTAGTCACCGTTGTCAGCGCAGAGCTGGGTCCTCTGTGCGAGTCTGGACCACCACTCGTTCTGGAGCTCTCTAAGCTTGAGCTGGAGACTGCTGCAGATGAGGCGGAAGGCAGACTTCTTCACAGGGCAGGAAGGCTGGGCTAGGTGGGCCTGGTGGGCGGCTCTTTTTTTTTGCTAGAAGTTCCTGGATCTCTACGTCGTTTTTGTCAAACCAGTCTTTGTTCCTCTTTCTAGCAAAGCCCAAGACTTCCACAGAGGATTTTACAATAGCAGTTTTCAGTTGTTCCCAGAGTGTTTCAGGAGAGGAGTCTGCTGGATCAACTGTGTCTTTGAGCATGCGCTGTAAATCGGCCTGAAGGGCAGCTTTCTTGTCGTCACGCTGAAGGCTGGCAACATCAAGCTTTTTCTTGGGAGGGCCCCCTTTCTTGGGTTTCAGCTTGAGGCGGAGCCTGAGTTTGCAGCGAACAAGGCGGTGGTCAGTGTGGCACTCTGCGCTGGGCATCACTCTGGTGAGGAGGACGTCACTGCGGTCCTTCTGACGCACTAGGACATAGTCGATAAGGTGCCAGTGTTTGGAGCGAGGATGCATCCAGGTGGTCTTTCGACTGTCCTTTTGCTGGAAAGTAGTGTTGGTGATGACAAGTTGCTGCTCTGCACAGAGCTCCAACAGTAGGCGACCATTGTCATTGCAGTTCCCAACGCCATGCTTGCCGAGGACTCCTTTCCAGGCTTCAGAGTCTTGGCCCACTCTGGCGTTGAAGTCACCAAGGATGATGACTTTGTCGTCTGCAGGGGTGCTCTGCAGGAGGCTGCGCAGGTCAGAGTAGAACTTGTCTTTTTCTGCAGGCTCTGCCAGGAGGGTTGGGGAGTACACACTGAGAAGGGTGACGTATTGCTGGTGTCTCAGTGGGAGGCGCATGGACATGATGCGGTCGGAGTGACCCGTTGGTAGGTTTTCCAACTTAGTCGCAATGGGGGTCTTCACCATGAAGCCCACGCCTGAGAGCCGTCTTTCTGATGCAGGCCTGCCTGACCAGTAGAGGGTGTAGCCAGCGCCAAGTTCTTGGAGGCTGCCTTCCTCCGGAAGGCGTACTTTGCTGAGCGTGGCGATGTCAATGTTTAACCTCCGCAATTCATGGGCAATGAGGGCGGAGCGACGTTCAGGGCATCCGCTGTCTGCTGTGTCGAGCATGGTTCGGATGTTCCAGCATGCTACGTTGAGTCCGGTCGTGGTCGTCATGAGAGTGGATCCATTGTTTTTTCTTGTTTTCTGACCGCATGAGAAGATGCCCGTTGACCGCGGCTAACCAACTGGGGTTACGAGGGGATGAGCTTTGGTTAGGCCACCTTTTCTAGGCCCCTCTCCATGTGGAGCAAGCAGTGCTGTCCCTAGAGAAGGCTGCTTGGTCGTTCAGGGTGTGCCGAGTGACGTTGTCATCCCCAGGTCAACATCAGGCGACCAATATCCTGAACCGCCTGCATGCAGGTTTGAGACTGCGGCTTCCAGTGACATCTTTCACCTGCCGTTTTTCCCCTTGCCCATCGCTACAGGACTTGGAAAGTTCAGTGTCATAGTCTGTGGGCATTTCCTAAAGCCTGCGCGGTGGAGCTTTTTGGTGGAGTGCAGTGTGCGCAGTACTGGCCCCACCCTTTAAACCCTTGGTTCGTTTGCCATGGCCTAGCAAGCTGGGACGGTGGCATCGAGGTCCTCGGGTCGTAGGTTTTATATCAGACTGTCTTTGTCTTAGTCTCTGGCTCAAAAGCCTTCCCCGGAGACACGAGGGCTTTGATGTCAGGGGTTTCCTCCCTTAGCCTTTCCGCAGCCAAGCGGCCAGGCCTGCAAGGCAGCAGGGGACTCGTGGGGGCCGGGGTCGTCTATGTCCCGTGCAGATGTGAACATCTGCCCACTGCCCAGACAGTGACACCAGAGGAGAAAAATCCAACGCCGGAACCCGGTATCGAACCTCGCACCTTTGGCATTGGAGGCAGACGCCTTAACCACTGCGCCACTTCCCCGCCTCCTCAAAAAAACAAAAAAAAAAAAAAACAAACAAAAAAAACAACAAAAAAAAACCAAACATTACTGATGACATTACTGTCTGGAAGTGTCTACTACTTACTCAATTTCAGCCTAAGAACCTGTTGTGTTGATACACAACCCGGGAGGCACTCGGGGAACCCTGCCTAGGGCCGAGAGTTGTCTCCCGCCCCTGCCCATCCGGCCCCGCCACATGGCTTGAGCATCCAGTCGTTGCTACTTAGCTCTTGAGTGCAGACGTGTTTAGCCTACAGGACTTTGTACCGGTTCTTAAAGGGCCGGTCGTTTTGGTTTGCTTTTTCTCTGGACTTCGTGTGACACTACTGGATTACCAAACCTTCTTCTTCTTGTTGGGAGCTGGGTGTTTTTTGTTACCGACGCTTCTTGCTGTGGTTGTGGCGTGCTCTATTCGGCGCGGACCCGCTCGGGACTTCTTCCCACCGTCGTTTGCTGTAGACGCCATGGATGTTTCTTTTCCCGTCCCCGCAACTCAGGAGAGGTAACATATCGGCCCCAGCACTTGGCTGGCCCCCCGGACCAGGTGCCTGCTTCGGTTTGTGGCTTCGCTTTGATCGTATAACTTTGCGCCGATCTCTCGTTTTTCGTTAGCGGGGCTTTCGTAGTGCCAGCGCCCGGTCGCTAGTCATGTCTGGTTTATGTTGCAGTAGCCAAGTGCTTACTTGCCAGCAGTGCGGTGACTTCCAGTGGCCGAGCGATACACACAAGTTATGCCTTCCTTGTACGGGATGCGCGTCTGACCACTCCCGTGATATCTGCGTAGCCTGGCTGAAACAACGTTGGTCACAACTGTGGAGGTTTTACTGGTGCGAGCGCTCGATGCTGGCTACTGACTGTTCGTCCTTCCTGGAGCCCCCTCCATGCCTGGAGATTTACCCAGATGCTCTCGCTCTGACCTTGGGGAACGGTCGACACGTCAGAAGCATGAGCCTAGCTCTTCACTCAGGACTGCATCTTCCGTGATTCACGCCCGGATTAAGCCCTCTGACTCTTACGGAGAGACAGCATTACGGCAGAGTGCCTGCCTTATGGAGGCAGGCCTGCAGAGACGCGATCCGCGCCATCATTGGTCCACTGACAGTCCTGTGAGGTCTTGCAAGGATAAGCCCGCTGACTCTTACAGAGAGACAGCCCTAGGGCAGAGTGCCGGCCTTACGGAGATAGGTCAGCCGAGACCCGTGTCCAAATGTCCACGGACTACTGACAGTCCTCACAACTCTCAATCGGCCAGCAATTCTAGACACTATGGCGCGTCTACAGACGATCGGAGGAAGCATCGTGATGCTCTACACGACGGCCGTCACAGCCCCCAACCAGCATCCTCGTCACGTTCATTTACTTTGCGAGCTTCAGACCCGCGCTCCGCTTTACATCACCCGTCATCTTCTTCGCTCGGGCCTTATAGGAGGAGTTCATCCGTTAGGGATCACCATCGCAGTCGCTCCCGTTGGCGCAGCCGCTCCTGTCTTCGCTCCCCCCATGGCAGACACTCGGCTTGCTCCAGGTCCCCGTCTCCTGGTCGCGTTTTGCCCCCACCCCACACCACCTGCACCAGAGGGCACGACGCTCGCTGGAGGCTACACACCCGCACCAGAGGACACGCCGCTTGCCGGCTGCTACGTTCTCTCGTCGGGACGTGGCTACAGCGATCTCTGCCAACTACACCCCTCATCGGACTTCGCTCACTACGCGGGAGGAGACTCTTAGTCTTCTCCCAGAGGATTCGGTTTCAGCCCTGCTTGGTGTGGACAGTCCCTCCCCCTCGTCTCGCTCTGCTGTGTCGGATGATTCTGTGTCGCCTAGGACCCTTTCTACATCGCGCACGGAAACACTTCTCGCCATTGATGAAGCAGCTCGTCTACTTGCAGCCACACTGCCTGAGAACGCGTGTCCCCAGTCCCCCCCCCCCCCCCCCCGCTCAAGAGGAAGGTGTCCGCCTTTGTCGACTCGGGCCGTCAGCAGAAGAGGTTCAAGTCTCTACCTCAGCCCCCTGGCTTTAAGGATCTGAGGGATTCCTTCTCCGCTCATCTCCAGGCAGATTCCCAGGAGTACTTTTTTTCGCGGATTGCAAGTGGCCAGCTGACTTCGATATCTCCTTCCGCCAATCCTGGTATGCGGGACATTCCCAGTCCTTTAGCTGTCAGCTTCCATCGTTGGACCCTCAATCGATAACCCAACTTAGAGGTCCCACTCTGCTGAGACACGCCCTCCCTCGCGGTTTGGATAAGACGGCTTCGCTAGTACGGAACTCCTTGGCCTGCGCTGGTTTCCTAGAGCTTCTCACTCAAGCTTTCATCCGTCGCATCGAGGACGCCTGGCAACCTTCGCTTACACCCCTCCTTGGTGACCTTCTCGCCCTCGCAGTGGTAGCAAACTGGGCAGCGTATCACTCATCGGTCAACGCGATGGCAGCTGCCTCCAATTGTGACCTCATGCGTCGAGATGCCATAATACTCGCCTGTCGTGGTATGCCCTCCCCCCCCCCCCCCCACCCAGATCTGAAGACCCAGCTGCGTCACGCTCCCCTTGGTGGCCCCTTCTCTTCAGTGAGACCTGGCAGAAGGTGAATGACGGGAATTTGGATCGCTGGCCTAGCCGAGTAACATCCTCATGCTTTCAAGCAGCCCACGAGGCCGTGGGTCGTGCCCTGCGGATCTCCAGACCCGCTTTGTCCTTCACTCCAGCTCCCGCCAAAGCACCCCGGCGGGCCCCCGCCTTTGGCCGCGCTAGACCCGTTAGGATCTCTGTCCCCACCTGGCCCAGGTCTGCCTGCCGCCGTGGGCGGGCCCCCTGACTCGTTTCCGCTCCAGCCCCCGCCGACTGCTCCCGAGTCTCCTGTCAGCGGGAGGCTCACCCTTTTCAGCGACATGTGATGGTCGCTGCCGCCATACGACCCCTGGGTACTCACCACCATCTCCGAGGGACTCTCGATTTCCTTTCATTCTCCCCCACCGCTGAGACGCTCACCCGTGTGGACCGAGATTCCCCCGTACGGGCTGAAAGCCATCGCACTGCGCAGAGAGGTCGACTCGCTTCTACAGAAGGCCGCCACAGAGGTAGTGTCTCATTCCGACTCCCCAGCATTTTACAGCCGCCTTTGTGGTTCCCAAGCCGGGAAGAAAGTGGCGTCCCGTTATCGATCTCTCAACCCTAAACAAGTTTATCATAGCTCCCACCTTTCGCATGGAAACCACCAGGACCCTTCGGGCCGCCGTGCAACCGATGGACTTTGCGGTCAGCCTGGACCTCTCCGATGCGTATCTCCATGTCCTCATACACCCTGCCTCAAGGAGGTATCTTCGCTTCACGTTCGACGGGGTGATCTACCAGTTTCGGGCCCTCCCGTTTGGTCTCAACATCAGCCCGTGGGTTTTTACTTGCATTATGGATGCTGTCGTCGCCAAGACCAGGCAGTCGTCGTCCAGTCCAACCTCCAACTATTTGGATGACCTCTTCCTGAGAAATCAGTCAGAGACCTCCCTGATGATGGACAGGGATTACCTGCTCCTTTTGCTGTCGCGTTTGGGATTCCTGGTCAACACCGGCAAGTCGGACCTATCCCCAGCTCGCCCGCCGCTTTATTCATCTCAGCATGAAATTTGCGACCGACCTCAACAGAGTGAGTTTGCCGGAGCCTCGGATTCACAAGCTAGCCTCCTTGGCCATCCAGGTAGCACAGGCGGAGTCAGTCCCTGCCAGAGTTTGGCTTCAACTACTCGGCTTGATGAATGCAGCGGCGGATCTCCTTCCCCTCGGTCATCTTTACTCCTGGCCGCTCCAACTACACCTCCTGTTGCATTGGCGTCTGCCCTCCAGCGACTTTGCTGCACCGGTGCCTGTGACTCAGATCCTTCACCCACATCTGCAGTGCTGGACGGACACCTCATGGCTGGCTTCGGGAGTTCCTCTAGCCTCTCCACCTCCTGAGCTCTCGCTCTACATGGATGCAAGTCTCGCCAGCTGGGGTGCACACCTGCTTCCGAGTTTCCTCTCGACGTCCAGCTTCTGGTCTCCGGACCTAGCAGACAGACACATCAACTGGCTAGAGCTATAAGTGGTTTGGCAAGCCCTCATCAATTGTGAAACACACCTTCGCCACCAGGAGATCCTCGTCCTTTCAGACAACTCCACAGTCATTTCTTACATTCAGAAGCTGGGCGGTACGCACTCTCCTGAATTGTGCATTCTCCTCTACCGACTGATGCACTGGTGCGAGGACCGCCGCAGCCTATCCCTCCGAGCTCGACACAACGTGTTGGCAGACTCCCTATCTCGGCGCGGCCAACTACTCCACACGGAATGGACGCGACACCCAGACATCTTTCAGATGATCTGCGCTCACTGGGAGACTCCCATGATCGACCGATTTGCCACGAGGTGGAATCGCCTGCTTCCCCTCTTCGTCTCCCCGATTCCAGACCCCCTAGCCTGGGCAGTCGACGCGCTCTCCATTCCATGGGACGGGCTCATCACGTATGCTTATCCCCCGACGGTCCTCATTCCCAAAGTTCTTCTCAGCTCAGAGGTTGCAATGCGGCCATGTTACTGGTCGCCCCTTTCTCCTGGAACAGGTCTTGGACCACCGATCTACTCAGTCTCGCCACAGGTCCCCCTCTTTGTCTGCCCACCTCGAGGACGATGCTCAAGCAGCCCCACCAGCCTCTTTTTCACCCGTGCCCAGAGCGGCTTCTCCTTCATGCCTGGAGATTGTGCGGCAAGCCCTCACTGCAAGAGGCTTCTCGAGTGCAGCAGTGGTAGCTATCACTTCAGCCCGTTGACTCTCGACCAGATGCATTTATGAGGGAAAGTGGCGAGTATTCCAGTCCTGGTGCTCTGACAACTCCCCCCCCCCCCCCCACTGAGTTGACTACTCCACAGCTCGCTGACCTCTTCCTCTGGCTCTTTTGAGACCATCACGATCCGAGGATACCTGTCCATGATTGCCAACACTTACCGTCACTTAGGCCACCCAGACCCTGGCGAAAGCAAAGACCTTGCAGACCTGAAGGCGCACTTTGGCCTGCAGCATCCGGTTCCCCGCTCACTGATTCCTCGATGGGACCTACCTTGCAGACAGTAGACGTGGCTAAACTTGGACAGGTTCGAACCACTTTCCCTGGCTCGGTTCTCGGATGTGACATGAAAGACATGTTTCCTGTTGGCCCTGGTCACCGCGGCTAGAGTAAGCGAGCTACATGCGCTGTTGGCAAGCCCTGCCTTCCTCCAGTTCCGGGCAGATGGTTCTGTACAGCTACTCACAGACCCTGCCTTCCTCGCCAAGACCACATCTCCCTTGACAGCGCCCCAGGTGATCACCATACGGCCGCTGAAAGATGCAAGCTTTCCCCGGGAGACCAGGCAACAGGATCCTGTGCGCGCCCTACGCGTTTACCTACGACGTACCAAGCCTGTCCGTCGAGGACGGTCACGCCTCTTTCTACCTTTGGCCCCCAGCAGAGAAGACATATCAGCTCAGACGATTTCTTCTTGGCTATGCTGGGTCATAAGGTCGGCCTACCAGGACCTTTCCCCAGAAGTTGCAAAGCTGCTCAAGATACGCGCACATGAGGTGCGAGCGATGGCCACGAGCATCGCCTTCGATCGCAACTGTGCTGTTCGAGACATCGTGGCAGCAGTGGGCTGGCGGGCAGAATCTACCTTCGCCCCTTCTTCCTCAGGTATCTGGCAGGCCAGCGAGGCAACCTTGCACTGGTGAGGGACATCGCCGCAGCGCAACATTCCCTCCCGGCGCCGGAAGCGCCGTAGGTACACACTTAGCTGAAATTGTCGGGAGTTTTGCAACTGGGCGGATAGCTCTGTCTTAGCCCCATAGAACGTAACTGGGGGCGGCACCCTCCTCCTTTTCGCAATTCTTCCAGACAGTAATGTCATCGGTAATGTTTTTGAGGAAACAAATTAATTTTTCTCTAAGACTTTTTGGAAAAATACTTACTGATGACATTACTCGAAGGACCCTCCCTCCTGCCCCGCTTGCCGCTGGTAAGCTAAGTATCAAGACTGAATGCTCACGCCACGTGGCGGGACCGGATGGGCAGGGGCGGGACGGAGACAACTCTGGGCCCTAGGCAGGGTTCCCCCGAGTGCCTCCTGGGTTGTGTATCAACACAACAGGTTCTTAGGCTGAAATTGAGTAAGTAGTAGACACTTCCAGACAGTAATGTCATCGGTAAGTATTTTTCAAAAAAAATATATTTTAGAGAAAAATTAATTTTGCACAACTATACTGCTTACTGGAAAAGGATAGTATCCTAACCAACCCTAACCGACCTTTTGTAAGTGTGTTATTAGGTGCCTGTATAAAGCAGAGTATGACCGCCGATTGATTTTCTGAGGAACTATTTTTGAGAAATCAGCCACCGGTTTATTTTGCCAACGTTGTGCATACGGGTGATTGCTTTCTCATATGAATGGGTACTTTTGCATATCGCTGACGGCTCGGAAGGTTTTTGTGAATAGCCTTGGTGAGCGGTGCATATCTTTTGTTGAGCTTTGCATATTTTCAGAAACTAATAATAAATCAAGAACAGGAGGGTCGAGTTTTCTTTTAGAGGGGCCGTTATAGAAATCTATTTGCTCTGTCACCAAGGAGCGAGTGAATGTTGAGAGTAAATCAATAATTGCCTGTCGGGGAGCTGCGCCGCACTGATGTCAATGGTACCCGTATTTACATTTTGTGTTGTGCGCAGAAACTTAAAGGAATTTGCGAAAGGAATCGTTATATCGATCTACTCTATGACTGCTGCTGGCAGAGTGTCGAGTCCAGCGGTTTTGATGCGAGTGATGTGGGGCTATGTTACATTCTGATTGATTGATTGATTGTACATTGCTTAACGTCCCGACAGCAACAAGGCTTTCTCAGGACGTGCCTGCACTGCTTGTGAAAAAAAATAAATAAACAGAATATTGAATGTATGTCCCCATTAGGTCCAATACGTTAAATAAACCTACGATATGGGGCCTAAATAAAGCTAAGACCATTTAGCAACACACATCCAATATCAAGAGCTACAGGCAGTGCAGACAGTAGGGAGAGTTTAAAATAGGAAAATACAGGTGAATGGACCACGGGTAGACAGAAACACATGCCCCAGAATAGAGAGGAAAACCCACCCTGTGGGGCTGACCAGGGTGACCCTGGGAACTAAAAAGTAGTGAACCCCACCCAAGTCCCCCAGGGCAGACCCGGGTGGGGTGTTACATTCTGGTGTTTGTGATTAAAATAGAATAGTTTTAGGGTATCTGCTCGGCAATAAATTTGATGTGATTTTCAGGAGCCCCTGTTTGTTTAAAATAGGGTTTTGGTGCGAGGGAGGTGGGGTTATGTTAGAGCTGTTAGAGTTGTTGGCTTTTGTAATTAAAATTGAATAGTTTTAGGGTATCTGCTCGGCAATACAATTGATGTGATTCTCAGGAGCCCCTGTTTGTTTACCTCTAGAGGGGAGTGCGGGAAAAGGGGGGGGGGGGGGTCGGGAGGGCAGGGCGGAGAAGGCAGAGTATCGAGTGTGTTGCGCAGAGTTTGGATTTTGTCAGAAAAATAGGTGGAAAAGGCGGATGGGAGTTCTTCTTTGCTGTGTGTGTGTTGGGGAAAGGAGAGTCTTTAGAAGTGCCTAGGAGTGTGTTCATGGTAGCATAGAGGGTTTTGGAAGAAGTGGATTCCAGGATTTTGTTTTGAAGGTGTTTAAACTTGGAGTAGGAGATCATTCTGCAGACTTTGGATCTGGTGGTTTGGAAGATCTGTCTGTGTATGGTGAGGTCGGATGAGCGCCAGCGGCGTTCCGCTTGTCGGCGCTCACGCTTGGCCTATGTCGTCAGTGAGCCAGGGGGAGGGGAGTCGGTTGGGCATGGAGCAGGTGGTGACAGGGGCATGGGTGTCTAGGAGTTTTCGAAGGGAGGAATCGAAGTGGGATGCAAGATCAGGAGAGGGGGCGGGGTCCAAAAGAAGGTCAACAGCTTCGTCAAAGAAGCTCTCTCGGTTGACAGAATTTAGTTTGCGACGAGAGACAAGGAGCTTGTTTTTTTTTCGGGGAAGATAGGTTGAGGGAGATGAGGATAGCGAGGTGGTCAGAGGGGAGCACAGAGGAGGTGTCAAGAGTCGAGAAAGAGTTCATCGGAGGTGCGGGTGATGATCCAGTCGACGGAGTGGCCGAGTCGGTGGGTGGGTTTAGTGATGTGTAAGATTGTGGTTTGAAAGTGATGTGCAAAGGCGTTTTGTGTCAGGGTGGTCGGGTTTGTCGAAGTGGAAGTTGAAGTCGCCAAGAAGGATGTGTTTTCCGGGTCGTGTGCTGTAATGGTCGAGGAGGAGGAGGTCGAACTCGGTGAGGAACATGGAGTTTGTGAGTTTGTTTTGAGAGCTTGGAGGGGGGCGATAGATACATGAGAAGATGAGAGACTGGCCAGGGAGTGTTGCTTTACGGCCTTGACAGATTCAAAGGATGGTTGGTTGTACATTGCTTAACGTCCTGACAGCAACAAGACTTTCTCAGGACGTGCCTGTACTGCTTGTGAAAAAAAACCAACTAAAGAGAATATTGAATGTATGTCACCAGGCAGCCTAATACACTAAATAAACCTAAGACCATTTAGCAACACACATCCAATATCAAGAGCTACAGGCATCGTAGACAGTAGGGAGAGTTTAAAAAAGGAAAATACAGGTGAATGGACCAAGGGTAGACAGAAACACATGCCCCAGAATAGAGGGGAAAACCCACCCTGTGGAGCTGACCAGGGCGACCCTGGGAACTAAAAAGTAGTTACCCCACCCAAGTCCCCCAGGGCAGACCCGGATGGGGGCAGATTCAAAGGAGGGATGAATAAAAGGGAGAGACTGAGAGAAGGAGAGGTGAGCAGAAAAACAGTCCCTGTAGATGCTGGCAATGCCACCCCCTCTGTTAGCATGCGGGAAGGAGGCCAGGCGGTAGTCACTCGGAGTGACACTGGCGATGATGGGTTCATCGCCAGCTGGGCAGAGCTACGTTTCGATGATCACGACAACATCTAGGTCATTGTCTAGGATGAAATGTAAAATCAAGTCAGCTTTGCCATCTTTGCAGATGGACTGTTACGATTGTGGTTGTGTTATCCTGTGAGGGCATACATGTGTTGATCGTAGGTAACGATCCGTTTATTTGAGCTATCACGGTTTCGATTCACGTGCCTTTTTAGTAAGCTTTTTCTTTTGTTCGTGAGTAGAGCCGATTTCATTTTGTTGTGTTCAGTCTGGAGCGTTCTGGAGGGGTCACACTGTCTGGTGGCCTCGTACGTGTCACGTCGGGTAGTTGGCAACACTTCGCTACATTTTTCGCTACTTTTTGTTTTCCTGTGCGCGTGAACTGAGCAGCCTTTATTTTGTTTTGGGAATGTTCTCGTACCTTTTTGAGCTATCATAGAACGTGGTGATAGGGATACCATACTTTGTTTTCTCAAAACAACATTACCGATGACATTACTGTTAGGAATACTGTCTCGCTAGCCTAATTTTAGCCCAAAATTGAGGTTGTGTGCCTTTAAGGAGGGAAGGTATCAGGGGGCGTTATCTGCTAGGCAGAGCCACGGTAGCCTCCCTTCCCTCCATATCCGGAACGCGGTCACCTGATTCGCCATTCTGTCTCTTCGCTGAGCCGTGGAAGGTTGTGTGCCCTACCTAGCTCCGTTCAGGCTTCGTTCTCTCGCGACTTTGACTTTCTTCGAGTTCGTGGTTGGAGGTTGACAGGTTACTACTGGCTTGTGAGCTTCCTGCAGCAGAGCGGTCTTCTGTTCTGGCTGCAGTGTCGACCGGGCTGTGCCTTCTCGTCCTTGGCGGGACTTTGCGGCCATCTTTCGTGGGCCCTCGTCCTCCGTCCCTCACAGTGGTAACCTCCTTCTTTCTACCATGACCAGGTAAGCATTGTGGCTTGTAGTTAGTGCCCTCGGCCGACGCTACGGTTGCAGTAGCACTGGGCAGAGGCGCTCGTAGTGTGACCATTTGTGCGGTTTCGTTTATAAGACGTGGAAGAGAAAAGTGTACATGCGGCAGGACCGGTTCTAGCGACCGGTCGGGGGTGAATTAGCAACAAGGGCGCTGCTAACTCAACCTTACTGGGCGGAACTACACCGAGAGGTTTCGTTGTTGCCACATGTACCGGTCTTTCTTCTATGCTTGAAAGCCTGTTTTCTTCTGCTCTATGTATTCCAGTTGGCAAGTTTGTACCTGCACGAGATGCGCAGACTTCCAGTGGCCGAGTGATGCCCACGACGTCTGTCTTCCGTGCTCTGGCTGTTCCCCCACCCACCCTTGCGGCATCTGCACCACCTGGAAGGAGGAGCAGTGGTCGCAACTGTGGCGGTTCTACCGGCGGAAGCGTCCGAAGAAGGCCGCTCCGTCTACTGTGGTGGAGGAAACACCAAGAGCTCTCACAATGCGGGACGCACATGCGGATCCGGAGCCTCACGCTCCTAACGGAGGGTTCGTCAGCTCGCTGAGGTTACTTGACACCGAGCATGGCCAACGAAGTACTCCGACATCGGTGTTTGTCAGCGCGCTGGCAGTTCCTGACCCCGAGCTTGGCCAACACCGGGCGCCTACAGGGTTTGTCGGCTTGCTGGGTTCCACCGAGTCTGACCGACAACACCCGCGGGATCGCAGCGCGTCTACGACCGTGAGAAGCTCCGTTGACAAGCACAAGTCTTCTGGTGCGGAGGTCAGTGCCTTAGTTAGCACTAAGAGTAAAAAACCTACCAAATACACATTAGCGAGTGTAGTTAAGGTGCCTCCTGTTTTGGCCCCCTCGGCCCGGCCCCTGGCGCAGGGGGAGGTGACTGTTTTTCAGAGACCACGCGGTCGCAGCTCCCGCGCTTCTAATGGTTCCCGTGACTCTCACTTCGCTCGCCCCGAACGCTTTTCTTCTTGCTCCGTGGGTGGGTCTTCCCGCTCGAGCTCGACTTCCAGAGAGCGCCGAGCACCTAAAAGGCTCAGCCCTCGTCCCGACCGGCGTACTTCGTACTCTCACCGGGATAGAGGTCGCCGTCCTCGTTCACCGCACCGCTCAGCTTATCGACCCCGGTCCCGTTCGCCCTCTCCTTCCCGGAGCCAGCGTTCCCGCTACCACCGGACTTACTCCCCCCGGCGCCGTCCTTCCCCGCGGCAACGCTCCCCTCTTCACCACTCCGTTTCGAGACGTCCGGCAACGAGGTTCTCCCCGACGTCCCGCTCCACTCCCGTTTCTTCGCGACGGGCCCGTTCTCCTCCCAGCGCTACAGTGACACAACGTGAGAGAGGTAGCGACGTTTCCAGTGTTGGTGTCCGACCTTCCCCCCTCAGGGGTCAGATCCGGTTGTGGAGGACGACGCTCTCAGCCTCGTTCCTGAGGGTTCGATGTCAGCCTTACTGCGTGACGATGCGTCCGGACACTCCCCCCTCTCGGACGACGCCGGTGTTCGGCAGCCCTCCCTCAGTCATAAGATGGAGACCCTCCGGGCCTTGGATGAAGCGGCTCGCCTTATCGCGGCCTCCCTTCCTCCGGAAGACTGCCCACCTTCACCGCCGGTCAAGAGGAAAGCTTCGACGTTTGTGGATGCGGCCAGCCTGACAAAGCGGTTCAAGTCTCTCCCTCAACCTCCAGGGTTCCGAGACCTACGTGACGCCCTTTCGTCGCATCTTCGAACGAATTCCTTTGGGGACGCAGGTTTCTTTTAGGACAACAGGTGGCCCACTGATCTACAGATTGCCTTTCAGCAACGCTGGTACGCGGGTCATTCACAGTCCTTCTCCTGTCAGCTACCGGAACTGGACGCCCCGGCCCTCTCCTTCACTGGCTCCCCTCGTCTGGGTCCCGTCATCCCAGGCCTCGACAAGACAGCTACCCTCATACGGAATGCCCTCGCTACAGCGGGATTCCTCGACTTGGTGACCCAGACTATCGTTCGCCGTGTGGAAGAAGCCTGGAACCCTGTGACCTCTCCTTTTCTGGCGGACATCCTATCTTTGGCAGTGGCAGGCAACCGGGCGGCGTTTCACTCCGCTGTAAACTCCATGACGGCCGCGGCCAACTGCGACCTGATGCGACGGGATGCTCTTCTCCGTTCCTGTGATCTTCCCCCGGACTTGAAGAAGCAACTTCGACAGGCGCCGTTTGGAGGGGAACTGCTGTTCGGGCCCACCTGGCAGGCGGTGAAGGAAGCCAACAAGGACTTGTGGCCCAGCCGACCGGCGCCCCACCGCTTTCGGGTTCCCCGCAAGGCCGCGGGTCGCGCCCTGCGGTCCGCCAGACCCGCTCCCCGCCCCCCTACAGTGCGCGGACGTCTCCCTCCTCACGCCCCAGCCTTTGGGCGCGCTCGCCTTCGCCCCGACTCGACTTCCGCCCCCGCCCCCTCCCCCGCCTGGCCCCGGCCCGCCCGCCGTCCAGGGAGGGGCAGGGCCCACCGACGCTTATCCTCCTCCACCTCCGCCGACCGCTCCCCTCTCTCCTGTCGGCAGGAGGCTGGCGCGCCACAGCCAGGCATGGCATGCGCTGTTCCCGGACAACGCCTGGGTGCTTTCTACCGTCTCCGAAGGTCTTCGGATCGCTTTTCGGTCGCCGCCCCCCTCCGCCGCTCTCCCGTTTGGACCCCTGTGCCCCCCGACCTAGACAGGGCCGTTGCTCTTCGCGACGAGGTGCACTCCCTACTACTAAAGACGGCGACGGAAGTGGTTTCGCAGCCCAACTCGCCTGCTTTCTACAGCCGCCTTTTCTTTGTGCCCAAGCCAAACAGCAAGTAGAGACCGGTCATCGATCTCTCCGCCTTGAACAAGTTCATCGTGGCTCCCCCCTTCCGCATGGAGACGGCCCGAGCCCTTTGGGCCGCGGTGCAGCCGATGGACTTTGCCGTCAGCCTGGATCTCTCGGATGCATACCTTCACGTGCCTGTACACCCTTCGTCCCGACGGTATCTACGCTTTGCCTTTGCAGGAGTGATTTACCAGTTCCGAGTGTTGCCCTTCGGTCTCAACCTCAGCCCCTGGGTGTTCACGCGCATCATGGATGCAGTCGTCGCCCGGGCCAGAAGGACGTCGTCCAGCCCGACGTCGAACTACCTCGATGACCTCCTCCTATGGAACCAGTCGGTCACGGCCTTGACCAGGGATCGAGATGCGCTGCTGCACCTCCTCGACAATCTCGGCTTCCTGCTGAACTGGGGCAAGTCCGACCTGGTGCCCTCCCGCCACTTCGTCCATCTGGGTATGGAGTTTCGCACAGACTGCACCCTTGTTCGTCTGCCGGGACCCCGCATACAGAAGCTGGCGACCCTCGCCCTGCACCTCGCGCAGACTCGCTCGGCTTCCGCCAGAGTGTGGCTACATCTCCTTGGCCTGATGAGTGCAGCGGCGGACTTGCTCCACCTGGGTCGCCTGTACTACCGTCCCCTTCAGCTCCATCTACTCTTACACTGGCGGCCGTCCTCGGGCGACCTGGAGACGATGGTACCAGTTCCCTTGATGTTGCTGCCGCATCTTCGTCGATGGGCGGATCCTGCCTGGCTGGCGTCGGGAGTCCCCCTCTACACACCTCCCCCCCCCCCCCCCCGACTGTCCCTTTGCGTCGACGCGAGCAGCTCCAGCTGGGGAGCTCACCTACTTCCGATGTTCACCACGGCTTCCGGCATTTGGACCTCGGACCTAGCGACGCGACACATCAACTGGTTGGAGCTCCAGGCGGTTTGGCAAGCACTCCTCATCTGGGAACCTCGCCTGCGTCATCAGGAGCTTCTCGTCCTGTCCGACAACTCTACAGTCGTCGCCTACCTTCAGAAGCAGGGCGGGACACGCTCCCCGTCTCTTTGCATTCTTCTTTACCAGATCCTACGGTGGTGCGAAGACCGCGACATTTCCCTCAGAGCCAGACACATCCTGGGCCATCTCAATGTCCTGGCAGACTCCCTCTCTCGACGCGGGCAGCTTCTCCACACCGAGTGGACACTCCGACCAGACATCTTTCGGATGATTTGCGACCGCTGGGAGACGCCCATGATCGACCTCTTTGCCACGAGATGGAACCACCAACTTCCACTCTTCGTCTCCCCCATCCCAGATCCTCAAGCCTGGGCGGTCGACGCTCTATCCATTCCCTGGGACGGCCTCATCGCGTACGCCTATCCACCGACGGTCCTCGTTCCCAAGGTCCTGCTCAAGCTCAGAGGTTGCAACACGGTTCTGTACCTAGTGGCCCCCTTCTCCTGGTCCCGGTCTTGGACAACCGACCTCCTGAACCTGGCGTCGGCCCCCCCACTACAGCTGCCCACTCCGCCATCGATGCTCAAGCAGCCCCGGCAGGACCTGTTCCACCCGTGCCCCGAGCGTGTCCTCCTACACGCCTGGAGATTGTGCGGCAAGCCCTCGCCAACAGAGGTTTCTCAAGTACGGCGGTGGATGCGATCGCTACAGCCCGCAGGCGATCCACTAGGCGAGTTTACGAGGGGAAATGGCGGGTTCTCTGCGACTGGTGTGTCGTCGAACGACTCTCCCCCACGGATCTGACGGTTCCCCAGCTAGCGGAATTCTTCCTCTGGCTCTTCAATGATCAGCGGTTGGCCCCCATTACCATTCGCGGCTATCTGGCTATGATAGCCGACACGTACCGGCACCTGGGACGCCCCGACCCTGGCGCCTGCAAGGACTTGGCGGATCTGATGCACACTTCGGCCTTCTTCGACCAACCTCCCGCTCCCTTGTGCCGAGATGGGACCTACCATGGATACTGACGTGGCTCAACACTAGCCGCTTCGAGCCTTTGCAGCTGGCGCGACTGGCGGATGTGACGCGGAAGACGTGCTTCCTACTAGCCCTCGCCACTGCGGCCAGGGTCAGCGAGCTTCACGCCTTCTCGACCCACCCCTTGTGCCTGCAGTTCCGGGTGGACGGTTCGCTACAACTGCTGCCGGACCCGAGCTTCCTGGCCAAGACACGGCTTCCTCTAGCCGCCCCACAAGTGGTCTCCATACAAGCACTGAGGGGACCTGGCTTCTCCCGAGACTCCAGACAGCAAGATCCGGTGAGAGCAGTGCGTATCTACTTGCGCCGGACCAAGCCTCTGTGCAGGGGCCGCACCCGCCTTTTCCTTCCTCTGTCTCCAGGTAGAAATGACATTACGGCCCAAACGATCTCCGCCTGGCTCCGTTGGGTGATACGCTCCGCATACCACGACCTCGCCCCTGAGACCGCCACACATCTGAACATCCGGGCGCATGAGGTACAAGCCATGGCGGCGAGCCTTGCATTCGACCGCAACTGTGCAGTCAAGGACATTGTGGCGGCCGTGGGCTGGCGTTCAGAGTCAACCTTCGCCAGATTCTACCTGAGGGACCTCTCCGGCCAGCGCGAGAACCTGTCGCTGGTGGGGGATGTCACAGCAGCACAACACTCCCTCCCGGCACCCCGGGTGCCGTAGGTATTCTTCGCTAAAATTATCGGGAGGTTGTGCCTAGGAGGGCGGGTTTCGGGGACCTAATAGTTTGCTTAGGGACGTTATTAGCGGCACCCACCGCCTCATCGACATTCTTCCTAACAGTAATGTCATCGGTAAAGTTGTTTTGAGAAAACAAATGTATTTTTCTCTAAAATAAATTTGTTTGAAAAATACTTACCGATGACATTACTCGGAGGACCCTCCCACCTACCCCGCTGCCGCTGGCTCGCTACGATACAGAATGGCGAATCAGGTGACCGCGTTCCGGATATGGAGGGAAGGGAGGCTACCGTGGCTCTGCCTAGCAGATAACGCCCCCTGATACCTTCCCTCCTTAAAGGCACACAACCTCAATTTTGGGCTAAAATTAGGCTAGCGAGACAGTATTCCTAACAGTAATGTCATCGGTAAGTATTTTTCAAAAAAATTTATTTTAGAGAAAAATACATTTTATGTGTCTTCATTATATTTTTAGAATTTAGAGCTGAAGTAAGCAGCCGAGTTTTTGTAGCCTGTTATGGTTTTTTTGGAAAGTTTATGTTAATGAGCTTCGGCTGCGTGTTTCATTCTGATTGGTTGAGTTGTATGATTTCCGTAGAAGATTCTGGAATTTGATAGTATATATAAGGAGGGTGCTGGGAAAGCCCGTGAGTACATCGTCTTGCTTTGTCAGTTGTAGAGAAATGTAGTTTATTGGGAGAGACGCTGTGTATGAGAAATGTAACGCACGCAGACTTGCCCACAGTCGTACGCACAGACTCTCACGCAACAGACGCATACACCGCCACTGACTCAGACGGGCGCATTCATGCGGTAAAACACAACACACGGGCTCCCTTTCTAAAGTAACCTTTATACACTATAAATGAAAAAGAACGACTTAAATGATTATCAACTATGTACACTGTTCTAGTATCACACACACACGTATCACAATATCTTTGCCAGGCTAGGTCTTAGTCTCACATTGCCTCCAACCTGTTTGATGTTGTTGCCTGGTTACGTTGGTCCTTATCACGTCTAGGCGTGAAAGTCCTTCGTCGTACGCTTATTGCCGTCCTGTCTCTTTGGCACGGATGTCCTCGTTCTCGTACGGTACTCAGTTCTCGTTTTGACTTGGGTGTCTTGGTCCCAGTCAGACTCACTCTCAGAAGAGCTGGAGGGATGACCTCACGTAGGTCCCACCTGTGACTCGACGTCTTGGCGTCAGTCTTTTCCACTCTTTACAAGAACTCTGAATAGACAACAAAAGTCCCACGTAACACTTGCTAAACACACAACATATTGGATCAATGAGAAACGTCACGTAACCTGGCTGATACAAATAACTCACACGTTCATTCACACACACACACGTGCTTCATAAACTATTTTCGTATCACCCCCATATCTCTGTCACTATCTTGAAACAGACTATAGCCTAACTGACACTCTTGCTATACATTACTCTATACCCTGGAAAAGACTATGCTTACCCAACCACGTACTATCTTCATAGCGGCTTAGACATACACACCTCATATTCCTTTAGTCATCTAACTCGGTAAACAACTGTATACAAAAACACCGGTTACTTCACCGAATTCTAAACATACTATAACTAAACCAAACCGGAACACCGCTATACAACCACATTAATCTTACCACGCATACTGTCTTTAACTAAACAACTATCAATACTACGTTTATAGAAACATACCTGAAATCTAGGCTTCAGAGTCTTGGAATGCGGGCTAGGTAACTCAAACACAACCGTTCCATACGACAAGACAGCCCGCACTACCGATCTAGACCTCTGACAGTCACAGCTTCCGCCTAGAACTCACTAAAAATCCCGTGCTAACCATGTCTTAGAAATTTCCCGTGCGTCTAGTGCCACACGGACTATTGGCACCAACAAACCGTTAACAGAAACCGTACCGTACTAATCCTACTGTGCAAGCACTATGCACAAGCATAGAGCTTCATCACAAGAAACTTTGTGTCGCAGTGTGGACATTGCAGAAGAGACTTTGTATCAGTAGTTTGTGCATTTGAAAGTGCATTACTGTGTGGATATCGCATCGCTGAATTAAATATTGTTGAAACTGTTACTCCAGTATTGTCTACATCCTTAAGCCACGTGTGACGGATTGCAGCTGAACGAGGTTTATTTTAAAAGAACTCTACGTGTGTGTGTCTGGTGTGTTTATCATACTTCGACTACAACTCCACCACGTAACATTTTGGCGACCCCGACGAGACCTCTTCAGTTGGTTCAGTGGAAAGGGTAGCAGGAGAAAACAGCCAGCAGTGAAAAGCAGAGATGGCGACATCGGAGATGGAGACATTCCTGAAAATTGGAAAGGAATGTGGACTCGAAGGAGCTCAACTCCTCGAGTTTGTAAAGGAGAGAGAGGAGAAAGAAGAAAGAGACGAGAGAGAGAAGAAAAGGAGAGACTGGAGAGAGAGGAGAAAGAAGAAAGAGACAACACGAAATTCATCTGAAGCAGATGGAGATAGAGGCACAGAGCCAGAGAACTAATGAAGCAACAGCATTAGCGAGCAGAGAACAAACAGCCTGTGCGCCAAAACTTCCACCTTTCATTGAAAATTCAGATAAGATGGACGCTTATCTGGAGCGATTCGAGCGCTTCGCAAATAGCAACAATTGGAAACAAGAGACTTGGGCTATTAAACTGAGCGCACTTCTAACTGGCAAAGCGCTTGAATTTTACACCCATTTGCCAAGAGAAGAAGCCGAAGATTATACACAGTTGAAAGCCGCCCTGCTGAGACAGTTATGACTTTACTGAAGAGGGTTACAGGCGACGATTTCGGAACTGCAAGCCTGAAGAAGGTGAAACACCCGGCCTATTCATTGAGAGAATTAGAAGCTACCTGGAGAAATGGATAGAGCTGGCTAGTTTAAACAGAGAGTACCAAGACCTGTGTGACCTCATCATCAAAGAACAAGTTTTCAGCGCATGTTCTAAGGACCTGGCTGCCCACCTCAGAGAGCAAAAAGACCAGTCACTAAAGGCCCTGGCCGACTTCGCTCAAAGATACCTTGACGCTCACAACATGAAGTTCGGGTCCAGTAAGCCACAGCGTGTGTCTGCACCAGCAGAGGAAATCCACAATGTCAGAGACACCCCGAGATACAAGCCGGTGGAGAACCTGACATGTTTTCTCTGTGGAAAGAAAGGTCACAAAGCGATACGGTGTCCTTCTAAAGATGTTCCCCGAGGCGACATCAGAAGATCCAACCAAGATCGTGGGATAGCAGGCAGAAGCAGTACCACATCTCAACACAGAGCTGCCGCTGTATTAGCCAATGATGTGACGTCATCCAATGACTTTGAATCCAGAGAAAAGCGAGTTACACCAGAGCTGATTGAATCTTTCATAAAGAATGGACGCATCCCAGTAGGAGATGGGGCTACATTTTTACCAGTCTCAAACATCGCGCTGCCTGAGAATGATGTGCCGAACATGCCGGTGGTGTCAGGACTCGTCGGCGACACACCAGTGAGAGTGTTGAGAGACACTGGTTGTAGCTGCATCATCGTGAGAGAGGACCTAGTAGCTGAAGATCAGAAGCTACAGGAGTGGACCACCCTCATTTTGGCTGACGGAACTGTAAGGATTATCCCCCTTGCCAAAGTCAGTGTCGACACCCCATACTTGACAGGAGAGGTGAAGGCGTTGTGCGTGAAGACACCAGTCTACGACCTCATCGGAAACATTGATGGTGCCAGAAATACAGACGATCCAGATCAAGAGTGGAGACCTGAAATATGTTCCGTTACCACGAGAAGTCAAGCAATTAGTTAGTTAGTTATTTGGGTTTAACGCCGAGCAGGCGACTAAGGCCATCTCACGGCGGGATGGGTAAAAATCTGGTCAGCCAGACTAAAAGCAAGGTCTTAAGACAAGATGTAAATATAGATTAAAAATCTCAGGCTAAAATGTCGCACATGTCTGGAAAAGAAACGTCTACAGACTCTCAAAAAGGGCAAATAAAAAATTCACATAGTCTATGAATGCTCAGATCTTGTTAAAAATATTGCATTCTCTCAAAAAATTGAAGATTTTGTCCGGGGGAACATCCCGGAACAAAACCTTCAAGGAGTCTGCTGTGAAGTGTTTATATCTGGTGTCAATTAGGTCAGCACAATACAGCAAAAAGTGTCGAACAGAAAACTGCTCATCACAGGCAAAACACCATGGACGCTCATCCTGTTTAAGTAAGTAAGAGTGCGTAACATATGTGTGCCCGATGTGGAGCCGAGCAAGGACAGTCTCCTCACGGCGGCTGCCGCAGCGGAAAGGTAGACTGTCAGACAACTTAGGAAGAGCTTCATGAAGCTTGTTCCCTTCCTCTTTGTCCCACTCGGACTGCCACTCGCGGGCTATGTACGCACTAATAACAGGTTTAAAATCACTATAGACAGTCTGTGTGTCAGGGACAGGGTCACTGCGGGCACTGTTGGCAGCAGAATCTGCGATTCTGTTGCCTTCGATGCCCACATGGCCTGGAACCCAAATAAAAATGATGTCATAATATTCCTTCATCAAGTCCGCGTAGAGCTCTCTAATCTGCACCAGCAGTGGATGGTCTGTTCCCGCGCCCTGAAGGGCCTGCAGGGCAGAAAGAGAGTCAGACAGAATCAGGAAGTTCCTTTCCCGAGACTGATAGGCATGCTTGAGTGCTAGCAGAATGGCCTGCAGTTCTGCACTAAATACAGAGGAATGGTCAGGGAGACGGAGCTTAAATGGGCGTCTAGGATGGCGAGAGGACACTGCAGCCGCAGCCACTCTTCCATCCTCAGACTTGGACCCATCCGTATAAAGACGACAATAGCCAGGAAAAATTGAAAGGAGTTCATTGAGGCTCTGTTGGTATATGGCTGGTGGAGTACAATCCTTCTTGTGGGCAGTCAAGTCCAGCAAGATGTCAGGAACTGGTAGTAGCCAGGGTGGAGTGACGTGTTGCAGAGATTCCGAAACTTTGTCCAGGTCCACTCCGGCCGCCTGCAGATGAGGTCGGACACGGAAGGAAAGTGGACGGACAGCTCCCGGATGGGCATCGTAAATCTCTGCAAACGACGGGTTAAAAACACAATCATAGGCAGGATTTTCTGGATGGGCCTTCAGCTTCAGAACGGATGCGGCGGAGCCTGAGAGAAGGCTCCCCTGCCTCTGCATACAGACTAGGAACTGGAGATGTCCTAAAGGCTCCCAGACATATGCGCAGACCTTGATGGTGAATTGTGTTCAGACGCTGCAGAACAGACTTGGAAGCCGAGCCATATACCACAGAGCCGTAATCCAGTTTGGACCGAACAAGGGCCCGGTACAGTCGAAGTAAGACGATGCGGTCTGCACCCCAGTCAGTACGACCAACGACACGAAGAATGTCGAGGGCCTTCCGACAAGAGGTTCTAAGGTAGTTAACATGGTTGCAGAAGGTCAATCTTTTGTCAAAGATGACCCCCAAAAACTTAGCCTCTTCAGCCACCTTAATTGGCACTCCAGCAATGCTCAGGCTAGGTTCTGGAAAAAATTTCGTCTGGTTAGTAAAATGCACACAGACTGTCTTGGAGGGCGAGAATCTGAATCCATTGAGAGACACCCACCCCTGGATGCGATCAACGCACAGCTGCAAGCGCCTCTCAAGGGACGCAAGTCCTCGACCTCGTGCACACAAAGCAAAGTCGTCCACAAACAAAGAGCATTCAGAATCATCCTTGACGGCCTTTACAATGTTATTTATTTTAATGCTAAATAAAACAGGAGATAGAATACTGCCCTGCGGGACACCCATCTCCTGTTCAAAGGAGTCGGAGAGGGTGGAGCCCACACGGACATGGAACGACCTGTTGGACAAAAAATTGTGAATAAAAACGGGCAGATGCCCTTTAAAACCCATGTCCGACAAATCAGACATTATACCATGCTTCCAGGTAGTGTCATATGCCTTTTCAAGATCAAAGAAAATTGCATAGACATGCTGCTTGTTGACAAAAGCATCTCGGATAAAAGACTCAAAGCGGACTAGATGGTCAGTTGTACTACGGAAGCGCCGGAAACCGCACTGGAGGTCTGTGATGAGACCCTGTGACTCAAGATGCCACACCAGTCGGGCGTTGACCAAGCGTTCCATAGTTTTACATAAACATGATGTCAAAGCTATTGGCCGGTAGTTGCCCGGGTCGGAAGGATCCTTACCCGGCTTGGGAATTGGCACAACCACAGCCTGGCGCCAAGATGGCGGAAAATGACCGGTTATCCAGATATGGTTAAAGGCCTTGAGAAGTACAAGGAGTGAATCCTCAGGCAGATGTGTTATGAGCTGATAATGGATGGTATCTAATCCAGCAGCAGAGTCAGTACATTTCTGCATGGCTTGCTGCAATTCTGAAAACGTAAAAGGGGCATTATAGTCTTCCAAGTTATCCGATATAAAATCACAAGCACAAGATTCTCGCTTCTCCTTCTCTCTCTGGAAGAAAGGTGAATAATGTTCTGTTGAAGAATTATGGGCAATGGTGGAGGCAAGCAAATTGGCCACAGCTGGCACCATCTC